>JAEUWP010000470.1:0-600000 GCA_018524725.1 Podaxis mareebaensis | reverse complement strand
GATGTGTCCATAAGTCTACTTGTCGCCTTTTCTCTATTTTTTAGGCTCGCTCTCTGTCATTGCTGTCATAAACGATAATACTTTGATGCACCAATATGTACATGTCGTTTTCCGAATATGGTCATGTGGCCTGCCGCTGGGTTTATACCAGATATTTAATCTCCGACAGACCCATCAGGTGATTCAATTGTTCAATTGGCTCAACGTGCTCAACAAACCTCGATGGCATTTCAACGGCGAGTAGTTCCCTTCCTGGTCGCAGCCGCAACAGGTATGAAGGAATCTATCAGTATTTTCTGGATATGTTTCACGAGCTTTATCATATCCTAAGGAATCGTCTCAGGCATTTACATCTTCAGGCCTCTCGTAGTCAACGAGGTTAAGTTGAAGTGAGTAGTCTGAGTGACTTCTGGGATAACTATGTACTCATGAGACTGCAATGATGTTTTAGAAAAGATCCGGTGCCCGCTAGGGAGGACTCCTCAAGAGAGACGCAGAATGATGTCAAGGCCGCTACTGGTGAAGATACGAAAGACTCCTAAGGGATCAACTGCAATCGACGTCACGCAATATGTTTGGCTAGGATAAGATCTTTGTCCGCCAGAACGTTTAGGTCTCCTTTTTTCGGCGTTCCCAAATCTATGCAAGAGTAAAATTAGCCTTTAAATAGGGAAGGCAGACAATGATCTTACTTGCAGGACAGTCTCGCCAAGGAAAATCATTTCTTTCCGGGTTTCCTCCACAATCAAATCTTGGATCATGAACCATTTCTCATTGTCACCACCACCACCCCTCAAATAGACCTTCCAAATCGTACTTTCCTTATCCCGCGTGGTACCAGCAACTGATTCATGAATCACATTCGCGATCAGATCGTATAATGTCGGTGTATCGTCTGGAGGAGCATCAACGTCTATAGAATTCATCAGAACATGGATAACAAGAGAATCCGGAGATAATATATGAACGCACAGTCCCTGAAGTCCAGCCCCCGGAGGGGAAAGTTGACGATAGTTGGGTTCTTCTCTTCAACAAAGATATTTTTGGTGAAGCGCTTGAAGTGTAAAATGATATATTGCGGTAGCTTTTGGCATTTATAACGCTTAAGTTGACCAGCTGATTCCTTGGGAAGATGGTTGGTGGACAGCACGAGGTAGATTAAGATACAAAAATACCTGAGTTGTCTTGCCATCGTACTTTGACAGGACAGAGTGAATGCCGACTTGAGGGATGATATTCTTCTCGTGGGTGTCCTGAAATAGGGGGGGAGGTGGCAGATCGACTGCTAAGAACAAAAATGGCGAAACAGCCGACTTTATATCTGTGCATGAATGAGCAGGGTGTCTGTAATCCTTATACACATAACCTGCGTGCTTACCTCGATCTATATCAAAACGGGGTTTTTCGTTCTCCCCAGCGTCGGGTCGGATCAAAACTTGCTGGGTTTCAACCCTCAATTCACCTTGGAAGGTGGAAAATATGATACCTGTTAAGTTTGTTCAATGAACGGAGAAGCCGAGTTAGAGACAGCCTCTTACTGGAATTGGGCTTTTTCGTTCCACCTAGGTCTTTGTGGAGTCGATTCAACAGCCAACCAAGGAACTCGACAGGATCTCCTTGTTGTTCCAATCGAAACTTGCCGCCACTAACGCGACTAACTTCCTGAAGGAATTCATGTGGGCTGACTTGACTCTTGAACAGGCGGGGATTCCAGATTTTTTTGGCTAAAGCAGCGAAGCGCTTCAGAAGCTCGGGCTCTTTACCCCGGAAATCTGACAGAAGGAGATAGTCACGAAGAGGAGGTACATGGAGGAGGGCGTGAATAACCACATTCATGTGGTCATTCCTCTTGATGTTATTAAGACCGATGTACCCAGAGAGATAAGGCTTGTGTTGTAGATCGTAAGAAGGTTTGTCAAGATGTGTAGAGGACGACAGGTTGGCGATAGAATTCAGTGTGAACTTGGGTGCGAGCACGAAAGCTATATCTTCCAAAGATGGGTCTGCGACAGGGTATCCATCTGGAAGGACATAAACCTAGGGTGAGGGTTTTAAGCAAACATGCGGACATAAGAGCATAATCCGATCACCTTGGTAGTTTCTAGGTTGATGAATACATGGTGGTCTTCATGAATTGAATGCGCATAAGCGTAGGACTTTTTGCCTCTTCCTTGAAAGTATTTACCGCATACGAGGCATCCGTAAATATTAATATTCGAGAGAGAGACAGAGCAGACTTTCTCAAAGTCAAAATCTAGGAGTGCTCTATTGATCTATTATGATGTCAACATCTGGCACACAAATTCCAGAAGGATCACCGCACTTGCCGTGTCAAGGTATAGGTCTGAAGCTTTTACTTCCTCGGTTTGCCTAACGGGTTCTTCATCCTCATCATCTTCCATATCCTCTTCCTCAATTCTTGGCTTCTTCAGAGGCCGTTCCGAGTCTAACGGCTCGTCGTTGGAGTGGGCAAGGTTGGCCTTCTGTGCTGACTCCGTCATAGTGTGTCGTTAATTGGCAAGTTCATGTTCTCGTGTTCTGGGACACAATGTGCTTAGTCAGCACATCACACTCAATTTGATTAAGTGCCTCGAGAAACGCGCCAAGTCCAAGTTTTGTCGACACCAACCAAGTCAGGATGCACCGGGCAGCGCAACTCACTAGGCGTGTTGTACCATTGTGTACATGGAATAACGCAGGTGCTACTTTCGCATTCAGCTCTTCATCCCGTCTCGCGACTGCTCAACCAAATCCCAAACTCAACTTGGATCCGAGCCTGCAAACACTACTTCAGGATGTCGACATGGCGCTTCACAGTCGCTCCAAAAGGCAGAAAAAACCACCACTTGAACTCGAGATTATCCCATCACAATATGGCGAAGCCGAAGCAATTCCGGAAGATTACGACCAAGAAGGTCATGAGGACTTGCCTCGGAAATCCCCTGCCGCGTTGTTTGGCAGTCAACGCATTGGTGCGGTTGTTCTACCTCTGGAGTTGCAAGACACGATACAGTGTCTCATTTATGGTGAGTGGAACAACAAAACATGCTGCCGTTGGTTCTGAGAGCAAAGTAGGCGCCAATAAACCCCAACTCCATAGTGATGCGAAACGGCTATTCCAGAGAGACGGAGCCCATGGAGAAGAATGGGACCTGCAATATGATGTGAAATACCGGACACGAATACAAGGCGTCAAACATGCTAAACGTGATGGTACTGCGTTTGCTTCTGTCGCCCTCCCTGCACACTATTCTGCGATCTTTGCCGTCTTGGATCATGTGAAACGACGACTTGGTTCAACATGGCAGGTCGAGCGTATTTTGGACTGGGGAGCTGGAGCCGGGAGCTGCCTCTGGTGTGTCTTCGCTTCGTTCGACTATACCCCGCACAGAATTGATTAAGTATCTAGGGCAGCCTTGTACTCTTTCCAATCGCCTTCTGGCGCAGATAACCCAATGGAACACCTTCGAATAGCTGAATCAACCATCAAGTCCTATATAGGTATTGAGAAGCGAAATGGATTGGCTGAAATAGGACGCCGCCTTATTTGCGGTACGCGATCCCTCTTGCGGACGGAAGCCAAAGAATCTAACCTTTCTAGACCTCCAACCGGAGCATCTGTCGGTAAGCTGGCAAAAGGGGTGGCGTCCAGTGGACAACATTGTACCCTTGTATGGAGACAGTACCGTTGCTTTATCAGCTTTCTTGCTCTCCACTCTGCCCGACACTTTGGCTCGAAAGAACCTAGTTCAAGAAATTTGGGACAGCGGTGCGAAAACCATAGTGCGCAGCGAGTTTCTTTGATTTTGACAATATCTGATGCACGACTAGATCCTGATTGACCATAACAGTAAAGGAGGCTTTGAAGCAATCGCGGGTGCACGGGAGTATCTCCTAGACCTAGGTCGCAAAGACGTTGCAAGCGGTAACACATCGCCCCTCGCCGGTTCACACGTTGTTGCTCCAGTGAGTCGTCTGCCTGACATTCTGTTTGGTCTGGACGCTGATTACTGCCTGGAAACCAGTGCCCCCATGACGGTTCATGCCCCCTGTATTACCCTGGCTCTATCAAGCTAGTTTGCGGGTATTCGCAACGGATTCAAAGGCCCGAGTTTGTCCGACGGACAAAACATTCCACCCTTGGACATGAAGACATGGGATATTCATATGTTGTCATACAACGTGGCCAAAGACCTCGTCCCACTATAATGGGTCTAGGCAGAGTAGGCGCCGTCGGGAAATGGGCACTCGAGAGAGCAGCTTCTAAAATCCCAGTGAGGGAGCTTCAAATTCACAATGACCAGGAACAAAGCATAGACTTGCATCTTCAAGAGGCCGAAAACAGCAAGCATACAACAGCTACATGCCCTGGAGAGAAATACACCCCGGAGGAGGTAGATGAGGCTATTCGGCTTGAAGCATATCAGTGGCCTCGACTCGTATTCCCTCCTCTCAAGAAGAGTGGACATATCATCATCGATGGTTGCACTGCTGAAGGTGCGGTCAATATACAGTCTCCTGTGATTGCATGCAATAACCTTTCTTTTGCGCCTCAAGGTAAAATCATGAGAATGACAATTCCGAAGTCTCAGGGCAAGCAACCATTCTATGACGCAAGAAAATCGAGTTGGGGAGATATTTTCCCCCACCCTCCCAAAACTAAACCCCAGGAGCGTCAACATGTCCTGAAACCTGGATCGGCCAGCGTTCCGGGTTCTGACATTGGCAAACGTGGATCTGATCGTAGGCGTGAAAGAGCGACATATGAGGACATAGCCAAGGCATTGCGTGAAGAACGAAAGAAATCAAAGCGAGATGAGAGGATACTGCGCGGACAGCTAGATATATAGTGTATTATGAATATTATTAATCCCCACTCTGCCCATCGATAGCCACCATCTAGAAGTCCGATATACGGATACCAGGTCCTTGCGTCGAACTCAACATGACCTTGCTGATAGTTGTCACTGGAAAATATATTGGTTGATTATTTGCAAAGATTTGACTGAGATACAAACCAGGTCGGGGTCCTGAACTCTTCGCCCCCCGGCTGTCAGTACCATCCCTCGTGTTACCAGTGGCCTTCTTGACCGAAGCCAAGAAGTGGCGGACGTTCTGAACAACGTCCTTAACGGGGAAGTGCAGCTGTAAAAAAAAAATGAGATGAATCCAGCTCGAGCATAAAAAGACTGACCAAAGCGATGGGTGTACGGATGTTGCCAGATCTATCTGCCCTCCATTCACTCGTGCCCTGAATGCGTTGGAGGTAACCAGCAATGTCGTCTGTGACAGTTCCTCTTCTCTCCGATGGCATCAGACCCAGAGGCCCCAGAACGCGACCAAGCTTAGGAGTAATGGCTTTGATGAGAGCTGGAACGCACAAGATAGTCGTTGCCTGTACGCGGCCATTGACAATCTGTATTATAGCGTCGATCAGCGTCTAGAGACTCAGCATACAGGCTATGATAACCTACGCTGTCAATGAGTTCCGTTCCACCGACAATGTGCGCACCGGCTTTCTTAGCCTCCTCTGCCTGTCTCCCCTCAGCAAACACAAGAATATTGTCCTCAGACTTGGGTTTCGCCTCGCGTGGCAAGTTGACCCGCCCTTTCGGTACGGCGACACCGGACTTAATCTCAGTTTTGATGAACAACTCGTAAGTGTTGTTGGGCGAGGCTACTTCAACTGCCTGAAGGAAACCCATCAGAGAAGAACAAGCAAGTGGGCAACAAGACGTACACGTAGGACAGATATAGCGTCTGCAAGTGTCAACTTTTCTGCTTTGGCGTCTTCCAAAGCAGCGATGGCCGCCTTCCGACGCGCCTTTGCAGCAGCGGCTTTCTTCGAGGGGACACGAATGGTAGACTTCTTGTCATGTTTGCCGGGGTTTGGTTGGGTTGTAGAGAAAGTACGGAGTTGCAAGAAAGCCTCCTGAACTGAAGCGTAAGCATGCGAGCAAGAAAGACATGCCAAACATACCCTTGCAGGATTCTGGCATCGGTGGCACCGCGACAGGAGGCCGAACATTTTAACCTAGCTCACGACGCGCTCCGGACTTGCAGAGGCGTAGAATTTGGATCCCCGTGGGCACTCATTATGTAATCGATATTTTCAACTCCGCGAATCTGCAGACCATTACGCCCTCCATCGCTTTAACGTTGAAAGCGGTTGGTCAAGGTGCCGTGCATCATTCAATAATGCACATATTTGCGCTATTTTATTCCGGATATCACATCTATTAACCCCAATACCTGGGACTCGCAACCAACCTTTGAAGGCAAGCATGATTACAACCTTCTGGCCATGCAATGGCACCTATAATATTTCTACCTAGGCAGCGTGCGTTGTCTTCATGGATTTTGAAGTATCAAACCTGTTTCACCTACACCTGCCTTGTCATTGGTTCAATTGGGTCCCCGTTCATGTTGCGTCTAATTTCGCCAGTCGTCAGGACCTCTGCGGCTTGTCGATCGTCAGACTTCTGACAATTCTCCAGACCCTTGGATTTACTGGTTCGCTGAGCCTAACACATCAATTAAGACAGCCAGGACTATAGACAGGCTCGTCCTGTCATATAATGCGGCACGAATCCCCTCATCATGTCAAATCGGGAATGGATTGTGAAAGCTCGACGGTGGCCCTACACCCTGCTTTCTCGTGGCTTTAACAAGGTCCGAGAAGCTACTCTGTGATCTAGATTCCGGGTCCCAAACCCAGGACCAAGTCCAACCAATGGTCGCTGCTATCTTTTCGTTGCAATCAGCCCTGTTCAATGACATTGTGACTCGTTCCAGGGGGATCTACTGTCATATCGTTCTACATGCCTCGCATATACTGTCATGTATTAATTTAGCTTCAGTGTCAAAAGATGGCACAAATCTAGTACGCATAATGTGTTTCATCCGAAACTAGCTGCACGCGGAAGGGATGTCGTGAACGGGAGCATTTTTTGAAATGGAGACTCTGAGTAATGTGAGGCTCCTGTGTTTAATGAAATACAGACCAAGTGTTTGGTGCTAATTACTCGCGAATCCAACATCGAGAATCCTTGTTGTCGAGCACACCAGGTGCTCAACGAGTCGAAGGGGAATTCCCACATTCTCTGTGAGTCCTGAAAGACCACCCTGCACAGAACCCCGTACAAATGTGAAACTCCAACAGACGTTAATTTCCATGTCCAGAAACTTTCGACTCCCCTATTTGTAGAACCTGGACTGCTGCTGCAATTCCTGCCGGATTGAATCACAGATTGGCCCAAACCCTTTGCGCATTGACCCGTGTGAATTGCCCGATAATCGTGAGAAGATATTACCGTTTGAGCCAACCTCATACACAGCACACACATCCAAAATTTCCCTCGCGTCCGCAATGTCCTCGCGTCTCGCCCGCAACCAAATCTTTAGTTCCCAGCGCATCTCGCAGCCGCTGACGCGTCATTATGCCGCAAGACTGGAAGCGGTGACAGACCCCAAGAAAGAAATCATTCGGCGCGCCCTCTACCCCAGTAACATCCGAAACCGCGCGACACCTATTGGTACATGGCGACCTGACGTCGGTCAGGCTATTCAATACGCCATCCCCTCTGTGCAGGCGCACAACACCATAGAACGTGCCTGGCTTCTGCACAAACGTCAAATTCGCAAACACCGTGAGGCCGAGCTAGCGCGAAAATTTGAATGCATGAAGAGGGCTATGGAGGAGTTGGAGAAGGTTGACACCCGGTTATACATGGAGGCCAATAGGCAAGAGGATCCTAGAGCCCGGACGCCAGCGGAAATGGAGCTAGCAAAGACGCTCCGTTCATCGGAATTGCGGGCACTCGAAGCTAGAATACGCGGTTTGTTCCCGCGAGAATTGCGCATACCAACAGACACTCCTCCATTGGGAGGTTGGAACTATGAGTGGAAACCCATTCAGCGTCCTCTATAGTCATGCTCGAGCACAGGTATGTCGCCCTGATTACCGGCGTACCCGAAGGCGTTGCTCATCCTGAACTTGCCTCGACAGCAAAGAACCTTATTTTACTTTGTCTAATCCACATTCGTTTGTTGTAGTGAAACCCAGTGGCGACTGGGTCGTGAATAGACGTCTCGAGATAGGAAGGTCACTAATATACAATTAACCCCACCTTTCCTGGTACATCTCATGCCCCATCATCGTCGGATCCCCTGGTCGTCCCCCTGTAGCAGTTTTACTGACGACTGCTGCATGTACCGCCTCCAGGGCCTCGGTCCATTTGTTCAATGCGGCATAGCGCTTCTTCTCCAGGCTTTGTCTAAAGAAACAACGGTGAGCGAGGGGATATGAGGCATCATTACGAAGACGAACTTGGAATCAAGCTCGAGCCGCATGCCAACTTGATCAATACGACCCTCGACCTTGCCCTCAAGGATCAGTCCTATGAGAAGTTCCTCGACTTCCTGAATCTCGACGTTCAATTGCTGCCAAGAGACGTAAATTATCGTGATGGTGGCGAAGTGCTTAGGCGCTTACTTTCGCGAGGAAGGACAATTCCAGACGTGTATACGGCTTAATGAGGTCGATGAGGTATTGCGTACGCAAGCTGCGCAGGAGTTCACCAATGTACAAGCGAATGAATGAATCGTCCATGATTGTTGACCGGTTATCTAAATGGAACGTCACGCGTCAGATGCTTGGTCGGATCCATGCACGAGGCCATACCTCGTAGAATCTTTTCAGCGAGATGGACCTCACGTCGTTGATATGCATCGACAAGATCGGTCATAGCCTTGATCTGGGGATCGCTCTTGTATCTATGACGAGCATGAATTCCTTTCTCGATGATCGGGAAACAAACTTACGGTTTGGTTTCTTGGCTGTCGAAAGGATTTACTTCGCTGCCTGTAAGCATGTTGGCCAGAACAAGGTATTTGAGAACCT
Source organism: Podaxis mareebaensis (assembly GCA_018524725.1). Lineage (NCBI taxonomy): Eukaryota > Fungi > Basidiomycota > Agaricomycetes > Agaricales > Agaricaceae > Podaxis > Podaxis mareebaensis. The sequence continues at coordinate 591,098 of JAEUWP010000470.1, read as the reverse complement.
GAATACGCTGAGGTGACCCGGCTTCATCGTAGTTACGGAATGACTCGAAGAAGTCCTCGCTTGCGCGATTCCATTGACCTGAAGAAGCTTAGTCTTTTCGTTATATGCAGCGCCGTGCACACATACGTTCACCCATCCACATTTTGCCGCCACATTCCTTGATCACACCCATGATTCGAGGATGAGGAATGGCCGAACGAATGTCATTGGTTGCATTATAGATCTCCTACGGCGGGCATAAGACGCGGGTTCATGAACTGAAAGGGGTACCTGTGAACCTTGAGCTTCTTGTAGTTTCGTGTTTCGTTGTACATCTGGATCTCCAGCGCATAGATTTCAAGCAACTGTGTACCGCGCTGTGACTGGTCATCTCCGTCACTCGAGGCCGTTGTAGCGTTATGTAGGTCGCGAATAAGCTGATCAACATTAGGAGCTCATTCGTGAAGAAGTGGTGTAAGCTTACCTTCGATAACCGAGCATATTCCTTGCGGTCGAGCCACAGTTTGGCCAGTTTCAGATTCGTTTTGACGCTGAGGCGCTTGTTGAGGATGTCAGCACCTATGGCATGGGTTCGACCAGGCAAGAGAAGGGCCTACGTCGTTCTTAGCCTCTACCAGTGCTTTTTTAGTCACTTGGTAGAATTGCTCGAGGATATCAACTTCAACTGGCCCACCCTTTCCTCCCCCCACATAATCCAAAATGCCATTGATGGTTTTCTCGGAATAGTTGCGCGTCACTGCTGACTTAGTGTATGTCAACAACTGAGTGTAAGTCTTCAGAGCGTCCTGCGGCCTCCGTAGCACGAGGAACAGCAGTTTGGTCGATTGTTTCAGTGCCTTAAAACCCCTGGGTTGTTGTCAGACATATGTTGTGTTCTGCTTCTTACGCGCGTACCAGTCGCCCTTCTCCTCTTCTTGTTCAACGATAGCTTGGAAATCTTTCAGTGCCTCTTCCGGATTGTCTTCCTTCTTTGCTGCGGTTGTATCATGAGCGTTGGGAGATAGGCACTTTTGAGAAACCAAGCATACATTTCGCCCTGTAGTACATATTTTCGATGTCGACGCTACCTGACTCGTTGGCGTCATCGTCGTTATCGGAATAATCAAAGCCATAGTCCTGGTGCCCTCAGAAGGTGCAAGGCTCATTATAAACCGGTCATACCTCGTCATCGGATCCTTGCATATAATCGGCATCGTCATCATCCATGGTGGTAAGGTGTCAGGGGGTGAAAGGGATGATCTACTCTACACTGAATTTCTTTGCGAAGATGGGAATGTTCAGCGCCTAGAACGCGTCAGTTGTGCAAGTGGTAGTCCGAAAGGCTGTAATTGAATGGCTGATATCAGTCGTTGCACGTGCTGCAGAATGTGAGGTCTGATTCGGGCGCTTATCATAGTGACCAAGGTCTATAAGCACTACATCCTATCGACAAAAATGGCAGCACAAGCTGTTGAATAGTTATACTCTGTGGCAGTGGGACGACATGTACAGAGTTTTACCGTTTCTCTGAGTAAATATTTTTTAGCATGTGACTCATTGGGTCGCGCGTTTGGGCTGTGATGCAAGGTAGCCAGTAACAGTAACGGATCTACTTTCCCTGAGCAATTGATGTTAGTCCTATGAATCTCCTTTGTTATCCTTCACTTTCCCTGGTATCGCCATGAACCCTCCACCTGAGTCTACGTCTGTTTCTACGCCATTCGTCGGCTCCTGCAGCGGCCAATCGACGCGCTCTTGCAGTAGCACCAAGTTGGATGATGTGACTTCCTTGACCTCCTTCAACCCCTTCGCTGAGGAGGACGAAAATGACCAGGCATCATATACATTCACCTCCATACTCTCACGAGTTAGGAATACATTCTCAGCTCCTCTGGGTTCAACCGTTGCTGCTGCCGCGTCCTCCACGACCCGGGATCAGAATAATACTCCCAATCCATCCGTAATCGAACAACGACGCCCGTCATACACAACAACCCAAAGCCAGAACTCCACTTCATCTACGAAACCTGGAATCACGGAAAGGCCATTCTCCCTTGCCACTGCGCCTGCGCAAGCCGCGCCTCCTCTCGTGTCGTTGACACCAGCCCAATCTGAGATTCCAACTTTTACCGTTGAATACGATCCTTCTTTCACACGTCGAAATCCATTATATTCCCCCGTCTACGAAGCAGGAGAAGGCACCCCATTTGGAACGTCTATACCTGGTTTTCCCATCCAAGACGATGCGCGGAGTATTAGGACCACCACCAGCTTACACCGGTCGGGTTCAGTATCCAAGGTGATGCGGCGGCTCCGAGGAGAAGGTGCGCTTCTTCAGCTTCCGGGTGAACCCCTTGTTTCTCATCACAGTCTAGGTTTGTCCAAGGATTATTGGATGGACGACGAGAACTGTAAAGAGTGTTATGACTGCAAGAGTGTATTTACTACTTGGAGGCGGAAGCATCATTGCCGGATTTGTGGTGTGTCGCAACTTTGTCATATCATCCGCTGGTTGTTAACCTAAGATTGAAGGTCAAATATTCTGTTCTCGGTGCGCTTCCAACATCATCAAGGGCACGCGATTCGGCCAGAATGGAATGATTCGGGTTTGCAATTTGTGTTTGGAGAAACTTGCCAAAGTTGGCGAAGACGACGAGGACGACAGACGATCTGTTGTCTCGTCGGTGACTTTTCCAGCCCATCAATTCGGGACAGACACGATATCTGGCTTAGGCCATCCACAATCGCCATTTGCGGCTTCACAGCTCTTTGGTCGTACCGATGAACCATTCAATTTGTATTCCATCGCGGAAACAAGGAAGGTTACCCATAGCTCGGATGGTGGCAGCCCGAGGCCGATAATGCCTTCATTTCCCCAGAAGGACGATTCAGGCTGGGGTTCTGTCTTAGATAACCCGGCTCCTTTCAGAAGAGCATTGTCATATGATGAAGAGAGAGATCAAAGTTCATTGGAGAATTTCGCCTCGGAAGTGACCGTTGCGATCGAGCCTACCACACCTTTAGCCGATCGCAGCAACACAACACCTAAGAATATTCCTGGAAGTACCAGCTTTATCCAGTTTCCTGTGGGCTCGCCGGAACGAGGTATTGATAGCCCAAGGCAAGATGGTCATAATTTGCAGCCTTCCACTGACCTTGAGATGGCCACGCCGTTCATTCGGAGTCGTGTCCAGAGCCGACTTGACACGCTTTCATCGGCAGTGGAACCAGGCTGGAGGACGCGGAGGGAGAGCACAGCGTGAGTATGCCTTGTTTTATTCCAAGCGAATGTAACTAAAGCGATCCCAGTTATGCGCAAGAACTTAACTTGACGTCGATGATGCATCTCAAGATCATGTTGCGGCAGATGCTGTTGGAAGAACAAATACCTAATATCAGGGAGTGGGAGGAAACTCTGCTGAAATTGGCCCTGCGTATCGCGCGGGAGCTAACCTTTACTTCCTTACCTTACCGTCAAGGGGAGGATATGGATGTCCGGCGCTACGTGAAGATCAAGAAGATTCCTGGTGGCAGACCTTATGATTCTGAATACGTGAATGGCGCTGTCATAACGAAGAACGTCGCGCACAAGCAGATGTCACGATTACAAAACAATCCACGAATCATGTTGGTCACATTCCCACTGGAGTTCTATCGCGTCGAAGGTCAATATATGCAGTTCGGACAAATCGTTCGGCAGGAGAAGGAGTATTTAGGAAACCTGGCGAGCCGAATAGCAGCACTCCGACCCCACGTTGTTTTGGTTGAGAAGACCGTATCAAGACTTGCTCTCGATGCCCTCGTCAAACACAATATTGCGGTTGCCCGTAATGTCAAACCGAGCGCCATCGCTACAATTGCGCGAATGACACAGGGAGACGAGTTCTCTTCCATCGACAAACTCGCCCTTGAGCCCAGACTGGGACATTGCGCGTGTTTCCGGGTCCAGACATACGATCATCCCCTCATCCCTGGCAGAAGAAAAACATATATGCGCTTCGAAGGTTGTGACAGTGATCTCGGCTGCACGATCATCTTGCGCGGTGGAAATATCGAAACGCTGCGACGTGTTAAGAAGGTCACACGATTCCTGACCTTCATCGTACGCAACCTCAAACTCGAAACGCACCTATGGAAAGATTCTGTCATCAGTCTTCCCTCATTCAACGCAGAAGCTATACCTGTTGCTCTTTCCAAGGTCCTTGGTCGCCTCAATGTCAACGTAGCATCACTGTTTCTCCACCCCGTTTCCCTCTCTACTTCCCGTCTTGCAACTCCAGTACCCGGATTACCTGAAGTATCTTCCAGCCCGTCAGTTCAGAAAAACGAGGACTCAGAGGCGGATGATTTGCCGAATGAAGATGCCGAACAACTTCGTCTCTCTCGTAGAATCGAGCAGTCGCTGGAGCCATACAGGACTACATTCATTTCGGTCTCCGCTACCCTCCGTTTCCCCCCTCCATACCCAATCAAGAAGATGAAAGAGTTGGATGACGAACTACAAGCGGCCAAGCGAGCTTGGGAAGATGATGTTGTTTTGAAGGAAGAAAAGGCTCAGACCAAATCGGCTCCAGAGGCAGTGGCAACTGCCTTTGAATGTCATCCTAACTCACATGAGAACTCTGATCGCGCCGACATCAATGCCCAGATTGAAGCGCTTGACGTACCAATACCCCCGTCCCCCGAGCCTGCGCCTATGCAACTTCAAGCTACGGTTGAGGAAGGCTCTTACTTTCCCCGAGTTCCGCCAACACCCCCATCAGCTAGTGAAATCCCTAGTTCGATTCCAATACAGCCATTAGTCGAGGAACCTCGCGAGCCGACCAAAACAGCAGCTGACATTGCTCTCGAAAGCAGATATCACCTCCTGAAGTGGAAGCACGAGGAACATCGTCGCATATGGGAATGGTATCTACGGAAGAATGCCGATGATTTCGTGGTGGAAAAGTACCAACAAATCTTCCTCTGGGAATACACGATTCCCACCTCCGAGGTTGGCCAGCACCGTGCGTGCTTCGCACCACGGCTCACATATATACAATTTTATGGTGAGAACGACATGACGCTGGGGCAATTTATAGAGAAGGCGGTCGTGGAGACACTCAGCCAACTTCTTGATCCAAAGGCCATCTGCGCGGGAAAAGGTTGCGACCAACCACTTGCGCGTCATTGTAAGGTGTATGTCCATAACGAAACACGCCTTTTCGTTGCTGTGGAGCAGTGGGAAGGCCAAATTGTTAATCGTGCCCTCGATCCTGCTCCCGACCCCATCACTACATGGAGCGCCTGTCGTGTCTGCGGGTCCGCTACGCCATTCATACCAGTATCCCCAGAGATGCAGCGCTACTCGTTCGCCAAGTTCCTTGAACTCCATTTCTACCCCGCCGACGTCAAACTGGTCCAGGGTGCAGGATGTGAACATAACATTTACCAGCATCACATCCGCTACTTCGCATCTGGAGGGATGACCGTCAGATTCCAGACTGATCCAGTTGTTATGCATGAAATCGTATATCCCCCTTTCCGCATACATGTTCGACCCGAGACGCAGTTGGAGATTAAGAATGCGGACTTCGAGAAACTTCATAGAAGTAATTTCACGTGGTACAGTAACCTCATCGACGAGCTCAGGTTGATTAGCATCGATGCTGCGACGGGCGACGAGGAAGCTGATGCGCGATTAAATGCGGAGGTCAACGTTTTCATCACCCGCGCTGAAGCAGAAAGGGAAGAGATCAGTCGGCTGATCAACAAGACTTATCGAGAATCCGCTCCGACCGACACTCTGGCTCTCAACCGTGTGCATGCGTTCAGGCAGGATAAAATTGTAGCGTTGCAACAGGATTTCGATCGTTTACCGAAACCCAAACCAGCGACCGTAGTCGACCGAGGTAGCAAACGGGCGTCTGCATTCAATACCGTCAGAACCATATGGCCTCAGAAACCTAGTCTTGGGTTGCTTCCGGACAATTCCTTGACATCCATCCTCCCCTCGGAAGCAGAAGAGAGTTTGTTCATAAAGAAGAGACTCGATCCTGATCCTTTCGCCTCTTCTGCTTCTGATGTTTCCGAACCGGAGCCAGAGCCAGAACCACCGGCGCCTGAGCTGGAGAACAAACCGGAGGCCTTTACGGATACAAAACTTGCACCCGAGTCCGAGGGACCGCCTTCAACCACGTCGGATGCTCCTGAAGACTCAATCAAATCGGATAAGTCAGAAGGGGATAGTGATTCCACCATTGGAGCACGCCGCAGCGATGCACCAGTCGAAGGCCTCCCCAAGATTGTGGCGGTGAGGAGCCGTTCTCCTTTCTTAATATTGCTTGACAACCCGTTCGCTTACTAACTCATCAGGAGGAGGACCCGTCGATACCAGAACCCATAGTCCAACGAGTATCGAGGCTACCGCGAAGGCCAATGAATCAACCCAGCGTCGCCGAACTCGTGAAAAAGTATCAAGATTTCATCCCTGCCCAAACCATGTCCGATCTTGCCAAGAGTGCACTGCCCCCTCGACCCGTGGCATCCGAAAGCGAGCAGGAGTATCCCACCACTATCCAACGTCGACCCGTTCGCCGCGGGCGTCTCCCCGGAATGGCCAGAAAACCATCAACCTCGGATTTCGAGTCCAGTTACGCAGCGAATGTCGCGCCCCGGTACCTGATGCGCAGTAGGAGATCTGCTAACGCAGGCAGCCGCATCCCTGGACCGTCCGGTCAACTGTCAGATTCTCATGAATCTTCTAGGAAAGCTTCCCCGGAGAAACGGCCCTCGCATCTGAAAGGAAAAGAAGTTCGGTTTAGTCGACCATCGTCTCCTCCGGGTGCAGCTGGAAAGGGCGCCTTGACTTCAGGCAAACAGTCGAAGGCACGGGTTCCTAGTCGAACGAAGGACAAAGCGACACTTCGACCGCCTGGGACGGTGGGCAAGTCCACACTCCGCCGGCCTCCTGGTTCAAGTACCAAAGTCATGACGATCGCGAAGAATTTTGAGCGGCTTGGTCGGGAAGCAGAACGTACTAAAGGCCGGTATAACATCATTCGCGGAAAACGTGCCCGTCCCGTTGCTTCTGCTCGTGCTACTGTTGAGGTACTTGACAGCGTCAAGGATGCCCTTCGTGATGATCTGGACTCGGATTCCTCCAGCGAAGCTGACGACGAAGGGGATGATATTGAAGAAGAACCTTCCTTTAATCCACCAGCACCTCTCACGGAACCGCTACCTCCTACAACTGCCCCGGAAACACCTAGTGATTCTGGGGATTCCGCAGCTGCTGTGTCCAATGATGTAATTCCAGTTACTGCGCCACCACTTTCTACATTTCCGGGTCACCCCAGCAATGGCGACTCTCATCCTGCCCCTACCCCCGCCACTGCACCACCTGAACCTATATCTCTACCGCCTTCACCATTATTCCCGCCCATGCGACCGGATGCCATGACATCCCCTGCTTCTGATCTTGAACTTCCTCCATCAACAGGGCCTCAATCAATTCTCAGGGCTTTATCAGAATTTTGGCAACCCTCCCGGCACCCAATGGAGCTTGATGATCCTATGAGTGACCCAGAGCACATATTCAGGGATTCCTCCATGATAGTGAGGACCGACGAGCCTACATCAATCATTGCTTTGGCTCTAAAGTGAGTTAAAGGTTGTCCTTGTCTCATTGTAGACTCATCCATGTTAGTTCTCCACAATATCGCGATATGTTGGCAAAGTCACGAGCTGAAAAGAAGACAGCTCGTGAGCCCAAGTTGACCGAGGGTGAAGTATTCATGCCGGACGATAAATCTATCGCCGAATCAACCTCAACTTGGGGTGTTGTGAATGTTGATTCAGCCGATTCAGCCGATCCTACTGAAGATCTAAGGCTACCATCGTCAAGATTACCTTGGGCAATCAGTGAGTTGTACTTACGGTGTTGCTGGTGTTGTCTTCTCATGAACCCATAGGCTTTGAGAGCGGTGGGTTGACCATCAGCTGCACTATCTTATACCCCGAACAATTTGACGCTTTGCGACGTACGTATGATTGCGAGAAGAGCATGGTTGAATCGCTCTCTCGGTGTGTGAAATGGAACGCTAGTGGTGGAAAATCTGGTTCTGCGTTCCTCAAAACACGAGGTTAGGGGTAACTTTTACTGCCCATATCTCCTTTACTCATCGTAGGGTTGTAGATGATCGCTTCATAGCAAAGGAATTATCTAAGTTCGAGGTGCAGACCATGGAATCCTTTGCTCCAGCTTACTTCGACTACATGTCATCGGCGGTGTCAGCTAATGTATCATATATTCATCTCTTTGAAGGTTGATCCTTACACCTTTTTTTCAGCGACCCACCCTTCTTGCCAAAGTTTTCGGATGTTACAAGTTGACATTCCGGAAAACGGGAAAAGGAAAAGGATCGGGGAAATTCAAATCGACGCAAATGAATCTTCTAGTCATGGAGAATCTCTTTTACGACCGCCGCTTCACTAAGGTGCTGTTTGTCACGCACATTCCCTTCGCCAATATGCTCACGATGCTTGTTGGTTGGTTAAAAAGATATATGACCTTAAAGGATCGACTCGGAACCGTCATGTTCAGTCGACCGGAAGAGAAAACGAAGTTCTTCTGGACGAGAACTTAGTGGAAAGTGAGTAGCGTGCCCTTGTCATGGATGAAGTCTCCACCAACAGTGATATAGCTGCTCACCTCAACCCGTTTTACTTGCGAGAACACTCCAAACGCATCCTACGTGGGGCTCTATACAATGATAGCAAATTTCTGGCGGACATCAACGTCATGGATTACTCACTTGTATGCGGTGTAAGTAGACTTGTCAACAGATGGGTCTTCCATTTTGAGCCTGAAAAATGGTCCAGGTGGACAGTCGGAATAATGAACTGGTCGTTGGAATCGTTGGTACGTGCTGTCTTGTCAATATCCCTAACCGCCTTGGCTTACGTTGTGCAGATTACATACGAACCTACACCTGGGACAAGAAGCTTGAGAGTTGGGTTAAGGAATGGGGTGCTGGAAAGGAGCCCACGATTGTTACACCCAAGCAATATCGACAACGATTTATCAGCGCGATGGAGCGCTATTTCCCTTTGGTAAGAGATCATTGCGGTGAGAATAAAGCCAACTCACAACGAAGTTCACCTACAGATACCAGATCGATGGATGAAGCAACGGGACACATCTGAAGAGGATCCGAATGTTCTGTCAGAGCTTTGGCCTGACTGGTAGATCCTACGGCGGCTGGCTTGTATCGAAAGTGCACTTATTTCTAGTCCTAATTTGCTAATTGTGTAACTGAACCAAAAATGTGACAATTATCATTACAATATACCATACGACAATGTATATATAATAAATAGGATTTAATGTTATTGGCCTTGCAAATCAACCAACCTTAGCCTTCTTGGTAGGTTGAGGCGTGCCCTTATCACTGTTGTCTTTGCGCTTCTTTGTTCCACCAGACTTGAAGGAGCTCAAGAGTTCCTGGATGCGCGATTGAACTTTCATAGCAATCTCTCCGACCTCCGATTCCCGTCCGTTGAATTTGATTGCATTCTGGATCATGAGGTCAAGGTCATTTTCAAAAGCCTCAACCGTGTCGTATTTGTCATTGTCCAGCTTCTGCCGAATGGTGCGCAAGTCCCGTGCATCTTTTCGGGGGATGACGTCGAAATAGGTTGGAATGCCCAATAATACAGGGTCGACAGGCTCCCGAAAGACCCAGGAGCTAAAAATCAGTGAGTGACAAGTCCGGATTGTTGCGCGTTCGAAAGCGTGAAAGCACGAAATCATAACTTACATGGGTTCTTTGACAAGTGTCGACATCAAGCCTTGTAGCCCACGTTTCTCGCTCCAAGAAAGCTTCCGCTCCATAGCTTTCGGCCATTCCTTCTTGAAAGCCTTCTCGACAATGTCGGCGCACGTGACCGGGAAGGTCGAAGGAGGATTGAATTGTCGGCAGTTGTTGAAGACTAATTCAACATCCTTCTTGAAGTCTTCCATAGTCATGTATTGACCATCGGCGAGTTTCTGCGACATGGTTCCGAAATCCATTGGATGAGCGATCTCATCAAAGTACCTGATCCTCAGATAAGCAACAATGAATGAATGAAATCCAGCTTAGAGACGCACGTAGGGCAACCATCTATCACAGGGTCCACTGGACGATTGAAAATGGCAGCTTCAGGAATCTTCTGAAGCATCTTGAGCAACTCCTTGCATTTCTTCTCATTGATCGGTGTGGCCTGAGCAACTGGGGGTTTCTTTGGTTTGGGAGGTGGAGGAATAGCAGCAGCAGGTGGTGGCTGGGGAACAACCTCCTTCTCCTTTCCTTTGTTAGAAAGCTTGGGGGGAGCCTCTGCGGTCGACGCCAACGGCCTAGCTTCAGATAGTTTCTCTTTCTTGGCATTTTTGGGAACCTGAGGCTTGGGTATCGTAATGGGCATGGGGGTGCTGGCCTTTTCAACTGGAGCAGGTTTCGGGGTGGGAGGAGAGGATCGTTCTTTTTTGGCTGGGGTAGCAAGTGCCAAAATGTCATCATACTCGTCGTCCAAGGTCTCACTCTTTTTCCGCTTGCTCGAACCTGTATGCACCGTCTTCTCCAGATTCATGCGCATGCGCTCTTCATCCTTTTCCCGTTCAATTGCAAGGACTTCCTGCAATATATCGTGAGAGCCATCATCGACGTAGGGGGGTGGGGGAGGTTCCACGTCCGGCACAGCTACTGGCTGAGGCATCTTCTGTTTCTTGTGCTTGGGTTGAGGCTGTGGTGGTGGGCGTTGCTGCGATGCATCGGGGGGTGACGAATTGCCTTGAGGACCAACTTTCAGTTTGATGGTGGGTCTCGAAGACGACGCTGATGGAGCTGAAGGCGGTTGTTTGGGAGGAGCAGGTGCAGGGAGCTTGATTGAAGGCTGAGGAACTGGAGGAGCGGGTTGTGTGACCGGTTTGGGCGGTCGTTCGCGAGAGGCCTGGGCAGTATGGTTCTTATCTGCGGCTTCAAGGGTTTTATTGATTATCACCCATTCTAAAGAATGAAAGCTTTAGTTGGGTAGGACAAAGCAACAAGCATGTACCCACGTTTCTCAAAGAACGTCTCTAGGGCAATTGCCTCGTTATGTGCGTAGCTTCCGGCTGCGTTGTACAATTTCGCATTTGAGATCATTAACCGGAAATCCGCCTGGAAGGCAAATCGGTTTTTGTACATCCCCGCTTCTAACTTCGCGCCCATTGTACTCAAGTCCATTGGCTCTTTGATAATGTCAAAATATCTGCTGAATGTGTCAGTAAAACTTGTTTGGACGCACAAACAGTTGAACTAACCGAGGTGCATTGTCCCGAATTGGGTCCACTGGCTGGTTGAAGAGAAGGGCGTGCTTATTTGCTTGGAGTTTCTTCAAGGCGTTCCGGCATGCTCTCAGGTCATTGAGGCTCATGCCCGCAGCCTGAGCCTTGGGAACCTGAGCCGGTTTGGCAATTGGTTTGTTAGCTGGTTTGTTGGTCGGTGGTTTAGCAACTGGTTTCGCTTTGGCCTTGCCGGCTGGGATAGTAGTAGGTGCGGAAGGAGCTGGCGGAGCAAACGCCACCCCTTTCTTGATCACAGGTGACGGCGCAGGCGGCTCAGCAAGGGGAGGGCGGGGACTGCTGGGCAGTTTGACTTTAGCTGCTGAGACATTCAGCTGGATGCTGGGATGTCGGGATGGGGGGCCGCCTGATTTGATCGTCCTTGGTGGTTTGATAGGAACCTTGACCGGTTGGATCGGAGGGGCAACATCCGTAATAGGTGTGCTTGGTATGTGAATCTTTACAGATGGTGGCGTTTCCTCCACCGGGCGAATCAAGAGATCAGCAAGCTTGAGAAGACACCAGCGAACTTCATAATCAACATCCGGCGCTCTGCGATCAAAGTGAGCAATGGCAACAACACACAACGCCACTTTATACATACAGCGCAATGGGCATGAGGAATTCGCGTAGCGCCTCATTCTTCCCAACCTCTCGATCCTTCCGCAGCACCTTGATCATGAGGTCAAGCTCGCTCTTCTTAGATTCTTTGGCCTTTTCTGGCGCGTTTCCGTCCTCTTCGATCAAAAGCGACTCAGTATCCTTCAAGTTGGTCTTCATTTCTCCCATCTGGACTAGAAGAGCCAGACTATGGCAAGCGTTGCGGGCAACATGGCGACGGACGACCCGGGACGAGTCGTTGGCGATAACGGATAATATGTAGCGCATGATCACGGGCGTGTACCACTTGGTGAGGAACAAACCATCAAAGGCTGCCAACCGCACATGGGTGTAATGTCCTTCTCTACGGAGGCCATCAGAATGCTGTATACTGTTCTATTCCCGAGACGCACCTTGTCAAAGGGAAGAAGATTTTAGGGTGAGTGGGGATGAGATTTGCAACTCCGAGAATCATATAGAACTAGCAAATGATGAGGACCATAGATGGCCAAGATACAGCAGGACACGCACCTCTAGTGTTGCGATAGTCACAATGTTGTGAGGGGAGGGAATGAGGCGATCCATGCTACGGTATCTGTCAACCTCAGCAATAGTTTGCCTAATAAGTTCCTTGTCCTCTGCCGTTTGCTCGGAGCGAATCTCCGAAGGTAGTAGTTCACCCCTCTCGGGAGGGGCAACAGAGATAGCAGCATATGCAGCCGCAGATATGATAGTACAGATGTAGAATCCGTCAGAGTACTTGAGAATCATCAGAAATGTTCCATCATTTCATAAAATCAGACTTACAGGATTAGATGTATTATCGTTGTATCGGAGTTGATCGATTAGGAATTGCCTTACAACTGAAGGCGACTTTCCGTTCTCGAACCTCACTCGTGAGATGGCTGTGACCAGGCTCTGAAGATGCCATTATGAGAGATTGATAACATATACCGGAGCACATGAAAGTATACCTTTCGAACGAAATATTCAGCAAGGTCAGAAAAACTATTGGGTTTCGGCACGTAATTGTGAGTAAAGAGGTCTTGATTCGGATCTTCCGGATCGTAGCAGTAGCGGAGAAATAGTTTGAAGAGATGAAATAGGCCAAGGAAATCCAGCCGTCGTATGGCACACTACTCACTGTCAAAAAGGATCGTCACAAGCAAATAGAGGCGTACCGTCACGAGAGCGAGGGCAGCTTCACAGCGTATGCGGTAGTAATAATTCGAAACGAGCACCGTCTTGGTTAACGTACTCGAAACGATTGCTGTAGGTTTCTCAGCGAGAGCGTGTAATGCCTAAAAATCTCAGCTGGTTGAAACCGATAACATGTAGAATCAGGATAACATACCTCAAGCTGGGCGACAACATCCCTGTCTCTTTGCAGCTGAGACACCCACATGAAGTCGGGCTGATCAAACTTGATGTTGGCGATCCACTCGAAATCGGCGTCCATACGTATCCATTCATATGTCGCACCACTCATGACGGCTTCATCTTCTTCTGTCCAGTCTGCTACTTTCCAATTCTCTCGTTCCTGTTCCTTCTCCCAAATCTCCAAGCCGAATCCCATATCGATCATTCCCATAGCTTCTGCTGCCTCTGCATCGCCTTCAGCTGCCGCTTGAGCCGCCGCTTGCCGAGCCAAATAACGCTTGGTGTTTCTCCTCACACGCTTGTACTTGGTGTTGAAGGGAACTTCATAGCGTTTGAATGGGGTTCGGATATCAAGAACATGTTCATAAGGTGTTCCATCCGCTTCATGTATACGTATTGTCATTTGACCCTAGAAGGGAATGAATGAGATTGATGCTATTTGCGCTACGGGGCGCAACCACTCACTTCAAAGAACGGTACAGGCTTCATGAGAACCTTGGATATCTCGTTACTCTCCATGGCTTTGAACGCTGGTGCCTCTTGGCGCATCGTAATCTCAACCGCCATCTTCTTTCGGTTGAAAGATGCCGAGAAACCAAATGAAGGACATCCACTGCCATATATCCACTGTTCTGCAAAGCTCCGGGGGTCAACGCCGCTAACCTTTCTACACATCCGCAGGAAGGCGTGTGTCGAAAGAGCGTTGTTCTGGAGTTCACCGCTAATTGCTGAGAGGAAGAGCTTGGGAAGAACACGACTGAGTCCAAGGGAAGTTCCGGATTTACCCAGGCGACGATCAAGGATATGAAGGACCAAGGGCGCTTTCAAGTTAATGAATGGAAGTGTAGCAGCGTCGGGGGGGTCCAAGACCTGTGGTTGGCAAATTGGTGGCATGCTACCAACATCCCATTCCAAAACGCGTTGCATGTCTTTCTTCAGTTTGAAACGATAATCGTTATTGCCAAATAACTTGCGCATAAAGAGACCGGTTATATAGAGTGCCAATCCATTGACCAACCAGATGTCTGACCACGTCTTTGGTATGATATTGATGCCAACCCACTGGCAAGCAAGTGCGTGGCTGAGGGTCTGTCGGGTCTCCATGGCCTGTTCAATCACATCCTCTCCGTGAAGCGCGTCAAGGCTGACTATCGACAAAGAGGCGCTATCAAAGCGTTGAGTAGGTAACTGATCAACGAAAACCAGTTTGTGGGAATTAAAAGGGTATGAGCCGAATTCAGAGACGTAGAAGCTCATGGCCGAACGCAGAAACGAGGTCGACGTCTTAAGGAAAGACTCCTGGCCCGGTAGGCAGAATGCGTACATGAGCGGTTGAGATGTGCCCGGTGCCTCATCCGCTGCGCTATCGGGGGGGATAGAATAGAGGTGGAAGGGCCCGGCTGCGAAAGCAATGTGTTGTACGGATGTTGGGACAGCCTGAGAAAAGAGGAAAATGGTTTTGTTGGAGTTGTATGGATGGGCAACCTTACACATAGGATGAATCATTGTCCCGTAATGAAGAGGAGGAAGACACACCTGCTCAACCAACTCCCCACTGCACAAAACGATCGTGGGGCTCAAGTCACCAGCATCGACTTCGTCACGGTCGTCAACCTCCTCCAGATACCGAGGGACGACAAATTCGAACTCCCATGTGCACTTCTCCCACAGGTTGTCAACACAAGGAATCCAACATCGAGCTGCATCGGGACATGACGGTGTGGTATATACGTGAGGAACTCTCTGCGATTGTCATGTCTACACCCAGTCTTCCAGTATTTTGACGAAAAACTTACATAAGGGTAATTGTCATTTGATAACACAAATTCTACACCGTCAGCAGGGTTTCGCAAGCTATATGCAATATTGACGACGATGGGAGAAAATTCGGGCATGTTTTGTCCCTGAGATACACCAGGAGTAGATGGCTCGGGTGTAGCACCTGGACGCCAATATTAGACTATAACTCATGGCAACGTTGAGGAAACATACCGTCGTTATAAACCACGTTTGTAGAAGAGGTCTGTTTCAACGACACTTCTTTCGGAATCGTAACAGATAGCTCTCCCTCATCGCTCTCCTGCAACGCAGAATACACCTTTCTCTTTAGTTCCGGATGCCTATGACAATCGTGAGCCTCATTCGAGGCCCCCATGCTGATATTGGCTATGGCATCGTGGTGCACGAAATCGGCTTGGTGTCCACCAACGGTGACGTTATGGATAGCTGAGCGGTTTTGAGTTCCCTGAAGATCCTTCCACCAGGAGTAATACGCACTGCACTGTCTTGAATGAAGGTGGATCGTCCTCAGTTCACTACTTGTAGGAACGATAGTAATTTCTGTGTAGCCCTGCAGACTGGATGAGGGTTTGCTACAGCAGAAACGGGAAAACACGTACCCAAAGACTTCCATTGAAATCGATTTCAAGAACAACCTTTTGATGACTAGTATATACGAAAAGCCGTGTCAGTTTGAGGATAACATGGGAGAGGATGAAAGAAAACGTATATGGAGAAACCCCGGCGAACATGCTCGCGTTGGAGGCTGATACGCGCGTCCATTGGTAGAGAGCGCTTTCAAGGGAGGAGATACGTCTTCAACGAGCCAAGCAGACCAGAGAATTAACGCAGGCAGAGCAAGAAAGTGGGCAGAAATGGTGAGGCTGGTCGCTGGAGATGGTGGTACCAGCCAAAGGCGTACAGCGGACGTGATTATGTAACCACACCCACCTTGCATTCTCACATCCACTATGCCGCCCAAGAAATCTATTTTCCGCCAGCCGGGCGCAAAACATTTCCAGCTTGTCCATCGGTCGCAAAGGGACCCGCTTATACATGATCCTGAGGCTAGCCAACACGTCCTCAAGCCATTCGAGAGAGAGAACGCAAAAAAGGTTTGTCTCCCTATAATCTCAGGATCAAAACTTGTCCTTATCAAATTCCAACAGGGAAAGTCTCGTGCAGATCTTGAAACATTCCTTTCACCCTCGGACATCGAGCACGACAAAAAACACAACGTTGGCGAAGCTGCGCTCTATGGTATCTATTACGATGACACGGAGTATGACTACATGCAACACCTGCGAACAGTCGGAGTTCAGGAGGATGGTGTTGAAAGCATCTTGATTGAAGCACCGTCATCGAAGAAAAATAAGGCCAAGGGCAAGATGGACGACCTTGTACTACCGCAAGAAGCCCTACCTTCTGAGTCCGAGCTTCCACGAAATTACGAGTCACAACAAGCAATACCAGCAAGCATTGCGGGCTTTCAGCCGGACATGGATCCTCATCTCCGGCAAGTCCTCGAAGCTTTAGAAGATGACGCTTTCGTAGACGATGACGTGGAAGACGGTTTCTTTGGCGAACTAATTCAAGGCGGTGAACGGACGAACGATGACAACTTTGACTTTGAGTTCGATGAAGACGGCATTGAGGATACAGAGGATGGAGCGGGGCAAGATGAAACAGGAGAATTGGGTTGGGAGGAGAGGTTTGCGCAGTTCAAGAAGAATCAGGCAAAAACAGAGCAAGACACAACCAGCGACGACGAGTATGCATCCGAAAATGGTGACACAATTGGAGGGTTACCTACGATTTCAGTCATTGGTGGTAAAGGGAAAAGAAGACGAAAGGGCAGTAGTGATGCTTCTGGCTACAGCATGAGTAGCTCATCAATGTATCGGAATGAGGCTCTTCAAACGCTGGACGAACGGTTTGACCAGGTATGCTTCAAATTTTCATGTATCACCCCTCTCATCTTCGCGTGGCTAGATTATGGAGAAGGAATACAACGAAGAAGAGGGTGAAAACGTACCACCACTCTCTGATGAAGAAGACGATGACACACCAGAGCTCATCACTTCGCGTGAAGACTTCGACATGATGGTCAATGAATTCCTCCATGACTATGAGATCCTTGGACGGAAGATGAAACCCAAGCTCGAAGGAGACACACCTACCGATAAGCTGGACACAGTCCGACGGGCCCTCGGCCAGGACGATCGCGTACGAGTTAACGACGATAGTGACGACGATGTTCAGGATCTCTTGACTTCTGAGGCCACTTCAAAAGAAGACAGGTGGGATTGCGAGACGATTCTCAGTATGTGCCTCTGGAATGGTCCAATCCTTTGAACCGTATTCAAACTTCTTACACAGCGACCTATTCCAACCTTGAAAACCACCCTCGTATAATTCGTGTTGCCAACTCAAAGCCCACACCGAAAATCTCGCTTGATCCGAAAACTGGGTTCCCTCTGGTTAATCCACTTTCTAACACCACTGCCAGGAAAACTGTGGCAAGATTTACAAACGATGCAGAAGACGAATCTGATGATACCGAAACCGAAAGTATAGGTAGGTGACTTACTTGCCACAGCTTTAGTAGCGCTCAGCTTCTATGATGAATTCAGTTCACCAGCGTGTGACAATTTCTCGATCTCGCGACGAATCCAAAGAGGAAAAGAAGGCGAGAAAGGCAGCCGCAAAAATGGAAAAACAGAACCGACGAGTAGAGAAACGGGCAATGAAAGAGCAGTTTGAAACTGAGCTGAAAAATCAGAAACGAGTTTTAGCAAACAAGGCGCAACGGGTTAAAAAATTGTAGACTAATTAATCAATTACTCAGGCTGATCAGATATCGTGACCATGTGCATGACCAGTGACTTCATCGACATCACCTATTCCCGTTGTCAGATGGGGCGATTCGTTGCCAACCACATTCGATCCTTTTCTCCTCACTTCCACATCCCAAACTGCGATGCCCGCTGCTTTAACGACGCTTTTACTCGTACTCACTGTCCTCCTCGTTTTATCACCTACTGGCACTTACGCCTTCGGGGCTGGTGATATACCTGATTTTGCGTATCTGAACGGTGAGATCTCCGGGACAATCTAGGATTTGTCTTCAAATGGCTGATAAACATATAGATAAGGCCTTTAGGCACGGTGATATTGAAAGCATCCTTGAAAATCTCGTCAAGCATGTAGGCGGCCCAGCGATCGGAGGAGGCAGCTTGCTAGGCTTTGCCTCTTCCGTCCTCAAGGCAGCCACTGGAGGTTCAAAATTCAACAAGACGGATGTCAAGAGGGTTTATTTTGTATGTCCTCGTCTTGTTTTAGTTTTCTCTCATCTGACAATCATATAAACAGGGAAATTGGCTTCGAGATTACTCCCAGGTATCAAAACATACTCGCGGTTACGCTAGAGGCCCAGTGCTTAATGGCACCTTTGCAGGCTATGGATATAACTGGATTGAGTAAGCTCAGTGCTGATACTATCACTCTAATCATCGCTGTTCTGGGTTTTATGGTGAATATATGCCAATTAGTGGCTCTAATTCATTGCGATCTGACAACCTACCAGACCTTTGGATTTGCTACGGAAGAATTTGAGGTTACTCAAGATCGCCTTGGAGTTTATCTTCCGGTGGTGCGTTTGATGATTTTCGAATTCATGGTTCACACAATGAACGAGCAACATTAGGAGCACATTGACAACCCCAAGTAGGTTAATCGAAGTATCTATCTACTTTCTCTAACGGGTCTTCCTCCAGAGGATACGCGGAAAAAGAAGGTGACGCGAGACAATTCCACCCGAAATTGCGACCTCCAGTAGATCCACGCGAACTCGAAATCGACGAGCGAACTGGCATGAAAGTACGTGCATCTCATCCAGCCCTTGCACAGATCGTGACCAGTGTTTGTAGAAATACATGGCATCGGAAAACGAAGACTGGGATACATCAACTGCCTTCATTCGCCGCACTTTGAAGGCCTGCATAGAACATGGTCGCCGCGCAGGAGGCCAGGAAAACACTGACCTCTTTGAAGCTTACCGTCTTCTCGGCACCGGTCTTCACACTCTCGAAGATCTTTTGGCGCACAGCAATTGGTGCGAAATTGCCCTTAGGAAGATGGGACACGAAGAAGTCTTCTGCCATGTTGGAGACAATGGTGATTCCTTCCTGATCTAATACCTGTCGACGCGAAAGGCTAACTTACATCGGTTAGTCATCATTGATACCCCCAATGGCCCTGCACCGCCCCTTGTCACTGGTACTTTCGGCGGTAGGCTCGAGTCCTGTTCACCGGAGGGCATATGGATCTCATTCCCATATTAGGCGCCGACTTCTTACACTCCCTGCTCGGAGAAGCCGGAGAGTAAGTGATACAGTGACTGTAGCACTAATACAAAACTCAAGCCTTGAAATAGCAAACTTAGTCAAGCCAGTGTTACTGACCTTGCCAGCAAAATGGACCAGGCATGTAACTCAGTGGAGACATCGAACTTGCGCTAATCGAGGTTTAGGCCTCCCAAGGAGGAGATTCCAACGTTGATGCGTTCAAGGCTATACTTGGCAAACTTCCGATCGGTGGAAATGAGGATCAGATGAACAAGACAGAAGAGATGCACCAACAGTCGAAGGCTTACCACTTTGACCCTGATAACGTCGCCCCGCCCGAGGTTCAGCGCCAGCTGCTCGACCTCTTAAAATGGCGCGATACCATCATGAGAGATATCACGAGACAGATAGAGATGATACCTGGTCTAAGCGAGTTGGTCGATGAGTTCACCAATGCCATGAACGCTTGTATGTGACGCAGTGTTATTCTGGTTATCATAGTGCACTAACCCACCACTTGTTTGCGCTAGATGTCTACACTATCTTGGCTCCTTATGTTGTTGTAAGTGGGTTCAAGACTGCCATACGTTTAATAATCTCATTGACCCACAACAGCCAATCATTACTCAAGTGACTGGAGTTTTGGATGAAGGAAGCAAGGCTGTCATCAATAACGAGGACCAATACCAGGTCTGATCATGTATCACTTACCTGTGGGCTTCACCCTGAATTTTTTTTAACACTACCAGGTGTTTGATAACCCAGATGCATCTGATCCTTCTCATAGTCTTCTGTCGAAAGTGAGATTTTATGTATTCCTACGCCGTTAAGCATCTTATACATTTATAGGACCATTTCGGTCTCATTCTCAATGAGCCGGCCGGGAAGATTGCACAAATCGTTGTTGAATATACCGTTAACCTGATCGTCCACGTAGGCACCAGATGACTGTTTCCATGATTATAACTTATTTCTTCGTTCTAGGCATGGTCAGATGATAGCGACCCGGATTCTGTTTTGGACAAGGTTTGTCGATGCAGGTCTTGCGTTTGATGAAAACTGTGTGTTAATGCGCCTTTAGGTTCTCGAGGCATTCCATCACCCATACTATGCCACTGGAGACTCTCAGATCCAACACCAGATGTTTGAGCACATGGAAAAATGGCTGGGAGGATTGGGTCCTGATGAAGCTAGTCAGGTCATTGAGCGTTTGACCAAGGTTCGCATTCGAATTTTCCGAAAAGAAACTTCTTGGAACTATTTGAGCAGGAAAGTGTCCGCGAGCACAAGAACAAGCGCATTGGTTCGGAGGAGATGAATTTCGAGGAGCCTGGTTATGGCGGCTGCAGCCACGGCACCTCATATCGCCCTCAAGGTTCCTCCCAGGGTAGGTGTGATGATGGCATACTCCAGCGACATCTAGAATTTTATTCGTCCCATCTCTAGGCTACCAGCAAAGCAGTCAATACCCGAGCACCGGCAACACGTACCCTAGGAAAGAGTACTCAAGCGGTGGAGGATATTCCGGTACTCGATACGGGGAAAGCGGTGAATATGGAAGTCAAGCACAGTCCGGCCGAGTGTATGGGTCGGGAGGCTATGAAGGCAGTGGCGAACAACAGAGCCATTATGCTGGAGGTGGATACAGCCAACGAGAAGAGTCCGGCTCTCGACGTGATGATGATAACGGATACGGTCGAAACAGGCGTGACGATTCATACGGTGGTGGTTACAGACAGGAATCCAATCAGTCTTACGGCGGGGATAATTCCAGAGATGACTACAGTTCCAGGCGCCAAGAAAATGAAGGGTATGGCAGGCAGAGTGGGGGCAACTCCCATGGAGAGGGTTATGGACAGGATTCATACGGTCGTGGCTATTCCCAAGGGGGCGGTCTTCAGGAGGGCGAAGGCTATGGCCGTCGCAGACGTAATGACGATGAAAATCAGTCTTATGGAAGTCATGATCAAGGTTCATACGGGGACAGTCAGACTTATAGTTCAGGCCGGGATGGTGACGGGTACAGCCGTGGGCGAGACGATAACGAGGATGATTCATATGGTGGCGGTTATAATCGCGGATCGGAGTATGGCCGTGGGCGGGGCGATAACGAGAACGATTCATACGGTGGCGGTTATAATCGCGGATCGGAGTATGGCCGTGGGCGGGGCGATAACGAGAACGATTCATATGGTGGCGGTTATAATCGCGGATCGGAGTATGGCCGTTCAGAAGGACATTCTCGTGACGACGATGGCGGCGACCGCCGTCGATACCGCTATGACCAGGAATATACTCCTTCATATGGGCAGGAGGTCAGTGGACATGGATCTCGCTCTCGTCGTCATGATGATGACAGTGATTCTGGTCGTAGTGAGGGTCATGGTCGCAGTAAAGGCTATGGTGGTCGTTCGGGTTACAACCCAAGCTATGACAATGACGAGACCTATGGGGCAGAACGGCTCGGCATACATGACAACGACTCCGATGATAGCCATGGTAGAAGGAAGCATGGTCACCGCCATCGCCGCAAGGACTCTGACGATTGAATGTTTGAAACGTTGCCTCTCTTGAACGATTGAAAGCTACTTGTTGTATTCATGTTTGCAGTGTTCCCGATTGTGTATTGTTCGGATTTGAATATATAACTGTGTTTGTGTGTCATTCATTGCAGACTGCTCGTGTTCAAGCTGGCCCCAGTTGCCCGACCCCCGATATTGGATTTGGAACCTGGCCCGCCCATGACGACTTTGAACGCTTGTCGAGCTTTATCCGAGATGCCAGAGTCATCGGCATGAACAACCATAAGATTTAAAGCTCGAAGACTAGATTCAATATGCAAATGATTGCGCACCCAAGCACAGGTCTGGGCTAGCTGAGGATGCGGGATAGGTTAGAAGTATATAAAAGAACAAAATCGTGTTTTAAAGTTTATGATGTTTTAAAAGCCGAGCCCGTGGACCTGACCCGCTCCAGGTAGTGCGGTATACAGTAGCGGAGAAGAAATGCCACCACCTCGAAAACTCAAACTGAAAGTTCGTCTACCATCTGACACGCCTTACCTCTATATCCACCAACCGTAACAATGTCTTCTGCTCGCATTCTATACTTTCTTTTTCTCTGGGCGAGCAGACTCATCCACATCGACTCCTTGTCTTCGCATTTCTCAACGTTTGGAAACACGGCTTTCGCGCTCGGCAGAGACCAAAGCATAAGCTGCAACCCCCTAAAGCACCTCACATTTGCACGAAGAAAGGCGAAAATCAGACATTTGTCACTACATCGTTTCCTTCGTCTCCTGCATTGCTCGCGACTGAGGGCCCCAGCCTTTCCTTCCATCTAGCCAAGGTCCCGCACCGCTCAACTCGCATCCACCCAAGTCTTTGCACGTGCATTGACCGCCGAATAAAGTTGGCAGTGACTCGGCATCTACAAGCTCCAGAAGTGCACGCTCGTAGTCGTTTCCAAGGATGTCAATTTTCGCTACTGTTTCTTTCGACAGCCATGGTTTAATCACGTTCCATATGGTGGTAAAAGACGACGGGGCGTTGATGATGACGACTTGTCCCATACTGTTGGAGAAATCAGAGTCAGGCCATTAGGGGATCTGAACGAAGGCATAAGAGCTCACGTTTCAGGATAATAGTCTTGGGATATTTGGAAGGAGTCTCTTGCGAGCCCCTTGACTTGCCAAAACTGGCTCAGCCTGCATGATCTCACTGTAAATGCAGTAGGGACAATAGACGGGAGCGACGTACCCAAAGCCTTTCAAGTCGACGATGACGAGCGTATTTCCGATGTTCCTGCCGGCTGTGCGAGCCGCGGCTGGAAGCACCTCTCTCGGAAGCTGAAGGAAACGTTGCATTAGCTTCGGCGATGATTCCGCGTTCTCTATGTGCGTACACATTCTGCATTAACCAGAATACTCTTCCAGTGTCTTTCTGGCGTGCAGACCTTGTATAGCTTTGCCAGGTCCATTTTACCAAAAATTTGGACGTTTATGGGTCGACCTTTCTTTTGCGTTCTTCAAAAAAAAGGCTCATGTTTATCTTTTGCCAAGATAATCACCTTGTCGGTCTATGATTTCCTTTAGCTTGACGGCGCAGGGAATTAGCTCGATACACACACTTTATGAAACCACATCGGCCAGCATTCAAAAACTGCCTCCCTTTCTGGATACTCAGGGGACATGAGTAAAGCGATGGCGAATAGAAGAAGCTCGCCCACATCAAACGGGTCCATATCTGCATAGAGCTTGTCAATTCCGACACCTTCAACGGTCTTTCTCCAGCGCTGGCAATCCGCAAACATCTTCTTCGAGTGTACAAGATTGAACTTTCGCGCCCTCAGAAACCTTCTGTGGATTCTTTAAGTGTCCATGTGACGTCCGAGAGGGTGCAACTCACAGTAGAGTCTCGTCATCCGTGCCGATGGAATCCCCTTCATGCAAGAGATCCTCTGCAACCAGTTCCTGTCGGAATCTTCGTAGAATCTCGTCCTGCCTGTGCCTGGTCATGTCTCCGTTTCTGCTCAAAACACCGGGTGTATTCGGCGAGCTGGATTTGAGTAATAATCTAGACAGACTGTCACGGGGAGCCTGGGGACCCGGGGTAGCAATTAATACACGACGGAAACAGGAAATAAACAGGGGAACGCACGGTTATGGATGGGATGAGTGCAAAAGTGGAATATAAATGACTGGGGCGTGAAACACATTTGCCGAGGCAACAGCCTGAGAGTGGCAACAGATGTAATTCGTATGTGGTGATAGTTGATCGTAGGAGCTCGACTGTTGATAGCGCGCGTCATACAGCTTACGTCACAAGAAACATACCTGCTCCCTTCATGGACAACCAGCAACTGCCTGACCCATCCAATATCGATCCCATATGGACGACAAGCCGCACTGCCCGACAGATATATGCCCTCGGTCAGGTCGAAAAGGTATTCCTCGTCCTAGTGCCTGATGTTTGCAGTGTTCATCAGCATCTGCCGTACCACAGGACATAACTCGCCTCCTCTCGCTCGCCGCGTCATCCATTTCACTCCTCACTCTCCCACAGACAGATAGTCCCGATGACAAACTACCACAGGGCGAAGAACGATCCGAGCAGTTCGTCCTCGAAGTCAGCGAATACTTTGAGCGTCTCGATGTGCGTCTATTATCGTCCGTTGTTCTCGTGCAGTGTTCATCATGTCCAACACACACAGGCTGTTCAAGTTGCATTACGTTCTTCCCTGGCGCATATCCGCCATTCACGCATCGCACCGTCAGCAATAAACGCCCCCCCACCCAATTTTATCCCTCCTTCTCTCGGGGTCGGACTTCCACCTGAAACAGATGGGACTTCGCGCATCAATCGAGGTCTGCAAGAAGAGAGGGTCGAGCGAGATGCGTGGAAGGGCGTGTTGGAAGCATTGAGGCGAGTTAAGGCGGCTCAAGATTCTTCGCGAGATACAGAGATGGCAGACGCATAGACTGGGATATGACAACATGGTAGTTTGATTGAGGTATGTATATGAACCGATTCCGCGGAAAAACGTGGAACTCGAAATCATTGTATAGATCATGCTGTCGTCCCTACAAGTTGTTGGGCCTTTGCGAGCTCCTCGTTTCCTGCCAGTTCTGGTTTGTTTTTCACCTGTTCCTGTGATTCAACATGAACTGTCAAGGATGCGCTCCGGCTTTCACTTTAAAATGAACAAGTCTTACGACGAGATCCTTCAATTCCCCAGTTGCTTTGTCAAGTCTACTTTGGGTGTCAGTGATCATCTTCTCCGACTCGTCAATCATCCGTCGCTACGATCGTATAATCATCTCGTTTGAATTGTGGGGTCGGGGAGAGCGTAGACACATACTACATTCTTGATATCCCATTCTTCGGCGTTCTCTGCGACGAACTTGTCCATTTTCTTGCGCAGATCTTCGACTTCTTTGCGGTACAGCGCCGTCTCTTTTTCGTACCTATGATATCGGGTTAGGCGTTTAAATGCACCACATCGATCCACCCGTCTTACCGTTGTACAACCCCTGACTTGATCCTGAGTTGCTTTTGAATAGCGGTGATCTCACTCATGGTGAAGTTGTGGGGAAATCTCGCGTCAAGGTGAGGGCGTACAAATGAGTTCTTGACAAAGGTTGTTTGTTATCAATGACCTCATCGATCCCATGATTAGAGAAAAAAAACAATAAAAAGGTTTTCACTGTATTCGTGAAGGTGCGGGAAATCCTACATACAACGACGAACTATAGAACAACCTCGTACAACACAGTGAAAAGGGTGAAGAAGCAATACAAACACGAGTGTAATAAACAAACCGCGGTAAAGGATAGCAAAAGTGGACGCTCAACCTAACGTCTAGCGCGTACAAGGAGGGACATGACCGGAGCATGAAATCGTGGGGTGTAAACTGGGGTCCTACTAAAAGGGAAAAACCAGCTTTACCAGTCACAACTGCAAGCAGAGTAACTGGGAGAAGCTTCGAGCTTCGTCGTACCTGCTGTTGAGAGCTAATGCACTGTCACCGGAGAATACAAACTGAGAATCAACCGCGGCAAACACACTACCCGAACGGGCGAATGGACTAGCCATGCATGCCAACAGAACAGGCGGCGGCGGCGATCAAGATCCAAAGTAGATCCAAAGGCGAGAAAGGCAAAGCCCATCCAGCGAGGTGAGGTTCTTCAACCATGAGGACAAGAGGCCGTGCAGTCCTCCACTGTATCCACTCCCCAGCTACAAGCTAGCGCACAACGCCGAGACAGAGAATTGACGGGAGCGTCCGGGAAGAAGTGGAGAGGGAAGGGAGACGGGAAAGGGAAGTCGTAATTTGCAACGTTTGGGGCGTTTCAAATCGTGACAATGCAATGTAAGTGAAGGATGGGACAAGTGCGATAAATCACAGCAATAAAATATTGAGGCATTAGAGATCGAGCATCATCCCACGTAAGACCAGATCCAGAGGGCTATATCTTATTCAAGCGAATGTTGAGTATGCGAGTCCTTGAGATCAATCGAAAAGCTGGACGGAACAAGGCCGGTGTATTGGCCGCGCGAAGCACGTACCACAATTAAGTGGTCGTACGCCTCAAGCGCGAGATGGGGAGTAAAGGATGGGACACAACCAAGGGCAAGCGACTAAGGGAGAAAAGAAGGGGAACAAGACTGTGCCGCAGGGCGAAATGGTGCTCACGCTCATAGAGGGAGCTGCGCATCTCAAGCAACCTGGGGTCTTGCGACAGTGTCGTGCCTCGAGAAAGTATCAACCAAATCCTGGTGTCCATCATTGTCGTCGTAGCAGTCGAGTTCTACCGAGCAATTCAACTGGCGTTCGAGCGCAACACGGTTGGCCACTGACCAACGGACGCAGCCAGCAAATCGGTCGTGCAGCACAGCTGCAAAAGAACCTCGCAAATGAGCTTGAGGTGTGCCACGGACACACCTAGCCCCAGTCACGTGTGGAGACGAAGCCGATAGATGATGGGGAAAAAAC
Organism: Podaxis mareebaensis; assembly: GCA_018524725.1. Lineage (NCBI taxonomy): Eukaryota > Fungi > Basidiomycota > Agaricomycetes > Agaricales > Agaricaceae > Podaxis > Podaxis mareebaensis. The sequence continues at coordinate 564,176 of JAEUWP010000470.1, read as the reverse complement.
GAGACGATGTGAATGAGATCGTGGATGAGAGCATGCAATGATAGTAATGATGATGAAAATGTCCGTGTCATAAATGCAATACAGCTATCTGCCCTGGCAGATGTAAACTCGAGAGCGGCGGATCGGATCGAGTATGTTTTGGTCTTTGTGTTCTTTTTCGAGCCGCCAACTGGACGATTGCGTGGCAATCAGTACTGGGGAGCGAGAGCGGCGGCGCCAGCAATTTGACGCTGAGCAGAGTTGAGCATGAGAGTCTCATTGAGACCACGGAGACGGTGGACTTCAGATTCAGCAGCCTTCAACCTCATCTCGAGCTGCTCCTTGACGGTTTCGAGGTACCTGATGTGACTGGTAGCTGTGAACAATATTAACGAAAGCCCACGACTACACTGTTTTGTAGACCCACCTCGATCAAGCAGCGAGACTTTGCTCGACTTCTGGTTGGAGGTAGGGAGGGTTTCCTTGAGACGAGTGTACCCATCACGGAGCTCATCGCGCCTCCTTTGCTCAGACTCGATACGTTGTTTCCTGATGGTCTCACGACGACTGTTATCGTGTTGTCAGTAAAACGGATATCAGGAAAGTGGTCAAAGATACATACGCATCGTTGTTGGCCTGAGGAGGAGGGGGAGGCGGCTGGAACTCCTCGTCGTCATCTTCCTCACCGTCGGCGGCGACTGCATCGACAGGTGCCTCATCGCTAGTCTTGCTGTTCCTCCTGCGAGCTCGGAGGGTAGGACGGTTGGCAGCAACACCAATAGGATTGTAACGGTGTGACCGGGGAACGGTAGCGGCATAAGAAACGCCAGCAGCGGAACTAGTGCTGCTATTGCGAGAATGCCGGCCAGAGGCAGGACCCTCGGAACCAAGGTCGCCGTTGCTGAGGTTATAGGAAAGAGCGGGAGGAGAGAGGCCAACGCTGTCAGGTGGAGTAAACGAGCGCTCGGGAGAGGAGGCGTTAAAGGAAGGCGAGTATGTGTAATCGCCAGAGAGCGTCAGAGCATTATTGAAGGCAAGGGGAGAGGCGGTGGCGGGGACTAAAAATAGACCAGGTCACTTGATTGTAGATATGACGCGATCAATCGGGCCACTCACGTCCAACCGAGAGCTCAAAGGCAGGGGGCGATTGAGGAGGGTACTGGAGGTACTCAAGACCGTTTTCCATGTACGAGAATGTGGTGTCCATGGAGTCCATATAGGACGAGGTCTTGGCGTCAAAGTCGAGGGACAGAAGTTGAGAGGAAGACATGCTGAAAGAAGAGACTAGGGAAAAAGAACAACAAGAACAAAAAAGACCAATGAAGAACGAGCAAAGGGCGCTAGAGCAGTGGGATGAGTGGCGGGCCTGCTGATCATAAGGGGATACATACTGAGGGCTCGTAAAAAGATAACTGCAGAAATATGACCGGAGGGAGGAGAGGTGGCGGAAGAAGGGGGGATGGGGAGAGAGAAGGAAGAAGGGGGGTTATATAAGTGACTGGGCTGTAGAGTGACCCTTGAAAGTACTTTGGGCCGATGGCAGTCAGGAATTCAGACTCCGCGAGCCACGAGGCGCTGTGACGCTTACAGCACTCGGCGTTTTCAATTCTCGCCGTTGTACTCGCTCCCACAATCCTCATCATTAATCCCTCCAAATCTTATTCACGTCTTCGATTCTTTTGCTTTCTTGCAGGTTTTGGAAGGAACCCCTTCCGTTAGGCGCCACCACAATGGCGGAATTACAAGACGCCCTTTTCCCTTCTTGTGCCCATCGCCCTATCCTGTCCCTTGTCTCCCCTACCTGCTCCTTTCAGATCTCTCTTGTCTGCTAACCTGCTGAGCCATTCCATGATCCATGTCCTCCTTGCTCGATGATCCAACCTGATCCAGCTCTCCGGCAAATTACTCTTAATCGTCCCCCCGACCACTCTCGTGCCGGAATCCGTGTCATGCCGTTCACCCTTCTCTCTTCTTGGTTCAGCTATCACCTATCAAGATCCGGTTTCCGAGGTCTTTCGGGCAGTCTGAGAGCCCTTGTTCCTTATTTACCTCTGTTTGCCTCCTAAAGCGGGAAAATCCCATCATGGACGATACTCGATGGGCTGGGGTACCTGCTCACCGGACACAGCCATTTTTTCTCACCTGCAACGTTTTTTTAATATCAGAACAAATCATTGTTTCAGTACCAAATCAGTCCCATTTATGACATTTGGTCCGATTACCATGCGCGGTGATACAAGCGACGCTTTTGTCAAGCTATTGAATCCGTGGAATCAGAGCGGGTTCAAAGTTAACAAATTACTGCTTCTCGGAAGCCAAACGGTATTGTGACACCGCTTGTTTGGTGAACTTCATCGTGACTCCAAGAACAAACGGAATAGATCATCATTGAGTACGTGAAGGGTCGTTACATGTCATTAGTAGTCGTCGGGACGGTTCACCGCCCAGGATAGAAATAAGCGAACGAGAATAAAAGAGAGAAGCGTCCGAGATCGGTATCCAATGTCCCGTTCAAGCGTTATAGTACCCTTATGTCATTATGAGAGTCCGACTTCACAGTCATCAATGATTTGAGACACATACCACCATAGAATGGCCCCTTCATAGTGGAATAATGCTCTAGTCGCTTAGAGAACCGCCAGGTCAAGAAATACATATAAAACTAAACAATGACGTTGATCAGAAATCTAATTCAAGAGGAACAAGGCTTTTACAATGTTCTCACCTGGAATACAAGGTCAATGCAAAGGCCAGCGATAAAGGCGACGTTAAGGCTGGAGAAGCCGGTGGCGCAAAAGCCACCAGGGATGGAGGATGAATTGGCATATCCAGCCGCAACCGATTCGGTCCAAAGTTGACCTCCGTTGGCACATTCCCATTGGATCTTGTCCTTTCTGCGAAACGGAACGGAATGATAGGAAGGTCGTCCGTCAGTTCGAAAGCTAAAAGCATCCGAATGGAAGCTTACATACCCCCGTTGGAGCTGAACGATCATGATAATGGCTCGAACCGCGCATATGACGATAATGAAGGGCCAAAGGAACTTGACCACTCGAATCCAGATGTATGACCGCTAATGAAGTGAGATGTCAGTTCTTTGTTCCGAGGTTTCTCAGTTCCATGAGTGGGGCTAACATTAGAGAGCGCAAACATCGTTAAGACCGCGGCTACTGCGACGCCAATGCCAATGCCACCATAGATTTGCCTGTGGGCCCAGCGATAAGTGCGCCGAGTCGAAGTAAGCAATGCGAACCTTCCCACCATTCCGGGTAGAAGAAAAAGAAGAACTGGCCGCGCATTAGGAGAAAGACACCACCGGCGATGCTATACGCCTAGAATAACAGTTGATCCACATTAAACGACCAGTTGTTTCAGCAGAGAGTTATGGACTCACTGCGATCACGACAGCCCAGGCTATGGCGCCGGCTCTCTGGAAGAAAGAAGGCAAAATAGGTTAGGGCACTCCAACTATCCCGAGGAATCGGAATCCACGCACTAGGGGAAGAACGAGAAGACAGTTATCGCACCTATTGATGGCAATCCGTAGCACTGAGTGACGGGTATTCAGTACTAGATGGGTTATGAGTGACTGACCACATTGCAAATCAGATGAAGGTTTCGCAGTCAATAATCAAGCGGTTAAGAGAGCGTATACAGTGTTTGAAATGTGGGTATATTTCTGTCAATAATGGTATAATGAGTTGGTCGCTGCTACTGCAGCAGTCGCCGCCAGTGGTGGTGACAGAGAGGTGGAGACGTGCCCCTTTCCCAATCTCCCACTGTGACTAATGAGGTGTTTGTGACGTCACACCATGTGACTCTCATTAATGGCCCTGATCATTTGAAACTGACTACATACTGAGTACTGAACTGGGTACTCAACGGACTGCGAGGATGACGGTGTTCATTTATGCTCTGAGATCTAGAGGCCGTATCTTTCATATTCAGCCGCGATACAGCTAGCAGAGCGGGCTCAGTGCTTTCGTGGGACAGACCGACTTCAGCCCTTGCCACCCTCTCGAATCGGCCGGTTTCAGAGTACTGCATGGCACCCGAGCTGTGTCCCCCGACACGAGGCACGACATCAGAAAGGAATGACTCATAATCATTCTAAGCTCGATTCTCCGAATGAATGTTCCCTATTACTGGGATCTTCGACGGTACAACATCAACTCACAAGCTTTGGCTCTTATTGTCCAGACCGTTTCATCGGAGTCGACCATCCCCACAGCTACTACGGCCTCGTTTGGCTCAGACGCAAATATGCGATCCAATACCAAGAGCTCATAAGAAACGGGGAAGTCTCAACACACTTTTAGGACTCATTAAATTTGGAACCGAATCGACAAGAGTTCATTGGGAAGAAGGATTAACTCGGCGAACGTCTAGCCCGGATTCGGAATTTTTTCGATCCAGAAATAGCCAACCCGTACCATGGCCATGGGTTTGGAGAAAGTTCTGCCCAAACCTTCCTTCCAAGAACAGATTATTCGTCGATTGGTACTCGTCCATCAGAGTCTTCTCGTAAACGATCTACTACCATGGCACGTCACTCATCATTCTTAGTTCCAAAAGACCCTTTTCTAAAAACACTGTCACGGTCCTTCTCGTCTGTAGTGTACTTGAGATAGAATCTTCGGCGTCTGGGCACTTCTGACACCTTTCTGATATCATTAGCGGCCGTCTATTGATATCTCGGGACCCATTTCTTCAAGACATACGTTTGAAACAGGGAAAGCAAACTATCTAGCCATGCTTAAGGGCATATCTGTTCGTCCCTTGCTCATTGTACCTAAGTACCGTCCGAATGACCACGGGTAGTCTGTACATATGGACACACGACCAAACTCCTGGTCACACCAATTAACCTTCGAGCTCAGGCTCGCCGGCGAATCCAGCAGAAATTATGCAACTGTATGCCATATGCTACGCCACAACTCACCGCAGGCACGGGCCACGCTCCACGAAAGAAGCAGAACATTCTCATGTTTTGGCTCACCAATCTATCAGTGCGCCGACTAACCTAGGCCGTTCGCTGCTGCGTGCTGGATACAACGAGGCTCTCTGATATACATACCCTCGCTCAACATTGGATTGGCGAAAGTGCTTATACAAACATGGAAGGATGCTGATGCGTTTCAGATGTTTTATCATCGACGTGTTGGCGGAATTTCGACTTATTGGAGATAATTGGCGTGTTCTTCAAGGGTCATCATTGAATTTCATGGGCCATTCCCGAGATGAAATTTCTCTATCCATCCGAGCCTGCAGGCTGTCAATCCTCTCTTCCAATCATCACTAAAGCATACGAACTGTTCACAAATCGACGAGCAATGTCCACGGTTGGAACAAGGGAACTCGAGTGATCCATGTGTTATGATTGCTTCAGAATATTATACATTTCGCCCGGGAGTACCATTTTTCAAACTTCTCGTGCGTGTCTTTTGCGGTGAAAACGAGAGCTACCCTATACTGATTGCCATATCCTGTCAGTGGCATCCAACGAGATGACAAAACTTATGAAACGTGTTCTACACGTGTATGATAGAATCCATCGATACTGAAGTTGGGCGTAGTATTCATCCCATCTCTCACGTCGCAGATCAATGATTTTGCGTTCGAGTTAATCATATAAGAGACATCAGAAGCTGAGGCCTAGAACGTGGTCAGATTCACCTTTGGGAGTAGGGCTGATAATTGGATTCTGGTGTAGGATGTGATTGTGAAGAGATGATATAATGCGCGTAAAATACATGCTGTGTAGATGAAGAAGGTCCAAGTGCCAAAAATGAGGAGAAAAACAATGAGCCATATTCATCCCCAGATCCCCATGCCCATATGGCGTATTCCCAACCTGCGGAAGAGGTGGCAAGCCAGACGACTTGTAACAAGTGTCTAAGCTCGCCAAACTTCAGCGGTCGGATAACGATGTATCCGTCATAGAGATCGGTGACGCTGGTATTTCGTAATGTTCGTTAGGAATCATAAGAAATCATGTTCTCCATCGATAGAGAGTAGAAGGGGTGGAGGTCGCAGTCTTCGACATCATAAAGTCTTCTGATAAGGCAGAACCAAGAAAGAGGATTCTTGGAAGCCCATCCGCCCAAGTGAGAGATCGGGTGTGATTTAGGAAAGGAAATCGGGTGTAGGGGGAGGGAAGGTGGGCAAAAGCGCTTGATGAGCCGGAGAAATTGCAAGAGGAGGATTCGCCAGGAATCTATTTCCCACAAAAGTAAGGCCTTGCTGCAATGTGACCATCGATCGAGGCGATAATAGCATGTGATGGCGACACGCCACGCTGCATTTTGTTAGGGTTGGGACCTTGTGGACCAGATTGTGCAGCTGGTGTGGTCGCTCGCGAGGACCAATGGGCAAGACCTTGCATGTGCTCTGCACACACAGATGATGAGAAGGGGGGTTGCTCCAACCCACGGAAACCCATGAATAAACAACGCTGCTCCAAGATGCCGAGAAGAAGAAACGAGAAAGCAGAAGAAGAGAGCCGGTGTATAATGCGACGGGATAGACTTGAAAGCGATCGCAAGAGGGAGCGGAACGAGAATGAAGCAAGGAAGATGAGGGGGAGATCATAATTGCTCTCGGTCTGAAGGAGCTGCAGAACTTGGACGTTCTGGCGTGGAGCGTTGCATCTTCACCTGAGCCGAGGCAGGTGGTGTAGTCGCCGAAGTGTCAGAAGCAGACGACAGAGGTTTCCCCTCAAAGGCTGAAGGGGGAAGCTCAGTATTGCCGAGGGAGATCTTCTCGTTGATAGCTCGTAGCCTTGCCATTTCTTGCTCGAGGGCGTTGATGCGGGCTTTGAGCTCCTGGTTTGTTTTTTCCAACAGGACTATATGATTTGTGGCTAGATTAGGTGTGTTGTTAGGGCGGGTTAGAGCAAGAAGAGCATCAAAGGATCTAAAGGTTGACTCACCTCGCTCCAAGAGCGATACCTTGCTGCTCTTCTGGTTGGAGACAGGGAGAACGTCCTTTAGCTTGGCGTAGCCGTCGCGTAGTTCATCTCGTCGGCGTTGTTCCGCCTCGATTCTCTGCCTGCGAGTGGCTTCTTTGCGAGTGTGGGCGAGGTTCTCCACGTTGAAAGCTGCAAGGCCCATTGGATCTTCTTCGTCTGAGTCTCGAGAGTGGCTTCGTCGCCTGCCTGATGAGCTTGTCGGGGAGGGAGTAGGATTGTATCTGATGTTGGTGCGGTGGACAAGGCTGTTGGCTCTAGAAGGTACAGGAGAATTGACGCCACTACTGTTTGAGTGGTTTGAGTGGTGGTAAAGTCCGTCCGCCGATGTGTCTGATCCGGATATAGGAGGGGAGAGAGGATCATACATATCAGGGGGAGATGGGGGTGGGGGAGAATTTGAAAGAGGCAGGGAGCCATGAGGCGGAGAGGTCGAATACACGTTGGGGTGCTGAAATTGATGAGGTATCAAGGGAATGTTGGGGTATGGCTGCAACCCTTGCGGTAAGTCTGGGACTAGATGATGTTGACCTGTATGAAACGAGGAAGATAATCAGATCGAGGGCACGAGTTTCAGCGGAATGAAAGAAACACACGTTGCGGAGGGTTGGCATGGACGACCTGATAGGGCGCCATGTGTCCATTGTATGCCGCGAGGTTGTAGGTGGAAGGGTCCTGCTCTGGTGAATAGAAACTATATGTCGGCGCCGAGATAGAAGGGTGATCCTCCTGGATGGGTTGGTGGTGCTGGTGCTGGTGTTGGTGTTGGTGCTGGTCCATTGTAAGCGAAGAAGAGTAGAGCCGGAGAGGGATGTAGAGAGAAGAGATGAAGTCGTGACTTGAAGCAAGATATGGCAACTGCAAAAAAGAAGAAGAAAAAAGAAACAATGGACAGGACGATCAAAGAGAAGGCAACGGTTGTCCTCGCGAGTAGAGAGAACCAGAGCCAAAGAAAACGCCACTCCGGACTTTCCGTCTTTGTTCCACCCCCGTTCCGGCCAGAGCATTGTCTCTTCCGGTCCGCCTCCCGTCCTTCTGCAATTGTTCTTCTTCTTATATTTTATTTCATCCTCGGTCGCATAGCGACACTGCACCGTCGACTAGTCTCATAGTCTCTGCGTATTGTACAACCAGTAGACACTTTGTTTTTACGTCTGGAAATCAGTCCTGCCATGTTTGGCCAATCTTCTCACCCTCCTTAGCCGCCTGTCAGTTTCGGCTTGTCGTCCACCACTGCTTTTGGTCTCAGGCTCGGCCCAGTCTTCAAGCTTCCGCACCCAGTGCTTACCGCTCAGCAGTCGCAAGGTCAGGGTTCCACGACAGTTACGATACATTCACGCCGCCAGCAAACCTCTCATACCCCTGTATGTCCATGTCTTTTCTTCAAAAATTCAACTTTCTCAGAACCCTCTCAGCCAAAGTCAATGCATTTGGATTTGAGCTAATCACAACCAATCTCTGATACCCTCCAACTCTGCAATGTCCTCCCCCCAAATCACAAACCATAATGACACTCCCCGAGTTTCCCAGTCCCCAAATTCCTCAACCAACGCCCTTACCCCCAATTGGCGTCCCCCAAAGGCCCCACTTCCCCCTCACCGACTCGCCAAACTTGCAAATGCTCTCGGTGTCTCCACTCCCGTGCCAGCAAGCTATCTCAGTCCATCACTCTCCCGGTCCTATTCTGAATCTGCAAGTCCTGTAGATCCATACCGACGCTCTCCTACGCCTTCAACTGCTGCTTCGACCACCTTTAGTGCTGGCCCATCAACCACGTCCAAATTTCTTCTCCATGTCTTCCCTCCCCTGAGTTTCCCTTATGATCCCGATTGTCCCGACGATAACGACCTTCCACCTCCACCGTCCACCGCCTCAGGCTACCATACGCAATTTCGTCGAGGGATACTTGTGCCCGTTCACTCGAGTTTCCAGTCCCAACTTTCCGCAATAGCCAAGGAGTATGCCCTGCCCAGTACCGCCGGTCTCGTTCTTTACCTTGTAACCACCTCGCCCTCGCAGCGTCCCTCCCGTTTATCTCCCACAAATACAATCTCAGACGAGGTGGTCGAAGAGCCGGGTCCTCGGCTTTCAGAGGATATCTGGAAACACCTATGGGCAAGGGTGATACAGGTCGAACAACGCGAAGACAACCCGCCTTCACGGAGTGTTACACCAGGTCTCGTCGGGTTGCGTACAGGCTTGGCTTCGCGCTCAACTCCTCATCTTCTTGATACGGCCTCGTCTGCCTTCCGCCCCCTCGTATCAACACCCTCTATCGAAAACCAGCCTCCTCTATCAAACATCACATCCCCGTCCACCCCCTCTTCGGTCTCCGATCAGCGTTCCAACTCTAAATCTGCTGTAGGCTCTTCTCCAGATGAACCTGAGACCCCAGATACGTCTGCCGCGTCAAACGTGTTTGAGCCTCAGCAGCGGGCTCAGTCGCTTGATCTGCCGGGTTTACGCTCACCATCATTAATACCCATTCTCGCCAAAGTTGAGTTTGATATTGATCGTCGGAAAGCGGTCTGGTATGAACCATGGCTAAGGAACCGGAAAGCCAACCACGCTAAACGGGCAGAAAGTAGACTGGGGAGAAAGGGAAGCACCAATGAGGAAAGCGCAGAAGGACAAGAGCGTCGGCCACCGATTCAACTGATCATCGGGCGGCAACAGACTGCGAGCCCTGTTTCGGTTGTGGCGCCTTCAGGAGGTGATGGCGTTGCAAAATGTGAGGAGAACAAGGACTTGGAGGAGCAGGAAGAAGAGGTCGTGGATTCTGGTTACCAACAACTTCCAGAGTCCAACACCAGGGAGGATGGAGATAGTGATTCAGATGAGGAAGAGTTTGAGGATGATGACGCGACCGCTCCAGATGTCGCTGTCAATGGTGAAAAAGATCCGTTGGCGGACGTGTTTGGAACAGATGCTGATACTTGGGCGGATATCCATGCTTCCAATGATGACAAGAGATCACCAAACCCGAACGTTGTCAATCTTGCGCTCACGGCCGCTGATTTAAATGCTTTGCCGGAGAGTGGTTTGAAAGAACCTAATTCAGTCATGCCACCTGAAGAAGAGGAGGTCCGGGAACTGCTAGAACAGATGGCGCGGCCTGATTCGCGTCCAGCTGTCTCGGTGGAGATTACATCTTCACCTCCTTCCAAACGCTCATCATCTTCGACGCATACAGCCAAAAAGCATGTCCCCCCTCCTCTTGTCCTCGTACCCAAAGGGAGTCCAAGCGACCTTGTGGTGCCTTCTGAGGCTAGCCCTATGCCCAGTAGTGCTGGAAGCGTGGGTCTAGCATACCTCAACGGTGATTCTTCGCCAGAAAAATCCCCTAAACAGGAGTACATCGAAGCAGAAGTCGCTGAAGGCTTTGACGATCGGTACTCCCGCGCGCGCAGCCCAGCTGAGTCCGAGAAGAGGGCTGGAACTATCTATGACGACTTGGATCTCGGTTTGGATCCAACTGAAGACGTGCGTGGTTTTCTCTTTCTTCTGCTTGAGTCTTTGTATTGAAATTTCTGAACAGTTTGATGAGAACGACCCGAACGATCGTCGCCGGAGCCAGTTTTTGCTCAAGGCACAGCTTGATGAAATAGAACGGGTGCGTGGATCATCATTTCGTGGTAGAAAAGTGTTGGACGATTTTGACCTCTAATCTTATGCTTACTGTTACACAGACTATGGCCCAGCTTTCTCCTCGGACGCTCACCTTAGATCTCGAGCCTGAGAGTTTGCCATCGGCTTCATTGTCACCCAAGACGCCGAACTCCATTTCGCTTTCGCCTAAATCCGGGATGCTGAATGCTGATTACTATCCCCCTTCTCCCCATGCTCCACTTGAGCTGGAACGTAGTCCGTAAGTTGGAGCGTTCATTAATTGGAGCTATCAATAATATTCTGCTAAATCCAGGACGTCAAATCATCCGGAACCAGTTCACGGACCGTAAGTCTGACTCTATAGGACTTCAATGGAAAACTTAATGGAAAACTTATGCATGTTCATAGCCCTCGGACTTCCAGCGCCAACGCTAGCGCAGGAAGCAATCAACCGGCATGGCCAGCTGTACCCTTCTCTTCCATTCGAGACAGTCAAGGAGTCGGAACTTCCAGTCGAACGGATGGCCCACCGTCACCACCAAGGTTAGCTTTGAATGGTGTGACAACTTCGGCTCCCAAACAATTCGTCCCTACTCCGAAGTCATCATCTAACGCGGTCTCGGCGGAGACTGAGAAACGGAAACGGGAATTAGAAGAGGAATATCCGGCTTTGGCAAAGTCATCTAGCCTGGTGCCAGAATCTCCTGCGGATTCCTCGGTTATTCCTCTTTCTCCAGACCCTTTTGGACGGTATCCCTCATCTACGTCTGATTCAACGGTAAATGCGCGACTGTCGCAAACGTCTTTGCACCAGTGGGATACTGTGACTATGGGTCGCGGCTCCATCTCGTTGGAACCCGTTATGGAGGATGATGGTCCAATGGTTCCGGCGTCTCAAGGAAGCCGCTCTGCGACCACGAGTCGCTTCTCGGCCGATTCTATCACTATCAGCCCAGAAGAGAGTGTTGCAGCCATTAAGCCGAGTATGAAGACTACGTTGATGACGGTAAAGAGCATCAAGAAACTCTGGAGGAAGAGTAATAACAAGTCTAACTCAAGTAACACGTCGACGAGTGTTTCAGGACGTAGTTCGCCTCAGGTCCCGCCTGTGAGACCCGAACGCCCTTCACAGGAAACGATGGATTTGCCTGATGTTGATCATCCGCTTCCGACGCCCCCTCCTAACTTTAAAGGTTATTCGCCACAGCCTAACTCACCCGTTCCCCTGCCGCCCACTCGGATGTCGCAAGATCAATATAGGCCCTCACGTACGTCACAGGACCAATATATTCCGTCACGCACCTCGCATGACCAAATGAATGTGCCGAACGCTCATGTTTCACAATCCTTGAATGTACCCCAATCGAAGCAAGGACTTCAGGTCCCACATACGCCTACTCAAGGGGGATATCCTGTACCTGTCCCACCATCGCCTTCGCAAGGTCTCATGGTTCCTCCCCAGAATCAAGGTCTTGGGCTTCCTCCATTCATGGGTCGGAATGCGAATGCGTCTCCGATCATTGCTGCGCAGATGCTTCCCGGAAGAGGTGGCATGTCGTTGGACAAGTTTCACTTTGACCAGGAGTCGCCTTATCCTGTACATGTTACTAGTTCACCGCGATATTCACCTCGTCCTGTCTCCCCGCCCTCGTTGCCACCTGCGCAGGCACCACTACCTCCCCCTACATCAGCGCCAGCGACGCCACAAGCGCAGTCATTGCCGCCTCCTTTACCGGAGAAGGAGAAGCCTACGGGCCGCAAGTCGATATTAAAAGCGTTCCAGAAATCTTCTAAGACTTCACCTGCGTCTTCCCCAACGGAACCTCGATCGAGTTTCGACAAGGCAAACCAGAACTCCAACACGGGCCGACCTCGAAGACCAAGTTTCCATTCTACTAAATCTTCCACGACTTCCGTGAACGACATTCCTCCAAGTCCTCAAATTCCAGAGCAGTTTATTGCGGGTCCCGGTGGAAAGAATGGAACTACGCCGGTACCGACGCCGGCAACAGCAGGATTTGGTGGTGGTGGCGATGGTGATAATCGGGAATCTGTCCGGTCGAGGCTGACGAAATCATCTACGGATTCGACAATCTCACAGGGGCAACGTGTTGGACGATCATCGTCGCCACCTCCTCGGTCGACGGCTTCTTCACGATCCTCACAGGAAACAAGGCCAAGTTTTGATGTGTCACAGTTTGAAATCGTGTCCCCGAAAACCTCTACGTTGACATACCCATATCATGGGCTTGACCATCAGTGAAAAGATTAGTTGCATTACATAGGGGTTTGTTTAATTCATTGATGTTGTCAGATGTGCCCTGTGGATTTTGGTCATCGTCATAACCGCTCATACTTCTCTTGATAGCATTGTCATACATCCATATATTCGGGTTCATTGTTCGCTGCACGTCTTGTAATTTAACATTATTTGTTCTTGGTTCGGCTTTTCCTTTCGGGATCCTGCCCACTATCTTGACTGGTTTCATCTCAAAGTCCTCTCTTGGAGGCAATGCGTTGTTCTTTGAAGGGGATGAAACGGAATGTCACAAATATCATTAAAAATTGCATATCACCAGGAAAGCAATAGTTACGGGGCCAAAAAGGGTATAACACCGAGTAATAGGAATACACCAAGCCGAGAAGAGTTGCCCGAATCTGGGCATAAAAATTCCACGAAATTCCACAGGAAAGGATATACAAAAGTTGCTGGAATTGGTCAAAATCTTGACGAGATTTGGCCTAGAAGCCGATTAGTCGGAGTAGGAGATACATAAGAGATCCTGTGAAGCGGATCGCTGATAGACCGGCACTGGGAACAAAGGTATTTTCATCAGCCACCCAATACAAGCGCATGAGACACTGCATGACAAAATACTCACAAGGCATAGAATAGGAATGTCAAATACGGATTAAATGCGGCTCCGGCAGATTGGAAATGGTCGGCGACCCACTCCTGGAAGGCGTTCGAAGTAAAGACTATGATCAAGAGCCTGATGGAATCAGATAATCAGTACACTACACTCCGACAAGTTGCAACAACAATATAGCCACAGCCAATTCAGTGTGGGGTGAGAAATAGGGTAGATGGTGCAAAGAACCGAAGGCTCCGAAAGTTCTGAAGGAGATTAGCACTCACATGTTGGTGCCAACCCAGGTCAGGACGACATTCGTTCGACTATTCCTATCATGGTCAGCCTGTTTTGTGGCAGCATCTCGGTGCTCCTTCTCCTCAGGTGGCTTGACCTTAAGCGCACTTCGCGAAGCGGCCCAAAGTCGTTCCACATCCTCTTTCGCAGTAGGCAATTCAACCTCCATCATCTCCTTGCCATCATCACCCTTAACCTTTTTGGCGCCGCCTAGGTCTTTCGCGGCACCGTTGTCACCTTTCGTGCCCCATGTTACATCGTGCAGATTGCACATGGCATACATCATGAGGATGTTGACGTAGGATGGCAGCAGGAACATGTACTGCACAAATGAGGTGAACATGTGCCAGGGTTCAAAGTGCATGAACGAGCTGATGAAGTAGAGACCGTAGGTGGCGAGAACGGCAACCAGAATTTCTTGGAAGGTGTGGTTGTTCCGAACCAGGCTAGAGGTGGTTGTGGTTAGATGACCTCCAAATGAATTAGCGGATTAAACTTACTCAGGGAAGTTTTTCCAACCTTCAACGTCATGAGGGACTGCGAGATATACGGTATATGCAGCACACCACGTTGCGATGATGTTACATAGACCGAACAGGAACATCGCAAGCGTATACGTCCATTTCGATCCTTGTGGACGATTTCCCAAGGAACAAACTAGAACCACGAACAAGATTCCAATGTACAGATTAAGGAAGATCTCGAAGACAGCTTTTCCTGCGCCACGGCTAAGGAACTTGAAAGCATCCGTGGCGACATCAGCGGTGGCAGAAGAAACGAGCTATGAGTGCCACAAGTTTCAGCTTCCATGGTTGTGTCAGAAGTAGTCTTATCAGGAGAGGAACTCACGAAGAAGAAAGCAAGATAATAGTTAGCCAAAGAAGTCCATGTAAACACCAGTTGGACAGCATTATAAAGGAACTCGAGCTAAAACAAACTGGGTGAAGATAGTAAACGTACACCCGATGAGACTACTGACCTGGAGAAGGATTTTGCGGAAGAAACCTTGACCAGATGTCCAGATACGGAAGAAGAATACGGTGGCATGAATCGAGGCAAAGAGGGAGCCGTTCAACCAGCGACGACGTTGCGAGATAAATTCAGGCACCTGAGGGGGATCAGGTGGAGAAAAAAAATTAGACTGAGACAACTCACAGTAGTAGGGACATCAGTCGAAGCCTTAGCGCTCTTGACATACTTTAGACTGTAACAATGTTAGGAGGTGAAGCTGAGCCGGGGAGGTGGACCAATGCTCACGTCCATGCCTCGCGTTTCTTGGTCACAATCTCGAAGCACAATATGCGATCCTCAGCAAGGTACATGTTTCGCTGAAACACAATGAGGATCGCACGTATAGTAGAAGATTTGATCTACCTCAAAGAGACCAGCTGAGCTGGATCCGCCATGCATAGTCTCGCCCTTGAAGTACGACGCAAGAGGCCCCCTTCCATCGGGTCCATTGAGAAGGGCTTTGTAGCGATATGCGCTGAATGCACCAGGCAACACGCTAATGTAGCCGAAAACACTCTATAAGTGATTGTAAAGAGTGAGAATAGAAGACTATGAGAGCACAGCTAACCAGCAACTCACCTCCAAAGGCTTATCGAGGATATTGGAAATCTTGTACTGAAATAGACAACATAGTAAGGAACGCGCGAAATTAGGTAATGCATCCTAGTTACCTCAAAGTTTTGTGAGGCTGCGAGGGGACTTGTTAATAAAAGACTGCAGCCACGACCCGTATCGACACATATTCTGAAACGTTCGTCGAACAACAATATCCAAAGATGCGTAACGAGATATGGCTTACTCTCCACAGGCACCGCCGACACCGGAGTGCTTGTCAAAGCCTGTTACATGTCAACGGCTCGATGGAGTGAAATAAGAAATAGTCAAATGGGCTCACATTTCCACAGTTCGTAAATGGATGTTCCCGTTGGCTTGGTACCCACATCAAGAAGAACACAGACTACCGCAATGCTGTTGAGCGCCAGTTGATACCGAAGGCAAAACTCTCACCATTAGGTCTAATTAGGGGACCGAAGGCGTTAAAGAACCAGCGATGGCTGTTAAGCTTCTTTTTGTTCTGCTCCTTGAGACAGAAGAGGATCTGGACGGGGCACGATCCCTGCGAAACCTCTCCGGTTTCTGTGACGACGACACTCGACGTGTATCTGGCAATTGGAGATGCATAAAAAGACGTGCTCAGGGAAGAGGGGGACAAGGCTTACTCAAAAATATGCGCTGTCACGTCTTTTCCCGCGACCGAGTCCTTAGCGATACCCTCCTGGTAACAACCCATCTAATGGAGGTAAATGAATTCTGATTCGAAGCGCATCTATCGTCTTAAAGACCCACCAGTGTGAGCACTTGAAGAGTTCGCTTGTTGATCTTGTTTCGGCCATCGGAGACGACGCAAACAACAACCTTTTTCCAGCCTTCTTTGCCCCAAACTTTCGAGCGATCCCGGCTGCAGAGGTGAGCAACGTTCTTGATGACACTACCAAAAGTACCATCAGCTCGCGACCGTGAATTGATTCAATGCCACGTACGCGTTCATGGTTCGGACAAACAAGACTTCATCTTCGTTGTACATAGTCATGACAATGAACAGCTCCGTTTGACGATTGTAGAGGTAGGGCCTCAAAGAATACTTGGAGGCCATGAAGTCATCGGGATCACAGGTGGCAGCGGTGTACCTCATCTTGGACATCTCTTCGACACCCTCCATTCCCGCAGGAATGATTGAACCAGGGACGGGAACATCCAAGACGAGGTTTCCTTGGTAAAGCTGGACCTTGCGGACCGACCGCCTCTTGAGAAGCTTTTCACGGGCATCGGAATATCCGGTATGTTCGGGTTGGAGGTACTGGCCCGGCCGCAGAGGTGGATACTGCTGAGGTGGGTACTGCTGAGGTTGGTAGGGGATAGAAGGGACGGGTGGGATCTGGTGTTGAGGAGTCGACACTTGGGTCATCTCGTAAGGATTGAGGTGGACCTGAGATCCGGCGTAGCTGCTCTGATATGATTTCGCGTCCCAGTTGGATTGAGCGTCATAGTCATTGTGGTGGTTACTGTTATAGCCGCCCTTTGGAGGGTACTCTGGGGTAAAGCAGGTGAGAATTTGGGACTGAAGATAAACGAAGGGCGACGTACGACCGTAGGGATCGTTCTGGCGGTATGCCATAGATGCAAATAAAAATGAATGATAGCTTTGTTAGTTCCTCGGCGAGAGATAGGAGATGGGTTTTGTGTTTGCAATACCCGACAAAAAAGAGTGCGAGGGGAAAGAACGGCGTATCCAGGAGCTGCAGCTCGAAAGGACGAAAGAGAGTGTAGAGACGAGGGAAGAGGTGAGCCGGGAAGTCGTTGCGAATGCCAACGGAGACTAAAACAATGGTGGGTAGAAGGGACGGGGAAGGAAGACAAGTGTGTGAGTTTGACTACTCTCAATCCGGCAATGATTGGACCATGTGCTTTGTTCATCTATTCTGTTCTCTGTTGCCTGCTCTGCTCTCTGGTCCACAAATATCCTCCACCATGTATACTGAGCCCGGGAGTCAACTGTAAAGGCGGTACAACCCACAACGCGCATCTGTCAGCTGTTGGACCGGGGGAGCAAAGATGGAGAGGGATTAGTGAATTATTTATAATAATAATATTTTTGAGTCTGGGGTTGACTGATCCATCGATCAATTTCAAACTCCGCAGACACAGCTTGGTTGGCTCGCCCTTGTCTGGCGCTACAGCCTCCTGACTTGTTCCTCTACGCCTTTAAAGCTCGCTCTTCCTCTCTTCTACTCTTTCCTCTTCCACCACCACTTCATCCTCTTGTAGGTGAGTTCTCTGTCTTTTCTTCCCTCCTTTGTCTTTAGATACCTTGCCGCGCTGGCATCTTGCCCTGCCACTTCGTCATGAGCGGCATTTAACGTGGCCAACCAGTGCCGTTCTCATGTGCCCCGCCCTGTCTAAACTCCATATTTCCGCAAGGGATTCATCCCAGTCATTTTGCTTCACTCTCCCGTCAGCCGCTCATGGGACACATGTTACGTGTAGCGACAGCATCAGATGCACATGTCTTCCAGCCCTTTCCCGTCCCAAAACACTAGAAAACGCCTTGATTGATTTCTCATTTCCTTGCTCCTTCCTTCCGTTCCCCCCACCCCCGGCTTTCCCATCGCCTTCTCGTATACTGATATTGTGTCTGTTCTCACAGCCAACTAAACCAACCAAGTATGGCCGACACTTCTACGCACAGATTAGATCTCCGAGTGGGCGGCAAATACAGGCTTGGGAAGAAGATTGGTTCCGGCTCCTTTGGTGCGTAATGAACCAAAGGTTCATTACACCCTCTATCTAACGAAATTTTCTGTGCTCAGGCGACATCTACCTCGGCATTAACATCATCTCTGGTGAAGAGGTCGCTATCAAGCTCGAATCAGTCAAGGCCAAGCACCCTCAGCTCGAGTATGAGTCCAAAGTTTACAAGACTCTTGCCGGTGGCGTTGGTGTCCCTTTCGTTCGCTGGTACGGCACAGAATGTGACTACAATGCCATGGTTCTCGACTTGCTTGGCCCCTCTCTTGAGGACCTCTTCAACTTCTGCAACCGCAAGTTCAGTCTCAAGACTGTTCTGCTCCTTGCTGACCAATTGGTGAGTTGCCCCACCCCATATTAACCGCTGCTCCACTCACTTTGTCTCCAGATTTCTCGCATCGAATACATTCACTCCCGCAATTTTATCCATCGCGACATCAAACCGGACAACTTCTTGATGGGAATCGGAAAGCGCGGCAACCAGGTCAATGTCATTGACTTTGGTTTGGCAAAGAAGTTCCGCGACCCGAAGACCCACCTCCACATCCCGTACAGAGAGAACAAGAATTTGACTGGTACTGCTCGTTATACTTCCATCAACACCCACCTTGGGGTTGAACAAGCTCGCCGGGATGACCTGGAATCTCTTGCTTACGTCCTTATGTACTTCCTCCGCGGCGCCCTTCCATGGCAAGGTCTCAAGGCCGCTACCAAGAAGCAAAAGTATGACCGTATCATGGAGAAGAAGATGACCACTCCCACCGACCTTCTCTGCCGTGGTTTCCCCAACGAGTTTGGCATATTCTTGAATTACACCCGTGCTCTCCGCTTTGATGACAAGCCCGACTACTCATACCTTCGCAAGCTCTTCCGTGACCTCTTTGTTCGCGAGGGTTACCAATATGACTACGTCTTCGACTGGAGTGTTCAACGCAGCACTCAAGAAGATGCCGCCGCGAGCAGCAGCTCCAAGGCTACCCCTGGTCGCAGGAAGGTCGTTCAGGAGGAAGAAGATCATCGTGCTAGCGACCGCATGTAAGTACTTCAACACCCTCATATAGCGTCTGTACGCTAATTCTGTATCTAGGCTTCGTTCGCACACTCGTCAGGCTCAACAGGCTGCTCCGGGTGCCGTAGGTCAACAACGTGTTACTCGTGGTCGTGACGCCGAACTCTGGTAAATGGCGTAAACAGTTCTTTGGTGCCTTTGTTCGGTATGCGCGTCCCAGGTGGCCGAGCGAGTGGGGGGTGGGGGGCAGGTGCAGTTTTCGCTCGGTATTGGTGGTCAATGTTTTGTCGGTCCCATGGCATAGGAGTTGCATGGGTTGAAGGCGTCGGGGAAGGAGGGTTATTGGACAAGATTCAGTTGGGGCACGCCCGGTGGTCAGCCCGGCCCAAGATTGCGCAGCATTTGTCTCTCTGGTTCCGTCCCCTTCCGTGTCTCCCCAGCTTCACGATATCGGGCCCGTTCATGCAGGAATATGACGGGCCAATAACTGTATCCGACGCATTGGCATGGCTCGTATCTGGCTTCACGTTATGATTTATACGGACGCTGTTTCTTTTCAGACCGCCTGCTGCCCACCAGCTACTGGTGTGACAGGAGCGGTTGCCTCAATTCCTTCCTCGCCTTTGCCTGCCATTAATTCCACTGTAGCGCCCGTATCCTATGATATGGAGAATCTGTTCCTTCTTTCCTTTTCCTCATTATCCCTTGTGTCAGTAATATGATATCTCTCGCTTTCTTCTCCTTCACACTCCTCTTCTCACACTGTACACGTTCCTTCCACGATGTTGTCGCTTTGTTGATACTCTTCTCATGTTTTCCACCGCATTTGTTGTCCTCCTATCCTCCACTTTGGCTCCACATTGTCAAAGGCGAGCGGGATAGGAGAGGGCGCCGCGTCTGTGGTAGGCCTGCTCTGCATGGGAAACTCCTGAAATATCTGAATCGTAGGCAAAAAATCTACTTTCTTGAACCATGTGCCTTCTTCTCACATTCTTGTACGAGTATGACTTTATCGTATTGCCCAAGCGGAGTTGACTAGCTCAGACGCAGAATACACCGTCGTAGGTTGAATAGAACCCATAATGAACATTGTTATTATGGAATATAAAACGCCTGATGTGTACAGATGGTGATGCCAAACACGTTGCAAACAAATCTTACACGTCCACGTTCCACTAATCCTCCATATCTAAAACGCAGCTCAGTGTAGCAACGCCCCCTATACTTCCGCAATGGCTTCTCTGGCCTTGTCTTTTGCCTCCAAGAAGGAGGATGAGAGTGGCCTGAGCTCATATTACAATAACAAGACAACAGTCATCCAGGAGGCTCGCGTCTTCAATGATTCTCCAATTAGTCCACGGAAATGCAGGGCTCTCTTGACACGAATTGTCTACCTGCTATATGTTGGCGAGACCTTTGGGACACAAGAAGCAACCACTCTGTTCTTTGGAACTACCAAGTTGTTCCAGCACAAAGATGTGAGTGCAAATTAATAACCTGCTGGATGACTATTCATCGGTGTGTCGGTGGTATATCCCTCCAGAGCGCGTTGAGGCAGGCCGTCTATCTCGCCATCAAAGAACTTGCTACTACCGCCGAAGATGTGATCATGGTCACTAGCAGTATAATGAAGGATATGCAACCCAACTCCGAGGTCATTTATCGACCAAATGCGATCAGGGCTTTGTGTCGAATCATCGATGTATGTGTTCTTCGTTTGTGCTACTCCACGAGCTTGTGCTTATACCCACGATGAATAGCCTTCAATGGCCCAAGGTGTTGAACGATTCTTCAAAGCTGCCATTGTCGACCGTAACCCATCTATATCTTCCGCTGCCCTTGTCTCAGCCTACCACCTCTTTCCACAAGCAAAGGATGTCGTTAAGCGCTGGGTGAACGAAACCCAGGAAGCTGTCAATGCAAAACAATCATCTGGGTTCTTTGGTTCCGGCGGCGGGGGCGGATACCTTGGATTTGGTGGAGGTAGTCAGCCAAGTGGTCCACAAACGATTCAGTCGACGAGCTACATCACGCAATACCACGGCCTAGGGCTGCTGTACTTGATTAGACAGCAGGATAGGATGGCTGTTACGAAGATGATTCAGCAGCTGGGCGGAGGCAAGAGTGGTGCTGGTACGACGTTGAAGAACCCGATGGCGTTGTGTATGTTGATTCGGTATGCTGCAAAAGTGATGGAGGATGATCCCAAGTACGTGTTTTGCAACCTGTTACAGCGCTGTACTGATAGCCGTCTCATTTCTTTAGCGTACAGAAGCAAATACTCGATCTTCTCGAGGGGTGGCTACGCCACAAGAGTGACATGGTCAACTTTGAAGCCGCTAGGGCTATCTGTGAGATGAAGAATGTCACTCCACAACAACTGACTAAGGCCATCGCTGGTGAGCCGACCCAAGTTATTTCAAATACTACTTTCTGACGCACTACAAAGTTTTGCAATTGTTCCTGTCTTCGCCCAAACCTGTCCTCAAATTTGCCGCCACTCGCACTCTTGCCACTCTTGCCCTCTCACATCCAAGCAGTGTAGCAACTTGTAACGTCGATCTCGAAAACTTGATCGCGGATCCTAACCGCAGCGTTGCCACCTACGCCATCACCACTCTGCTGAAGGTTAGTAGAAATGTTGTGACTTGGTATATGCGGTGATCTCAACAAATGTTTTTCACGCAGACCGGTAACGAGGCCTCGGTAGATCGTCTCATCAAACAAATCACTGGTTTCATGGCCGAGATCAGCGACGAATTCAAGGTCATCATCGTCGACGCCATTCGTTCCCTTTGTCTCAAGTTCCCATCAAAACATGTCTCTATGCTTGGTTTTCTCTCCGGCGTACTCCGTGACGAAGGCGGGTATGACTTCAAGCGTGCTATTGTGGAGGCCATCTTCGATATGATCAAGTTTATTTCTGACTGCAAAGAACAAGCCCTGTCACATCTCTGTGAATTCATCGAAGATTGCGAGTTCACTAAACTGTCTGTCCGTATCCTTCACCTCCTCGGCGTTGAAGGACCGAAGTCACCGCAACCGGCTAAGTATATCCGTTTCATCTACAATCGCGTCGTTTTGGAGAATGCGACTGTCCGTGCTGCTGCAGTTGCTAGTTTGGCCAAGTTTGGTATCAATGCCCCAGACAATAGCTTGCAAAAGAGTGTCCAAGTCTTATTGAATAGGTTAGTATCCCCTTTAGCGGTCATCCACAACCACGTGTTGACTTGGCCGTCTACAAGATGCCTGGACGATGTGGATGACGAGGTCCGCGACCGCGCCGCCATATACCTCAAAGTATTTAAGCAGAAGCAGCTTGCTGACGCCTACGTCAAAGAAGGCAGGTAATCAATGTTGACGACTTCAATACTTTTCTCACCATGTATTACAGAATCCGTGTTTTCGCTTGCTGCCCTCGAGGCCAAACTTGTGGCATACGTCAAGGATCCCGCTGCGACTGCACAGCCCTTCGATGTTTCCACTGTGCCAAAGATTAGCCGAGCCCAGGCTGCCCAGGAAGCTGCTCGTAAGTTGCATGCCTGTATTTTGATCAAACCCTGATTGATAATGAAAACTAGGACCAAGTACATTGGATACGATCGGCGTCCCAGCCCCCAAAAAGGCGCAAGAAGCCCCTGTGGCACCTTCTGCTGCAGAAAAGCAATCTGCTTATGCTCAGCAACTTGCGGAAGTTCCCGAACTTGCGACATATGGACCTGTCCTCAACAGCAGTGCCAATCCCACTCAGCTCACCGAGAGCGAGACGGAATATCAGGTCACGTGCGTCAAACATATTTTCAAGGAACATGTTGTATTCCAGGTATCTGCTTATCATCTACACATACAGAGATACGCGACTCACTTACATTTATCAGTTCAATGTATCAAATACATTACCGGATACCGTATTGGAACAAGTTTCGGTTATCATGCAACCGACGTCAGAGGATTCTGGCCTTGCCGAAGACTTCATCATCCCCTTGCCTTCACTCACATCTTCGAATTCGCCTAATATCGTCTACGTCTCGTTTACTCGTAATGACCCTGAACAATATGCAGTGGCGTCCTTCCAGTGCACCCTCAAGTTCATTAGCAAGGAGCTTGATCCCTCAACGGGTGAGCCGGAGGAGGAGGGTTACGAAGACGAATACCAACTGGAAGAGGTCGAGTTGAGCGCCGGTGGGGATTATATCATTCCTAGCTATGCTACCTTTGGTGCGGAGTGGGACCGCCTGCGCTCTGGCCCAAGCGCAACTGAAACCTTCGCGTTGTCGGCAATGGACAGTCTCAAAGGTATGGAAAGATACAGCATTGACCATGGTGGTGTGCTAATTTAATTTGCCCTTTTGTGTTCCAGCTGCGTGCGATTCGATTATTGAGGTACTCAATATGGAGCCTCTCGGTGGCACAGAGGTGCCATCGTCGACGTCTGTTCACACCTTGCAATTATCTGGTTTGGTGGCGGGAGGTGGTGGGAAAGTGCTGGTGCGGTGTCGTATGACGTACTCTCGGGGACAAGGTGTTACATTAGAGCTTAGCGTTCGGGCGGAGAAACAAGAGGCGTGCGACCTTGTCCTAGCAGCTGTAGGCGGTTAGGAGATAATTTGTATATGTTAAGCAGTAGTATGGTGTTAATTGGATGAATACCCATGGGCCATGGTTGGGGGACTTGAGGGAACGGAACACAGCATGGGGCAAATTGCAGCCGATGATATAGGAACTGGAAACGGGATGGTCGCTTGGCCGGTTGGGGCAAGAGCCGGAGAGCCTGCGCGAGAGACTCGGGTTTTGGAGAACAGCCGAGCGGGGTGGGTCGAGTGTTAAATCGTATGATAGCACTTTATGTACTCGCCCGTTACGCCCTACCCAGCGCTGCCCTCCGGATCACTCTTCGCTCTTACTCCTATCCATGGCTACTCCCTCTCTGCCCTCTGCTAAAGTAATCCATGTCGACACCAGAGGTGCTGTGATCCTATCCGAAGAGTCTCCTGAGGTAAGCCGCTTGCCTGTCGCTCGCCAATCGACCCACGGCCCTGAACCATATTCCAGACCAGAGACAGCAGAGGAATATACTTACCCAACTACATAGAACCTGTTTCTCATATAGCCGTCGATGTGAGTCCATTCCAGTCCCAGTTTATTTCAGACGTGCGCTGATTACCGCATCCATAAAAATGAAATAATACAGGTTGGCGGTTCTCTAGCCAAAGTCGTCTATTTTACGCGATCGCCAGAGCCACCTTCATCCCCCTCTGTCGTTGCTACACGAGGATCGAGCACAGCGAGCGATATTTCAACGCCGAGATCATTGTCACCCTCTGAAGAGTCCCCGAATGGCGTCCCATCTACGAGCTCACGAGTCAATGGGGCGCTTACACCACTTGTTCTCGACGCTCAGAGCTCGTTGGGCAACGGCAATGGACTGTCAGGACTCCACGATGGCTTGCTACGGGATTCGGTCCTACGACGGGCGGCACGGCACTTTCCTGGAGGGTCCTTGAACTTTGAGCGATTTGAGACGGATAATATTCACGAGTGCGTGGAGTTTATCCAGGAGCTGATTGAGCGCTCTTCTCAGATTAATGGCGTATCAATCGAGGAGATGCGGAAGGGGGTGAAGATCATGGCGACTGGCGGTGGCGCGCACAAGTTCTATGAGCTGTTCCGGGAGAAGCTGCAAGTGGAGGTGAGGAGGGAGGATGAGATGGAGTGCTTAATCGAGGGACTCAAGTTCATCACCCTCATTCCGGACGAGGCGTATTATTTCTCGGACGAGCTCATACAGACTGTTGCCCACCCGCAATCGCACCTCGCCAAAGGCGTCCTCGAGCGCCCGAGTCCTGACCCTCCTAAGTATAGCGTTTCATTTGAAACGAATCCAACACCGCAATTGCCGTGTCTGCTGGTCAACATTGGCTCTGGTGTGTCGATAATCAAGGTGGATGAGGATGGACAATTCGAACGTGTGAGTGGAACATCATTGGGAGGAGGAACGCTGTGGGGTCTGCTGAGCCTTCTTACGCCTGCGAGGACATTTGATGGTGCGTTGCTTGCATGTGGCTTTAATACTAGTTGATTGACCATCACTGCTTGATATCGGGATAGAAATGCTGGATTTGTCGGAACGAGGAGATAATTCGAATGTTGATATGTTGGTCGGCGATATCTACGGACAAGACTACAATAAACTTGGCCTCAAATCAACGATGATTGCCAGTACTTTCGGCAAGGTGTTCAAGAAAGGCAGCGAAAAGAAGACATTTTCTCCGGAGGATATCAGCAAGAGTCTGCTGTATGCCGTCTCCAATAATATTGGACAGATTGCGTAAGTTTTATTCTAAACTATGGGCACCCCGGAAGGCGTACCAACTACATTGATTCGCAGTTATATGAATGCAGAAAAATATAATTTGGATAGGATCTATTTTGGAGGGTGCTTTATCCGAGGTATGGTGTAGCTGCTTATTGGTCAAGCGAGGACAGGTGGCTTAATGGGGAGTGTTTTGGCAGGTCACGCTGCAACTATTGCAACGCTTTCATATGCTATCCGCTTCTGGAGTAAGGGCACCAAACGGGCCCTTTTCCTTCGACATGAAGGGTTCCTGTGAGTATTGCTGTATTTATTACCAAGCCCATTACATATGCTCATATGCCAAGCAGTGGTTCCATTGGAGCATGGATACGGAACATAGATCACGAAGAATCGGATTCGACACAAAGTTAGGACCGGTGGCACTTTTGCGTATTACCTTATAGTCTTCCTGCATAATTATTTAAGGCATGTGTACTGTATGATACTCATGCGGCGAAATGGATTGGTGCCGTCGTCGTCGGTGATGGAAACGCATGCAGGGAGGAACCGGGGAACAGAGAAGAGCCGCGCTAGGCCCGCTATAGAGGACGATAAGGGAAGAACCGGGGAGCGAGTCCGTGGAGAAAAAGGAAGGTGAGAGCTACGAAAGTGGCAGCGTGTGGAGGATGATGAACAGCTTGAACGGGAGAAACCGTCATCTGTGTGTTCATGGCAATTAGCATAAACCAGAGTATGAGCTATTGATGGGTGTCACTGACTATATACAGCAACGTGGTCTCGATATGTTCAAGGCTATACAAAAGTTGCTATGATAATTATGTATATCAAATCTGATCTCATGGCTACATCATCTAGCAATGATCCCACCGTCTTTTGCAGCACCCAATATGGAAGGGAGCGAGCAGGGTGACCGCGGCCTGGAACGCAGCGGTGTCGAAAAGAGGAGGCCACACAAGATCGGCAGGGGAAGAGGCAAAGAGGAGGTGGGCAAGGATGGAGTGTGGTACAATCTGGTGACGATGCGGCAGAGACAAGGCATCGGAAGCCGGAAACGATCAGATTTTGCATGACTTGGAGCAAATCCTTAAAGGACCCGTGGGAGTTATGTTGTTACACCTATCAGACTTGGTTTCTAAAAAGGTAGCCACACATTATGCATTCTTATATGGGCACTCTGCACCTTTGTAATACCTCTTGATTCCTCAATCGTCCAACATCTTCCGTCCCCCACCATGCCACAACCAGACTCCCTCTCCATCCCAGATATTGATTCTAAGCCTTCCCAGAAAAAGCCAAGGCACCGTCACTCCCCTGCACAGCTCGCCGCCCTCAACGAGCTCTTTGACCAGAACGAGCACCCCCCTCTTGAGCTGCGCTCTGCCCTCGCAGAACGTCTAGGAATGCAAGTGCCACTGATCTTTTCTTTCTTTAATTGACTGATCGATCCCACAGGGAGACTAAGACTGTCAACGCTTGGTTCCAAAATAAGAGGGCGTCCACCAAGAAACGCTCCAAGGGGGCTGCGTCGCTCGAAGTCCCGGCTACCAACCCGATGCCAAGTCACTATCCTCCCTCGTCGTATCCCTCACACCGGCCAGAGTACGACGATTACCACGATGAGGATTATCCCCCTCCTTCAAGCGCTCCCTACAGCCGTGCCTCCTCTGTCTTGCCTACTGAGCCCCCTTCATTTTACTATACTAACAACATGGAGTCTGCCTATCTTACGGCAGAGACCGACTCTGCGAGTCGCCGGATGCGGATGCGGCCCTCTCCTGAGCAACATGAAGAACTTAGAAGATTGTACAATATCAACCCCCACCCCAGCGCTGAGGAGAGGCAGGCCCTCGCTGACCGCATAGGAATGTGAGTGTGTAATATTAGCAGTCATCGCTTAGAGCAAAATTGACGGAACGGTTTCGCTTAATCAGGCGATATCAAAGTGTAACAAATTGGTTCCAGAATCAGCGCAGCTTAGCCAAGAAAAGGAGGGAGGACGAGACAGAATTTTCTGTTTCCTCCAAGCCGCCCTCTGACTACTACGACATGCGACAATATTCTGGTTTCCCTCCACCAACACAGCATCCTTCACTACCCCCCATGCCTATTCAGCCTCCTTCCCTCACGCATCAAAACTTACGGCGGTCGCCTAGTCTCCCACCCACGGATGATGCTTCGCCGCGGAGAATACATCCTCGCCGGAGTACTACCCCATATGGAAGTATGCCGATATCTTTTTCACGACCCCGGCGCTCCCGACCTGAACCATACCAACTCGATGCTCTCAAAGAGCTCTTCCGCAAGACCTCGACACCCACGATCGAAGAGCGTTCTGCTCTTGCGCTTGAGATCGGCATGTCAGTCTTGTTTCCCTGATTTAGATAATCACAATCATTGGTTGCTGACATGATCAATGAATCAGGGACATTGGCAAAGTAACGAATTGGTTCCGGAATCTGCGTCAAACCGCGCGGAAAAGAGCCAAAAAAACGGGTAGTGGCGATGATGAGGAATATAATCACAGTTCCAACTCGGCAACTGCTTCCCGTTCGGGCACTCCCTCTTTGGGATCATCGTCCTCATCGTCGGTGCATGGGGAAACCACTGACTCTCATGTCATCGACGACGATTATGATATGCAACCTGTGGCCTCTGACGTTGGCAGTGATGACGATTACCAAGAGGTGCTAACGCCCTCGCCGGATAGCTCACCCTCCCCTCCACCAGTCGCAGCAGCAGATGCAACTGCCAGCATATCAACCGTCGGCACCATGTCAAGTAATACCGTCCCTGATTCTACTTACCACGCAGAATTGGAGAAGGTTTCAGCCACCCGGTATTCCGGCATCAAAATTGAAGATGCCCTGCTCCTGCTCAGTTTCCATCAACACGTTGTGCACTGAGAACGATGGCGATGAAAAGTAAAACTGTGAGTACAAAACTCCTCGGTTTGGGCTGGGACGAAAGTGCTCATCTTGATCCTTCGGGAATTAGGACACGGTTTCTATTCTTATCGTCATATTCACCAAAGACTCCGGTCTTGCAAAAACAAACAGCATGGTCCGCCGCACACACTGCACCTTGTCTTTTCAATTACTGGTATAGACCGCCGAAATTCCCGCGTCCAACTCGAGGGTCCCCTCATCTCCATCACTCTGTTTAATGATACAATGGCCTCTATGGCGACTTTGTTGTCATGCTCATGTTTGATCTATCAATTTTATTTGTGTATTTCGACCCACATATCTTGTTTGCAAACTACATACAGACATGTAGCTCTCATCACCACCACCTCCCTGTGCCTTCTGAGCGGCGGAAGTGTCAATAGTTGTCTATTGTATTCTTTTCATCCTACCCTGTTTTCTCGTATGACCTTGAAATTTTATTTTACTTGAATGCCATCTGCTTCGATTCCGGCTTCTTCGCGCCAAGGTGTCAGTTT
This sequence comes from Podaxis mareebaensis, assembly GCA_018524725.1. Lineage (NCBI taxonomy): Eukaryota > Fungi > Basidiomycota > Agaricomycetes > Agaricales > Agaricaceae > Podaxis > Podaxis mareebaensis. The sequence continues at coordinate 535,388 of JAEUWP010000470.1, read as the reverse complement.
CCTGTTGTGTGGCCTAAAATAGACCGGTGCTGCGGTTTTTGTACCGATGATCCCATATCATATGAAGCTAACGCTTCACAAGGGATAAGGGGAGTAGTGCCGGAAGTCCACACTTGGACATTTATGCACATGTGCGGCGCGGTAGGCACTCCGAACTAACCGTAGTCACCTCTAGATTGAAGTGAGTTGACTGACCATGTGCAAGGCAGTGTTAGCGTTAAGCCAAAGCTTCCAGGAGTTCAAATCAGGACATGCTCTCCATTGCTTGCTTACGTGATTCAACGCTAAGTATGTTCCTTTTCCCTGTCTGGGCTGCATGCCCGGTATCTCCACCAGCCACGCAACGCAGATGTTGACATTTAAGATGGTTAGATCATGCTAAGTATTGATCGACGTGTGGATATCATGATATATATGCTTGCTTGGAAAGGTAAGTAGTACACAAGACTATACCATAACGAACCCCTTATACATAATCGCGTTGGGTGCCTGAGAAACAATGTCTGACCCTTGAAGAGCAGTGCATACAGCTTTAGGCGACGGCTGTGTGGGATCCTCAAGGTTAAACGAGCACTGGCTGCGAGGAAAGGGAGGTAAATCCGATGGTTGTGAGAGCATAAGCACCGGGCCTGACGGTGCCTCGGGGAGATGGTGCGATGGTATGACATCAGCTCACCAACCACAATTGAGGCAAAGGCGTGGTGCTGCTAGGGACAATGTTATTGCATTGTGATATGGTGCTGTGAGTTGTGGCTTGCGTCGGAGCTGTACATGTCCGATTCAGGTGTTTGTGATTGGTGTGCTGGCAGTGCCAGGTGATTCCCCGAACGAACAGATGGGAATAGACATCTCCAGAAGATGTTGATGGAATGTCAGATCTTCAGGTCTTAGCCGCTTTGTTGCAGTTCGGATAAAGTGCTGGATGTATAACCCCCAGAGTTCGACTCCGAGGCGTGAACGTAGATCTTGTATTTGGCAAACGTGAATAATGTCCCGTCCAAGCGGCCTACCCCTTCATACCAGGCTCGGAAATGATTCATGAAGCTCGAAGATCGACCAATGATTCTCCAGGTTCGAGTTCTTTCGTCGTCATGCTCGTTGACTGCGACGTCACCCATCACTTCTGTACGAAAGGGTTAGCGCCAAGGTCTAGCAAGTACGATAGGGTCGCGGGTGCTCGGAATTCTGCGCATCATCAAGATCGTTCAGTGGTGACGCGGCGACGATACGACGATGGGGCCTGGGGTAGTTCGGCTGATAATCAAACAACGTCCACAAATTAGAAGTGTCTAGGTCATCAAGCCATTACACCTTCACCACCAACCAACCCCGGGTCGTGGGCTATTTTTGCACTCAGCGCTCACACCCTTAGACAAAGACTTCTGATACAGGAGCCGGTACTGTATTCATGATGAACATGCTAACCCAGGGTTTCAAACATGCCGTTCAGAGTCGTTGAGTTCACCGAGGAGATTTCGGTACATATGCGTTAGGTCGCAGGGTGGATCAGAATAATATTTAGTGCGCTTGGTCCTGTCTGGGGGCAAGACTTTCCAAGAATTCTGCCAGCTCGAGGTAACGCTGCGATAACTTCCATACTTGTGTGACTTTTCAAGATTTAATGGAGCCGTATGTACAGGTGTATTCTAACCCTCGGTATCAGGAAATCTATAGAATTATCTATGCCCTTGAATGTCTAGGGAAATTTCGATGATGAACTGGGTGTGATACGAGCTACAATCCGCTACAATTGAATAAATGATCTTGGATTCTTTGTCCATCTGCTATGCGTTAGTCTGGGATGGCGTGATGCTATAATGATATAATAATACAATGCCGGCAAGGAGCGGGACGTCTGGGGATTTTCGTCGGTGTAATCACTAAATGCGTCATGCGACTTCTTGAACCCCATTTGAATGTGCGTGGACATACACGGCCGAGTGTCTTGTACATGGATCAGCTGTTCTGTGGAAAAGTTCACAGCTGTTATGCTGTTTCTTTGCTCCGTAAGGAGAATGGGAGCTAAGGTGTCTGGGCCGGTGCGCCAGGCGATATCACACGCCGACGCGGAGGGCCACCGGACGCGAATAGAAACAGATCACGGTGAGAGCAATGGTAGCGATGGTCATGGGCACTGCGATGAATGCTCCGAGGATGGTTGAGAGGAAGGAACACGTTTTGATCGCAGCGTGTATAGCAGGCGAAGAGAAGTGCAAGGCGGATTTTCGTATGGAAGGTTCAGGGGGAGTACCGTGTCTGCGCGAGGACCATGAGAACGTCAACGAAGAGGATTCTCTAGGTGAACTGAAGACGTCTTGAAGTCCCAGGGTGAACCCAAGCTCTCGGGAGGCTTGGCGGAGAATGATCTCTGTGCGGAACGCGTCGCCTGCCTCCCCTACTCCACCTATTTGATTGCTCTCGAGAAGACGGAGGGAAGAGGATAAAGGTCGGATGCGTATGATGGGCGGGGACTGGGATTGCTTGAGAGTGCCATAGTAGTCAACAATCCTACGGTAGTAGAAGATAGTGATACCACTAGGCGAAGGAGAAGATCCTTGGATTGCGGCAAAATCGTCCAGGTCCTCCCTGAAGAGCTCGCAGTGATATCGGCGGAGGACATCAGCTACTACGTCCCAAATCGAAGAAGGGGATGATGATGATGAGGCAGGAATGAGGCGGTTAGCCCGGAGCGAGAGATGGTGCTCTAGCCAGTGGTATGGGCTGGCAAACTCCTGGGGATTGACGGATGGCTTCGACGAGCTGTTGGTTGTCTGAAGGCAGTTGCAAGGCCCAGAGAACTGCTGCCACTGCCAGATATCAGGGCCATAGATGTCGTAATTGTAGGAGACGCAGTCTGGACACAAAAGGCGCTGCAGACTGGCCTCATACTCTGCTAGTGCGCGGGTGGACTCGAGAAAGTGGTGGGTGGTAAGGACGTTGAGGAGATGGGCACGGATGAGGAGAAGGAGTTCGGTTGGGAGACGAGCGGGAGTGTGGATGATGGCGTCGAGAGCGGTGAGTTCATGTGAAATATTGGCAAGAGCAGCGTGGAGAAGAATGGCCTTGGGGAAGTGAAGGGCCATCTGGTGTGTGATGCTGGAAGTGCATGTGAGGAGTCTATTAAGTAGCTTGTCAGGTCCTCGGTGTTACATGACAAGCTGGCAAGCCATGCGTGCATCTTTCCAGGGCCCTTGCCATTCACCCCAACTATGATCCGCTCCATCTCCTTACTCCTGTACAGTATCTGACAAATATCTACGTCCTTGATCATCATAAATTCCTATTTGACTCCAAGCTCTACATCCACCTGTCACGGTGTTCGTTTCTCTATGCTCCCATTGTGAGCACTCGGTTCTCGTCTGCCAATGTAGTTTCGACTTCCTCCGATGCAATATATCGCACCGCTTAGCTACCTTCCCGGCCATCTATGCCGTTCTGGATGTTCTCATGGTTAACTTGCACGCTTCTCAGGCTGTAAGATAGCATATTAAGGTGATGTGTGATGTACAAGCAACGCTAGTAGTTCATTTTGAGTGTAGTAATCACTGCAGATGGGGCCCGAGCATCTCCCCAGGATCGCCCAGTACATGGAGGTTATATCAGGGCCACCCACCTCATTTCCGTCGTTCTTGACCTGCCTGCTACGCGGGATGGGCGTTCTAGCGACTAGCAGCGATTTCGTGATTTTTGTTGATAGAGCGAGTTGATTGGGTTGCTCGGGTGTTCTAAGGGCTTCTAAGAGCGAGACTCAAAATGATCCGAAACTCGCTTGTATTTTCAGACCGCGGCTTTTAATCACAGCTCCAGAACCAGAACAAACAATCATTAACAATTCAACGATAGAAAGCATTCGTTTGAAAAATAGAAACGGGCACGTAAGAACGAGTGCACTCAATTTTACGCGGCTATGGTCTAAAGAGCATTCGTCCCGTCCGAGCTCTCACCCAAAGACTAGCATATTTTGGTTCACTCCTCGACCCCGCGAATTTTGGGCATGGGAGGTAGCACTGGCTTTCCTTTGAATTGCATCGGTTTTGGCACACCCGATGCCGCTGAGTCTGACAGGTAGGTTTTTCTCATCCTTTCACCTTGTGCTAATCCTTGAGGTTACGAGGATAAATACCCTCCGTTTCATTGTCTACGAACGCCCAAGTCAGACCATAAGCTGTAGTCCACGAGCGTCATTGTCACTCGTCCAAAATCTCTGGAGAAGCATTTGCGGATGTCGATGGTTGATTGTTGACGAGACAATCAGTCATATTGATGTCTTCCCATTACCATCTCCCGTATTCCGTTTAGTTCTCGTTCACCTTCTGCCAAACGTCTGTCACCCTTAAGCTTGAACGGGGAGATATGTCTACTTATTTTGGAAAGTCCTTTTTAGTCACTTCATCAACGATCAGATATGAATCTGGATTGTTGCTGGTATGCCGAGGGTTCAGATGTTCGAAGCTGTCAGGATTTTGTCCGATTTTGACGAGACTATGCACCGGATCAGCTTAATGTCCACCGTAGCCTGCCCTTCATATTGAACCTCAGAAAGCTGTCCACGGTTTTCGGATTTAGGGGGTAGCATTGATCGTGTGTCACTGCGAAGGCACATCTCAAACCGGTGCTTACGTTGGGGATTGAAGCTAAGGTGGAGGTCAAGTTTGTCTTGAGTGTCACTATCATACAACCTGTTGTCTTGCCAAGTGATACCCGTGGTATCATTACCCTGGACTCTTTGGGATGCCAGGCGGTTGTGATTGACTGCGTCCATTGAGAGTCACATGAAAACTGGGTACCATACATAATACCGCACTGGAGATTGTTTTTTTATTTTTTATTTTTACTTAAGTATGCACGAAAATGTACTGGGTCACCGGCGATCAATCTCGAACCCATCGGCCGGAGCACAGTTCCCTCTCAAGTCTCGATGTAAACTTCAAGCTTCATCCGTTGCTCTATCTCTAACGTTCGCTTCATCGTCCTTCACCGTCCAGCCCTCGAGCGAATACTTTCCGTTGCGGAGGTGATTGCTCTACAATGCTGCGCGCCAGGTCGGGCTTGAAGCTTTATGCTACTACCTTTGCAAAACCCGTGCACTCTCGCAGAATGACTTCGTCCTGCAACAGCGAAGCGTTCGCCGTCTCCCCTCTGCCACTGTCTCAGCCTTCTCTCCAAGAAGAAAACGCGCACTTCGAGGCGCGAGTTAAGGAAATGTCCGATTTCTTCGCCCAACCTCGTTTCAACTCTATCAAAAGACCGTACACACCATCCGCGGTCGCCTCAAAGCAAGGATCACTCCCTGTGCTACCACTTCCTGGAACTCTGCTCGCAGATAAGCTCTATAACGTGTTGAGCAAAGCCGCGGATGAGGGAAGGCCGGTGCATACAATGGGTGCGATAGACCCGGTACAGATGACGCAAATGGCCAAGCATCAGGAAGTTGTGTACGTCTCTGGGTGGGCTTGCTCCAGCGTTCTGACAACTGGGAACAATGAAGTCGGACCTGACCTAGGGTGAGTGATTTTTGAGTTCTATCAGAATTCGGTGATGACTGGTATTCTGGTAGCGACTATCCCTATACGACTGTACCCAACCAGGTACACCGTATTTTCCGCTCTCAGCAGCTCCACGACAAGAAGCACTACGATGAGCGTATGTCTGCAACCCCCGAGGAGCGCGCCAAGATGGAGTATATTGACTACTTGAGGCCGATTATCGCCGATGCTGATACTGGGTCAGTACTCATATCGAGTTAGTATTTCTAAGCTAATGGAAGTAATGATAGACACGGTGGCCTCTCTGCTGTAATGAAGCTAGTCAAACTCTTCGCAGAATCCGTGAATACTCCTCCACGTTTCCGAAGCGAAGTTTAGTCATGTTGAATTTATTCTTAGGGTGCCGCTGGTATACATTTGGAGGACCAATTGCACGGTGGAAAGAAGGTGGGTGAAATGAGGCGAAGATGATTACAGTTGAATTAACAAGATTGCATCAAGTGCGGGCATCTTGGAGGCAAAGTCCTTGTTCCGACCTCAACTCACGTCTCTCGTTTGATTGCTTCGCGCTTCCAACTCGATTTGCTCAAGTCTACAATGCTCCTTATTGCTCGTACGGATTCAGAATCAGGAAAACTTCTATCCTCAAATGTTGACGTCGCGGACCATGAGTTTATTTTGGGTACCACTACCAAGGGGTCTATCTCCTTGGCACAAACATTGGCTGATGCAGAGGCGAGAGGTGCAACTGGTGCAGAGGTTGATAAACTGGAGCAAGAATGGACCCAGAAACATGAAATGTGTACGTTTAACCAAGGTGAGTCGGTTATCTTCATTTAGGCCATTTCTTATCATCCTGAGACGTATCTCTCGCGTAAAAGCTGTTGAGAAAGCTATCCACAATAAGGATAGTATCAAGGGCAAGGATGCCGTATATGGGAGTTACCTGGCCGCCGTCGATGGAAAGTCCAACAACGAAGCACGAGAAATTGCTGCTGATATTTTGGGCGAACCCGTCTTCTGGGACTGTGATCGTAAGTCACTCGCGAATCAGCACGTTCGCTTGCTTAATTATTTGCTAGTCCCCAGAACAAGGGAAGGCTATTATCATTACACTGGCGGCATCGAGGTCGGGATGGAAGTATGAATACCTTGAAAGTTTATTGAAATGACGCTTTACAGGCCGCGATTAAGCGCACCATGACCTTCGCTCCTTATGCTGATCTCTTGTGGCTGGAAACTAAGTCACCAGACCTTGCACAAGCTCGTTACTTCGCTAGGAAGATTCGCGAGAAATACCCTGGAAAGCATGTATCATCCCCGTCGGTCTTCTCAAGCATATACTGACGGTGAATCCAGGTGGTTCGTTTATAATCTGAGTCCCAGTTTCAATTGGTTGAAACACGGATTCTCTGGTAAGCTGTTAATGCCGCTCGGATGCAATGTGTGTACTTACGAAACTAGAAACCGGCTTAAAGAACTTTGTCTGGGAGCTTGCAAAGGAAGGGTGTGTATTCCGTATCATCGTCATGCGTTTAATTTCCGTATCCCGGTGTTTATTGTCTGCCTACTAGCTTTGTCCTTCAGTTGATCTCCCTTGCCGGCCTGCATAGCAATGCCGTGATGACAGGTATGGGACATCTCATGGTAGTGAATGCTGTTCACTTACCGTGATAACAGCCGAACTTGCTGCTCGTTACAAGGAAGAGGGCATGCTCGCTTATGTCAATCTCATTCAACGTAGGGAGAAGGAGATTGGCTGTGATGTGCTCACTCATCAGAAATGGTATGTGAACGTGCGTCGGCTTCTGGGTGTGCCAGGGACTGAATGTATATGTTGGCAGGAGCGGCGCTAATTACATCGATGCGATCCTTTCAACGGTTTCTTCCGGCTCATCAAGCACTTCAGCTGTGGGCAAGGACTCTACCGAACACTCCTTCTAGGCCGTCACTCCCTCTTTGGGATTAATTACCGGTGGGAATCGTCAGGTCTTGGTTGATGCACGAGGTTGTCGAAGACCTCTTTTGGCAGGAAGGTTCTGCCGTAGAATTTCAGTGTGCATAAAAGAATATATGTTGCTATACAATCAGAATTGAAATGTACATTCTTGGACCTGGAACTCACCATAGAAAAGAGCATAGTCCCGGATATGGGTACCGTAGGCAAGGTGGTATAGGTCGGCGACGATTGATAAAGAGGAACGGAAACACGTGCCGATATGTACATGACGTACGAATCGAAGGCTGCTTGCTCTGTCCGGACCGCACAACATAATCCAGAAATTTCTACGATTATCGGAGCGTACGCAACTTGCTCTTCGCCATCCCTCTCTCCTCAAGGTCATGGACTCTGAAGTCCTGAATGAGGCTATTGAGCGGCATCCGCTGGTTTCTCTGGTGTCTGCTTGCTTCTGGGTCATCCGTGAGTGCTGCTATCATTACCCGTTCGCCTACGGTACCTTGAAGCTGACATTTGAGGAACACAGTATGGCTTTTGTCATGGACAAAATCGCTAATTGCATTTGTTACGATTTCTATCCCTCGGCTCATCTATGCGGTCTTGTCATACTCAATGACGCTTACGGTAGGTCCCTCTTTCGATTGGGGCAACCTCGAGTTCCTGCTCACCATGTTGCATTATACCACGGTGTAGTTGGACTTCTGGAACTTCGTAGCGATATTTACACTGTCCGCAATTGCTTTAAATTATTGGATTAGGTTCCGGTATTTGAACGATTATGCGCAGTTGAAGGAACCACCGTTGGTGAAGCCTGATGTGAACGAGCTGCATCCGGATGTGAATACTGGTGAGTGTACTTGTTGTATATTTTATGGGTCCGTTAACTCACTCTGTTGCAGCTGAACCCCCACCCACATTCCACAATTACCTGGACGATTTCTTGCAAGCTGTTCGAGTCTTTGGATTTGTGAGTGTCATTTCATTCATACCTTTATGTCACGTTCTCTGACGAGAGGTTTGCTAGCTGGAAAAACCTGTACGTGCTCGAGCTTCAATGGCGGCATGTTATGCTCAAACCGGCTTGCAAGGTATTCCACGAGCTTGCGCGACACCTCCAAACACGACGCTTGATTGCAGGGGATAGCATGTCCCTTGATCAAGACAAGAGTTTCTATTGTGTAATAGATGGCATGGTACAAGTCTTTGCTCAGACAGGCCCATCTACTGAGGCGCAAGAGAGTCTATGGGATGATGAAGACATGAATGGCTATCAACTTTTGAACGAAGTTCGGAATGGCGGAACATTGTCGAGCCTTTTTACTATTCTTAGCTTATTCACAGAAGACGTCCACATAAGTTGGCAGGACGATTATCCAGATGATGTTCCACCGAGTACGACAGCTGGTACCATGCCGAACCTTCGACGCGTTAATTCTGACGTTTCGCCGCTGTCTCTCGATGATGCTGCTGTTAAATCAAGGGGAAGTGGGAGGCGGTCCTCGATCTCCTCAGCTACTTCGACTGTTCATGCTGGAGAATTTGTGACTTCGCCAGGAGGTGCCTTACTATCACCCGCGTTCGATGGTCCAAGTCGTGCTCAATCTACCAGTGCTCCGCGACCGAAACCTATTCGCCCTGTGCAAATTCACAGAGGCGTTATTGCTAGAGCTACAGAAGATACCACTCTCGCTGTGATTCCGGCAGAAGCATTTAGACGGTTGACGAAAAAGTATCCCAAAGCAACTGGGCATATCGTACAAGGTAAGTTTTAAGAGTCCCTGTCAATGCACATTTCTCATTATCCTGCACACCAGTCATTCTCACTCGTTTCTCTCGCGTCACATTTAACGCTGCCCATAAGTATCTTGGGTTGACAAGCGAGGTTTTACGTACGGAGAAGGCGATCAACGACATTGCTTGCCACCCATTACCCAACTCTTTCTATGAAGGCGGAGGTTTACAATACCTTCGGCATCGCTTCGACGGGGCGGCTTCCGAGGCCTCAGGCGCCGAATCGGACTATTTCTCATACTCTGGTTCTAGCGTAACTGCTGTGTCAAAGTCGAAGGAATCTTCAGCTGCTTCGTTAGGGAAAATCTCCGACAACCCCATACCTGTCAAGAGTTCTAGAGGCAAGCATGCCTCTCCGCCAGTGAAGACACCTCGCCATATGGTCCAGGCAGGAGACCTTCTCGTTCCTAGGGGACATTCCAACGAGTACTTTAGACCGCTGAGCCGTACTTACGGCCTTCTCAATACGCCACGCCTGCCACGACCTTCGGAATCTATCGAGAATGGGAAGGGCCCCCGATTAAGCCCCGATAAAGTCTCCCCCGAGGAATTCGACCTTCGCGAGGAGGTCATGTCTTGTATAGCCAAATCTATCGGGCTTCTTCAACCACCTATGAGCGGAAGTGATTCTGCTGAAGGATCTCCACATTTGCCACCAATAGACGGGCATCGATCATCCACTTCGGCCAGTTTTAACTCACCATTCAGTTCCTTGTCGCTTCTCGACATGGGAGATGATACCTCGAGCATGACGGGTACTTCTTCCGTAGTATCCAACGGCGATTATATGCGGGGCCTCGACAATGAAGTCGAGATTCTTTACTATGCGGCTGGCTCGACCCTGGTGAAAGCTGGAGAAGTCAATGCTGGTGAGTTTATTACAATCGTGCCCATTGTTTTGTCTATACACCCTGGCATGCAGGTTTGTTCTACGTTATCGAAGGATTTTTGGACATTTTGTTGCCTGGAGAATCGAGGGACGATGACTCGGAACACCAGAAATTTCCGGATCCCATGAGTCCAGGTAGGGGTTCGCACGAGATACGAGAGGAAAGATCCAGGTCCAAACTTCTCTTCACGGTGAAACCCGGTGGCATCGCGGGTTATCTTGGTAAGTAGATTGGATTGTATGCTGTACTCGATCATTCAATTTCAAGTTGTCCTCAGCCTCACTTTGCAACACGGCTTCTTATGTGGACATTAAAGCCAAGACCGACACTTTCGTTGGTTTTCTTCCGAGCCATGCTTTGGAACGATTGCTTGAAAAGCGTCCGATCGTCTTGTTGACACTTGCCAAGCGCCTCATATCCTTGCTGTCACCTTTAGGTAAGGGGTATTGTTGAGATTTTGTATTGGAAGGCTTACCCTTTGCATAGTATTGCACATCGACGCTTCCCTCGACTGGATGCAAGTCAATGCAGGTCAAGTGCTCTGGCGGCCCAATGATGTTAGTGACAGCTTCTATATCGTGATCAATGGACGGCTCCGTGCGATCAAGGAGAAAGAAAAAGGGGGTGTTCACATCGTCGGCGAATATGGTCAGGGAGATACTGTCGGAGAACTGGACGTCATCACCAGTTGTCCAAGAAGCACGACTGTTCACGCCATCCGTGATACGGAGTTAATTCGCATGCCCCAGACATTGTTCAACGCAATATCAGCCAGGTAATTGTCCCAATACTCATGATTACCTATCCCTCGTTCATCATGTCACTCTTCTAGGAATCCCCAAACTACGGCACAGTAAGATCTTCTGACAGTGTTTCCGGCGCATGTATAAACTAAGCATGTTTGGACAGGATCCTGCGTATGATCGCGTCTCGGGTCCGTAACGAAATCGATTCATCTTCCAGTACACAAGGTCGAAACAATCCTTCGGAGTTTGGCGCCAACAATACAAACTTGAAGACTGTCGCTGTGTTGCCTGCTTCACGTAACGTTCCAATAGATTCCTTTGCACGCAAGTTACAAGCTGCATTGGAGAGCATTGGAGCGTCAACCGTGTCTTTAAATCAGGCTATCATCTCAACCCACCTCGGCCGTCATGCCTTCACAAAGATTGGGAAATTGAAGGTGAGGCCATTATCTTGATGTTCTCCCAAGAACCCGCTGTTGACATATGACACCAGTCAGCAGGATGGTTCGCAGATCAGGAACAACGCTTCAGGATTGTGTTGTACGTCGCAGATTCACCAGTGAACAGCTCCTGGACACAAACTTGCATCCGGCAGGTATGACGGATTCCTTATGATGGTTCATATACTTCAATTTCATTCCCGACTCTAGGCCGATTGTGTGATGGTTGTGGGTCTCGGTGACGATCCGTCTGTTGGGGAATATGAACGTCTGCTACTTTCTATGAAAACAACGGCACGGAAAGAGCTGGTCCTTCTGCACCCGGACCGCTCGGTCGTTCCTGGATCGACCCGTGCATGGCTCAAGGTTTGCTCGAATCCGTTTTGTATTGTGCTAAACTCATGTCCTCCTTCTAGACTCGACCGTGGGTACACCAACACATTCACGTCGAACTCCCAGTACGCGTTATGCTTTACCACGGTTTGACTTCTGATTCCAAGGGAACCATTAATCAACAGGAGGTTGCTGCCGCTATTCCAAAATCTGCCCTTCCCAAGGACCCAGACGCTGTCGTCGCTCTTAAGAACCTGAAAGAAAGAGTCCAAAGTGGCATTCAGAAGTATACTGGAGCGGCAACTACTGTCCGACCGCAACGGCTTCCCCACACGAATGATTTCGCAAGATTGGCTCGGCGACTTTGTGGGAAATCCATTGGCTTGGTTCTGGGTGGTGGGGGTGCAAGAGGAATTTCACACCTGGTGCGCAATTGCGGCCGACGCCTATCATCAGTTCCCAGTCCAAACCCGTCTAAACTTCTCGCCAGGGACTGATACGGGCTCTCGAAGAGAGTGGTATCCCCATTGATCATATTGGAGGTTAGATCAGGTCATTGCAAGAATACTTAACCTACAGCTCACGATTGTCCCTCAAGGAACAAGCATTGGAGCGTTCATTGGTGGCCTATATGCACGGGAAGGCGATCTAATTTCCAGCGCCGCAAGGGCTAAACAATTTGCGGGACGAATGAGCAACATCTGGCGGATTTTGTCCGACGTCACATACCCGATCGTTGCTTACACTACCGTGAGTCTGCAACTCTCAGTTCTCTATATCTTATTGACGCTATTTTTTTCAGGGGCATGAGTTCAATCGCTCGTTATATAAGGCTCGTTCCTTGGATACCATAGAAAATTTGCCCTGACATTCCGATAGGCATTCTATGATCTCCACATAGAGGACATGTGGCTCCCTTACTTTTGCAACACAACAAACATCATGACTTCTCGGATGGAAATCCACGAGACTGGTTACGCTTGGCGTTTTATCCGTATGCCGGATTTCTGTTATCTCCGTTCTTCACTGACATCACAGCGGAAAGGTGCCTCTATGACCCTTGTGGGTTTACTCCCTCCCCTGTGTGACAATGGCCAACTCTTAGTAGACGGTGGCTATAGTGAGTGTCTTATCTGAACCATAGGCAATGGTGGAGAAGACTCATCCTTTCTTCCGCAGTTGATAACCTACCAGTGGGTCTGGAACATGCGTCATCCAGGTTTTTTCTGATCATGTTTAGGTTCAAGCGATGTTCTCAATGGGGGCCAATACCGTGTTCGCATGCGACGTGGGATCAGTAAGGGTCTACTAACTTCGGCTTTAGGTGTTTAATTTGACAAAATATACCTTCTGCTAGATCGACGACAACTCACCCCGAAACTTTGGGGATACCGTTTCTGGATGGTGGCTGTTGATCAATAGATGGAATCCCTTCTCTAATGCTCGTCATGTGCCTGCCATTACGGAGATTCAAAGTCGTCTTGCTTAGTGAGTAGGCAGTCTTTTCAATTACCTTCAAAGGCTAAACAAACCCAGTGTATCGAGCGTGAATACACTTGAAGATGTCAAGGTTGCAAAAGGGTGTCTTTACATTCAGATGCCTGTTCAGGAGGTGCGTCCGCAATCTTCAACGTCAATGACTGATACCAAAATGTCGAACAACAGTACGGCACTCTCCAGTTTGGGAAATTCGAAGAACTTCAGAAAAAGGGATACCATGCCGCACTTGATATTGTAGAAAAGTTTGAGGAGGAAGGTAAACTACCTCCCGGCCTTTTACTAGGCACAGATGCAAAGGCACCGGAGAAGAGGAAGGGGAAAAGTGCTAGACGTAATTCTGTATAATGATATGGGACAGTGATTTAGTTGAGCATTTCGGACATTTTACCATGCATGTATCATATCATTTCTTCCTAGTAAAATACTCCTTTTGACTTTTGGCTTATGCAAAGCACCAGTTCACGCTCATCGTGCGTTCTTTCGTCGAGTAGTGATTGAGTGTCCAGCTTCCTGTTGTTTGCATCGAAGGAGGTAGCCAAATAATTAACGTTCATTATGGGATCAATCCCTGGTACCTACTGCAACAAACTGTTCTCGGTCCTTCTGCAGGAATATCTCTCGGCTCGATAATGGCGGATAGGGGCGTTCAGAATGACGCCAGCTCAACCAATATGCTAGATGTGAGCATCCTTCGGGAAATCGCCAAGAAGTCATTGGTGGACACGTTGAACTCAGTTCGTGGGCCAACACCTGATTCAAATTGTCTTGTATTTGATCTCTGTAACAGGTGAATGGGGCCAAGACACTGGTTCTTGATGCGTCAATAGCCGGACCTTTAGGCCTTGTTACAGAAGTATCTTTGTTAAAGGTTTTTTCACTATCGGTTCTGAACATACTTGTTTGTTGCTAAACCCCTGACCCAGCACCATGGAGTCGACAAGATGTTCTGGTTGGAACCAGGTCCGTTGACTGCTACAACGACGAATATTGTCTATCTTTCTCGACCGTCAATCAAACTCATCAAGGTCATCGCTGGTATGTGTCCATGCTTTCCGCAATTATTGGTCGCCAACCTGTTGCAAGATCAGATCAAGAGGCATGGACGCGACTCCCAGAAACATAACTATACCCTACTTCTCGTCCCTAGGTTGTCGACTCTAGTGTCGCGTATTCTTGAAGAGGAAGGCGTATTGGGAGAAATAACCATCTCCGCGTATAACCTTCAGTTCATCCCCCTTGCGGATGATGTCATCTCGCTGGAGCGGGATAATGCATTTAGAGAACTTTGGGTCGTGAGTCGAATATCATGGGCCTTACGACCGATTGCTCACGACAATTTAGGATGGCGACGAAACAGTGATCTATGATTCAGCGCAGGCGCTCATCTCACTGCAGAACCTTTTCGGGCCATTTCCTCGCATCGTTGGGAAGGGTGATTTTGCCAGTGTTAGTTTTCACCCCGTATGTACAGGCCGGAGCTGACATCGACTATGTGGCGGTCTCCAGCGACTAGCAACGCTGCTAACAAAGCCCGCTTCTCGGACTTCTGGTCCCTCGCCCTCGGACAGTCTTCTAAATTCCCCAACAATTGACTCCCTCATCGTCTTGGACCGGCGTGTAGACATGATTACACCATTCCTTACTCAACTGACGTACGAAGGCCTTGTCGATGAATTAATTGGAATTAAGAATTGTATGTCCAAACTTAGCCTTTAGAACGGATATTAATGCTATCCGCAGCACATGTTGAACTCCCGGTGTCGCTTTTAACTCCACCAAACGCTCAAAACAACCCAAACACAGCGTCGACTTCGCAACCATCAGCAGCTCCAATCACAGCGAAGAGAGAAAACAAAAAGAAACACCATCTAACCACCTCGACGGATCCACTCTATGCCGAACTCAGGGATCTCAACTTTTCGGCTGTGGGAAAGAAGCTGAGCAAAGTAGCCCATCGTTTGGACGAGAATTACAAGGTATGGAGCCTGTCAACGTCACGGGCTACGTTTAACCACCTATTGGTGCTAGATGAATCTGCAATCAAAGACAGTAGCACAGCTGCGAGATTTTGTTGGTAAACTTGGGGGCCTGCAAACGGAACACCAGGCTCTCCGACTTCGTATGTTTCTGGTGTTATGCAAGCCAAACTTAGACTGACGTGTAAGCAGACACAGGACTGTCGGAAATGTTGCTTCCTCTCACCCGGACAGAGCAATTTAACAAGTCTCTGGAGATTCAGCAAAGCAAGTGGCTTGAGAAATGATGCAGAGCTTAATTGATTGATATGAATAATCCAGATCTTCTCGCTTCATATGAAGTCAACAATCAGATTAGTGCCATTGAAGAAATGATCGCGCAGGGTGTAGAGCTACAGATAGTTCTGCGCCTTCTTTGTCTTGCTAGCATCATAACCGGCGGCATTAAAGCCAAAGTGCTCGAAAATCTGAAGCGGGAAATTCTCCAGGTGGGCGCAACGTCTTCGCTGCTGCTCGTCCCGCTCACGTTATTCCCACAGTGTTATGGTTATGAGTACTTGCCTCTTCTCCTTTCCCTGGCATCTCCACCACTCGGCGTCTTGCTCCCCAATCCGTTACCGCCCAACGCACCTGCTGCAATTGCTGCGTCCAAGTACCCATACACTTTGCTTAGGAAGTCGCTTCGGCTTCTGATTGACGATAATCCTGAAGCGCTGGAAGAGGTTGAAAATGACATCAGCTACGTGTACTCAGGCTATGCGCCAATCAGTATCCGTTTAATCCAATGTATCGCCCAAAAAGGTGGTGTCCTAAGCAACCCAGCAGAAAAGGAAAAGTCTACTTCTGAAACTACTGCTGGAGTTTCGAAGACATCCAACAAAGTACACGCGCATCCAATAGTGGGCTGGAAAGGATTCGAAGACGTCGTCGGTGCAATTCCTGGAGAGACAATAGACGTCGTTCCAAATCACTCCGAAAGGGGTGCTTCTAGCGGGATACCAATAACGAACATCCGTAAGAACCCCCGGAAATGTGACCACTTGCTGGGCTAATGCGAGTAAAGCAGTCAACCCTATTGAACACACCTCGACTACTGTTGTGTTTTTCCTCGGAGGCTGCACCTACACTGAAATTGCGGCTTTACGCTGGGTGGCAAGACAGAATACGGGCAAGTCCACTCGGTCAAAGAGGTAGCCTGGGAACTGATCCGTGCATTTTCACTAGGGCGAAAGTTCTTGATTGCAGCAACAGGCATCGTGAGCGGTGCCAGCATCATCGAGAATATAGCTGGGGTTGGGAAGGCGATGGGCTCTAAGCCAAGTGGCGGCATTCAATGAAAGCACATGCCAAATTCCTGGGGGAAGGAATGACATGGGACTGCAGCCCCGTTTTCAGACTTCTCATAATCAGGGAGCACATGGTTGGTTCCGCCAGTTTCCGCCATTTTGCGCAGAGAAGGACCAAATGATAACGTAGGCGGCTTATATTTGTGTGTGTATCGAAACCGAAAAAGCAACCAGGTTCCTGATTGACTTACGCGACGCGTTTGTTTGCTTTGTGAAATGATGACACAGGACCTCGAACACTGCAGGATTCGCGATGGGAGTGAACACCCTTTCGTTTATCCCTTGCAAGAACGTGCTGACGAAAGGTTCTGTTGACGTATTATGGCTACATCAGCCAAGGATACGATAGCCCCGATAAGTGGATACGCAAAAAGTTGGGCTCAAGATTTGAGTGAGGGTCGGCGCCCACGCTGCATGGATAGGCTTTTTATTCGCACCTGACGTGGATTGCACCGGGGTTATATCTCAAAATCAAGGAGGGATAAATCAAAGCGAAGAAAACACAAGGGAAGCGAGGATGATGGCTTGAAATGAAACAAAGTCAACTGTGTCCTGGAGGAAACCAACAGCTCGGATAAACCTGACTGGACGAATGCGGGGAGGAGGTGACCGGGGTCCGGCGGAGCACGATCGAAGCCCTGTCATTTGAATGACCCTTCGTAGGTATAAGTTCCGCCCTAGTTGAACCAAAATGCACTCTTGCCACCTTTTTCCTCTGGTGCCTCCCCTCTCCCACCCACCTCTCGGCTACCTTATCCTTGTAAGTATCATTGTTCTGTTTGTTCTGTTGTTCGTCTGTCTGTTCGAAGCTGATTTTTATTTTTTTCCCTGGCCCCCAGTTCCTCGGCTTTAGGCTACGCGACAAAGCGCGTCTTCAGCACGGTTGATCTTCCCGCTCCCTGCCTTCTCGCCCGTTGATACCCATCACCCACTCCCCCAACTTCGCACCAGCAATGGCACCTACGACCAAAACCTCTGAAAAGCCTGCGAAGAAGAGTACGTTGTCAACGTGTTTATTATCGCCGCCCAACGGAACGGGGTTGATGTTGATCATGAATTCTTTCCTTTTTTTTGTTCAGCCAAATCCACCGGTGGGACAGGGAGGAAGAAGTTGACGCCGTTCAACAAATTCATGGTGCGTTTCCAAAGCTGTGCGCGATTGGTCTGATCGCGAACCATCGTGTTCGTTCAGCAAGCGGAGATGCAACGCCTCAAAGAGGATGAACCAACGCTATCGCACAAAGAAAGGTGAGCGGCGGTCTAGGGCGTTTTGGCGCTATGGAGCCTAGATTGACACAATGGTGCTGTAATGCAGGTTCAAGTTGGCGACTGCAAACTGGAAGAACGCGCCCGAGAACCCGAAGAAGGCGGCTTGAGAGTGATTGCCGAACTTGATGGATTCGTCCTGTTGTATACCATTGGAGTGCGATTTCGCTCCCCAGCTTTCCACTCTCTGATTTTGACCTCTCCTTCGTCCTCTGTTTCTTGTTGGTAACCCTTCTTGTTTTTGTTTAGGGAGAGGTCGTCACCGCTCCACAGATTACGTTACATTCATTTGAATACCTTAAAATTGCCTGCTATCACTCATAGTTGTTCGTGTTCTGTGCTAGTATGATTTATTGGTACATATACTCGTATATACTACGTATTCCTGAAAGTGATGATAACCGCAGCGCCGAATGCCGTAGGCCAAGGATAAGCCAATCAAGGAGTCCGGATTCATCTCACCCGAAGCGTCAAAACCCGTTTGAGTGAACAGCGTTGATACGGAAACATGCATTCGCTTGCTGGGTGCTCCAACGTTGCGAAGGTGGGTTTCGTATAAGTAGTAGGGAACATGCCATCATCTGTCGGTGATCGTGGGTAGGTGGCACAGGATGCAGGGTGGCCAGAAGGGGAGAGAACTGTGTGGTAAGAGGAGATAGATAAGTATGGGTTGAGGAGGGGGTTTGTTGCGGTTGAGGGGAAGGGGAGGGAGTCTATATATGGAGATCAGGGAATGGGTGGCGGGCCTGAGAGATCCGGGAAGATGGAGAAAAAGACTATTGCGTCAGAGGTCCTGCCCGCTTCCTGCCCTCACCCTCTTATCTGCCCTCAGCCCTCTCCCCATCGAATGCTCCCACCATGACCACAAACACTCCCTCTGCCCCCCGCGACGCAGAACCCCGGGAGCAGGCATCCATTCATCACCCTCATGGTCACCCTCCACCACCTGACCAGCTGTTAGGACATGCTGTTGATCAAGGTGGCAAAGGCAAGGATACAGCAAAGCCTGTCCCAATACGCGCCGCAGCCGTGCTCCACGATCAGTTCGACATCGCAGCCTCGCCCTCTGGTTCAATCTCCAGTTACCAAGGCACTAGCCCAACCTCTCCCGGCTTCAGTCCAACCGCTCCTGAGTCTCTTTACGCCCCAATCGACGACACTGACTTGACCACTATCGATCCTGCACTCGTTCGGGAATTGTATGATAACGACGATATGCGATTCACCCTTTCATCTGCCTCCAAGGGCAAGGAGAAAGACGCCCCTCCCACCTTGCCCCCTTTATCCTTTTCTGAAATGAGCCTCAGCTACGACCAGGCCTCTTGGCCGTCTTTTGGCTCTATATCTTCGCCAGGACCTTCTTCCTATGCTTCTACCTCGAGCCCTATGCGGGACATGACGCCGTCCACTTCCCCGAGAGAAACGGCCGCGGCGCGATCTTCCCCCTCGGCGACATCTGTGGACGGCGGTTACACTGGTCCGTCGATGAGGCATATGCCCCCGCGGTGTCGCTCACTGACCAACCTATCCACCCCGTCTTCCCCATCCTTCGCGTCCCTGACGATGTCCAAGATCAAGGTCAAGCTTGGACCCTCCACCACTACCCAAAGTAATCTTGCTCGGAAACTCCTGTTCGGGAAACGTGGAGATACGACTCCAGATTCTGGAACTTCTTCAGAAACCGCATCCCTTACCGCTGTCACAAACGAGCCCGAGACGACGACTTCGTCTTCTCTTGACCCTTCTGTGGTCCCGTGGTACGCCGCCACCTTGCAATATGATGTCAATGCGGTCGTTCCACCCCCGTTTGTTCGGCCACGTGCGGATACAGAGAAGAATCTCAATCCAAGACCATCTCGCCTTACACTCAGGACCAAAGGGCG
This sequence comes from Podaxis mareebaensis, assembly GCA_018524725.1. NCBI lineage: Eukaryota > Fungi > Basidiomycota > Agaricomycetes > Agaricales > Agaricaceae > Podaxis > Podaxis mareebaensis. The sequence goes on along the minus strand of JAEUWP010000470.1, from coordinate 515,771 downwards.
CTCGAAATCATCCCCACATCCCTTTTCCGCTTTAGACTTTGTGCCGACGACGTCCAATGACATCTTCAAGCCTCTTCCTTTACCCCGTCGCAACTACTTTTACGAAATCCTACCGAAAGAAATACAGATCCACATTCTCAAATGTTTCGTTCAGTCATTCGAGGAGGATCACGCGAAAGCTATTGCTGACGGACGGTGGACTATCAGCAAGGCCATCTCGTCAAGGCACCAACTCGTCGGTAGAGACCGCGGCATCAGGGAATTACTCAAACTGGCCAGGGTGAGCCGCTTATTATGTCGAGTTCCGCCAACATTTTGTTCACCTAAATGCAGGTTTCGCGGACATGGCAAAACCTTGTATTCGATGGTCAACTGTGGACTGACCTAGATCTACACTCATTTCCTGGGCTCCCCAAGTCCACTCTTTTACGCCTCACGCATATATGCGGGCCTTTTGTCCGGAGGATCAACTTTGCTGGTCATTGTCACCTTCAGGCTGCCACGCTAACAGATATTGCCAGCCATCTATGCCTCAGGGATACATTATCTTATACTCATCTAACGGCCCTTAATTTACAAGGCTGTTCAACATTGACGACACGATCACTTCATCATCTCCTAGTCCGCTCCAGGGGCCTTCAAGTATTATGCCTCAAAGGCCTAACCGCGGTGACTAATACAACCTGCGAGCTCCTCGCAACATTTTGTACGCAACTTGAACGACTAAACTTGAGCCGATGTCCGAATATGGACGCCGAAGGCATACGTTCTCTCTCCGATATAACGCTTGTGCAAAGCGAGCGCTTGCGTTTGAAGGTGTTGAAGGTTTCGGGGTTGAAATATATGGATGATGCGACTATGCGGCTGCTTGGAAAGGCCGCTCCCCATCTGGAAGTCTTGGACCTCAGTTACGTTCGCCAGTTGCATAATTCGGCACTGGAAGCATTTGTTACCGTGGACGATACATTCGACTATGAGCGATCAGGGATAAAGCTCACCCGTTTGAATGCACGGCAGGTCGGACGGGAGTCTTCTAATGACGTGCCACAATTCTATACACGACGCGTTACCAGACTTCGGCATCTCTCGTTGTCGTACTGCATCCTGCTGACTGATATGGCATGCTCGAATATCGCATATGCAGTTCCCCATTTGGAATTTCTGGAGATGGCCGGAATAGGCGCGGATCTGAAGGACGATGGGTTGGTGCGTTTATTGGATACTACCCCGCATATACGCCGTGTCGATTTGGAAGACGCTACGGATATCACAGACTCTGTCTTATCGTGCATCACCCCTGTAACTGAGGCCTCCGCGTCACCTTCTCCGGCAGCCAACTTGAACCCCAAGCAAGAACGTCCTCCGCAACCCGGACACGCGTTAGAATGGCTCACTGTCTCTCATGCCGGGAACCTCAGTGACGAAGCCTTCCTCGCTCTCGTTCGCGCGTGCCCCAAGCTCCGCGTTTTGGAGGCTGATAACACGCGATTGAGTGGGAATACTTTAAAGGAATTCGTTAATCGGATTCGGAATCGCAAGGCCCTTAATGCCAAATTTGTGGCGATTGATTGCCGAAACGTCGATGAAGGCGTCGTGAAGGAGTTGGGTGCAAGCGGGGCAACTAGGCCAAGGCTTGGCATGAGAGTATTTTGGGCGAGGAGACTCGGCTATGTGGATGGGAAGGACGAAATGTGCGAAGATGATCTCAAGGTCGGGCAGGATGAGTGCGACCCAGAAAAGGTGGTAGTGAAGACGTTCTATTCGTGGCAGACGGTCGATGCGGTCAGAAGCGCAAGAGAGAAGAGGAGGAAGGCAACGTCGAGAAGAGTTGGTAACTCTAGCTCTGACTTCCCGGGCGATGTGTTTGATCATGAATTTGGGAATGGAGGTAGAAGAAGTGGGGGCGGTTTGACAAGATGGTGGTCGCCTAACAGTAGACCTGGGAGTGGCAGGAATTCGCCCCCTATTGTCCCCGATTTGGCTAATGATGGGTGTATTGTAATGTAAGGTTTCTCTTGCTCTCGTTTCGTTCATGTCGCACTATCTTTTTACTCCATTCGTCATCTCTGTACTCTCTTATTTGTTGTACTCTCCATGGTCCTCGCAAACTTTATTTTTGTGTATTGTTATTGGTTTTCGTCTTCTTTCTTTTTTACTCTGTTCTCGTCGTTGCTTAAAGGTTGTATAACATGTATAGTATTTAGCTGAATTAGCTGAATTTAACAGAATTACGTCAGTCCAACATATCCATGCGTATACGATCCGACTGTCAATCTGATATTTCAAGTTGCGAAAACCTGAGCTAGCTTCTCGCTCAATGAGGTAACGATCCGGAAGCCTGGAGATTTACGGTATTCCGACGCGGATCGAGAAGTAACCAGCGGATTCATCTCATGTTAGCGCACCCAGGTACTTGTTTCGATTCTGTATGAACTACAGTCCGCCCTTTGAGCAACCTCAAGCGAGTAGGGACCGAATTGATTGGATTCCATTCAAGTAATTGCAACTAGCAGTTAGAACATTGGTGTTGTAGCCCCTGCTCAGTTTTGGCATCGACCGGTTATATATTAGTACAAGGTTTCTTCCGGGACTCACGTAAGCTCGCGTTCGGAGCATGTGAGAGACCATCCCTTGATACATATCATAGAAGAGGATGGTAGTACAATAACTGGGGCGTTGATGGCATATGTTGTTGTTCTTCCAGCTTTGTTCCAAGACAGTTTACCCCTATCCTAACAGCTCAAGTTCTGTCTGGGATATTCTAAACGAGGTTAGGGGGTATTTCGCGGTTTCCCCGACCCTCACGCACTGCGGGTATCATACATAAAATTCCCTTATGTGAAATCCCTGGTTTGAGGTGTGAGGCACGAGAGACGAGCTACTCATGTTTTTGTCGGAGGCGAGAAGAATGCGGCTCCGATGGGTCCCTCCTTTGAAACCCAGGAGTGTACGTAGGCGGGTTTAACTGCCGAGCTTCACTTGTCACGAATATCCCTTGATCCAATTATTCCCGCGAACCTGAGACGCGACCCCAATTGCGGAGAAAATAAACCTCCATTCCTGTGAAGCTGCTCCAAGCTTCGAAGCACGAAGTTTAGATTAGTGATTGATGAACGACATCGCTCATGGAATGGTTAAGGAGCGTTGGGTCGTTCTTCGTTCTTCGGAACGCAAATTGATGGCGGACGGAGACCATTTTGAATTTCAGTCCGGGCAGCCTGTGTATATGAGGCTCTATCCGAACAAGCAGGATTCGAAATTAAACTAGTTTGATGATTCAGCTTTCATGCTGTCAGGTGTGACGCGCTGGGGGGGGCAAAAAGGGGCTACCCAGGATCTTTATGCAGCCACTGAGCTGAGCGTTTAGGCGGGTTCTGGGCACCCCAAGCTACGCTTGGAACACTAGTTCCGGTATGTGGGTCAATCGTGAAGTCAACAAGTTAGCAGTAGTGCATAGCACTGCGTTCGGGTAAGGATAACTTTTTGAAATGGGAACCGGATGATCGCGTTTTTGGTATTAGATTCAGCCACAGTGACGATGCGCTTGCCACATCTCGCCGGGTAAAGATCTTGAGTATAGATTGAATTACACCGCGGAGCGGGACTAAGGTGTTAGATGCTCTGCATGGCTTGGAATACTGGTCAAGATTGTGCACGTAACAGCCAGTCCGGGTGTCGGTTTTCTGTTCGGAGCAGTTTTGACTGGGTCGGTTCTTTGAGCTTTCCTGCTAGGGTTTCGACTCGGGGATGATATCACATCGTTCCTGTCTTGTTATGGATTAATTTCGCACATAGAAATGGCCATACGGCTCCGTATTTAAGGGGGAGGGGGAAGGGGGAGGAGGAACAACCAGAAACCAAGGACAAATATCTTCTTTTCAAACGCATAAACTCACAATGTCGAACGCACGCTTGGTATGTTCTCGGTGCTCGACTTGGTTGACCGCATAATTGCTAAGTTGTGCGGCCCCGTATAGCCCACACGCACCACAGTCCTCGTCATCGGCGGTGGACCTGCAGGTGCATACGCCGCCTCAGCTTTAGCAAGGGAGGGCATCGATACGACCCTCGTCGAGGCGGTCAAGTTTCCTCGGTAAGATTGACTTGCTTGTGTAGTGGATTGGATTGCTTACAGCCACCAAAGGTATCACATCGGAGAAAGCATGCTTCCTTCGTTGAACGCGTTTATGCGATTCATCGGAGCGGAAGAGAAAGTTAGAAACCATGGCTTCACGGTGAAGGTGGGTCACAGACTCACTGGAACAATCAGAGTCGGGGTTGACGCATTACTAGCGCGGAGCGGCGGTGAAATTCAACCAGCACAAGCAAGAAGGCTGTAAGCATTGACGGTACACTCTTCGACCTCAGCGACTGATTTCAATCCTGTCAGATACCGATTTTGTCTTGGGTGATGAACGAAATGCGAGTTGGAACGTGGTATGTATCTCAGCATTATGCACGGGACCCTCCTTACGCTCTTCGACCCCGACCTTGTTTACAGATCCGTTCGGAGTTTGACAACTTGCTTCTGCGTCACGCTGAGGAATCAGGAGTTCAAGTATTCGAGGAGACCAAAGTCACAGAGATTAAGTTCGCCGAAACCAAAGGCCCAGAGATTCGTCCGACAAGTGCAATATACACCCGCAATGGCGGTGGGACTGGTGAAATTCGCTTTGATTATCTAGTGGACGCCTCAGGCCGAAATGGGATAATGTCTACCAAGGTATGTAGGGTCAGTCACATGCCCATGAGCGACAATCTGACACCCATCTTTAAAGTACCTGAAGAACCGCAAGATGAACCAAAGCTTGCATAATATCGCATGCTGGGCCTACTGGACTGGTCACAAGCAGTATAAACCCAACACCTACAGACACAACGCTCCCTGGTTTGAAGCTCTGACAGGCAAGACATATCTCATCATTCTTGCTATTGACAGCGCTAATAGGTATTAATAGACGAAAGTGGTTGGGGTTGGTTCATACCTTTGCATAATGGCACAGTGAGTATTGACTTGGACTGAGGCAAGTCGAGCCTGATATTAATATGGCAACAGGTCTCCGTTGGGATCGTTATGGACAGCTCCATCAGCGCCACGAAGAAGGCTGAGGGGAGGAAGGCTAGTAAGAGTGGAGAATACACGCTCAAAGACCATTACCTTGATCAAATCAAGTTGGTCCCTGGGTTGAAGGACCTGCTCGATGGAGCATCGCTCAAAGAGGATAATGAACACTATCACGTCCGGAGTGCGGCGGACTACAGCTACGCGGCGGATAAATACGCTGGGGACCATTACAGAATCGTTGGTGACGCCTCTGGTAAGTCTTCATGCAAGAAAACGTGAAAATATCCTAACAACTGCGCAGCATTTATCGACCCATTTTTCTCCAGTGGGGTCCACCTTGCCCTCCTCGGAGGTTTGACTGCAGCAACCTCCATTGCAGCGTCAATCAGAAAGCACTGCACGGAAGAAATGGCATGGAAATTCCACGATGTAAAAGTCGCAACGGCGTACACAAGGTAAGTAGGTTAACAGCGTTTCCATAGTGTTATTGAGTGACCTCGTCCCGCAGGTTCTTGCTAGTCGTCATGAGCGCATATCAGCAAATCCGAAATCAGTCATTGGCTGTATTGGCGGATGTTGACGAGGATAACTTCGATCGGGCTTTCGATATCTTGAGGCCTGGTGTGTCCCTCGAGCTGATCGGGCTTCTTAAATGCTGACAGGTCTTTTAGTTATTCAGGGTACAGCCGATGTCGGCAAGAAACTCACCGAGAATGAGCTCGAAAGAACGATGGAATTCTGTAAGGGTATGTTCCGATTATGCTTCAAAGTATAATTGCAGTGTGTCTAATTGAGAATTAGACGTTTTCGCACCGACTGACCCAGAAATGATTCAAGCAGTTGGTGCTCGCATCCATCCGGAATTGCTGGCTCCAAATGCCCCGATCTTGTCGGCAGAGCAAATAGAAGGGCAGGCGAAGGATGACGAAGAAGTCAAGATTGTATTGAATCGCGTGAACGCACGAAAGCCGGTTAACAAGATGTACCAGGGGCCTGACAATCTGCAAGTAGATGAAGTGAATGGATATGTTGCACGCCTACAGCGGGGTGCACTCGGCCTGGTCAAAGTAGGGTCAGCGTAGCTAATCTATTGTTGTATTGATAGCATGATAAGATAATAAGCGCTTTTCGGAACGGCTAGCGGGCCAATGGCTACTCTTCAGCCTTCTTTGCCTTTTTCTTCCTTTTGGTTTTGCGATCCGCAGAGACCGTTGTTGGCGTGGAGTCTCCCGATCGCTGTGTATCTCGTATTGTTGTCTTGGATTCTGTTAATGGCAGGTTGTCTATGGTTGAGCCATATAAAGACTAAGGACACAGACTAACCGTTCTGTGAATCTTGTCGGGGTTTTTTAGACGAAGTCTCTCCGATTTTCGAATTATCATCCCCGTAGCCTTGGTCGGGCTCAGAGCGTGAGGAGGGGGCTCTTGGTTTATAACACATACCGGCAAAGGGATCCATAGGTGGACGCCGTCGTTTTGAAGAGGCCAACTGGGTGGTTTTTGTAGTAGAATTCGATATCCCATCGCCAGCAACAGGTTCTTCGGGGTCGCTATTTGAGTCAGAACCAGGTTCGTTATATACTTCGAGCTCTTCTTCCTCTTCGTCCAGTTCATTGCGTTCTCTCTCAAGGGTGCGTTCGTACTGGGCTCTCGCAATCATCTTTGTTGTAAGTTTGGTAGACGCGAATGTAGATATTGACGATGAGGCAGACTGTGGAACCGACGTCGACGCTGCTCGTGAGATGGCCTGTTTGATAAAGCGCCCTGCCGCTTCCTTGTCCACTTCAGTGCGCCCTGGAATGGTATAGAGTTCGAGTTGGGTGAGAACCAGATGAGGTGAAATTTCTGACTTGTGGGTGGATTCTCCGCATTGGATATCTTCTCGAAGTATTGACGTACTCTATCCTATGAGAATCTCTTGAGTGGCATGGAGCAAAAAGTAATGGTCAGCTTACAAGCTCTGATACTACAGAATGGGTTTTGGGGTCCACGCCTTTTGCCTTCAAGTATACTGAGAATACATAAAATAAGTAACCGGGCACCGCATGGTGGCTGGCAACTCACTGAATACGAGATCATAAACAAGGTATGGCAGGACAGTTTGTAATTTGGCTTGCTGCATAGGCTCAAGGCCGATGATTGTCTCTGGTAAAGACTGGGCTAGCAAAGGTTCAAGCAAAGCTTCTAGTTCACCGAGAGACGCATCAAGATTGGCTAATTTCGCCTTTACTTTGCTCGTCTCATTTGCCATTGTCAGTTTGTACAGGCTCCAGAGAAATTCGAGATGGGATAGAACTTGGAAGTCTGTATATCACGTAAGCGCCATCTTCTCGCCGAGCCTAGCCCCAACACGAAGTAAACAGACGTCAATAAACACCTTTAACATGGTATGTCATCTACCTCAAGTCTACTTCCATAGTTCTTGTTAACGAGGACTGCTCTATTCGCAGTCTTCGGAGCTCCGCTACACCGCCAACACGCAGTTGGAGCATCGTACGTGGCACTTTCTATCCTCTGAAGTCGGGCCTGACCTTCCCTCCTTAGTCCATGCTCGATACACCGGGACTGGTGGGTTTGCCTGTCCTGCTATTGATTTCCAGCTGATACATTTGCTCAGGTCATGCGGATATATCAAAATAGTAAGATTTTCCTTCCAATGTAGCCCTTATTTCAGCCTGACAAGGCGTAGTGATTGGGTCACGCATCAGCACCGGGATACGCTGGCGTCCATTGTTGGCCATCCAACGTTGACCTCTTATCTAGCCATTGCAGATGGAGAGGCTATTGGCAGAGTCAAATTTGAGATGACAGAGGTACGCCGCATAGAGTCCGCTCCATCATATACCCTAATCCGTCCTGCGCAGCGTATGCTCCAGCCTTGCGGTCCCCCGCCACGTAAAGATGATGATTGAAAAGTCAATTGCTTTGATATGGTCGTTTTGCCGCCCGCCAAGTGTCAAGCGTTGATGGCCATGTTACCCGTGCGTATTCTTAGACCCAACCGAGGTCTTGTGATGATGACTGCTCCCTGTATGGAAGCTGCCGTGTAGTATTTTACTGCCTCGAATACATCTTAATTCCCTAGGCCAGCCAGATTGGTCAATCTTGGGTGAAGTGTCTGGTCTATGCTTAGTGAGTTGATGATTACTCGGTCGAGAAGAACAGTTTTGGGAGTGAATGATCGGAGGTGTAATCCTGAAACGGGTTACTGCTCCGAACATTTCACAAGGCTGTCTCCACTCTCATTTCCGCTTAGATATTCATAAACTCCAATTCGATCAGGGTGGTGTCCGGCCGAGCATGTTCATTACAAGCGCTTTAATCATAACTCGGTGTCAACCCATGTCGGCTTTTGCTTTTTGCTTTCCCCTCGTTCGTTCCTATCTGCTCAGACCACCATCTCTGCATCTTCACTACAGGGAGGAAGAAAGGGGGCAGCAACGTTCGTAGGTGGTTGGCATTGACGTACTCGGCCTCACACATCCTCCGGTCTACGACGAAATGGCTGCCATAGATACTCATCGACCTCTTTCCCGTCGCGTTCCAACGTCACCAGCTCCTCAGCCAGCTTCCGAAAACAAACCGACACGACCACCGAGGCGACGACCAGCAACCAGCCACTACCGCCCCGTTTCGCAATTACTGTCAGAGGAATCGGATGCCCCACAACTACATTTCCCCAAAGCCTCGAGGAGGAACTCAGTCCAACTATTCGTGTCACTCCAGACCTCTTCGTTGTTAGAGATGGTTTATAGATCCAAAGACAAAGGGAAGGAGAAGGAAGGACGGTTACGCAAGATATCGTGTTACGCATCTATGGGCGGCGAATCCAAGGCCCATGTCGAAAAGGAACGTCCTTCACTCCTCCGACATGGTGTAGTGAGCAAGTCATCCTTGGGCTCGCTCAGAAATGCTGCCGGCGTCACTCCCAGGAGAAGCCGCGATGATATTGTTATAGGTCGCACAGAGGATGCATTTGTGGAGAAGAGGGGGTGGCATCGCCATGGAGGCATGAGGCTGCATCCTTATCCGGGTGACGCTGTCTATATGCAGTCGTATGACCCAATCACACTTGAAAAGTGAGGGCTTCCAGCTATCGGTCGTCGTTGATACTGATAAATTTTTGTTTAGCGAGAAATATTCACATCTCTTACTGCGGCGCCTGACGTCGCCCCTACCAACTTTCAGTAAAACAATGGATAGGCCACCCTCAACGGTACTTGATTTGGGATGTGGACAAGGACATTGGCTATTGGATGCTGCCAATTTTTGGCCAAACACGGATTTCACAGGCTTTGACTTGGTAGATGTCATGTTACCAGAGGTGCGGGAAAGGGGCAACGTTCGTTTATTAAGGGGAAACTTGTGAGTGATCCTCTTCAATTATCCAAATTTACACTCAACACTACATTGATTCTCTTAGTACCAAATACCCCCTGCCCTTCCCAGACAAGAGCTTCGACTTTGTCCGCATGGCAAATCTTTCTCTCTCAATTCCACATGACAGATGGAGCTTTGTGATATCTGAAGCTCGTCGCGTCCTGAGAGCCAGAGGACAACTGGAATTAATCGACGATGAACTTTTCTTCCCATACGGTCCCGTTCCCATCGTTGTTCCGCCCTGGGACCATTTTTCACAAGATAGCCAAACTCCGTGCGAGCCGGGGTGTTCCCGCGATACCAGTGACAACACCACCTTACCAGCGCCAAACAAGAGCGAGACTACCGACAGTATCTCTACGGGAAGAACAATGAACCCCAGGCCCGGGTCGCGGGAGACAACTATGGCTTCGTATCGTCGTTCGATGGAATATCTTCAGGTATGGGAGGACAATCGCCAGATTGCAGAGGATGTGGAAGATGTATTCACGAGCATGCTTCGGAAACGCTTTGTGCATCCCTCCCCTGAAAACTTTGTGCCCGACCTCTTGAGATACACTTTCGGATGCGGAAACGTCAGCAATACCGAGACTTACGATATCAGATTGGCCCCGACCTCGCCCACCCCATTGCATCAGGGCGATTCACCACGCAACGCCAGTGTCGATAGCCTTCCCCATTCTGATCCAGACTCCGATATTGAAGAAAGTGATCGAAGGCAATCGGTGGGAAGCAATGGCAGCAGTCCCACTCGGCCGGAGCACCCTTTGCGACACAGCGCAAAGGCCGCAGGTCGCTTGGGTATCTCTTACTCTGATCTTGTTGCGGCAACTGCGGAAACAGCAGCTGCCAGACAGCAGGTAGCTCGAGGAAAGTCATCCTACCAAACCCAACCCGCTCGAGGACTGTTGCAATCTCCTGGGATCATTATTGCCCCTTCGACGTTCATCCCTCTCAGTGCCATGGAGACCGAGTTTCACGCCTGCAAATGGATCCATACCGTCCTGGCCTCTAGCCCCGCGATAGTTAACTACATTCGCTCGCGTATGGACGATTTCGGAAGGAGGATAGTAGACGATACTGAGCTAAATGATGCCCTGTGGACATACGAAACGTAAGTTTGTCGATATACCATCGACTTCTTTGACTGAAATTTGCATTAGTTTCCGTCGCCAACGATTTCACTGGCCAACGAATCCGGAGCGCGACCGTGGAAGTTTCGTTTCCCCTTGTATCAGCGACACCCACAAGCTAGATATTCACCAGCTTTTTGAAGGCCACGACGAATCCGTTCATATACGGACCATTCGAGTTTATCATGCGACGAAAACTGAGACGACTTCCCTCTCCAGCCTCCCTTTCTCACCCAACACTGCTTCACCTTCAAGTCATTAATCTTCCTGGTATCAATTTCTTCTTTTGCTTCATGTACGACTGTATCATTACACTTCTACTCTCAGTAAAACAACAATCATATTCTGTGGGTATTCTGCAATCCGGCACCACCCGTATTCTAGCACCAGTATAATGCGTATCTATCTAGTATTCATGTGTATGCCTCCTATGTATTGTACTGATGCGTCAACTAAAAATCATGAGGATCTCGCGATCATTTAGGAGTAAACCAATGCCGTTACTTGCCGTTACATCCCGGCCATCGACTTTGAGCAGCTGCCATATCATGATTCTCACCAGCTTATCTTGACTTTGGGCAATTTCCATTGCACACATCACGATGACGAGGCCATTTCCCTTCGCTATCCTCGGTTTTTGCATTGTTTTGACAGAGGCCCACCATGGACACGGCCACGAACACCACGGTCACCACGAGAACGCGAACCAAAACCCATTCATACACGGACCCCAGCTCGTACACGCGATGACGCCTAAGGAGCCAACCTGGCTAGAAAAATATGGTCCACAGGTCGATCAAACATTCTCCGGGCCCCTGTCTTTCTCACATTTGCCGTACTATCGGTGTTTAGAGAAAGAGGACGTGCCCTTTGATATTGCAATTCTGGGAATGCCGTTTGATACTGGGGTTACTTACCGACCTGGGTGGGTCCCTCATGCTCTACTGTCCCGTGGAGCACCAATACATATGATAACGGCTTTAACGGCTTTAATAGGGCGCGATTCGGTCCATACGCGATACGTTCTGGGAGTAGGAGACAAAGGGAAGGAAGGGGATACACGATGTCATGGGGCGTGAACCCGTACGACCAGGGATTCAAAGTTATCGACTGTGGTGATGTCTGTGGCATGTTATCTTTATCAAACCCACAAAAACTCAACGTGATGCTTGAAGGTTCCTGTTAATCCTTTCGATAATGCACTCGCGGTGGATCAGATGGAGGTCGCGTATTCATCGCTTTTAGCGAGGAAGCCCGCGACTGTCAAGAAGGAGATATCCGCGCAATCTGGCCGCCGCATTATGGCCAAGGATGGACAGATCCACCCAAAGATTGTCAGGTAAGTCGAGCGGAGGCGAATAAGATAACATTGATGGCTTACTGTTGATTCGTCCAGTCTCGGAGGAGACCATACCATTGTCAGTTCACCACAAACGTTGCGTTCGGTTTATATTGAGACGCGCCGACCCAGGTTCTTCCCATTCTCAGATCCTTGTACAAAGTCTATGGCCCCATTTCCGTTATCCATTTTGATGCTCATTTAGTGCGTACTAGCTTTGTGATTCCACGGCGGAGGTATCCTGACACCCACTCTTCTTTTCTCTCACAGGATACATGGAGCTCATACCCAGGTCAAATGACAGAACAGTCCCGTGTAACCCATGGCACATTCTTCTACTTAGCCAACGAAGAAGGCCTTATCGCGAACAATAGCATACATGCTGGAATTCGTTGCAAACTCGCCGTGTGTTCCTCATTCTCATTCTCCCCCTCCCCTCTATTTCCAATCCATCCCAAGTAAGCTCCGCTGATTCGGCGTAAACAGGGCTTAGATGACTTAGAGAATGATACCAATGTTGGCTTTCAAGTTATCTCAACAGATGATATCGACGATTTTGGCGTCCCCGCAATTGTCAAACGTATCAGGGAACGTATCGGTGACAGTCCAGTGTACCTCAGGTACGCAGTTTTTCAGAGCCCCACTTCCTTCTTCGCCCTGACAGTAAATGAAATGCTGATGCGTACCCACTCCGCAAAGTTTGGACATTGATGTTGTGGGTAAGTGATAACCGATCTCCACCGCGTTCCCAAGAGCTAAATTGACCCCTGTACATGGCCGTAGATCCAGGACTGGCGCCTGGGAGTGAGTCTTTCTCCAAAATGGTTTGTGTGGAGCGGAGATACTGAATGTTTCATGCAGCTGGAACTCCCGAAGCTGGCGGATGGACGACTCGTGAAGTAAAACGCATTCTACGTGGGCTCGCAGGACTAAATTTTGTGTACGTTGTTCATCCTTTTTTAAATGGACACCAATCAAATCAATCACATAAACTACCCTTTATCAGCGGTGCCGATGTCGTAGAAGTTGCACCAGCGTATGACCATGGTGAGTGTATCCACACTTGCGTAAAATTACGAATATTAAGAAAACTGCTTTCAAACTGGAAATGCAGCTGAGGTCACTGGAATCGCCGCTGCAGACTTTGTCCATGACTTTCTCTCCATGTTCTTGACCAACAAACCTCCAAAAGCAACGACATCACTTAAGAAATCAAGCCGCTGGATCTAATAGTGTCCAAAGAAAGAACGGTATCAGGTAAATAAACTAGGACAAGATACAAAAACTTGAAACGTGATGCTATCAATCAGTCCGTGTTAAAACAACTATATATACGTGAAATCATCATCTGTATGTCTGCCACGGTATCATATTGGCCATAGAACTCCTACTAGAAACACAAGCTCCATCAATCAATGATCAAGGCTTGCCCCAGTATCCAGTAACCCCAGACGTCCCGGCTTCATATCCTGGTGGCGCATCATCAGAAACCGATGAGGAAGTAGTTGGTTGTTGAGGCCCTTTAATAGGATTCGTATGTGATGGCGCTCCGTAACCTGTATTGGGGTCAATGGGGGGTGGGTAACTGCTAGAGGACACTCCCGCTCCGCCTCCCGAGTACGGGTAGTATGACAAGCTGCTTTGTTCTGGGAGGCGTGGAACAGAATTGGGGCCATAGCCATCTCCGCCTAGGGTGTATTGCCTCTCAGGCGCGGGATATTGTTGTGGGGGCGGTGATTGGGCATATGGGTTGGGGGTGGAGATATATGGATTGGAGGCAGGGGCTGAGGTGTAGGGATTGGGAGTGGAGGTGTTCACGGTGGGCATGGGTGGGCTTGAGGAAGTGGGGAGAATGGCGGTACTGTTGTAAATGTCTGGGTTGAATGAGGGCTCAGCATAGTGTGTTGTTTGAGGTTGAGGTTGCGAGGTGTAGTTGTTATATTGGTCGTACTGCGAGTAAGACGACGGTTGTTGGTGGTGTGACGCTGCGGTGTGGTCTAGGCAAAATGTGAGTTTAGGTGTCAACCGATAACAAGAGCACAACATACAAGATGATCCTCCGGCTCTATGTCCATAGTCGCGGCCGGGAGCGGTATATGGATCCTGGTAACCCGCAGAAGACAAATGTTGGTTATTGGCCGGTGGGGGTGATGTATTCAAAGGAGCGTTCAGATAAGTAGATGTAACATCGGTTGAGGGCGCATAGCCGCTAGCCTGCCTGCGGGGGGCGGGAGTGGACGAGTTTTGAGGGTACGTCGAGGGCGCATAGGAGTGACCGCTACCTTGTCGTTCAGGATGTGTCTGACGTTGGGGTCGTGGAGGATACATCGTACTCGAGGCAGCAGTGGGGGGAGTTGGTGTATAATATTCGTCAACAGCGCGTGTACCCTGGGGAGCGGGTGCGTAGCCACTAGGAGTATGTCCGGGCTTTTGTGGGCGGTTGTGGCTGACAGCAGTAGAGGTGTCGGATGTCTCGTCCTTATAGTCAGTGTAGACAGCGTCGCCCTCGACTCGGGCAGTCAATGGTACGGTCTCGTAGAAGGCAGGTAGACCTCCGCCTCCCCCAGTTGATTGCTTAGCCTTTCGTTCCGCTTCGGCCTTAACAGCCTCCAGCCTCATCCGTTCCGCTTCGGCCTTAACAGCCTCCAGCCTCATCCGTTCCGCATATTGTGCATCGGGCCCAGCGGTTTCTGGATCCTCCCTCTTACCCCATTTAGATCTTGGCCCTCGTTTTGCGATACAACAGCGGCCTAATGCGTAGAAGCAGCCGCTGAAGAATAGCAATATCCACGCTGCTAGGGTCAACCAGATGGCGCTGCCTGTTGACGCGCGACCTACGGAGTTGATGCGTGCCTTGGCAATGAAGAAGAGGACGAGGTCGAAGATGAAGGCGATGAGGGTGACGCCAGCTGCGAAACCAGAGATGCAGGTACTGCAGCAGGCCATAGACATTTCGCGGACGTGGGCGAGGAGGCCAAAGACTGCGGAAATAGCTGCGAGGGCGAGACCGATAACATGAAGGAAGAGAGCGTAGGTTATCCATTTGACGGCGACTTGAGGGATCTGTATGCTGAACTTGTTGCCCACCAGACCGTTGATATCTGGTAATAAAAATGTTTTGGCGCACAGGGGGCAGATGTAATAGTAGCCACTATACCTAGTTGGTATCCGATAGAAGGACTTGAACATGTTGTCCCATTCGGGAGCTCCAAGCAATATCCGAGAGTGCCAAAGGTTATTGCGCCATGGTTGTTGCCGATGTCGATGTCTGCTCTTAGGAAATAGACAGACTTGAAGTAGGGGACACAGAACGAAACGACTGCGAGTAGGATGGCCGCAACGAGGGTGACGATGAACCCGGGCGTTGCGGGACGAATGCAGTTCATGTTCTCCGCGTTCAAGGGAGATGCTGCAATGAATAAAGAGCGGATGAAGGAGAATGGGAGGATGAGAAAGAGACTAGAGTAGCATTGATCCAACTCCCTGACCTGGCAGCACCGCCTCTGCTTCTGCCTTCTTTGGTATCACATTCGGCAACCAAGCTCCAACAGCCTTCTCCCCGCCTCCACGCTCAATGCATTCAGCACAGCTAATGATTACAACATAATCCAACTTTTTACCCGTTTATTGACCTCGTCTAGGCATTAATCCATAAATACACGGTTTTCGCGGCCATTCTTCTCCAGCCGTCTCCGCCGAACACAGCAAGCCGGCCGTCCTGGCCCACTGCGGTTCTCGCTGCGGTACCCGGTGTTTAAGTCTCCAATTCCCATGAAACTGCGCAGCGCTCGAGTACTCTACTACCCGAGTCGCTACTTTCTAGGATTGGTTACGACCGATTTTCCTCCGCTGGTTGCTATTTGGTGGGCGGAATGTACTAAGTTACTGAGTGTAGCAATGGTTGTGATGGCAAATCTGGCAAGGATCACGATGAGTTGGATGATGAGATCAGTCTTCGGTTTGATACATGCCTGGCTTTCTCTCGTTTCACCCTATGTAGCTGGTAACAATGGTATGCCTGCATATGTACTAACGAGGTCTACCGCTGCAACATGTCTCTGGCTGGATGGTTTGATTAGTATGGCATACATTACCTCGACCCTGGGCAGGTACAAATAGCCAACGGTTGACCTGTCACTTTCGTCCCCCCTCCAACAATACCATACCCCTTCGCAACTACGGATTCCAAGGTCCATCATTGATATACCGCCCATGAACACAGCTTGTCCTACTTAAGCACGCAGCAGTACATCCGGCCAGCGCGTGCTAGTCACCACCCCTTCTCGGGCACCTCACTGTCTCTTTTCTCCTTTTCTTTTCATTTTGGTTCTACATCGATATTCTTCTCTGGCTTAGATAGTCAGCCATGGATTCGCAGACACATCGATATGTTGTTGGGACTGCTGGGTTTCTCTATGGGACCGTTGGCTATGCATTGGTACGTCACACTATTGGATTCATAAAGTTGCATTGGGAGTATTTATGTCCTCCTGTCCTCAGAGTATTCTCACTTGTATCCTCGGAGCTGTGCTGCGTCAATTCTTCCCAGAGCCCATGGCATATCCGGCTCCGAAGCTTCCAATTATATCCCGGGGACGTCGAATCCCAAAGGCTCCGGCACAAGGGTCGAAAGTTCGGCAGACACGAAGCTCCTCCAAAAGACCCCCCGACCCTTCTGCTCCTGGAATTTCAAAATGCAATTCCGAGGCGACGACGAGCAAGATTTCTACGAACGGAACGTCTACGTCACTGTCAGTACCCCCTGATAGTCCTCGACTACGCCGCGTATCATCTCTGGATTCCTTCAGTCGTCGACATGAATTCGTTCTGGTTGCCCCTGTCATCACAATCAACCATGTCGACCATGTCGATAATATGAATGTCAAGGCTCCTACGATCACCATCCACCCCAGTCCTAACAGGCAATCTGAGGATAAAGTTTGCTCTAAACGCCGGAGTCTGACCTTGGCTCATCCACCATCACTCCCTGATCTTCCTCGCCGCCACCCATCACCACCAAGAGAAGGGTCTCGTAGTGGATCTCCATTCCGCCTATCAAGTCTTAAGCCCCTTTGGGGAGGTGAGAAGCCCAAGATTCATCGCTCTGCATCATCACCGCAATTATCTGAATTCACGGAGGGAAAACTGCCTCTCCCGGACTCCAAAGCAAGAAAGAAAGATAAGACAGCATTTAGTCTCTCCGGAAAGAGCAGCAAGAAGACATTACGTCAGGAAAAGAGCTTAGACTGCGTTGCTTCTCAATGTAAGGCACAAATTAGTTTCTGTCATTTGTCCTGCACAATATTAATTCGAACCCCAGCGTCTCACTCGAAATTCTTCTCTTCGTCCCCGAAGAATGTTGAGAAGAAGCGATCGCAAGTGCTTCGGACCCAGCCATATGAGGCTCCATATTTTGTGCGCCCACCAGCACCTCCTATGTTTCTGGACGATGTGGATCGAAGTAAGGAAGGTAAACGTAGCAAGACGCTCCCTCCTGAAAAATTGGTCCGGCCATCCACCGCCCCGCACAGGTTCTTCAAGTTGGATAAGACTTGAGCACCAGCTTTGGACCGATCACCATTGCCATAACTGTTTAAATGTTAATATTCCATGTTCGGTCCCTTAACTTGGGCTCGTTGGTCGGAGCGGGCAGTTATCCGACAACCCAGATCGCCGCAGGATAATGAGGTATTTAGATTGGGAGATCTGGAATCCGTCCGGCGAATCCTACTCAGCACCTGGATGTTGTCCGGGGGTTTGAGGTGGATAGTTACAGCGCCTTGTCAGCATATCTCGACATCCATTCCTTTGTATATGTATTTTTTCTTTCGCTTTTCGATCCCTGGCGATCTGGCTTCCGCGTTATGATTTAGGCAGTTGGATAGACAGGATAGCTAGATTTGTCTGTGAACCGGTTACTTTACAAGCGTGATTGTACCTCACGCGTTCGTCTCGCCTCGGCGAGAGACATACCCCGAAACGTTTCGATCTTATATATAATGACGAATTTCACGGTTTTAACTGCTTCTGATTCGTGCAATATACTAACCGGATCAAAAGTGTCAGTATAGCACGTGTCGGTGCATCCGGACCCTTGCATTCCGCTTCAAAGAGACCACTAAGCATGCCTAGCATCCGCGGGCTCAGGTATATGCAGAGAGCATGTCCATGGATTTCACGGGTTATCTTATCTTATAAGACAAACAAAGCAAGATTAGATAAAGTTGGTGTTGGCTCCCACGGTGTTTTAATCGGACGCCGGACTGTGGTGCACGGAGAAAGAGTCGACCAGCAATCGGACTCGAAGGTCAACACAAACGACGACAGCAATGACGGGAGTGGCATCGATGGCTGAACTCTGCGCAAGGCATTCCGAAGAACATGTTGGGGCTGGGACGGGGGAGGAAGTTGTTGTTGAGAAGACATCAAGCTCGGAGAACAGATCTATTTTGGCTGCTAGTGCGAGTCCCTTGGGAATACACGACGGCGCTTCACTTCCTCTCTTCCACCCGACCCCTACGCCCCTGCCCTTCCCCATCCCTCTGCCCTACTCACTCCCCGCCCTTCCGCTCACCCCGACTCTCGTTCCAGACATGAAGCCCCACACTCCAAAAGCCGGCACTCCCCTTCCACAGCCCCCAGACTCTGCTATTGCCCCGGAAATGGGCCGACCCCTCAACGTCACCGACGCGCTCAGTTATCTCGACGCCGTCAAGGTTCAATTCGCAGAGAGACCGGAGGTGTACAATCAGTTTCTCGACATCATGAAGGATTTTAAGAGTCAAAAGTGAGTTCTCTGGTCGTCTTGTTCGTTCTTCGTGTTCTCATCTTTCTCTCCGTCTTCCTGTTTTGCATGCAGTATCGACACCCCAGGCGTCATCAATCGTGTTTCCAAACTCTTTAATGGAAACCCGTACCTCATTCAAGGCTTCAACACATTCCTGCCTGTGGGCTATCGCATCGAAGTCTCCGCCGACCCCTCCGACCCCAATACCATCACCGTAACAACACCACAAGGTACCACGACCCAGACCACCAACGGCATTGCCGTCCCGCCCCGACCCACAAGAGACTTACAGAGTCTACCGCCTCCAGGTCATGGCAACCCACTATTGTACCCTACACCCGCGCCTCCGCCTACGGCCATGGCCAGCGTACCTGGTGGCACAATATCACGCTCCCTTACCCCGGCAGCGTTCCACATGACGTCCCATGGCCAAGTACCATTCGATCCTAGTGCCCCGCCTGGTGCATATCCTCCAGGACAGCCCCCTCCGGGCCAACCTCCACAACAGCAGAGTACTCAGGTGACCGTTGCTGCGTCATTTCTTGGCGATTTGCACGGGCGTCAACCACCACCCCCCACGACTTCCACATCCGCACAGGTAGACAAGGACGGCAACGGGCAGTTCAATCACGCTATCCAGTACCTCAATAAGATCAAAGCACGATATAATGATGATCAGGATACGTATAAGCAGTTTTTGGATATTTTGCAGACATATAAAAAGGAGGCCGCGTGCGTTTTTGCTTAATTTGGCGTCACTCGGAGTTGGTTCATTGTATGGCTGACGGGGCTCACAGGACGACCGCTCTACAAAATCAGGTGTACCTGCAAGTACAGCACCTATTCAAGGATGCACCCGATTTGTTAGCTGAGTTTAAAGTTTTCTTGGGAGAGGTGTCTGGTCCGCAGAGTGGACCAGTCATTTTACCTCAACCAAGTGGAGGTGCTTCTCCTTGGATACCGCCCGACAATACAGCGTCGAGCCCTGCTGTGGCGGCCAAGAAACCACAGTCTTCCAAACGAAAAAAGCGCGTTATGGATAAGGAGCCTACGCCAGTGCCACAAACAAAACCTGCTCCTCCATCGAGAGTGAGTGCTTTCCTGTATGCTGCGTTTCGCTACTCAAGTAGCGTAAACACATTTGGGATTCACAGACAAAAAAGGCCAAAACACATCATCCTGCTGATACGGGGTCGCCCTCCTATTCCCCTTATTTAGGCCCTCAGTCCCCCCAACTCCCTCCTGCTCACGTTTACCACTCCGGCGCCCCTCCAAATCCAATGTCACTCCACCCCCCTCTTCCGCCGTCCGCTCAGGGTCGTAGTCCAGGTAGTACAGCGTCAGCCGATAAACTATTGTTCTTCGACCGCGCAAAGAAATCACTCGAGAATCGCGAGATCTACGAGGAGTTTTTGAAGCTTTTGAGCCTGTTTTCGAAGGAAATCATCGACCTCAAGACCCTTGTAGAGCGGACGAAAGTGTTTTTGGGGGATGGCGATCTTATGGCAGAGTTCAAGGACCTTGTGGGATGGGATGACAAGTCGGAGAACGTCGAGAATGGGCCACCTGGGAGTATTCGGACTGGACCTCCAGAAGCGTTGCTTGCGTTGCCTCCAGATGATGGTGAAGGCCCGAGCTATAGAAGGTTGCCTGATAGTGTGAGTTGAACTGATATGCTAAATTTGCCGTGTGGTTGCTGAACAACACGTGTAGGAGATTCGGCTCGCGTGCTCTGGCCGTGACGAACTCTGTCGTTCTGTTCTCAACGACGAATGGGTATCTCACCCTACCTGGGCCTCGGAAGAAGCGGGATTCGTTGCTCATAAGAAGAACTCATTCGAGGAAGCTCTGCATAAAAGCGAAGAGGAGAGACATGAATATCATGTCCTCATCGAAGGGCTTGCACGAACGATTGCGGTGTTGGAACCCATCTATAATCGGATAGAGGAAATGAGCAACGAGGAACGTGTCAATTTTAGACTCAAGCCCGATCTCGGCGGAACTTGCAAAGCCATTTACCAGAGAACCATCAAAAAGATCTACGGGAAGGAGAACATCAACGAAGTGTGGCAAAACTTGCAAGAATGCCCCGCAGTTGCTGTTCCTGTCGTGCTCGCGCGATTAAAAGCAAAGGACGAGGAATGGAGACGGCTGCAACGCGAGTTCTCGCGTACGTGGAGGGAAGTAGACTCGAAAAACTTTTACAAGTCACTTGACCACCAGGGAATTACTTTCAAAGCTAACGACAAGAAGAATATCACGGCCAAATATTTCGTGGGAGACATCGAGTCTATCAAGGCCCAGCAAATGGCGGTATGGGAACAAGAGGGCAAAAAAGCGTTCGTGCATGGGTCAGTTGGGCATCAACTGGAATACTCTTTCCACGATACGGGCGTTATGATGGATTCGCTCAAGATGATCTATTCATTCTTGGACCGCTCCCAAGCTCAGTACAGCCCCCAGGAACGCCGCAGCATCGAAAAATTCCTTAGGGCATTTATTCCCTCGTTATGTATGTATCCCGCAGCTGAGTTTAACGCCGCGTGGGGTCCCTTAGAGGGAACCAACGAGGACGATGGGATTCACGATGTCAGTGGTCATTCGGAAGGTCGGAGCGGACGACGGTCCGCGGGGAGCACGTATTCGCATTCAATACATACCAGTGGGGTCCCTGCGAATGACCTGCGGCGAAAACTGCTTAGAATGGCAAGAGAGAAGGAAAAAGAGAGGGAAAGAGAGAAGGAAAGAGAGAAGGAGAAGGCAAATCGGAAGGTGTCTGGGTCTACCATCGGCTCCCGTGCGGTCTCCCCTACACTAGATCGGTCGCCAGTGCCCTCCCGTGCTGATCGTGATAGCGAAGCTTATGATATCTGGATCAAAGAAGCAAAAACCACAGCAGAAGGAGTAAATGGTGGTGCCGTATCGGAACGACCATTTTTTGCTAATACGACTTTCTATACACTGGTGCGGCTATTACAGGTGCGTGGTTTATTGTTATCTCGCTGCTATTCGTGTTGTGGGCTAATTTTGTCTTTTTGGACTCCTTTTAGTTGCTGTATTCTCGCCTCTTGATGTGCAAGGAAATTGGTGCGGAACTTGCAGCGCAGAAGCACGCCACGCTACTTGCCAACCGTGTGGCGGTTGAATTGGGGCTAGACGACCCTAACGGGCCTGCGGTGGTACTTGCACAGACGATGGAGATTCTGGGAGAACGTGGCACCGCAGAGAACGCGAACGTGGTGTACATGTATCTCATCCATGCCTGCGATAAACTGTTTGACAATGAACTGGACCAGGCAACGTTTGAGGAACACATGAGATGGTTCTTCGGCAACAAGGTGGGTTTGAAACATGATTTAGTTTCCATTGCAGATGCTGAATATAGCGGTTCTGGGTATTTTTAGGCTTACCTTTTGTTCACGCTGGATAAATTAATAACAGCACTCGTGAAACAGGTCAGGACAGTAACGGATGTTACTAGATGAACTTGTCACTGATTCGCAACATGGAATGACGACAGGTCCAAACGATTCTGACTGACGCCAAGTGCCAGGAATTGTGGTCATTGATGCAGGCAGCGCAGGGATCTGATACTGTGACCAGACAAGACATTGTGCGATATCGGCGAGAAGCAGAACGGCATGTCGGACAAGATGATAATCTATACAAGCTGCAATGGGTGAGTGCATATTTTTGGCGGGACTAAATTAGCCTGAGCGTTGGACGTTGACGTATCATAAAACTCCAATAGGTGCGCGAAACGAAGAGCATGCGGATTTCCCTTCTGGGGGTAGAAGACCCAAGCACCGAAAAGACGCCGTCGGCGACAGATCGCTGGCGAGACTATGTGAACACATATGTGATGAAGACACCCACAGAATGGGTGCCGCCAGGAAGGAGCGGGGCGAGTCCGGTGTTTTTGCGAAGGTGGGTAATTGATGTCGTGTCCGTGCGATTAGGAGGCCATCAGGTGATTGACAATGGAGATTGGGCTATTTTTAGGAGTGTGCGCCTGGCAGAGGGAAACACAGGTTTGAATAGGGAAAGCTGGATGAAGATCCGGGTTGATCTACGGACATACAAACTCGTGTACGAGGCTGGGGGGGAGGAGACAATGTGGCGAGGGGTAGTGAGGGAAGAAGAGGTGCTGCGGGAGCGTGCGCGGGCGCGAGAAGAGGAGCGGCGAAAGAGCCGGTGGTTGGTTGGGTAGTGTAGTGTATAATAATACTATTTGTCATCAGAAGGGAATCTTTTTTGGACGTATGCGTGATCTGTTGTCGTCTTACCTGGACTTTCTTCCTCCCGAGTGTCGTCTTGTCTGTTGCTGTCTCCCGTTTTGCATATTGTCCCGTCCCCAGTCACCCAATTCGACCCCTAACCTACCTTGGTTGGTGCCCTGCCCGTGGGAATTGATCACACCTGGGCAGCGTGCAAGACTTGCTTGGCACTCAAAGAAACCCTCAGCACTTCTCTGGCATAATGGCCAAGCCAATCCTCCTCGCTGTGCCCGATGCCGCTCCGCCATCCTCTCCGTCCCACATACCTCCAATACAACGTCAATCTAGCCCCCCCAACTCCTTTCGCCGCCGAAGCTCACGCCCGCGGTCCTCCCCGTCCGCTGCGACTCCGTCCTCAGCACTCTTATCAGCCCTTGCTGGGATCGTCGCATCTTCCCCAATTGTCGCTGCCAGTCCCGCCCCGCCCCACTTTCTCTGCCCCTCCCTCGCCCAGCCCCCTCCACCATCTCGAACCATTCAACGGAGATCGATATCTCAACCATCTTCCAAGTCACGTCGCTCAGCAGAACGCTCTAGAAGTGATCGCGTTCTACCCTACAAGTTTGAGCCTGGAGAGGACGGCTTTTGGCGCAAGGTCGAGACCTATACCCTCTACGGCTCTACTGTGTCCTCGGTAAGTGCTCTGTGCCACGTAAGCCCGTCGCTTTTTGTCTTATGCATCGGCCGTTTTGTCTTCGAAGAATTGTCGGGATCCTGCCGACACCGTAACCGTGGATGAAATTACCACGAGCCCAAACACCTCGGTAGCGACGAGCAACATCGAATTACACGACAGCCTACCTGCGGGGTGGGACCCCCCACCCCCGCCGAACGAAGGCCGCACGACCCTTATTCTTGCCCTCTCCCTCGTCCTTGCTTTCTTCATATGCTTTTTCATCATAGGTTGTTTATTTTGGCGCAAGAACGTGCGGCGTAAACACAAAGATGGCGATTTGGAGATGAAGGCACGCAGGAAGAGTCGATCGGGCTCCGCGACTCCCATATCCGCTCAGCCTCAAGTTGACTTGGGGAAGGACGCCAAGGTGAAGCAAAAGATCTGGGCGAGGGCTACTGCTAGATGGAAAGCAAACGCTCGTTATACAGCCCGACAACGTAAAGGAAGACGACCTGTCAGCATACATTCACACCACCTTGAGTCGACTACCACTCTCAGCCCTTCAATACCTGTGAACGCTCCTAACGACGAGGCATTGGACTCAACGTCACCAACACAACCCGTCTCACGTAGTGTTTCTCGCCGCTCATCCGTCCGTTCCTTGCGCGACATATCCCCTTCGAATCAGCCCCCAGAAGGCACTGATAACCCACAAACCCTCCCGTCTATCACAGTCGACTCATCTCCCGATGTTCCATCATCACCTCCCGCTTACCGGCAAGGCACCCTTGTTACCCCGATCATTATCCCTCCTGGCGGCCTTTCTGTTCCTGATGAACATACCGGTTCTGTCCTCCGAACTCCTAGTCCACATCCATCCCGTTTGTCCTTTGGCGCTCAGCCTTTTGAGGCAAAGTCATCCACCCAGTCTCAGGAGACGGACTCTCCACAACTCTCTGTTCACGCTGCCCATGTTGCGACAGACGACAAAGCTCTGCTAGCCCGGCTTGCGGACCTTGCAGAACGACCTCCTATGGAGGTAGAGGACAGCGCCGAGTCGTCACATCAAATCTCGGCTCCCGTATGGGAAGATGAACAGTTGGAAGACTTTGTACAGGTGCCAGAGTCCTCGGAGCCAGATACCTCGGGTTCCGCATCGCAATGTCCGTTCCCACCCCCGCCTTCCAAAGGCAAAATGGCAGAACCCTCGTTCTACTCTTACCGGTACAGCTTTGAAGAGTTTTCCGAGTCGATTGAACCCATACTCGAACCTTCTGCACCACCATTTGAGGCACCTGGTGCGCCAGTTACGAGTGATATGATCATGGTACCTTCGGCACCGCCTTTACCGGAAGATGGTCTGCATTTAGAGGCGTACCCAAGTGCACCGCAATTTGAAGTGGTTGCAGAGGGTAATACTGAGCAGGTTCTCCCTGGGAGTGACGCCAACGAAAATGCAGATCACCAGCCAAATCAATCAACCGCAACTTCCAGGCCTCTTAGTGAGGGCACCTTGCCCGGTTATCAGCCATAATTCGACTTCGCTTCTTGGAAACCCTCTTTGCCCAAACTCGCCATCATGTTACCCGTAGTTGTATTCAGCTAGTTATCATCTTTTTTGGACCATGCAATATAATCTGTAATCGCAATTCTTTGGAAATGTTTCTGTGCCACACATACGCCAAGGAAATATTTTATCATGTGCTCATTGTTCACTGGCAAGCTGTTTCTGGGCATCTCCTCCAACCCAAATGTGTTTACGAAGTTGACACGATTAAGGCCCGTAATGTAGCGCGATCAAATCGAAGGAGACCAACACTCGTGGGTGGTCTAGGTCGGTCGAATGGTCATCTTGGTTTTAGGGTGGCTTCGTCATTCGAAGTCGAGGCACCCGTATGGTGCATGTGAAGGCGGTGATTCTGCTGCGTTTGATTTGGCATGCTGTCAAGTTATATTTTATTTTGCAGGCGGGAATTGCGGTCACAAGACGCTCTGTAACCCTCGCTATTTCTTCCTTCCCAAGTCTCAGGCACACGGGGCATGTATTTCCTGGGTATATGTTCTTAAGTAGCTGTTCGGAGCAGAGCCTGAAGCTTTGAATTTAAGCAGTACTTATATCTTATCTCTGTCCAAAACGGGAGCACCTTTAGCATCACGTGATCTTGAGATCACCATCATCTCAAATTTTGAAAGAGCAACGAACAGCCAGCAATCTAACCGCTCAAAAGCCCAACTTGTATCATCAGATCCATTCGATTATGGGGAAATCTCAAAAGAAAAAGTCGATGCGGAGGCACAACCCGGTGCGCGTTCCCGACTCGCATCTTCCCAAGGGTCTCGCGTCGGCGGCACAATCGTCTTCAAGAAATGCAGCGATTTTGCCTATCCTTCAAAAGGTTCGGAATTAAACCTTCCAGGGTGAACGACGGTAGTGAAGCCGAATTCTATTCCCTATAGATGGAAAGTGCAGATGCTACAGAGAGGAAGTGGGCTTGCGTTGCTGTGTCGAATTTGATCCAGAATGACCCATCGACAAGGAGGCTGTTGCAGGGGAAGAATGTCGTTGGTGCGTTGATTACGAGGCTAACGGATAGTGAGGAAGAGGTTGTGGTTGAAGCCGTTGGTGCCTTGCGGTACGTACTTTACTCGTCCTGGTTTATGTGAGAGTACTCTTACAAGATTTGCAGGAATCTATGTATCGATGGTGGTTATGACATCTGCGCTGAAATGTATAACAAGAATATCCTTACTCCGCTGACGACCTTTGTGCCCAAGGTGAGTTTTACAGAACGTCAACTCACGCTCCTGAGTTGATGATTCTCCAGATTTCGTCGGTACTATCACAATATCTCTCCAACCCAAAAGCAGCGCCAGAAAACGCGCAAAAAGTAGTCTACGAACTTGCCGATAACGTTATCACTGTGCTGTGGTGTCTCTCGTAAGTTTTTTTCAAGCTTTAATACATCCTCAATTTAACATTCATAGAGAAACATCGAATAAGGCGTTAAATGCCATTAATGAGATCCATCTAATACCTTTCTTGATGTCCTTCCTGGCTTCACGGGACAAACTACCTCTTGGCCCTGTTGTTTCCGCAGGTGCGTGCTCGCCACCTAAGGGCATTCCGATTTCTTGACATGAATCTACAGCGCAGTGTTTGTATGTCTTGACGGACGATAACCCGCCGGCCATCGCAGACGTTCGGGCTGATGCCACCTACCTGTCTTGTTTACTATCTATCGCGCGGCCAGGAGTTAATGAAGCGGCCGGAGCCGACAAAAATGATCCTCGGTCGACAACACTTAGCGTTCTTGCCGCAGGTACGAGTCTAGACCCAGCATCGCACCATGAGACTAACCTACAACCCAAACAAGGCATTCTTCGTAACGTCTCTCCGCTTCCTCCGCCAACTGTTGTTTCGCTGGTCGATCTCGATAAGGATGTTGTTCTCCCGCTCCTCCAACCTACAATTACATCCATCTCGATACCTGAAATTTCCAACGCCGCGCAAGAATTAATCACGCAGCAGCAAGCTGACGAACCTCAGATTGAGAAGTTATCGCTTAAGCATACACCCAAATCTGACCACAAGTCTTCTGCCGTGGTTGAGCTTGAGAAGATTGAGACGCAGTTAAGGACTGTGCAGTTGGCATTGGAGATTCTGACTGGTGCTTGTGCGACGTTGCCTGATCCTGAACTCGGGCCAACGGATGACGGAGAAGGTGATGAAGATGAAGTGTTAGATGAAGGTTTGTACACCCTTTATCATTGGTCCTGAGTACCTGAGCTTAGTGACATTTTTTTTTACAGAAGATGAGGAAGATATGGAAGTGGAAGTTGATGGTATGGACGCAGATCAACCTCCCGTACCAGCATTCATACCCGCCTTGGTGAATCCCCTATTGGCTCTCATACAGCCATCTGCTCTATCTTTCCCGCCTCTCGCTGCTCCTTCGCCTCATCCACCGACAACAAGTGCCCTCAGTGCTGTCCATATCAGTGCACTAGAATGTCTCAATAATGTCTTCTTGTCCCTCGCGTCCTCGCGAAAACCCGAAGTGGCCGCTGATGTAGCTAGCGGTGCGAAGATTTGGAATGATGTGTGGTCCGCGTTGGCTGCTGTCGGTACGCAGACTGGCTTGGGTCAAGAACGAAGACAGGAAATGTGGGAGAAGGCTATGGGTGTACTCTGGGGCATTGGAAACGTTTGGAAAGGCTCATTGGTAAGTTGTTGTGTTCTACCCAGTGAACCGTGGTTGACACGAAATGTTAGGAACCAAACGAAGAGCAAATATCCCTGCTCACCCAATTCTGTAATTCTTCATCGGACCCCAAAGTCAAGACCCAATGCATTGGTACATTGGAATGCCTTGCTCAACACCCGAACTCAGTAGCTACCAACCGGGTACGTAGCTGGTGATGCTTCGGACTCGTTTTTGTTACTGAGAGCACCCTAAAGGTGATTTCAGACTACTTGATATCTCTGCTACCTTCCGGGGCAACGCCTTCACGGATAGAGACAGAGCCTTTGATTCAAGCTGTTTCAGCTCTCATTGACATCTATTCCGACGAGACCCTGCCCTACGATATCAACTTCCGCCAAGGTCAATATTTGAATCGCCTCGTGTCGAGTGTGGAAGGCGTGAGGAAGGCTGTGAGAAGCATCGATCGACGGAAGGAAGGTGGTAGAGAGCTTAGAATGCGAGGGGACGAGGTGCGAGAGAACTTGGTCGCGTTCATTAAATATCGGAGGGGATTGGGTTTTTGAGTCTGATTGATCATGTGTGTGGTAGTGGTTGATTGTGGTCATTCCGACTCCTTGGGTAATTCCCGTATGTGATGTGTGGCATTTCGCCTTGGTGGAGTTTCCATAAGGCCATCAGAATCACAAGACGGGTAGAGCGGTTCTTGTCGAAGATCTAAGCATGATCAACCCGGGCCGCCGTCTGGGTTCCAACAAGTATTTAGATATTTAAGGTCGGGTTCAATAATATCTCCGACTGTTGAAAGTAATATTGCTTCGGCATGACCACTCCCAAGAAAACCGTAGTAGCCCCAGACGCCGTACCTCCTTTGCCAGTCTTCTGTAAATGTCTCTCCCACCTCGGTTGAATCACTTCTGATAAATTGTGCTCCCAGCCCAAGCGGTGATCTCCAAGGGGTTTGTCTACTTGTCCGGCTGCATTGGCTGTGATAAAAACCTCAAAGTGGTCGAAGGAGGTGTTCAAGCGGAAACCGTAAGCACTCAAATGAAAGTCATATCGACATTCTAAGTAACTGATTGTCGTGTTCAGCGCGTAGCGCTAGAGAACATCATCAAAGTCCTTCAAGCGTCTGGGACGAGTCTCGAGAATGTTGTCAAAGTAAACGTCTACTTGTTCAACTTCGACAGAGATTTTGCCCCCATGAACGAAATCTACCTGCAGGTATGCAGTTATCTGATCAAGTTTTGTGGGTTATCTGGTGTGTGCTGATCTCCGCTTTCTCTTGCTTCGTCATGCACAGTTCTTTGGGACCGAGAATCCTCCTGCTCGTACATGCATAGGCGTAGCCACTTTGCCTATGAAAGCTAATGTCGAGATTGAATGCGTCGCTGCTCTACCGAATTGATTATTTCATTTAGTTTACCTCTTGCCCCAAACAGATGTCTAGGAATATGAGTAGATAGAAACCCTTCGCCTGCTTCTGCTGACTGATCCATGCCGTCCGGCTCACGTTGCGAAGTCCGAAGCTAGTCACGAGGATTTAGAGTCCACTTGTGATATATATCGTCGTTGGCTTTGAGTGCTCTGTAAGGTATTTCCATAATCCCTTTGGGATGGCGACTATCAAACAAAAGGTCTTTTCGCCGGAAGCAAACCCACCTCTTCCGGTGTACTGTAGGTGGTTCATTGAAGTTGAAGCATGCGATCGTTGATCGCCTTCTCTATGTAGCACAAGCCATCATCTCCAAAGGCTTTGTCTTTGTTGCGGGGAACATTGGATGCGACCGAAACTTGAAGTTGATCGAGGGCGGAGTCGAGGCTGAAACGGTATGCATTCTTATGTTCTCACAAGCCCATCGGTACTGAGCAATGATTTACTCAGCGTGCTGCTTTGGAGAACATCAAGAAAGTCTTGAAGGCAGCTGGAACAAATTTAAATAATGTTCTCAAGGTCAACGTATTCCTCTCGGATTTCGGGGACTTCGGGGCGATGAATGAGGTATACAAAGAGGTGAGAGTTGGTCCATCTGAAGTTTAGCGGTTTACATCTTCACTAATGCACCGAACCTGGTAGTATTTTGATCCACAGCAAATGCCAGCGCGAACGACTGTGCAGGTAGCCGTTTTGCCACTGAAAGCTGCGGTCGAGATTGAATGCGTTGCAACGTTACCGTGATCCTGTTTCAATCGGTATCTAAGAGTCGTACATATTTGATATCTGCATTTAGTCCTGGGACTCTTTAGGAACGCCGACGTCCTGAAATAAGATGTGAGCTATTATTCAAGTGGTAAAGATTGAATCGTTACATACCTTTGAGCGATCGAAACCGGATAAGCCAGCAGCTGCTCGGGTACCTGCGATAATTCCACTCCAATCGAGCCGTTCAAACCGTGCCAGCCCCTGTTGCTCCCGTTCCAGATGCAAAGCGCGAGCTGTGAGGAGGTGCTGATGGGCAACGTCTATGACAGGCATCGGGCAGTTGTGTCTAGCTGTCAAACTGCGAATATGCCTGTGAAGTTTCATGAGAAAACGTCTAGTTCTTGGATGGTTACTAGTATGAACTCACGAAGCATCTTTGATGCCTCCGTCAATGTTGAAACCTGCATTGCCGTCAAATTTCTCGTGTAGCATTTTATCCGCGTACGCAATCATGCCGGGGGCCGGGAAATACTCTACTTTGATCAGATAATATTACTCCATGACCAGAAATGCTCACCGTTAATTAAACTGGAAACGTTTTGACCATCGATCCCAGCTTTTTCAGCAAATGTGAAGGCCTCCGCCATAACCTCGATGTTGCCCAGAATCAGAGAATTGGCAATCAGTTTGAACGTTGGTGCTGCATAGTTCAGAACCTTGAAAACAGAATACACAAGAAGACTGAATAGCTAACCCTTTTCCAGGTCTTCACCGAGATCCATGGCCTTCCTGCCAACTGCAGGTATCAGCAGTTGACTGACTACTTTTTTACTTGTGTAATCGCCGCTCATTAGAAGCATTAGCTGGGACTTGTCGGCGACAGCAGGGGTGCCAAGAACGGGACAGGTGATTAGGTGGACGTGTGGGATGTGGGATAGTATCGTGTCCAGCTCGCCTACGGAGTACGTTCAGGTCTTCGGACATAGACAACAATAACAAAGGATGTATACGCGCCAGCCAGTGTGGGATATATCTTGAGCGCCCGTTAGTGATAAGCCGATTTGGAAGAGAGTAGATCTTTACCGTGCTCATCTCCACAAAGATCTTCTCTTGTACTGGTGGGTTGCTCTGTTGGGGATATTGGTTGGCCAACAAGTAAGAATCGACTGGAAGGACTCGCCTTAAGAGTATTTGCAAGACGTTGATATACGGCCCTGACAACATCGTCATTTGCGAGACTTGTGATAATTATGCCACAGTCATTAACGATTTGCTCTGGATCCTGGGCGATGAGTGCGTTGTCGTGGCCAACTTCGTTCAGCAGCTGCTTGGATTTGGCGTCTGTTCTGTTCCACACTAGGATTGCGGGTAGATCAGGGAAGTTGGCTCGCCCTCGGGAAGCCATATTTCTGGCCATGAGATAGCCCATATTTCCAAGTCCAATGAACCCAATTTTCTTTGAAGATGCAGCCAGGAATTCTGACGGAGTAGACTTGGAGTCGAGGTTAGCATTGAGCGTGGCGGGAGGGGCAGCCATGGCGGAGAGTGCTGAAGAACTTGCGCGAGAAGAACCCCGGGTTGTGATAACGCATATCGTGTGCTTCCAATCTAAGACATATTGACGTAGTTCCAAGTTTGGTCGTTAAAGTTGATCTAAACTTTCACAGAGGAAGTTATTCGCCCTGGGCAAATATACAAGAATGCTCGTCCAGTGTTGCTAGCATTTTAGGCATTGTGGGTACCGGAAAGAGACGCGTCGGGAGCATAGAGTATTGGACGTGTCGAGTCACGTGTGTGATTGGTTTCCAAATTGATCTTGTTCATGGCATGCAGAGCAAGCACTCACCAGTAGCACTCAGCCAGACGACCTTCTCATCTATGCTCCTTTCCATATTCTAGTCCTATTACTTCCTTCTCTTTCATCTCTCGACGAATAATGGCCACACAACAATCATACCACGCATATGCTCAGCATAGTAAAGGGACATTGATGCCAGGGCAAACCATCTCTGTCAATAAGTATACCGTCCAGGTTGAGCGGTATCTATCGCAAGGTAAGTATCACACGAACTCCCGGAAAGGCCTCCTCTAACGTTGCTCAGGTGGATTTGCGCATGTGTATCTGGTTAGAACACAGACACCTGTTTACAACACAACACATCATGTTCTCAAACATGTTGTCGTTGCCAGCGAGTCGATGCTCACGGAGGTGAAGAAGGAGGTTGATGTCATGGTGCGTCATCTATATTCTGCTGTCTGGTTTTTGTTTATGCTCTTTCTCAGAGGTTGCTCAGAGGCCATCCGAATATTGTATACTTAATCGATGCAGCTTGGGCGAAGATGCCGAATGGCGCTTTCGAGGTATATATTCTCATGGAATATTGCCCTGGTATGTCCCCATTTCCGCTATTTCTTGCAGTTCTGACCGTTTGAAGGCGGTGGTATCATTGATATGATGAATCGTCGACTGCGCGAGAGGCTAACCGAGGCCGAAATTCTGCAAATATTCGTCGAAGTCTGTGAGGGCGTAGCTCACATGCATAACTCTCGCCCACCTCTTCTCCATCGCGATCTCAAAGTGGAAAATATTCTTCAATCGTCGGCGACCTCCTTCAAATTGTGCGACTTTGGCTCTACGGCCACCGTATCCAAGCCACCGACAAACTCTCAGGAAATACGTGCGCTGGAAGCTGATCTGAATCGACACACCACTCTGCAATACCGGGCGCCGGAGATGATTGATCTACACTCAAGAAGGCCAATTGACGAAAAGAGTGATGTGTGGGCTCTGGGGGTGTTGCTGTATAAGCTCTGCTATTATACGACACCCTTCGAGGAGCACGGTCCCCTTGCTATATTGAATGTTCAGTATAGATTCCCCTCCTACCCTGTCTATTCGCAACAAATGATGCATTTGATCAGTACGTCTGGGTTGATCTCATTACCAATGTTATGAATCTGATTTCTTTCGTACAGGCTCTATGCTCCGGGAACATGGAGCTCAGCGGCCCACTGTTTTTGAGGTCCTTGTTCATGTTCACAGCCTCCGGGGCACAAAGTCCGCATATAACTACCCACTTCCATCCCCTACACCCTTATCTCCTCGACACTCCGATTTCAAGTCCAACCCTTTGGATGGCGTTATTACGTACCGCCAGCCAGCTCAACCCCAAGGGTCTGGTCTCCAGCCCGTAGCCAAGGCCCAGCCAGCGAGGCCTGTGGAACCGGCGGCACCAGTGGAACGACGCGGGCGTCCCAAACCCAGCGCTCGGGAGAATTCTTCAGCACCTCCATCAGCTCCCTTCAAACTCCCAACACCTCAGCTCCCCGTTGAGAAGATAAAACTCATCGACGATAGTGGTTTTGGTGCTGATGGTAACGCAGCTTGGAGTTCAGCTGTTGCTAAGAATACATCCATGGCACAAGGGCCCGCCGCTAGTGATGAAGCCTGGAATATACAGTCAGCACCTGGACTTGGGAAGACAGCGAGGTCATCTCCACTATCGTCTAACACAGGTTTCAACGACGACTTTGCACAGAAGCTATGGGCTTCTACGAGCTCGAGTGCAACCAAGCCTCTACTACCCACCCCGAGTCCGCGGCCGCAAACCTATTCTTCCAAAATCGGCCCATTGCCTCATGCCACGCTCGCTCCGAGTGGCAATATCCAGAGGACCAGGCCGGAATTGCAAGTCCGTGCACCTGCGGAAAGGGATGCTTTTGAAGGTCTTGGATTAATGACACCTGTATCGAAACCGGCACCCACCCTTGGGGAGGCCAGGAAGCTGCGCACAGGTTTAGCGATTATGAGCACCAACATCAATCGACCGATCAAACCTTCTGCTTCTCCTCGACTGCGTCCCAAGGCACACACTCCACGAGTTTCTCCGATACCCCCAACATGCCCATTGGAACCAGATACAAATACAAATGCCTGGCCTTCGTCGAGACCGCCGATTGATCGGGCTAGTTCATCCGCGGAGACGAGATTCCCATCGTTAGAGGAGTTAGATGCCACATTCTTAGCATCCAATATCTCTTCAATTGGGACTACGAACAAGCAGGAGAGCAAGCCATTGCAACATGCTCCCGAATCCCCTTCGTTACCTCCGAGACCCGCTAAAGTAGGAAGTACTGGAACTGGGTCAGGAACTGGAACTAGTGCCAGTTTGTTAAAACCCGTGTTATTGGGACATGGTACCGATGGAACGCGGTCGGAACAGGTCACGGGAGTTGCGATGCGTGATACGAGCAGAGATTATTCTCGAAAGCCTCAAGAAGAGGATTTGCTATTGCTGGGGAAGCGAGAATCCGAGAGACGCGATAATCGCGATTCTTCCATGTCTTCCGGACCTCGAACCAGCCTTTCGCGGCCCTTCTTCCCCAGGGAGAACAAGAACGCATTGTCAACGATCGCTTCTCTCAGTAGTACTGCCGAAAACCGGCCTTCACAACAGATTTCCTCTAGCAATCATCCCTCTCGGTCCAAGGACTTGTTAACTGGAGATGATGAACCCGAGCTTCCTATGCGCCAACCCTTCGACTCGAAATTGAATTTTGATATGTTCAAGATTCGCGAATCGCCTAGCAAGCGGGCTTCGGTTATCGAACAAAGTGATATCCTTGAGGCCACCATCCCTCAACAAGGACATGCTCCAACGCCTCCAACTAAGGGCTCTCCTGTTCAGTCATCGAAGACGATCTCTACTGCAACTATGGCAGAGTCTCCAACGGTAGCTCGATTTATGAAGGCATTCCCTACTATCGATACGGCGGCGGCAGCCCGTCATTCTTCTGGTTTGACGGAAAATTGGAGCCCTGTTGCGACTACAACTTCGCATAACACGACGAAAGAGAAGGAGACGATGGCCCCGAAAAATACCGCACCTGATTCTTCTTCGAGTGAGGACGAGGGACCGGAGGAGGCCACTGCTCTCTCCTCTATACCTTCGAAAGTGGGCTCGCAGCCTAGACGGAAGGGTCGCCAAAGCTCAGTGCATGATTTAGTGGACTTGTGGGGAGGCGGGCTCACCGCTACGAAGGAGAAGCAACCTGAATCGCCCTTACCTCCTGTCCCCTCGCCATTTAAGCAGAATACAGGGGCCACCAAACCCAAACCCACATACATATCACCGCCCCGGGCCGCATCTCCACCTCGAAAAGCATCACCCTTTGCCCCCGCATCTCAGAATCATTCATCCTTGATCTCTGAGAACGGACCTTCTTCGCAGTCAACGGCAGGGGTTCCACCTTCACCTTCGCCTAAATCGGCTCGTGCACGACCACAATCCATGTTCATTTTCCCTTCGAGATCCACTGATGCACTCTCGCAACCTTCTGCTACACTACTCCCTCCTCCAGAAGAGCCCAGACCCCGCTCCAGTCGTCGTACGTCCATATCCGACATGGTGCAGCATTACGAAGCTATCCAAGCCAATGCGAGGGTATCTGGGAATGCCGTATCTCCGTCACCTGTTAGCCTCAAACCTCTGCCTTCATCTGCACGAGATCACCTTCAGGATTCTGGCCCGCGATCAAACAAGCCTTCCCTTGACAAAATAGCTGTTGCCCTTCCTGGACTTGGTGCACCTTCGACTATTGTCGGTGATCCCGTCAAACGTAGGACTTCACTCACAGTACCTTCCACCCGTACCGCGCTAAGCTCTCAACGCACGTCTCCAGTTTCTCCCGCTGTCTCGAAGGTGACTGAAAAGACTGACGCTGACGCTGAAGTCGAGAATGTTCCTCCCCGGACCCGAAATATCTCCGTCTTGCGGTCGGAGCCGATTAAACTTCCTGCTGTATCTGCTCGCAAGCCAACATTGACTATGGAAGAGCTCACAAAACAATCTCAGCTAGAACCACCCGTCTCAACATCAAATCCAGGTGCTGATCGTTCACCATCTCCAGAACGGCCATACCAAGGAGTTGGGAAGCTGATTGACCAATGGCAACGAAAATCCGCAGAAGCTGAGGCCTCTCGCAATGCTATACTGAACAAACGCGCTAACCTTGCACCACCAAAGCGAGCTGGTCTCGTTCCTAGCGCTAACAAAGGATCGTAGTTGAATTGATTACTTCTGAGGATGTATACCCTAGTTCCTCTGCATAATTCCCTTTTTGTACTACAGGATTGCTCAGCTCACACTACAACGGACTTTATATATCTAGATATCTCGGCCAATATTCGACTCTACGACTCGCTTTCTGAATCTGATCCACCAATTAGGAAGGATTCTTCGTCCTTCTGTTCCTTTACACTGCTCCTACGTGAATGTCTTAGCAACTCCCGCGCTTTCAACCTGCCTTCGCCTGCCTCCCAAGCTGAACCTGTTTTTTGACACATATTCTCCTGCGACTGCTCCGTGTCGTTAATTCCTAGTTGCAAAGCTAATGCATCGGCCCGTGCAACATT
Organism: Podaxis mareebaensis; assembly: GCA_018524725.1. NCBI lineage: Eukaryota > Fungi > Basidiomycota > Agaricomycetes > Agaricales > Agaricaceae > Podaxis > Podaxis mareebaensis. The sequence goes on along the minus strand of JAEUWP010000470.1, from coordinate 479,414 downwards.
CGAGTCTGCAGGATGAATGAAGATGTCCTGTGGTTTTGACCTGGAACGTGGTCGTGTATGTTGGTTGCCTGCAACCGAGTTGAGGGGGTATGTATGACGCTGGGATTGAATCAATGAAACTCGAGATTCGTCATCTTCTCTGTTGCCTGTGTCAATGACGAAAGGGATGGTGCTGTATTAGGAGACCCTCGTACCTCAATCGAGGGAGCTCATCTCCTGATTTCCAGCATTCGATCAAGAATTGACCTGAGGAGAGACTGGTAACCTGTTGTTGGAGTTGTAAATTGGCCGGCTGATCAAAACCAAACTGGGCTGTGCTCACGATGACGAGGAGGATTCTTCGAGGGGAAAACAAGGGAGTCATTTCGGGTGAATGTCTAAAACTGCTCGGTGGGCACATACCCGAGCTGGAAGGTCATAGCTGCTAGCATGTAACACCTAAAAGGTCGTTCATGACTACATGAAGCAGGATGTGCCGGACGGGACTCACAGCCTTAGGAAGGTAACCACCCAATACAGGAACGTCCTCCATAGTGCTTTCCGCCACCTAGACCGCACAAATGTCCGAGGAATCCAGTGTTGTTCAAGTGCGAATGTCACCAATCTGCACCGATAGGAGATGAATTCGCACTAGTCCCAAGGAGAAAGGATCCGAAATTAATATGACGCACCTTTCTACAAGACACAGCAGAGCTAAGGAGAGCCCAGCCACGATAAAGTCGGAAAAGGAATGTAAAACCAGAGAGGGCAGAAGGACGTGCTCCTGCCGAAACGACCAATGCAAGTGGGGTTCCCAACCATCCATAGCAAGGTGCTTGGAGTCGAAGATTTTTTCACGCTAGAACGTGGTGCTGTAACGCTCGTTGGTGGGGTTCCGGCTGAAAGGTTATGGCGTGTTTCCGGGCCTGCTCAGTGGTTAACTGCAGCGTTTTGGAATAAATAAGTAGGGATCAGGAATCGTGGTGGTCGCGAACAAATTAATGCAGTGGTTGGGATCATGATCGGGTTTAACGAAAAAGGAACCAATAATTTGTTTTTACGTGAACGAGGCAAAATAAATATAGAGAACATAATACATCACAAATGGTACCCTAAATATACCACCAGAATTATGGAACCAAGGAGCCTCTAAAGAACTTGTTAAGTTAGGTGGCAGGAGTCTCCCCCTTGCGCTCTGCCTGTTCACGGAATTCTTTGGCCCGTTCTTCTCTCCATTCACAATCATCGCAATACTCGCATGTGCTAGGCCATGTTAGTTAGTTTCACTACAATTGACACTCTTAATAACACATACGCGCATCGTTGTGCAAGTTCCACTGGCACGCCCTTAGGCCTCCGCTCGCCTCGCCACCAAGTAAGAACATTGGCCAAGTAAGCGGAAAGGAACTCGGAGTCGTATTTAAAAACCTTTGTGCCAAGTATCTGGTATTGTTTCTTTCTTGAACTACCAGCCTCTCCGAGGGTTTGTTGGACTTCGCCCCCCTTGCCTAGGCAATTTCAATCAATAGCGAACAGAAGACGAATCAATGGTACTGACCCTCTCCTGTGGAACTAGCATTATTCCTCTGTTGATTCGGTGGCAGTGATGAAGCGACATCTCCATTGACTATGCCGCTCTCTAGGGGTTGACGCGGACGTTCCCCCGGCGAGATAGCTTCGGTCCGCTTGGAAGGGTCTTCAAGCCCAGACGTAAGATGTGTGGTGGACGGCATTTCTCCGCCTTGGCCATACAACTGTAGCCGATAAACCAATTTCAGTTGCTCGTCCACCCCAGTTATACGTAGTTGACAGACAAGATCGTGCCACAAGGCTGAGAGATCAGCCAGGTTCAACACCTGCAATTCGCCTTTGTCCGCTATAAGGCCAGCTTGCTGGAGAAAACCCCAGGATAACTGCCGGGTGGGGTCTACGTTAGCTAACTGCCAAAAAATCATGAAGTCAAATGAGGGTTCGGGTGAGACAAGTTTCGACAGGAGGCGGTGATAGAGCATCAGTTGAAGTCGAGAAGGAAGGGTATCCTCGTGAGGGGGCAATGAAGGTTTCTTTCTTGTCTTTGTGTCTATTATTTGGAGAGTGTACGAGTCGGTGCCATTAGATGGGGAAGGCCCTTCAGAGACGGAGAAATGATTCTCTATACACGTCTGTGAAGAGCCTGCAAGTTGCCGGTCATTGCTTTCGACATGCTTGGGCTGATAAACCAGTTCGTCCTAAACCACGCTTCAGGATTTCGAATTTGAGCCGAGAGTGGAAAACGCACAATTATGCCCACGACAATCTCTCCATCCTCGATCCCGAACACCGGCATTTCACGCTACAAGAAAAGTGAGTCAAGTGGGTAGGTGGCAAATGTGCTTTCGTCACCGTAATTCCTTCATGCTGCAATCCTCTAAGACATGACAGCATGTTCACTAACCTATGCTGGAATTAGGATTCGTTCAAACGAGGGCTAACTCGAGAGCCTACCGCAGAGCCCATCGCTCTTCTGTAGTTGTTATTTCAACGACCGTCTCCTCGGCTTTGACCTCACGTTCGAGTGATTTGTGAATAGCCTGAGAGAATCAGCGTTAGAAGTCGGTCGCGACAACGATCGCACTTACTGTGCCTTTGCTCGTTACAACGCTGTTTTTGGCTGCAATTGTAGTATTGGTCTTGATTTCCTTCCCAGATGCAGATCTGAAGGACTTTGGCCGATGATACAAAGGTCGTGATCGCTTTCCCCGAAGACCGTACTCAAACTGTATCTCGCACCTGTAAGGAAGCCTTCAAAATATATTACATGATGGATGAGGGGAAGAGTACCAGGCGGGCGACACTAGATCTGTCACAGACAAAACGCCATACGACCGAAACAGATCCAAGGGACTATCTCGTGTTCTACGCCGTTTGTCTGATGCTACTCGGGATGGACTAGAGCCTTTGGCATTCGATGTCTCATACACAACAGACACCCTGGGGAGGTGATTTCTGGCGATATCCGCGTCGATCTGCGCGAAGTCTTCTTCAGTAAACTCCGAGAAATCATATCCAGCAAATTCGTCGGTGTCTGACCCGGGCACTGTGTGTCATATATGCATCGGTGACTTGCCATTGTCACGTTGAAGAAATGATCTCACTGAGGATCCCCTTCTAATCCTGACGCAGCTAATCGATGGTTTCGAGTGCTCCTGGAACGTGGTGACCACTCTGTCCGGGCAAGGACACTGGCTGTGGGGAGGAAGCCACGAGGTTTGCCGTGGATTGACACCATCATGCTGTCGGGTGACAAGACGCGTCCGGTGTGACTCATAGAGTTGCCTCGACACGAGATCTCGTGTCTTACGCACCTGACCCTCGACCTTCTTGTAGGGAACTAGAATCATTTGACAATTGCAACAAATCATGTGTGGCGGGGCTCCAGGATGACCAGATGATACGCATGTTGGTGTCTATGTGCTATGGGGTTGCACTAGTGTGCTCATGCACCAGAAACTTCTATTCCCAGCTATTTCTCACAGGAAGCGACGAAATGGGAACTCTCGATGACGAAGCCAGTCATCTGTGAAAACCGGCACGATTAGACAATGAATAGAAAACAACAGAACGAGTATTATTTCACATGTCCACTACCGGAACCTCCTCATGACCTCGACACAGGTCATAAAAACGGCTTGGTGGTACCTAGGATTGACATCAATCAACTCTAGGATGCGCCACCGCCTCTCTCCAAAGCTTTTCTTTGCATTTACTGGTTTACTCTATGGCGCCGTGAGTTGAAACAATTCGCATCGTTGCTGCGATGCTTATGAGTCTATAGAATGCGTGGAACAACGGCCTTCAGAAAACCCCTGCCATGGGTTTCAATACGTGAGCTGATGGTCCAGCGATTCGCTAGAACCGGTTTTCCCTGATAGATTGGGGCTAGCTGGAACCGGTTCCATTGCGACATCAATGAAACCTTGATCAGGGAGACTGCTATACAGATGAAAGACCTTGGCTTTCTTGACGCCGGATACACTTTCATCAATATTGACGACTGTTGGCTCACGAAAACTCGCAACTCAGATGGCCTCCTCGTAACAGATCCGGTCAAGTTTCCAAGTAAGCACATTGTTGATGCTCCGTGCCGTCGTTGAACGTTGAACTATCGCATTAGGCGGACTGAAAAATCTCACCGATTTTCTTCATGGCTTGGGTTTCAAAGCTGGAGTGCGTCTTTCTCTATCTATTAGTGCTCCATATTCAACTTAGATTGATGTCACTGTGCCAGATATATGTAAGCTTCTATACATGCGCCCGTTCCAGTACCCCTCGGCTCACCTACATCTTCAGGAGGACCTGGGTCTGACAACTGTGAGCCCCATCGCATCGCTATACTTTGTGTTTCTGTCTCACACTCGCCAGTGTGCGGGCTTCGCAGGGAGCTTGAACCACGAGCTCACCGACGCTCGCCTCTTCGTGGACTTAGGTGAGACCGATATCGAGGATTTGCATGGCCACCAGATTGAATGGACGCCGGTCAGGTTTTGATTATGCAAAGGTATTACCCTTAGACCAAGGTGGCCAAGAATCTATAATTCATCCATATTTCCACAAAGATCGATGACTGCAACAGCGGCAGCTTTCAGGGGACAAACCCGGAGCGATTTCAACGTTGGACCGATGCTCTGATACAAGTTCAACAAGAAACAGGGAAAATGCTCTTCTACTCTCTTGTTGAATGGCAGAGCTTCGATGCCTGGACCTGGGGTCCAGCGCTCGCCAACTCCTGGAGAAGTGAGTGTCTCTCACAAATGTAGATTCATATACTTACGATTCTAGTTTATGACGATATCGAACCCAACTGGGGAAGGATCACCGCAATTTTGAATAATGCTTCGTTCATTGGTGATTTTTCCAACTTCTGGGGACATAATGATCTTGGTGAGTGGATAGTGACGAGTTTCTGTCTCTGACCTAATGCTCGTCTCATTGTTGTAGATATGCTCGAGAACGGGAATGGCGCACTAACTCTTGCTGAACAACGGAGTCATTTTACCGCCTGGGCTCTTGCAAAATCTCCCCTGCTCGTTGGAACCGACGTACGTGGATTTGAAAAGCACTTCTGTGGACAGTTAAGATACTTGCGACCCATAGGTCACCCAATTGTCACAAGACTCTATCGACATTTTACTCAACCCCGAAATAGTTGCAATCAACCAGGATACTGAGATCGGTGAACCCTTGAAACCATTCTTCTGGGGTAAAAATCCAGACGGCACATGGGATCCGTAAGTCATGCATTGATTGGCCAGCCCTTGCCAGCCTCTGATTTACTGTTAGGACGTTCCCCGCCCAATATTGGAGGTGATTTCACCAACCGTCGTGCATTGTATATTGCTCATCTGTCCGTTTCTTAGTGGTTTTTTCAAGGATCAACAACACATCGCGATCATGTACATCAACTTCAACGACCGAACCGTCGACCTGAACTTCACTTTTTCGCAATCACCCCATCTCAAAGCTGACAAGAAATATGCGGTCCGAGACTTATGGAAACATGAGGACCTTGGCATGTTCAGCAACTTTTTCTTTGATGGAAGTATTCCGACCCATGACGTGCGTGCATATATCTTTACGGAGCAGCCTTGATAGCGCAATCCAAGCATTTGGGCCGTACGAGTGTACGTAGTTCACGTGAATGAATGCCCTTGCCTCCTCGAGCTCGATGCAGTCCGAGGGTCAGTTTATTGCTACGGCTTTTTTCGGTTTATTCGGCTTGTACCGTGCTCCGAGAAGTACTTCCTCCGCAGCAAGTGCGGTCCGTATTCTCCTAGAAATGATGCAGATGATGGATATTGTTGTCATCGAATCCTCAAGAAGACGTGCCTTGCACCTTTCTTTGGAAATAAGGTATACACGCTTGGCACCGACCTCAGCTGCAACCGTCGGTACAGCAGGTGAGAGCCTTTATCTCTGACGGTTACTCCGTGGATTAACCTTTTCCTTGCCATCTTTTCCTCCTTCTTCCCCAGACACCCACGCAATGGAGGAGAAAATACGGAATGACGTGTCTATTCATATTTCATGCGGTCTATTCATACCAGACGAGACCCTTCCGGTGACCTACGCATGATCATAACACTGCAGGTTGCATGCCGACTTACTCCATGCATCTTATTATTAGTGTACGGCTAGGTGGCATAAGTCTACTTCGAACATCGTTGACACCACCTTGTGTGCTGGCTATGGCTTATTGGACTCGACAGGACCCATGAAGGCGTATAAAAGATGCAATACTTCGTCCTGAACGGCCAGAAACATCGGAACACAGTTTCAACTAACAAATCCACCTCTCAAAAAATGCTTTCTAGCTTTGCCATCCTTGCTCTTGTCGCCGTCGGCTCTGTCGTTAATGGTGAGCGTTATTCTGCTTCTGTTGAAGCGAAGACTTAGCAAAGCGCTGTCAGGCCTCCCTGCCGGCAACACCCCAGCCCTGGTTCCGCGCGATTGCTCCGCCGAAATCACTGCGTACAACATGGCGCGAGCTGAAAAACGCGGTCTCGACTCACGGTCTTTGTGGTTTGGCCTCCAGAACGTAAGTGACATATCCACGCGAAGACGCATCGGCTCAGGCTTCTCGTCGCGGTTCATAGACTACTTGCGTCCTCGCACCTGAATCGCCCAAAGGTATGATATGTCGTGTTGAAAATTCTCGTATTAAATAATTAAACTGGCTCATCACAGATAACTACGTTGCTGGAACGGTGGATCTCCCTCTACTTTTCTTGATCACATTTCAGAAGAGACTGACATGCCATACTTGTGGTTCTATTAGCCCCTTCGTTCTGACATCACTGGTGGTCAAACGTAAGTCTTCATACCAACCATCCTGGAACCTGGGTCCTCACAGATGGTTCTCCGAGGACAGTGGGGTTGCTTTCACCCTTGACGTTGGTCTCATGGACATAACCACCTGTCAGCCGCTTGCAAACACCATGGTTGAAGTCTGGTCGCGTAAGTAGCGTGTCTCTTTTACCCCATAGGAACGAGCTAATTATGCATGGCCAATCATCTAGCCAATGCATTGGGAAACTACGGCAACTTCCTTCGAGGTGCAACTCTATCCGAGTCGAACGGTATTGCCGAGTTCCAGACTATCTTCCCTGGCTGGTCGAACGGTGCCAACCACTTCAACATCGCTGTTCACACCGGGTCGAGCATGTCCTCTTCTACTACCCATGTCGGAAAGCTCTACTTCACTGACAAGTGGACCACCATCGTTGGCGGCGTCGCTCCATACAACCAGAACACTCATGCCAGAACCTTGAACCTGGACGACGCCGACTACAGAAACGCTTTGGCAAAGGGTTACTCTCCTGTTGTTTCGTGAGTTCCTCTACTTCAGGATAAAATTTAAGATTCTTTACTGAGGTCCACACAGTGTTACTTCCATCCAGGACGACTGGCCAGAGGGTGTCGTCGGAATTATCAGTGAGTTTGACCTGCATCTGGTCTTATCCCCGAAATTCACTCAAAATTTCTCAGCCGTCGGTGTCAACCCCCACTAAAATCCTTTTGAGGAGCAGATCGTGTCTTAGCCGAAAGATTAAGCTGTTCATTGTGATAGATACCTGTAGTTATGCCTAAAAATAAGTTCAAAAGACAAACGCCACGTTCTTCCAAGATCACTTTTGAAAGGTTGTGAGGAACTGTCATTGAACCGCCGTCAACACCGAGTCTCTGCCGAGAAGACCTTTGGCAAAAGTCAAAATACCCAGTGTCTCAAAGCCCTGCTACAAGTTGTGTGTAAATTTGTAACTAAACTCATCGTACTGGGCGTCCAAACTCACTCCTGGTGACGCCGTTCTCACGCGACTTGTCACCAAGATGAGGTCAGGTGATTGTGATCACTTCCGGCACTCAAATGTGTTCTTGAAATTGAAACCGATTTCTTCTGCGATTCACTATATCAGCCTCTTCTAGCTCATACTATTCGAACATATGATATAGCCAAGCCACAAACACTACTCGAGGGCCATTTTCTGTGTCGGACAATCCACCAGTCTGTTTGTTCTAAAAATAGAAGAGTGCAGCTACCCACGTCCAGTACATCCAGCTTTACTCATTCAGCCGAGAAATTTACCTTCGCCACGTCTGACACTGTCATATGTTCTCATTCCATCACCATCGAGGCCAAAGGAGAACGGTCTACATCTACCTGAGCCGCTGTTCTTTCCTGGCTTGATCACACACTTGTTACCGACGACTCCTGGATAGGCAATCCGTCCTACACGCTCACAAGAATACAGAAGGGTTGCTGGCCCCTGAAAGGAAGTGCGACTTACACGCTGGAGTCAATATCGCCGTCATTTCAATGGGAAGGGTGATTCCCAGTGTCGACCTGAGGTTTATATGACGCACCCGGCGGAACAGTAAAGGATAAACCGCGGTTGAGCCCCATATTCTTAGGCCCATTCCCTGTATCGTCGCCCCGCTAGAAGGTTCCGACAGAGGTTTCTTCGTTGATTTCTCGTCTCCTGCCAGGTTGCTGATGCCAAGAATGAGGGGCTGGATGAGCTTCTTGTTTGCTGTCTTGCCATGGGGCCACTGGTCGCATGAGTCTCAGAGTATTAGAGGTTGGGAAGGGCTTCTGGACGCGTATAAAAAGGCAATTCCTGGTGGTTAGTGCAATAGCATCCTCTGCGATATCGAGCTTGCGTTCCCAACCCACTTCTTTCCGACTCTGCTTACAATGCGTTTCCTGTCTTTGGTCTCCCTCGCTATTTTCTGCGGCGCCGCTGCAGGTAGCTGGACTTCGATAGAATAATTCCATAATCACTGACCCACATCTCAATAGCTCTCCCCACAGACAATGCGAGTACACTCGTTCCAAGGGATTGCTCAGCTCAGGTCGCTTCTTTCAACCTTGCCCGAAGAGAAAGGCGCGGCCATGCCAAGAGGACACCCAGCACTAATATCCGAGCTGTAAGAGGACCATTGTCAGAGTTTGCCAGAATTGACGAGTTTTTATCCCAATAGCTGAGCTGTGTTGCTGCCCCAGAGACTCCTCTTAGTACGTGTCCACCTCTTCGAGTAGAACCACTGTGTGCTCATAAGACACCCCAGCGGATTATGTTCGTCCCGTGCGTCCATGTTATATTTCCTTGTTTTGATCTAGCTCTGTATTGACACCCACTCCGCAGCCACTTCGTCAAGATGTCCGTGAGGGACAAACGTAAGTTTTCTCCCTCGCTATCCCAGGACCTCTTCTAATATTGCCTTCCAGTGGGGTGGCTATGACCCTTGATATCGGAGTCGTCGATGTAACTACCTGCCAGCCGATGCAGAACGTCATGGTCGAGGTCTGGTCGCGTAAGCACGAGTTGGGTCCCGTGCACTCCAAATATCCTGCTTACAACTCAACTCCCAGCCAATGCTCTCGGAAGCTACGGCGATAGTTTCTTGCGAGGTGCCTTCACATCAGCCACTGACGGTGTTGCCGAATTCCAAACCATCTTCCCGGGACACACCTCGGACGGTGCTAACCACATTAACCTCATGATCCACACATCCTCCTCTATGTCTGGTACCGTTTCGCATGTGGGGCAAGTGTTCTTCACCGATCGCTGGACCGATGTCGTGAGCATGACTGCGCCCTATAACCAAAACACGAATACCCGCGTTATGAATGCCCAAGACCCCAATTACGCACTTGCGAACAGCGAAGGATATAACGCCGTTGTTGAGTAAGTCCGAACATTGCCATCAATAACGGAGCAGTCTCATTCAAGTGTGACAATAGTATCGAGTCTATCCATGACGACTGGCCGGAAGGCGTGATCGGCTACATCAGTGAGTCATGTTATGATATGTCAGTTGGGTTCCGGTCTGAGAGTCTTCCATAGCTGTTGGCGTCAATCCCGAGAGGAAGGTCGAGGTCCCACAGTGATTTATTTCTAGAGATTCTTAGTCATGTAATGTACAGCGTAGTGATTCCGAAATGTAAGAGTATTTTCATTAGACAGGCACTGGATCAGCTTTGCAGCAAGTCTACAAGTCACTCGAGGAGCAAATGGGTCGAAGTTCCCGGAAAGGAATGGGCCGATTAAGGGGGGTGTGTACTATTTCAATATTCGGATGTGAGGTGATGGGAAACGGAACATTGCGAGAGAATCAAAAGTGCAAAGTGGCCTCATTAGATGTTCGGCACACTCGTTTATCACACAACTCATGACAGTGGATGTGGTAACACCTCTCCCACTTTCTTCCATATTCATGGACGTCCCACTTTGATCCTGTGGTTTTTTTCAGTGCTCAATTGCTCAAAGGTACGACTGTCGCCTTCCCTCCCACTCATTCCTCTACAACTCACGTTAAAACACAGACCACTTGAGCCGACCTCTCCTCCGAGAGACCATGCTGCCTCGGATCCCCCTCTGCGGTCTTTTTTCCTCCAAAGCCAGCTCTGTATTTCGTTCTTTCGAGCGAGCCGCCGCAACCATCATCGCCTCGAAGCTCGATGCTCTTCCTACTGCAATGTCTGACGTGGAGAGGAATGTCTTCATTACGCTTTCCGCTCGCGCCGTCGCTTCATTTGGCTTTGGACTGGTGAGGATCTCAATTAAACATGTTACCGCGACGACTAACTATTTTTTTTTTTTTTTTGCAGAGCATCTTTTTCATCTGGCTTCGTTGGCTCCTACCAGCAGTCGCTACTCCCATTGCCCCTGCCCTCGAAACCGCAGGGACCGACCATGGACGCCGCCGCCCTTTCTCCTGTTTACCAGGGACCTCTACCTCGCACCGATCACTTTCCCATACTATAACCAATCTAGAATCGCCTCCTACTCCGCCTAAGTGCGCTTATCGAGGCCGTGCTCGTCGCGTGTCCTTTGCCGATTCGCCCCATTCGGAGATTGGTAAGGCGACGGACGAGGACGTCACGCGAGCAGATATAACTGTCCTCATAGCCTCCCTGCCAGACAGTGACCTTCATTCATGCACTTCGGCTTCCGTCCCATCAACTCCAAATACATCGCAATCACCCTCGCCAACTCTCGCTCTCACACCCACTTTGAGTCTCGAGGATTCAACGGATCATGAGCTGGTGCCTACTCCAGCTCCCCGTCGATCGAACTCGACTTCCCACTTGATGCCTAAGATAAAGTCACCATTTCACTCAAGACATAAACGCTCTTCCCTCCCATCTTCACTGCTCGAGGGATCCTCCGGTTCGTGGTTTTGTTAATGACGCTAACCGTAAACTAACACACTACTTGAAGAATTGCCGATCACGACTGTCACGAATACTAGCCTGAATACGACCACCACGCCAAAGAAAAAGAAAACTAGACATTTTACTCCTCCATGGCGTCACTCACGTTCAAAAACGATCGCAGCGAGTGACACCGAAGTCCATTCCTCAGATGCCAAAGCCCTCGTTCCATCTCGTGTTTCATTTTCATCCCGATTTTCCCGGCCCTCGAGTTCAGGGTCCCGATCCTCAAGTCCACATTCAAGCTCAAGCCTGAGTCCGAGTAGCACGCAACATCGTTCTCTTGGGTCTGCACTTTTTGCTCGCAGGACATCACAAAGATCAAACCACGTTCCCATACCTCGTACGTCGCCATACGAGGCTCCCTATTTTGCCTGCCCTCCCGCTCCCTTCGACAAGATATATGCCAAGTCCCGATCGGCACGGTCATCTCTGGACCAGCCTCGGTCAACTCCTTCAAGGAGTAAGCGGGAACGCAGGGCTAGCCACGACAGGACGGAAGCGGAAGCCAATGCTTTGGCTACGAGACCGCATCGAGACCAGGGTAGCTCCTAGCTGCGCTTATATTTATTGCATCTATTGTGAGTCGATCTGCCTTGCTTCTACTTCGATGGCCCGCTCATGCTCCTATAGTATAGACTAATGATCATGAGTTGCACTAATATATATATATCATTGTGGTCTCCCAGTTAATGTGTTGATATATTGCATTGTACTTGTATGAGCACACCCCCCAAATGCATGTTATTTGTTCCTGGAGTTGAGTCACGTGAATAAGCGCCATATATCTCCGTGTACACCGACGTTAGATCTCTCCTAACATCCTCCGCAATGTCGTCCACACAAGATCAGTTGGCCCCTGGCAAGGATGGTGTACCTGCCATCACCGTCGAATCAAGCGACTACGTTCCTGCACTGATCGTGATTGACATGCAGAACGATTTCGTGAGCGGCTCGCTCGCCGTTCCCGGAGCCGAGGCTATCCTCCCTGTCATAAACGCCCTTATAGATCTGCCTTTCAAAGTAAAGCTCGCGACCAAAGACTTTCACCCTGGCGACCACGTCTCCTTTGCAAAAACGCACAAGAGACCGGAATATAGCACTGTCACTATATATCACCCGGAAGATAAGGAGAAAGTGTTGGGGATCCAACAGACGCTTTGGCCCGTTCATTGCGTCACAAACACAGAGGGTGCGGATTTCACTCCTGGGATCGAGCGTAGTAAGTTCGATGCTGTGGTACACAAGGGTACGCACCCAAGCATCGAATCGTATTCTGCCTTCCGCGATATTTGGGGAAGAGGTGAAACAGAGCTATCGAAGTTGTTGAAAGAGGTTGAGGCTACCGACGTGTACTTTTGCGGATTGGCAGGCGATTATTGCGTGAAGTACACAGCCAAGGATTCCGTAGATTATGGGTACAATACCTGGGTCATCAGGGATGCTGTGAAAAGTATATCCTCGAGCACCCTTGCGTGGGACGAGATGGAGAGGAAAGGCGTCAAGTTCACGACTTTCGAAGAGGTAAGGAGTAAATTGCAACCAGAATTTAAGAATTGAATGCTGGTGAGTATTTGCCTTCAGTCTGCGAAATCAAGGGGCTGAGGTTTCTGACAGGAATTCGAACTGAAGGGTGTTGTATCACGGGTATTAATAAACATATTTCATTTATCTTTTTTTTTTTTTTAAATCGACGTCTATTGCAATAGAACTAGCTACTACAAACGGGTGCACGATAGCAGTCCCATTTCATTTATCTTATCACACGAAGGGCCAGTAGTTGTCCCAGTACACGAATGTCCCCTCGAGCTTCATTCCGCCTTGACATCCTCCATACACAACGACTGGGGTCTCGAGCCAGAGTATAACCGAGGTGTTCGACATCCTAGGCAAGCCATTCACCCATACTAATCTATTCAGTTATTCCATCCCGAGCGAGGAGGCCGAGCATTGCTCGTATAACAGGGTGATTCTGTGTTTCGCTGAGGCTGGTCCCATCCTCGACGCAGTTGGCCAAAACATATTTCATTTAACTTATCACACGAAGGGTCAGTAGTTGTCTCAGTACACGAATGTCCTCTCGAGCTTCATTCCGCCTTGACATCCTCCATACACAACGACTGGGGTCTCGAGCCAGAGTATAACCGAGGTGTTCGACATCCTAGGCAAGCCATTCACCCATACTAATCTATTCAGTCATTCCATCCCGAGCGAGGAGGCCGAGCATTGCTCGTATAACAGGGTGATTCTGTGTTTCGCTGAGGCTGGTCCCATCCTCGACGCAGTTGGCCAAAAGAATGTCGAGAAGTTGGCTATGTGATGATTTCGTCAGAATAGATAATTCTGCCCATGAATTCGGATAACTACCGTAGTTGGTTGACCAATACACCGATGCGCGGCCATGCCTTTAACCTGATAAATGCATCCTGGTTTCCAACGGTTAATCCTCCCTTGACGTGGTCCACAGAAACCGGGCCGCCGAAGAGTAGAAGCGCATACATCGGTACCTAATAACAAAGTTGGGGAGATGTTTGGCATTTGAAATGTGTGCTTACCTCAGTAGCATCCCTCAGGAACACTTTCGAGGTTTGGAACCTGTGGAAGTAAACCAGAAAAGGTGACCTCCAGGATGCACAGTCAAACAGCACACTTCCTGGATGGATGAACACCCTTCCTTCTTTCAGGTCGAGGATCTTGAACTCCTTGGCCGTATTGTCTCTCCGGATGGTTCCGGCTTGAATCTTGTCGAATTTTATAGCTGACTTGGGCAAATGTACGCGTGCTACGCGAGGCCACAATCCGCCTAATATGATGGCCTTGAGCAGATTCGGATTATCGCTATTCGCGTTCATCATAGGGTCCATCGGATCACATTGCGGTGGTACAAAACCACGCTCTTCTAATGCAGCACAGAACTCCCGGCGTAAGGTAAAAATATCTTGAAGTGTGGACGGCGAGATGAAGTTCTTGAGCAATGCTCGTCAGCTCTTGTCGATGCCAAATTGCTGCTGCATTCACCTCTTTGCAGAATGATCGTAAGTTCTTTCCTTGACCTCTTAGTTTATGACATTGATCGAAAGCTTCAAGATTGGTCAACAGGTCGCTGTTCTCCGTGGTGAACTTTCTCCTAGTCCTGTTTATGCAGGGATGAGAACCTTTTTTGGGTCTGAGCGTGCTGGGGACTGACCGCGAAGCCTCCTCTCTCTTTTCTGCCGGACTCGAGAAAAGAGGTTTAGATGACAGCAAAGCTGCAATGCTCAAGATGGGGCTCAAACAATGGAAGATGGTTCCAAGAATAAGCATCTGTTTATGTTAGTGAGTGGTTTATTGCGGTCTCGTGTATAAACATGCCTTTGCAAGTCGAACATCCAACGGAAGCATTGCCTATGCACACGTTAACTCTGCCTTCTGTAACGGGAACAAAGACTTACAATGTGTCTTCCGAGAGGTGTCAACTTATTCTGTGAATCAATTGCTCCGAGTTCTTGTAATGACTGCCAAGCACGGTCGACAGTTGCAGAATCAGGGGGGTCGATGACTTGTGCCAGAAGTTCCTGGGCAGTCCTAAATGAGAAACGCGACGTCATGCAGGTCAATGAGAGCTTACCTTGACATCTCCCTCCTCATTCATCATCTTAGCTGACAAGGATACCTGCTCAAGCGGAACACGCAAGATCTCGGGCTTGGGGAACTCCTCCATTATAGCTTTCTCTGTGTGTTTTGTGTAGAGTTTATAACAAACTCCCGGTTGCATACGACCTGCTCTTCCTCTTCGTTGTCTGGCGGCGGCTCGTGTAACCAAAGTTTCTTCTAGACGAGTTAGGTCTGTTTCCGGTATATATCGTGTTTCTTTGACTTTTCCCGAGTCAATGACGTATACAATGTCGTCTATAGTGATTGAAGTCTATCGGATGCTTGTGGTCAACAACGGGGGAATGATTCCCGCAAAGCCAAGTCGCACCTCAGCAACATTAGTTGCGGCAATGGCTTTCCACTTTGTCGTTTTGTTGAAGACACGGTTTTGCTCTTCAATTGGGAGGTTGGCATGAAGCGGAAGAACATCTGCTACTCCTGCATCCAAAACAGTGTTGATGGTGTCTATGCATTGACGAATTTCGTTTACGCCTGGAAGGAATATCAGGATCCCGGCCCTTTCGTACTTCTCGACGACGTATGCCACAAGGGCAGCAATAAACTACGGAACAAAATGGGCGTTGATGCGAGCGCAATTCCGTTAGGCAAGGCAAAAGCAAACCTGACAGTCTATGGTCTTGGAGCTTGCGATTGTGTGGATAGCGGCCAAAGATCTCTCATCCAGGTCGTTTCCGTAGACTTGGCGCAGCTTTTCTAGCTTCTGCATTTGCTTGTCGTTGAATTTGTCTTGTCGGTCGTGTGAAGGAGGAACGTAGCCAATCATGGGAACGATCTCCTCCAGGTACCTGTGGCAGACACAATGAATCTATCATCCGGTCCCTATATTTCATTTATGGGCCGCACCTGTCAGTGACGGGGTGCGTGATTCCAGGAATTGATAAAACAGGCGCTCCATTAAAGTAGTCGGCAAACACTTCATGGTTGATGGTGGCAGACATCAAGATAACTTTCAGCTTCGGGTGACTCCGTAGGAGGTGTTTAAGAGCGAGCAAGAGAAAGTCCCCATCGAGGGAGCGTTCATGGACCTGGGAAGGGGGGTCGGTTCACGAGAATCACTCCAAGTTATCTCGGCACTCACCTCATCGACAACAACGTGAGACACGTTCTGCAGTTGATCGCCATTACTTAGGCGCCTTAAAACGACACCGGTGGTGCAGAAGAGAAGTCGCGTTGATTTTCCTTGTCTGCTTTTCCCTCGGACAGCGTAACCGACAGTCCCGTCGTTTCCTCGCTCGTCAGACACTCGGTTTGCCACTGAGATCGCAGAGATCCGTCGGGGTTGGGTAACAATGATGTAAGGATCATATCCTTGCTCCTGTGAGTCCTCGAATGACTCGAGGATGTATTGTGGCACTGGTTATTTATAAGGCAGGATCCAGTATATCGTAGTAAGAGGTCCATACATTGAGTAGTTTTTCCGCTACCTGCAAGGTATCAGATCACGGGTTGGGCACCAAACAATTGACATACCAGTCTCTCCGACAACAACGACGGCTCGGTGCTTTGATAGCATAGAGAGAAAGTCCGCTCGTGCTTTGAATGCAGGCAATCGTTTCCGAGTCTCTGTGATCGATGCAGGTATACTCTAGAATAACAGAATCAGTATGTCAATGCCCACATTACGCGGATGACTTACCTTTGCTTCTTTCTTTGGCAAAGTCCGTGGAGTATGTAATGTTCGGTTTTCCGGCTGTGTCTGGTTCTTTACGATCTTGGGTGTCGCAGGTATCGATGCCTCCACCTTCGTTTTGCGCTCTGGTAGCATATGAGCCATAACATCGGCTACGTTGGGAGGTCCCTCGTCCTCAATGCGAGCCCATTCTTCGTCAATAACCCTCATCAAAGTCATTCCAAAGGTCTCCTCAGACTCCTCAGGGTCAGAGAGGCGATACAATGTTGAGAGTATACGTGAGAGGATGTGTAGGCGCATATAGGGTGGTACCTCTTTGGAGGTGATGAACATGGGCGCATAGTATGGCCGAGGGTACTGACGAGAGGCGTCGAAGAAAATGTGAAGGGTCACAGGAGCTGTAAACGATGGCAGGGCATAATGTCCAGTGTCTCGAAGCTCTGCGCCCAAAGACTGTAGTTCATCCTCGTCAAAACTGAATGGCGGTAATTCTAGTTCATCGTCACCATCCCGCATGCCAAGGAGTCTCTTTCCCAGCTTTACCACGAGCAAGGTCCAGTCACCGAGGATCGCAGGGTCTGTAGTATACTCTTGAACCACGTGGATGGGCCAGCCAGCCTCTTTTACGGCTTTATCTTCTACCCACCGCTTCTTCACATCGCTCGTACCGGAGTGGACAGAAGAGACAAAGGAGTTGGAAGAGTTAGCGCTAGGAAGAAATCGTGGAGGCAAGTCACATTCTGGGGTATAAAGAAGTAGATATTCTGTTGCTGCTTCAAGGAGAGACGAAGATTCTAGGAATTTGGCGAGGAGAGGGGTCGGTTGGGAAAGGAATAGAGCCGCTTTCTTGACTTGCGTTTCCTTAAAACCAAGCGTTGCGAGCTGACTCGACACCTGCGAAATGGCTTGCTCGTCTAGAATCGAGCTGCTTTCATTTCCGTACAATGCAAACCCCTCGTACCGGGTCAGTATTCCGAGGGAATTTATAATTGGTAACGGATAAAATCACCTCTTTAATTGCTTCCTCCACTTCTTCTCTCAACGATGTTGCCATCTTGACTTCTGGGCTATCACTATATGGACCATGAGCAGAACCGGGCCTGCTCTCCGATGAATTGTTTGTAGCTTCCCGTTTTTGCGCTGCCTTTGCTTGACGCTCCTTGACCTCTTGCAGGGCAGCGAAGGGATCGGCGGCGTACATCCACTGCTGGTGTTCAGGAGCTGCCTGGTGCTCCGCGGCTAGTTCATTCCAGTAGTCTCTGGGACCGGGTGGCAAAGCGCGATTAACTGGCATTCCATTGCAGAACTAGTATAATGTACATCTTGAGGGACGAGATGCGATGATCGAAAAAGTCCGTCACGAACGCGATATAGAGCGTATGTTGCACCCCAATGTCGAGCTTCGAGGGCCGTTGGTCGATAATAGGGTGGGTGGGGTGAGAACCGTACAGTTTCTCGCTCCGACGTTTTCTTGTTGATTTTTGCCAGAGTCACCACAAATGAATATCCTTGTTCTCCACGGTGTATCTTAGTGATGGTGAGCTCAATAGATTAAAGGATATTGTGGTACCAGGAAACGTACAGTATCAACAATCGGTTTCTCCCAGCCGATTTTCTGGCACCTTCGAAAGAGGATGTGCATCGAATACAGGCCGCGGTATATGAAAGACGTACTTTTCGTGGAGTAGGCTCAGAGGATACTTGTATCCCGGGGGAAACAGGGGCCTTTCGCCTTCAGGTTTTGATGCACTCGACTCGACAGGCTTTGAAGATTTTGAAGAGCTCCCTGCGTTTCCAGACTTGACTATGCCTCTCTTTGGCGTCATTCTCGTAACGGGCAGTTTCCTTTCAGAGCACTCGAAGGAGGGAGAAATATCAAGAAAATGATGATTGGCACAGCCACCCTCAGAGGCAGTCAGAGGCCTGGTGCTTATGTAACCGATGATTCAGCCTAAGTATTCTCCTCGTCGGCACTCCAAGTCCTGTTCAACTCCCACATCCACGACTATGGCCGACGATGATCTCTACAATTTGGAGTTTCTCTCCCTAGTCGCCAAAATCAGCCAGGAGCTCGTCAACCATCTTAACCTCGACGACAAGGTCCTCGCCGAATTCCTCATCGCCCTCCATGAAGAGTGCAATGGCAGCCTTCCAGCCTTCAAGGCGAAATTGCAAGAGATGGAGGCCCGCTTTTCCGATTCATTTATCGAGGGCGTGGACCGGCTGATACTCAGCATGCATCCAAAATACAAGAAACGAAAGAAGACCTCCAAAACGAACGGGAAGGCGAAGGGAAATGAAGCAGAGTTGGATGAGGCGGAGAGGAAGAGGCGTATGTTCCCTGGACTCGCTCTGAAGAACCAGGACCCCCCTTCAGCAGTATCCGACGATGTGTTCTTGAAGGAACTGGGGGATATCGTCAATGGACGCAAACGACCAAGCCCCACGGATGAACCGCCGTCGAAGAGGCAGAAGCGTTCTCCATCACCTAGAAGTCGAAGTCCAAGCCCTGTTCGAGGAAGAAGATATAATGAAAGGCGAGGGCGTTCCGATGATAGACACGGTACTCGCAATCTGGACGAACGGCCGGTCTTGTACAAGATATATAATGGGAAGGTTGTGGGCTTGAAGGATTTTGGTGCATTTGTTGCATTAGAGGGTGTCGTCGGAAGAGTGGAAGGTGAGCGTGCTTTCTTCACTGTTTTTCGTACCGTATTGATCATTTGACAGGCATGGTACATGTTTCACACATTCAGGCTGGCGCAAGAGCCAATTCTGCCAGTGATTTATTGAGTCGTGGACAGCCTGTGAAGGTCAAGGTCTTGAGTGTGGCTGGTAGCCGTATCGGTCTTTCCATGAAGGATGTCGACCAAGCAACTGGACGCGACTTGACGCCTTACCTCCGCATCAAGTCGGAAGCAGAACTGGAGGAGGAACGGGCACGCGCATCTCGTGTGTCTTCGGGTGCCAATAATGTCCCGCTGCGGGCGAAAGATGAGGCACCAGTCAGGTCTGCCAAACGGCTTACGTCTCCGGAGCGCTGGGAGCTTAAACAACTCATATCTTCTGGCGCCATTGATCCAGCTGAATACCCCGAACTTGACGAGGAGATGCACAACCCCATGGCACATGTCGAGGCGGAAGAGGAGTTGGATATCGAGATTCGGGAGGAAGAACCGCCTTTCCTTGCAGGACAAACGAAACGAACTTTAGAGCTCAGCCCTGTCAAAATTGTCAAAGCACCCGATGGCTCGCTTAATCGGGCAGCACTGAATGGTGCGTCATTGGCGAAAGAGCGTCGAGAGTTGCGGCAACAGGAGGCCAACGAACAAGCGGATTCTCAGGCGCGCGATTTCAGTCAACCATGGTTAGATCCCATGTCGAAGGACTCGGACAGAATCTTCGCGCAAGACTTGCGTGGAAGTCTAAAAAGCCAGAAAGTTGGAGAGGTGCCGGGATGGAAGGAGCAAAGCTTCAACAAGGCAACGACTTTTGGTGAAATAACAACTCTCAGTATACAAGAACAGAGGAGGAACTTGCCCATCTATAAGCTTCGGGATCAGTTGTTGCAAGCCATTGCAGATGTGTGTTTCGTTTTGCTCCCGAGTTTTGGACCATTAGACTAACCTTCTTTCTCTAGCATCAAGTGTTGATCGTCGTTGGCGACACGGGTTCGGGAAAAACAACACAGATGGTTCAGTATCTGGCTGAAGCTGGTTATGCCGACAAGGGAAGGATTGGATGTACGCAACCACGTCGTGTGGCTGCTATGTCCGTTGCCAAACGTGTAGCAGAGGAAGTGGGATGCCGCCTTGGACAGGAAGTTGGGTACACGATTCGTTTTGAGGATTGCACCAGCCCCGAAACACGGATCAAGTACATGACTGATGGCATGCTACAGCGTGAATGCCTCATCGATCCGCTATGTAGCACATACTCCGTTATCATGTTGGATGAGGCCCACGAACGGACGATTGCTACAGATGTACTTTTTGGCCTTCTCAAAAGTAAGCATCTTTGATATCATACTTAGAAGTGAGCTAACGGACGGTTGTAGAGGCTGTGAAACGTCGCCCAGACCTGAAGCTCATTGTTACATCTGCAACGCTCGACGCCGAGAAGTTCTCCAAGTACTTCTTCGGTTGTCCTATCTTCACCATTCCAGGACGAACTTATCCTGTCGAAATCCTATATACAAAGGATCCAGAAAACGACTACCTCGATGCATCCCTCATCACAGTCATGCAGATCCACCTCTCTGAGCCACCCGGCGACATCCTATTGTTCCTGACTGGTCAGGAAGAAATTGACACGGCATGCGAGATTCTTTTTGAGCGCATGAAGGCCTTAGGACCCAAAGTTCCTGAACTCATTATCCTCCCAATTTACTCCGCCCTTCCCTCCGAAGTGCAGTCGCGTGTATTCGAACCTACTCCACCAGGTGCTCGCAAAGTGGTCATCGCCACGAACGTCGCCGAAACCAGTCTAACCATCCCCGGTATTTACTATGTCATAGACCCAGGCTTCTCGAAACAGAATGCCTATGACCCTCGACTCGGTATGGATTCACTCGTTGTCATGCCCATCTCGCAAGCCCAGGCTCGCCAGCGCGCTGGACGTGCCGGACGAACAGGCCCCGGAAAATGCTACCGTCTATATACAGAGGCCGCGTACAGGAATGAAATGCTTCCGAACTCCATACCTGACATTCAACGAACTAATCTCTCTTCGACGATCTTGCAACTCAAAGCTATGGGCATCAACGACCTTCTCAGCTTCGACTTCATGGATCCGCCTCCTGCTCAGACCATGTTGACAGCATTAGAGAACCTCTACGCCTTGTCGGCCCTCGACGACGAAGGTCTATTAACCCGACTGGGTCGCAAGATGGCGGATTTCCCTATGGAGCCACCCCTCGCAAAGATGCTCATCGCGTCTGTTGACCTTGGTTGCTCAGAAGAAATCCTGTCCATCGTCGCTATGCTCTCAGTGCAGACGGTGTTTTATCGCCCGAAAGAAAAGCAGGCACAGGCAGACTCGAAGAAGGCCAAGTTCCACCAGCCTGAAGGCGACCATCTTACATTGCTGACGGTTTACAATGGTTGGAAGGCTGCCAACTTCTCGAATCCTTGGTGTTACGAGAACTTTGTCCAAGCGAGGAGTATGCGGAGAGCCCAAGACGTCAGGAAACAGTTGCTTGGCATCATGGACAGGTAGGTTCCTTCTCTCTGGAACGAGGTGAACCAGATTGATTGTTCCTTAACAGGTACAAGCACGATGTTGTTTCCGCTGGGCGAGATTACAATTGCGTCCGCAAAGCCATCTGTTCGGGCTTCTTCCGACACGCTGCAAAAAAGGACCCTTCAGAAGGTTACAAAACGCTTGTTGAAGGCACACCCGTTTACATCCATCCTTCCTCTGCCCTTTTCAACCGCAACCCTGAATGGCTGGTCTACCACGAACTGATCTTGACCACCCGAGAATATTGCCATAATGTGACAGTGATTGAGCCCAAATGGCTGGTGGAGTTCGCACCACAGTTCTTCAAGGTCGCAGACGCGAACAAGATTAGCAAGCGGAAGAAACAGGAGAAGATTGAGCCTTTGTACAACAAGTACGAGAAGCCGGACGAATGGCGGCTATCGAAAGTCAGGCGGAGTGCAAGATCTGTAAGTTCGCGTTTGCGTCCGCAGTCTTAATTTTATGCTCATGACTCAAATTTTCAGTCTCAAACATTCGGTTAAACGCCAGGACCTAGTGTATACCCTTATTTTGGTTCATGTCGCATTCCTTGTAGTTGCATATCATTGTAATAACGTTAGTTTCTGGTTTATTAGAATTCATGATGGACTATTGGGATAAAGCTCAAGACACTGTAAATGTCCTTCGTTGAACGATGCAGATACTACAAATGATGATATAAGCCTAGGGCATAATGCCAAGCCGACAGAGATACTGCGTCCCCAGGTTACGACTTGATGAGGGATAGGCAGGAACCATAAACCCAGGACAAGACAGGGCAAGGTCAAGATAAGTACAGTAGTGTTATCTCGGGGATGGAGAATAGTAAGAATGAAGATTGCCCTGACGGCGAGACCCCTCGACGACCCTTAATTATCGTCAGTACCATATTCATCGACACGAAAGCGTTCGGAGCTCACCTAATCCTTCAATTGGAAGTCCCCTTAGATCTTTACCCAACGAACCTCAATGAGTCCGCACTAACATAATACTTGGCCACCTCGCCCGGTTTGATCGTGGCACTCGTGTCGGGGACAAGCAGGAACGTCTGGGAAAAGACCCGAGGATGGCCCTCAACCGTTTTCGCGGGAGTATTAGGCGGATTTCCGCTTGGCCCACGACCATGCGTAACGTTTCCTGAAACGATAACGAGGAGAGATGGCGGTGAGGTCCCTACGTAGTAATGAGTGATTAACAAGAGCCGTGTCGCGTGAAGAGTTGAGTAATGCTCACCAGGGACGGGTTGGCAATCAAACGACTGGATGTCGTGTTTAGTCATCGGCATATTCTGGATCAGCTGCCGGAGCCCATCGAGGCCTTGAAATGGTTTTCCGTTCCATAGCAAGGACGAGGACTGGCGATAGAACTGGGGCAGATCCACAAGCCGAGTGTCCGAGTCATAAGCAGCGTAATAAAGACGAGTGAAGTGGTCTGCAGCTCGAGTAGCAATTTCTATGCTGTGAAAGGCGTTATGTTCAACACGATGTAATTTACCTGAGGACCGGACACTCACTCCTGACGTACAAGCGGCGTAGGCGAAACAGGTGCACTCGATGAAGTTGTAGCCATGCTAGTGTGCGTAAGGTCTGCGAACGTCATTGACCGCCCATAAAGCCAAATATATGAATTCACGTGACGTATAAATGCTTCCCAACTGAATTTGGGCCGGAATGCTAAGAAATTCCTTACAAGATGTACATAAGGTGACAAGCAAATGCTTGGTGATAAAGTCAAGCATAACCTTCACTTCAACCTCCCTTGAACCTTCGCTGGACTTTCCCCTGCAATGGCAACAATTGGGAATATCTTAATCGAAGTTTGTGTCGACTCCGTTGAATCGGCAATAAAGTGAGTGTCGTCCGTTTGACGGAACACTAATTCCAGTATGCCCTAATATTCACCACGGTGTAGCGCCGTTGAAGGAGGCGCTGACAGGCTTGAACTGTGTGCCAACCTCGGAGCCGGTGGCGGAACCACACCTAGCCTTGGACTTCTGAAGCTAGTGAAACACGCAGTAAAGGACATACCCATCATGGTGAGTCGTGTGCGTCTGCTTCTGCCAGGTATACTGACGCGACATTCGATAGGTTATGATCCGACCAAGAGTGGGAGATTTTCTGTATTCTGATTTCGAGCTGGAAGTTATGCTGGAAGATATACGGACCTTCAAGGACCAAGGTGTTCGTGGATTTGTCGTTGGCATCCTCACAAGAGACGGACGCGTGGACATTGAGCGAATGAGAAGGTTCGGGGATCAACCACGTCCCGGTTATATCGAACTCACCACTTGACCAGACTCGTGGACGAGATTCTCCCTCTAGAGGGTGAGTGATATTCGACAATGTTCGGCATGCAAGACTCACCTTGACGCGGAATGTAGTATGCTTTCACAGGGCCTTTGACATGACCAAGGACGCAGAAACAGGTAACGTCCTCCTACAATACCTCGGGTGGAATGGACCGCAAACATATTTTCCAGCGCTACGCGACATCATGGACATAGGAGGTGTATCTCGGATTTTGACAAGGCGAGTCGAAATTATCAGGGTCTGACTCTTGTTCTAACCGCGTCAATTATAGCGGCCAGGAAACAACTGTCGTCCAAGCTCTTCCAAAAATCGAATCGCTGTTCCAGCTATCGAAGACTTTGACCGATCACGAAGTATGGGGTCTGACGATTCTTCCGGGATCTGGGATCAACGCAAAGACGGTACCAGATATCCTTCCAAGGCTCCTGCCACTGGGTCTCAGAGAAATTCATTTGAGCGCGGGACGATGGTTGCCTAACAACATGGCTTTCAAGCGACCCAATATGGGGATGGGACTTGGCGGTGAAAGTGACTGGGGGGTTTGGCGAACCCAATCAGACAAGGTGAGGGAAGTGAGGAGGATGGTGGATGCAATGGTGGAGGACTTTGTCCGCAAAAAGGCGGCAATGTAGAGTCTGTACTTCTCAATGTTGAGACAACCGTACGTTTCTCAAGCTAATCAGGAATTTTGCTTGATACCCGGTGAAGCGGGCTTGGAGCCACGATCGAAACAGAAACCAGAAGATGTGCTTCAGAAAAGACAGTGAGCAAACATCTTCTGTCTTTGGCACAGTAAATTCAGCCTAGCAAGTATATATTCAAGTCTTGTCAGACCGGAACCCTGGGTTAACATTTTGTGAATGCCTCGGAAGTCAAAGCCAGGCTCAGGTGGGCCCACATCGCATTTTTCCCGGGAAACCCATTTCGCTGACCCTGTCGACGTGTATTATATGTCTTTCACGCTCCGCCTTCGTAATTGTGGCTCACCCGCCTTGGTTTTCAGGTCACTGCCGTCTTTATTCTGAGAAACTCCTCAATGCTTCTTTTGGTCTTTATGCTATTTCGGTAATGTTGTGGACGGCTGCTCAAAAAGGTTTTATGTCAAATAGGACGAATATCTGCCTCATTTTCCAGATGCCTGCGACACAGACTTTATTATGTGTGTGCCTGGCTATCTTCCAAATGGGCACGGAGTTGATGATGACGAACATTCAACGCAGAGGTCCATAGTAGACCTCATTACCACTCAGTATTCCCGCCACTCCTGTACCAGGACAGATGGCTGCCAAAGATCTTATACAAAATATTACACTGTTACACATAGCTACGAGACCGTATCGTGGTTGGTTGAAAGGATAGGGGGAATTTGGAGCCGAAGCGCCACAAATTTTAACAAACGCGTCTGATCACGTGATTTATAGCCCCAGTGTCAGGGACTCGGGGCGTTCGTTGGGCTCAATGACGGGTATTGGACAGCATTAACCTCACAAGTCATTAACACTACGCTTTCCAAAATTCCGTTCCCAGAAGCAAACGAGTAACGAGCAAGGCAGAAGATGTCGAAGAGAGAGCTCAGCAGGTTGACTGGAGCGACTGACGTCGAGGGATCACGACCCAAGCGTCGCAGAGACGCTACCACTTTCCCCAACCCATCCCCGGATGCCGAAGTCCCAGTAACAGGGCCAACAGCGGAGACGTTATTGCAGAACGGAAGCGGGGGCCATGTTGGTATGCAGTCGGTGAAGGAACGGGGGCTACAGCTCTGGCAAACGATCAAGGAGGCAAAGAGCAAAGAGTAAGTTCTGTCGCCGTACTCCTGCCTTATTCGACTCTGATGTATCTATCTCCGCCGCATTCTCTTCACACCTCTTTCCGTGTGCCTCTTTTTCTCTCCTTTCACCTCCCAGTGGTCGCCCACTCGCCACGGTTTTCTTAACGAAACCTTCGCGGAAGTTGTATCCAGACTATTACCAGATCATTCAAAGACCCATCGCGTTGGATGACATCAGGAAGCGCCTCGACACTAATGCTTATCCTTCAATGCAGGCTGTACTCACCGACTTCGAGTTGCTATTTAACAACGCACTGGAGTATAACATGAAGGACAGTGGGATATGGAAGGACGCGAAGGATATGCTGGTGAGCAGGGCTACATCCTCTGACGGCGTTATGAAACCTCACTACTTGGCAATTTCTCCCAGAAACTCGTGCACAAGACATATGAAAAACTCGTTCCCACTGCAGAAGAAGACGATGACTCAGATGATGACGAGAGGAAGGGAAAATCCAAAACACCCAGCCTCAACCGTATGATCAAATCAAGACTACAGAAACTAATTGAGAAGACTGATAAAAAGTGCGTGTTGGATGGACTCTGATATTGTCCAAGCATTAACGTACCATGTTTCAAGTGGTCGTGTTATGTCGACGGAATTTATGGAACTTCCCAACAAAAAGCAATGGGCGATTTATTATAAACAAATAAAGAAACCCCAGTGCCTCGAGAACATTTTCGTGCGTATATTCTCATGTTAAATACCCCTCGACTAAATGCCTCTCAGAGACGGATTAAACGCAAGGAATATCACACTGCTGCAGCCTTTGCGGCTGATGTCGAACTCGTTTTCTCCAACGCCATGGCTTTCAACCAGGATCATACCCTCATTTGGGAAGACGCATTGGCTCTTCGTGTAGGTCTTCCATGACTGTTATCACGGGCTATATTCAATGGAGATTCTCTAGGATTACTTCAGACAGCTCATGTCTGACCTCCCACCACCTCATTCCCTGCCCGAATACTCATACAAAGCCATCACCAACAAAATCAAGATCAAACCTCCCACTGCTCCTTCAAACGCGCATTCGGAACTTACTACCTCTAAACCGGAAGCATCATCTTCTAGTTTGCTTCTCCGCGTGCCTGCAGCGAACACAGCTGCCGCAAAGTCCTCGCAGCCAGCTTCTGCATCACCCACAACTAAGAGCAAACCCTTGCCCCCTACAACTTTACCTGCAACCCCATCTACAGCGCCCAGTGCCCCTGTGCCAACAGCAACAGTTACACTAGCAAAATCACCAGTGGCACCGCAACCCCAGTTACCTACCCAGCAACTTCCACCGCCAGTAGCAACTCAACCCTCAACTAAGTCCGCGTCTGCTACTCCACAACCTGCTGCCACAGTTCCGCACACTACTTTCGCGTATTCACATTACTCCCATCCATACCAACCGATCCCTCCGCCGATCCAAGCACCCTCGACTACCCCTGCAGTCCCCCCTGTTAAAACCGCGCCGGCAGCATCAAGTTCGCCCACTCCTACCTCTATACACCCTAACCACCAGATCAAGTTTGTGAAAGTGAGAATTCAACCACAAGGTCGACTGTTCTGGTTAGACCATCGCGAGGGTGTAAAGACATGGGCTCTGCGGTTGGCGCCGGGAGAGACAGGAGTGAATGTTGACGATCTGGTATTTGTGGGTGATGAAGAAGCGGAGGAGAGTAGTGATGAAGAGGAAGAGGAGGATCTCAAACAGGAGGAAGAAGAGGAAGACATGGAGGTTGATGGGTTTGCATCACCCACTAAGAATGGCAGAACGAGGAAAGGGAAGACGGCGGTTAGACGTTCACAGAGAACTGCTGCTGCAACTACGAGAACTACACGGTCCGCGGCCGCGGTGGCTAAAAATAAGGTGCAAGAGAAGAAGAAGGAAGCCGAAAAGGTGGAGGAGGTGCAGCTGAAGCTTAACGGCATTGTGGTAAAAGAGAAGGAGGAAACAACACGGCAGTGGAACGTGAGCTTACCTATCGGATCCAATATTCTGGAAATTGGAGAGAAGGGCGGGCTGATGTGGAAGGTTCACATTGAACGAATAGCTGATTAATTTAGGGTGCTCCATCCTGTTCGTTCTGTTCTTTTGCTGTTTGATGTTGGGCTATTCACTATACTCGCTATCGTCGTCTTCGGTTTTCATATTGCGTTTGCAGTGTATGTATTCTATATATTCTACTAGGCAACCTTCGAGCAGCACTTGTGCATTAATCCTGCGTACGTTGGTACCACAATAGACATAATTCGTGGTCAATCAAATTGAGTTAATACACCTTGGCAAGATTGATAAGATATGTTTTCGATCAGTACCCTGTTTTTTTCTTCATTTTGAATAGGTATCGTGACTTCGGTTCTCGGCCATCGACCGCTAGAAGGATCAAATCACACTTGGACCTCCACTACCATCATCACTTCTCACCGTAGAAAAAGAAGCACCTGCTGTGTGCTTGACCTCTAACCCCTCTCCAATTTCCGACTCCCAACACTATCTATACCTGACGCTATCAATCATCCATCTACGAGTTACTCTACTCCCCATTCTCTCATACTAAACTACGCAAATACCTCCGCACGAGGTTCCGACGCAACGACGTAATGACTCCAGCCGCCGTTGAAGCGAAAGGTGAGGATAAGATAGGCGCCGAGGAGAAGCAGGCTCCTCCCGCCACCATTTGCGTTGCGAATGGAGAACAAGGGAACGGTATCGACGTTGAACATAGTGATGGCGAGGAGGAGAATGATCCCGCTGAGGGAGGCACTGGTGGTTCGTATGATTTTCTTCGGGTTGGAGGTTCCTTGCTCCTCCCCTCTGAGATTACGAATGACTGAATGTGACCGTTTCAGGCGAGGGAAAGAAAAAGAAGAAAAAGAAGAAGCCTAAAAAAAAGAAGGCTCAGCAGAGCGAGCCTCCTCGCGTTGGGTTATCCAAACTCTTCCCTGACGGCAAATATCCTGAAGGTGAAATTCAGGAGTACAAAAATGAGTGCGTTGCACCTATCTTGTCTAATGCGGCTCACTTAGTCGAGGTCAACTTCAGCAATTCCTGGCGCACGACGTCGGAAGAAAAACGGTATCTCGAGAGGATTGCACTTGAAGATCCTGAAGAAACCTACAATAATATTCGACGTGCTGCAGAAGTGCACAGGCAAGTACGACTGTACGCACGTCGGAATATTAAGCCCGGAATGTCGATGACGGATATTGTGAACATGATCGAGGATGGAACTCGCGCACTGGTGGAGGAGAATGGGCTAGAGTCTGGGGTTGGCTTCCCAACAGGCGTCAGCTTGAACAACTGTGCAGCTCATTACACACCTAACGCAGGCGATACTATTGGTGAGTGGACCTATGGCCTGTGTATTAAGTATATAATCAACTATGTTGCGAACAGTACTACAGCAGAGCGATGTATTGAAGGTGGACATTGGTGTGCATGTGAAAGGCAGAATTTGCGATTCGGCCTTTACGCTCAACTTCGAACCCACTTATGACAAACTGTTGGAGGCAGTGAAGGCTGCCACTGAAACTGGTGTGAGGGTGCGTCATATATGGTGCCAGCTAAAATAACTGGCTGCTCATGAAAAGTCTATAGGAGGCTGGCATTGACGTCAGGTTGGGTGAGCTTGCGGGGTACATCCAGGAGACCATGGAATCATATGAAGTGGAGGTAAATGGAAAGGTTTATCCTGGTAAGTTCTCCATTACATCGGAAAGGCTCACCATTCACGTGCCTGTAGTCAAGCCAATCGAAAACCTGAGTGGACATTCCATCAACAAATACCAAATTCACGGGGGGAAATCGGTATTGCTCGTAAAAAATGATGACCCCACCAAGATGGAGGAAGGGGAATACTTTGCTATTGAGACCTTCGGCTCAACAGGGCGAGGACGTATCGTTGAAAGCGTAAGCGGATCAGGTTTTCGAAATAAGGGTAATGCTTACGATTGCGGGGCAGGGTGAATGCTCTCACTACGCGCGGATCATGGATGCGCCCCATGTGCCTCTGAGGTAGGATTTTTTTGACAGAACACGTGGCCCCATGTATTTATCCGTCTGAAATACAGGCTATCGTCTGCGAAGTCATTATTAAAAACAATTAACAATAACTTCGGAACACTGCCTTTCTGCCGACGATACTTGGATAGGATCGGAGAGACCAAGTACCTGCTTGCGGTGGGTGACCAAATCTGTCGTACCTGCTCCGGATGCTAACGGGTGGTCTCTGCAGCTGAACCATTTGGTCAATCAGGGGATTGTCCAAGATTATCCTCCTCTGTGTGACCAACGGGGTTCGATGACGGCACAGTTTGTATGTGCATTCCAATTTCCAAATGTGGATGATTTCTAAAATGTAACCTAGGAGCACACGATTCTTCTGCGGCCAACAGTGAAGGAGGTGGTGAGCCGAGGAGACGATTATTGAGTGATACATGACGATCGGACCGGAAATGATCAATGATCGCACCCCACGGGGTGAACCCGAATCAGGCGGTTCTGTTGCCACCGCCTCAAGACTTGTACTTTACGATCACCTGCGACCAATGAATCTTGTGCTTTCTCCATCGTGGCTTCGTCCCCTACCATGAATTCCTTCCTCATGAATGTCATCTTTCCTCCATGGGTCTCTCAGCGCGCAACAAATCGCAACGCTCCGGAGCAGCCTTCTAGGCGGTCGCCCACTCACTCGCTGCAGTACTATAGCACCCCTGGCGTGTTCCCACCTTCCGCTCGGGTCGATCCGAAGCTCAAGCGACAACCTCGACGCCCCCTGCACGTCTGGGAATACTGGAAATATGCTGCTTTCCTGGCGGCCAAAGGTGGAGCAAATGACGTGTCTCGTTCTCACCTGGGCACTTAACTAGACCTCGTAACAGCGACGGAGTTGACAACTGATGTGCTCTCGCACCAGATATGGGGTCCTCGCAAGAAGACCTGGGGTATCGAAATGACCATTGCCACGAGTCTTACCCGAGGTACCGGTCGACATACGGCACTCATTGACATTGTTAGTTTCAACTCTTCCCCGTGATTATGGAGCGCCGTGATTGATGTTCCATTTTATCTTTAGGGCACAATCCGTATGTTCATGAATATCGGCGGGCTTGTACCCTTACCTTCAGATGCGTTGACTACGCCTGTGACCTTTCGCGTGAGAAGACGGAACCTACGGGGAATTCTTGCGCCCTTCGATGCAGCTGAAACAGGCTTCCGTGAGCTCTCCGGAGAATGGGTCGTCGGGAAGAAGACTTGGCAACGATTACAAAACGAGTGGAAAAATTCTGCCATCAACACGCCAGAGAAGTGTCCAGCTTCAAGGAAAGAACGGATTGTTTTGTATATACACGGAGGTACGATGTTTCCCTCTGTCCCTGGAGTGATCCAGTTTGTGAGGCATACTGTATTACAGGAGCATACTATCTCTCGAGTGCTGCTGCTCAGCGTATGGTTTCCATCCCTTTGGCGAAATATACGGACGCGAGAACCTTTGGTGAACAAACTTTAGGATCTAGTCTTGATTTTCCACTTATTTCGGCTCTTCTTAGCTATCGACTATCGCCTTGCGCCAGAGACTCAGTTCCCCGGGCCACTCCATGATGTGGTCTCTGCGTATCTTCGGCTCGTAGAGGACCTCCATATCCCTCCAGAGAACATTATCGTCAGTGGTGACAGTGCTGGTGGAGGGCTTACTCTGGCACTCCTCATGTATCTGCGAGACAATGGCTACCCCCTACCTGCCGGCGCGATTCTCATGTCACCATGGGTGGATCTCACTCTTAGTTGCGAGTCTTGGGAGTCCAACGCCATGTATGACGTGGTCCCCTTTCCAGTAATGGATAGTCATATGAATCCCATCGCACTGTACCTTGGCGAACAAACAGAGGAATACCTTACGCACCCTTACGCGAGTCCGTTGTTTGGCTCGTTTGAGGGTCTGCCACCCCTTCTCATACAGGCAGGTGAGGCAGAGGTGTTAAGAGATGAGATCATTCTGCTGGCCCACAAGGCAACTTTGGCCGGGGTTCTAGTGAGACATGAAGTCTATGATGATGCGGTATGTAGTTTCCTTCCACTCTCTACAACTGGCGTTCAAATAATGGTGTTGTAGGTCCATGTGTTTCAAGCCTGGCCACGTTTTTCTGCCACTCGTCGGGCCTTTGAGTCTATGCGCAACTTTGTTCACAACGTCCTGCCGAAACACCAGGCCGGGTCATTGCAAGTCCTTGGAGATACCGCGGAGAAGGGTATGGAGGCTGAGATTGGGAATGAGAAGGCTGTTGTGGTTGGTCCCGATGGAGTTGAGATGAAGGGTGACAGTGCAAAGCAGAGATTCAGCGATGAGCCCGAGCTACCCCTCAGTTCGAATCCTTTGCCATCTCCAGAACATCCTGGTGAAGGGAACGAGCCTGAAGATGATGGATATTGGGAAGTTGAGGATGTATGGGAGGAGGATAATTGGTTGAGAGGCGATGGGGAGGATGGCATAGAATTCCTCAGCTGCAGACGTGGTGTCGCGCCTCGGCGGTCCGGAGAACGGCTTCGGGTCGGACTGGCAGGTGACAGCGAGGACGATCAAGCCATTCCGAACGATCCCACGTCTTCAAAGGTCATTTTGTCATCGTTCTCTTCTCCCGGCACGCCCGCTCTTGCGCCTTCTCGCCCTGATTTCTCCGATGAAGGAGACGATGGGTACTTTCTAAACCCTACCACACCTCCACGACGCACAAAGCCCATGACCAACACAGTCAAGGTCCTTGGTAATAATTCCAGTTGTAATGCAGCTCGAAGAGATTTCGGTAGTCCGAAACCACTTGCTGCTATTCCTTCTCCTTTGTCTCCTTTGGTGGCTCCCTTGGTATCTCCTTTAATGGGCCCGCCTGGCGCGTCCCGGCCCATCACACCTCCGTCCTCGCCGAACGTGGACGTCGATTCATCATTGGCATCGCGGCTATATGCTCTTCCTGGTTGGATGTTGACGCCGAGTGGTGAAGGGGGTAATACCTTTACCAGGTTGAAGAGGCGCATTTCGCAACCCGTGATGCCGTTGACTGGGTGTACCAAGAATTCGAATGGGTCCTGTTGGCGGGAGCATGTTTTAGAGTCCTCAGGTTAGTGCACCCCCGAGTCCTGATGCAAGCCCGAGATAGTAGAATTCTGTTTCGCGAGATTGTGCTTCATGAATGGTCACGATTTAATGTTAATGGTAGACGGTAAGTCGATTATTGATTATCTTAGGGAATGTGTTATTGCTTCTGTCGGTAATATTTGTCTTTGTACTTATGATACGTTCTTCATTTTTCGTGAATGATATCCATATGTAATAGGCATTCCGAAGGGTTCCACATTGTACAGGGGTATACAGCAAGGTTAATAAATACTAGTGAGTATGAGAAAGACGGCAGATCAGGTCGGGCTTCTGCCAGCCTGGATATCCAAGCCCTTCTGGTATATTTCCAGTTCTTCGATGACATTCATGAGTGCATTGCACTCCCAGTTGCCGTACAAAAATCCTTCATATAGCATTGTTGTGCCGGCCCATGCAGCGACGACCGAGAAAACGATAAATATCGGATTAATCCATGAATGGGGAAGCCATGCTGTGCCTATGGCAGCGCCAACGAGAAGAGCGAGACACAAGACAAACACAAGCAATTCCCTCTTCGACCTTTGACGAGCGAAACGATAGCGGTCTGTGAGGGCTTGTATGATCGTCATGACTGCTCCTTTCGCTAATTCCGTTTGAGTATCATCAGCGGTGCCATTGCGATACACGCTAGTTGCATCAGGCTGATCTGGACCCAGCTGGATATCAAGTGTTGCCTCCAAGCCGAAATGGTCGGAATACGAAAAGTTGTGTCCGGGAACTTTCTCAGTGAGGACAACATTGCATTTCGAGGCACGTAGTTGGGGATATGGCTGGCCTCGTGGGTGGCGGTATAGGATGTAGTCGAGGCGTTTGCCCCAGAAAGTAGAGGGGAGGTAGGATTTACTCGCGGACCAGGTATTTACAGGCGAGTCTGCGGTGATACCGTGTTTGATGATGGCGTCTTGCGGGCTGAGGGCATTGACGTTCTCGCTGTTGGGGTGGACGACTGCCCACGAGTCGTGCAATGCTCCGTGGTCACGGATGATCGTCATCGGCAATGTGGTAGGTATACTGTTGAAATCGCCTAGCTATTTATAAAATTAAATTAAGCTCACTCCGGAAGGGAGAGCAACATACCCCGATGACATAACGACCTAACTCTGCGGCTTGTCTTGCAAGCTTGGCGTACTCCCAAGCACCAACGAGTCGATGTGCTCTCCTATATTCCGGTCCATCTTCACCCCCCTTGGCATAGAGCTATGACACGATGAGTACGTCGACAAGAGGTGTAGGGGATGGATACACACATGAGTATTGAGGACTTGGACCTTTCCGAGAATAGGATGAAGAATGACAACGCTTGCGGCAGCCTTGCCGACGAACCAGTCTCCGGCAGCGACGTCAATAGGCTCCCCATTCAAAGCATAAGGGTATACAGATGCTTCGATAAAAGCAAACCGCGAGAATATTGCAAGACCTGCGCCTAAAGCACCACTAGCACGAGGTGACAAAACGGGCAGGCAGGGGTGAGTTGCTACACGGGTGACAAGACGGAGAAATAGTCAATCCACCTATAGAAGAATTTGGCATATGGTAGTCGGTGCTGTACAGCTGCTCTGACTTTCTCGTAGTCGGCGTAGACCCATATTTCTTGAAGAGCAATAATATCATAGGTGGAACGAGCGACGAAGTCAACGATGGCGTTTATACGTTCATGGCGGTTCTTGGAGACGAATTTGAGACCCCTAAGGAGTGTGAGTAAGACTGTTTGGAAGAGGTGGTGAGACTGACCAGCAGTTGAGAGTCAGAAGATGTAGCTGGGACTCGGAGGACATGGTAGTTTAGGAGAGCAATTGGATGTCCATTTCGGGAAGCTGGTGCTCTGACGGGAAACGTCTTTGACCTCGATTCGCAAGATCCATGGACCAGCTTATCCGCTGCAAGGTATTCCTTTCCCAAAATCTCCACAACTTGGCTCACACGTTGCCTAGCACTTTGACGATAACGGAAATCCCATCGGACCTGGTTGCCGCTTTGGCTCTCATTGCCTCTACATCCACCCAAGCGACCCCATCTGGAGTACCGCCATGCCTTTCAAAGTACGTGACACTCCTTAGTTTTTCTGTCAAGTTTGGTCTCACTGTGTCCATCTCGCAGGGCCGTAAATCGTCTGATCGCTTCAAAGACGACGTGCATGGGCTCGGCACCGGTTCAGGATACTCCAAACGAACCTCTTCACGCGGCCAATTTCAGCGCGATTCTCAATCACACGCTCAACGCGACCCAGGACGAGGATCCTTTCCTAGCAAGCGCGGATCAACGAGCAGTCCGACCCGGAAACACGGCGTGGGTGGCTCCTGGTCAAACGATACGGGCGCCTGGGGATCATGGGGCTCATCGAATGAACCGGGACCATCAACTAGCAAATCTTTGGATACATCCAATCAACCTTCAACGAATCTTCTCAGCGGGTGGGGCGCGGACGACACGTCTGGCGGCTGGGGTACTTCAGGAAATGACCCAACTAATGCCTGGGATTCGAGCGGTTGGGGTGAAGACACAGGTATACGTTCCTCTAACTCGGCACGCCACTACATCCTCAAGAGATATTCCTTTCAGTGCAACAAACCAACATCAGGACTAAAGAGTCAAAGCCAACACCCTCATTCAATCAACCGGTAACGAACTCTCCCGCGATTCCATCCGCAAGCACTGCATTCTCTCGACCTCAGAAATCCGCTGATCAGCCCGAGACCAGCGTCGGCAAATGGCCACCGCCACTACGTAAATCAACAACCGACGCCGCCTCTTCTGCTGACACAACGCCAAGATCTGTGCAGGATGTGGAAATGAAGGACGGAACGCCGGCGGCTTCATCCACCGCTCCCGTTCCCGCCGTTAAGAAAATTCCACTTCCAACGCGGATCCGGCCACCACTGCCTACGAGGATCAAATCGGCTTTAACCCCCGAGGCCACCGAAAACAAACCATCACCCATTTCTCCTCAGGACTGGACAAGGATCCCTCTATCTGGCTCAATAACCGGTCGCATTAACCAGGACGATATAACCAGCGATGCATCAGGCCCAATATCCCAACTCTCGACACGTGATCCAAAGGACCTACACGCAAAACTGATCAAGTGAGTAGTCGCCGCCTCATCTACCACGATCTAGCGCTCATGCAATCGCTATACCAAAAGGGAATTGATGAACGCGGTGGTAATCCGTTATAGACTCCTCAAGGCCGAAGACAGAAAAGGCAAATGGCGCGAGGCGCGCGCTTCTCAATGTTACCAACACTCTACCCCAGCGGCGCAAAAGAAACTGGAAAGCACCAACCACCAGTTTAGCGAGGAGATAGGAAAGCTAATGAAGCGGCTGAACTCGTCGCTCAAGAGGGTCGTCCAGTACTCGGATGCATTGAGTGCCCACAAGGATTTGCTTACACAGGGACTTGATCTCAAGAAGGTTCTGTTGTATACGGATGAACTTCGGGACTGGGTTGCGGATCTGGATTTGCCCAAGAGGATTTTTGCCACAAAGGCATTGATACAACAAGAGAAGGAGGAAAGGGAAGCATTCAGGAGACGGAAGCGAGAGGAAGGTGAGCATGAACTGGAATGGTGCATGCAATGGGATATTGATTTTTATCAACAGTTGATGCCCTCAAAAATGCAATTTACGAGCTCGAGCTCAAAGCCACGGATATCTGGGATGATTTCTGTCACCTGCAATACATTCAACCTCAACATTTCAAGGAAGAATTTATCACAGCAGAAAATACCATGGAGGAAGAAAATCCTGACATTGTACCAGACCTGGAGAAAGTGTTTGCAGAGTTGGGTGTTGGGAAAGAGGGAATAGGAGTGGTTTGGGACAAAATGAAGACAGTGACTGAGAACCTCAATGGCCACATGCCAAAGATTGAAGAACTCAGAGGACAAATCAAAACCCTGGAGGAAGAAGTTGCAGGTTTGAGGCAAAAGGACCAAGAAATAAAAGAGTTCTGTCAAGAGGTATGTTTAAATTCTCCATTTGTGTGTGTTATTACATCTAACAAAACTGGTACAGGCTGGTGCAAAATTAAAACAAATGGAACAATGGAAGACTGAAGACAAAGAGAGACTTGACAGGCTCTCTCAACAGATTGAAAACCTCCACAAACACCCTCACCCCAGAGCCAATGTACCTCCACCTATCACAGCAGATGACTTGTCACCCTACATTAATGATCTCGTCACGGCATATGTTGCAAAGGAAATCAAACCTGCCTTGGATGCAATTGCAGGGGCTTGTGAAAGGGACAATCAACTTGTCAAGGCAGAACTTGATAAGCTAGTAGAGCAGGTGGTGGTGAAGACATATGACCTTGTCCAAATGTCCTTGAGGGCAAATGGTTTGATACCCCGCATTGTTTCGCACCCTCCGTGATTGACTGATGCCCCTCCACATACTCTTATCTGGCTATTCTTTTTGGGACTTCTTGTAGTGACACTGTATTATACTCATACTGTTGCATTAGAGGCCGCATGTAATCTATGTCTAATCCATCCCAATGTCCGTAATATGTATTTAACAAACCGCTCGCGACTGAGATTACTTTGCAGACACCGCCTCAGCCGCTGCATCGTCAATTACCTCTTCTCCGCTCTCCGATTCCGGTTGTGGGATATATCGGATATATCGATCATAGTCCTCCCCAACACTCTCGAGATATTGTCTCAACATCTGCTCCCTCGATACAGGCCGCACTTCATACCCTTCTGAGCCTCTTCTCACCCTTACACTACTCTTCCGATCATGCGCACCGCCCAATGGTATATCCTCGTCATCTTCCACTTCATCATCAGAGCTTACCAGACTATCCTCATCATCATCGCCTTCCGCTGGGTAAGCTTCACCTTTGTAATAATCCGGATGATATGGGGGCACTCTATCGTGCTGCACTGGTATACACGAGTCACGGCTTTTGGCACCCACGCGGCGGCGGTAGCTGTTGGTAGGTTGCAGTGTGGGGTTTAAGGTATCGTTTCCATATGTCCATGGCGAGGACGCCTGTAGGTGTTCATAGTTTTCAGGCTTGTAGGTGTCTGGATCGCGCGGTGGCCAGACTACAGCAGCATCTGCACGGGCGGAAGAGCGACAGTGTCAGTTTGGCTTGATTGTGTTTGGTTTGACAGGGTGGAGACGAACAGGACCGTGAAGGCGGGGGTTTAGGTAGTAGGAATGCGATGGATCGTCTCCTCAGACAAATTTCGATGGCTCGTCTCGCGCCCGATTCATGGTGGAAAGTTCGTTCCACTCACCATCTCGAGTGGATAACTCATACTTCAGACCCGAGCCTGGCGTACGCGTCGGACAACACCACAAAAGGGGATTTTTCCCGAGCACAGACTCGATGTTGCGTCGCCTGCCGAGGTCCTGTACAGAGATTAGAAGACGAGATCTCGTCGAACGGCTAAAAGATGCTCACATAGGGGAATTTGATCTGAAGATCGCATCAGCGGAGCTCTTGGGCATGACGTGTTGTCAAACGTACCTCGCTGATTTTTCCTTTCCTGACCATCGTTGCAGCCTTGTCCTTCTCCCACCTTTCGATCGTCGTGGTATTTCCGAGTAAAGCGTTGAAATGGTAAATGCTACAATTGCATGAGCAAATGTCACTCCAAACTAAAGAGAAACTCGTACCTGAAGCCGCCGACTGCGAGGAGAACGGGGAGACATGTAACGTAGTTGAGGACTATGAAAATGAACTCGGTACTGGAAGGCGCGTCCTAAGTGTAGTGTCAGGGAGAATCTGTAACAAGCAGTTAGGATAGGATTCACCCAGTATGAGGCGTTCATGGCATCCATAACTCTCCGAGTGACCATTGCGAAGTGATATGAGCAGGCGACGTCCACGTAGAACAGGAAGCGGATAAAATGCCCATGGTTAAAGTGACCGACGCAGTTGTTGATCCACGGACAATGATGATCTTTGTCATTTGTGAGACAAGTCACCCAAGAGGTCATAAATGGAATATATACCCATGCGTAATACGCATCTAAATTGATTGTAAGGTTCGGTCAGTAGATATATGCACCTATGCTCACCTGTTACACTGTTTGCAATGATGCGAACGAGGGGGCTTGTACTTCCGGCACATGCGACAATAGCGGGGAGCGCCTGTCAGTTTCTTCACCTCATATCCTTCAGAGCGAGTATCTGGTCTCTTCACGACAAAGCATAAGTGTTTCTGCGAAAGACAAAACGATCGTAGAATGCGCACCCAGAAGTCCGGCACAGTACCAGGGTCAGTATTGACACAGAGGTAGTAGTTCCACAGGAGCATCCAAACAAGAAGACTAGAATCCACGTCAGTCTTCAATACTCGACGCAATGGTGGGAAACGAATTACGAACTTGAAAGGTGCAAGGAGTGTCAAAAGCTCGATGGAAAGCTCGCTCCCATACCACGGCCAAATGATGAAAATTTGGGATGAGTATGCAATGAAACATATGAGACAGAGGACAAAGTTGACAAAAAGCAAGCCAGTAATGCGACCCATGTCCTGAGTGCAAAGTACTGTGCTGCGATTTGTCCTTGTCGTTCCCGCACAGCAGCCGGTTCTGGAAAAGGCAACTCCGGCGATCAAACGTTTTCATTGCTTTCCCGTTCTCTTCCTCCCCTCCTCCACAAATGACCTCCCTTGCTCGCCAGGCCGTTGCACTGCGCTTGGCGCGTCCAGCGGCTCAGGCAGCTCGTTACTCATCTTCAAATATCAGTGAGGGCGGTATGTACACTACTATGAAATAGAACAAATGTTGACTTTTGACACTCGATTTGTAGCAGCATCCACAAAGGCGACTGACGTCGCCACCTCGAGTCCCACTTCTACCAAGCGTCATGACCCAGGCATTGAACAACGCAGAGCAGCGCGTTTGGCTCGTGAAGCTCGTCAACAGATGGAAGCAGCGGCTCGGCGAAGAGCAAAGGACAACTCCAACGACGCAATGATGTCCGCAACTGCAGAAGTCTTCTCCGGGTCCCCAAAGCAAAAGGGGAAAAATCAAATTCGACCAAAAAAGCGTTCAAGGCGGGACCAAGTCCAATCCTCCAATTCACGTGGAGGAACTGAACGTTCACGAGTCGAAGCTTCCAAACCTGGAGCCGCCGAAACAATCATGGCTTTCGCTCAGCGCGAAGCTGCCAGCCGCGCAGCAGCAGAAGGCAGAAAAACCACATCCTCCAGCGTACAAGATGGAATGCTTGGCGACGCCGAACTCAGCGTCGACCCTCCTCAGTTCATCGCCCCGGAACCCATCGCTCCCAATCTCGCCGCCGTTCTTGACACCGTTCCGAACCTCACCTCGTCTCTTCCGTCTATGCCACCCGCCCAAAAACTGAAAAAAGCACCAGTGGATTGGGTAAAGAGAGTTTTTGGTGGTGACTATTCGCAATTCCAATTGGATGCGCAGCAATACTTGAAGGGCACTCAAGGTCCCAAGTCAACTTATGCCAAAATAGTTCTCGAACGCAACCCAACTATACCTCTGGGCTCACAGCAACAATTCCTTGGCATTGTTCGGAGGTTGACGCGGGAGGGTGGGCCTAATGTCAAAGTCTGAACGTGGATCTTACAACAAGCCTTTGTATGGTTGCTACGTACACCAGGTTTAGATCTATTTAATGGGATGAAGTGTGGATCGGAACTCCTTATTCACACAGCAATAATTTCCATCGACTCGCAATGACGCCGGGGAATAAATCGGATTCTATGAATTACATCATAACCAACATCAACTTCACCTCAAGTACAACTGGATTGACGGTCCCATAAACGGCTGTTTTCCTTTGAACATTGCGGGATACCGAGTAATTTGCAATAACTGCGTTGGCTGTGATTTTCATACAGATATGCTTTTTTTCCTTCCCTAAACCGCACATGAGTGGCACTAGGCCAACAGCAGTTACGACTCAGACAAGCGAAGCAGGCCATTCCCACCCCAGCAGATACAGAGTAATAGACCATGCCCCAAAGTCAAACCCAGCTAACGTCAAAGCAAGCCGTGACGGAAGGTTGGTCATGAAGACAACCCGTCTTGTAAATGGGTCCAGGCAAAGGCTTGTCTCGACGATAATTCCAGGCTGCGAAACCGGCAAAGAAATTCAACGACGCGCCAAGGCAATAAGTCCGCCCAGGCCTCCTCTCGAGTCTCGGACTGAAGAACTGGATATCTGAGGTGAGTCACCCTTGGCGGAGCAATGCTCGCGGGACGACAAGCAAAGGAAGGGCCTCGTGGTTGGTAGGATTTTCCTGGGCGAGGTGGAATCGGTCGTATTAAAGCAGCGTTGCCTTCAAGAATCGGGAAAAGTTAAAATGCGAAACCCAACCCCCAAGAACTAAAACTCGAACAACGGCGCGGGTTTGTCGCGTATTGGACTAGTAGGTTTTCACCCGATTCTGCCCCATGACAAGATATAGTTTGCTGGCAATTATTGAGATGTTATGGAAGGGTGGGGCCACACAGTAGAACCGCAACACCGCGAACCACGCTGAACGTTCATTCGTCCCCGGGGTGAACCGCCTCCCTGTCTGATGTAACTCGGTCAGGACTGCGATGAGGAATGCGCTGGGAATATTACCCAATATCTGTT
This sequence comes from Podaxis mareebaensis, assembly GCA_018524725.1. NCBI lineage: Eukaryota > Fungi > Basidiomycota > Agaricomycetes > Agaricales > Agaricaceae > Podaxis > Podaxis mareebaensis. The sequence goes on along the minus strand of JAEUWP010000470.1, from coordinate 437,793 downwards.
TGAGAAGGGTGGCGGTTGGGATCGGTAGGGATCGGTATTTCTAGGGCTAATTGCACTGTGGTATGCAGAGATGGTCAGCGCAGAGTTAGGAAGCAACATTCACGATGGTAACTAGTCCGATCGTAGTGATAGACATATAAGCGTACGACAGAGACACTGTAGATGTCTCCAGTTCATCGCTTGTATGGATCATAAGAATATCGACGCATTAACCTATACATAGGGTGGGCATACAGGCTGCCAGGTAGGATAAAACACTGATGTGAATCTCAGATTCGGAAAATAAACTGAAGAGGGATTACTATTAGAAAGACAGACCTATGTCCTCCAAATCTGGAATTGTATTCTCTACTTCTCCCCTGGGGGCGCAGAACTTCCTTCACCACCACCAGTATCCGATACCTGTGTTCGTGCCCGGGTCCGGGTCCCGCCCACGACCTCATAATCATAATGCCTGTACTTCATCAACTCCTCCTCGGGTAAATACTCATTCGGCAACCAGAAGTCGTATGGTTCACTGATTTCCTCCGGCACCTTTACACCAAACGCCGTCTGATGCCTCTGAGTCTGCCTCAGGCCTCCTCTAATTCCGGCGATCAGTAACAGACTCCGCGTACGCAGCAGTTCGCCTGTATCAGGTGACCGATATTCGACCGCCTTGTTTTTCCGGGTTTGAGGTTGTCGGCGTTTGGTGGCGGCCGGTGATGAGTCTGCAACTGCTGAGATAGACGAAATCCCTTCTGCAGCTGTCACGGAGGCAGACACAGGTTGCGAAACTGGGACAGATGTAGAAACGGACGGGCCCGCAGATGGGGGAGCAGACTCTGAAGCAGTGGCCGAAATGGCCACCGGTATGGAGGGAGGTGAAGGCGAGCGCGGGCGTGAAGGTCGAAGTGGACTGGACACGACCGTTAGGTCGCCATTCAAGGGTAGAGGCTCCTCAACTGTCACAGAAGTTAGGATGGGTTCAGGTGGAGGTGCGAGAGTTGGTTCTTGCTCCAGTTCTGTGACATGTTGGGGCGGCGAAGATGTTGGGAGAGTTGGTGGGAGGTTTGAGGGCGCCCAAGGCTTGGGCGGAGACTGGGGGTGCCGTACCTTCTGGCGTTTAGCAGGCGGTGGGGTCACAGTGATTGAATGTACTGCATTGGCGAGTTCTAACAGTCTTGAACCTTCCTCCACATGCATGATAGTCCTAGGACGACGCGGAGATACAGATTCGACTTCCATCGTTCTGGGTGATGGAGGGACATTTTGCAGAGTTTCAGTGGGCAGTGGGGTAGGATGGCGACTTGAAGATACAGGTCTAGGTCCGGGAACGGGGGCGGGGGAGGGTTCTTCGTCGATGCGTATCGGTGAACCTTCGGAGTACTTTCCTTCGGGAGTCGGAGACTTCGTGGGTTCAACATTTCCTTCCGAAAGTGCCTCCTGCTCGAGGACTGTAGGATCGATTTCAGGGGCAAGGGCAGGACGTGTATCGGGTAGAGGTGACCGTTTTTGTGGAGGCGTTGGTGGACGAGGACTGGAGCTGGAAACGCGGGCTTGAGAACGAGAGAGTGCTTCTGCCGGGTCCATCTCAAATTTATGCTCCGAGCTGACGGAGGACTGTCGTTCAACTGGAGGTGGAGGAACGACGCCGTCTTCCAATTCTGGTCTCAGATCTACTGCTTCGATGGGTTCCTCTGTCTCTACCCGTGGCGATGGTGGTGGTTCGGAAGTGGGGTATATGGTGAGTTCGGGTGATTCGCCAAGTTTTGAAGGTGACATGGGAGGTGCGGGAGAGTATGAGGGTTCAGCACGCGATCTTCGACTTGCCACCGGTTTCTGAGTAAGAGGTGGTACGCTTGTCCTCGTTGAGCGTCTTGAAGTTCGTGAGGTAGTTGTTGGTGCTGGTGACTGAGAGGCTGATCCCTGTCCACCTAGCTTGAGCTTGATCTTGAGCCCGTCCCGCCGCCGACTGTAGCCGTCATCAACGAAAATCTCCTCCCCCTCTTCTTCTTCCTCCTCCCCCGACTCTACTACATCAGAAACGGCACGTCGGAAGGGTGTTGGCACTGGGGCTGGAGCTGGAGCTGAAAGCCGTGCCGGTGTTACATTTTCGCGCGTAGGTTGTGGTCTACGCATTCGGTCTCGCGGTAATAGCACCCGATATCGTTCCTCTAGCGCAAGTGCAATATCCAACATCTCCTTGCGTCGCCTCTCTCCTTCGTTGTATGCAGCAGTGCCATTGACATATGCGCCTGAAAGACTCGCGACGCCTTCCTCGGCGTCTTCCTCGGAAACACGAGGAGGAGGGGTAAAATGGGATGCTGGTAGGGCGAGGAAGGCGGAGGCGTCCATAACGCGCAGTTGTTCTATCCGTTCTTTGAGCTTGTACTGTTCATGTTGTAACTTTTCCTTCTCCCGTAGTCGCTGCCGTTTTTCGAAGCTCTCATACTTGCGATGTCGACGTTCATATGCAGCATCTGAAGTGTCAATCTGAGCCTGTATACTTTACGTTTCAGGTTTCTGGAGGGGTAAACATTGCCGGAAACTCACATCTTCCGGGCCGCGTGGTCTAAACCGCGCAACACTCGGGTTATCTTGGACATTCGTAAATGAAGGGGTTTGTATCGTCAGTTGCTCCCTGTATGCCTTTAGAACGTCGGGCCGGTCGAAATATCGCTCGCTTGTGACTGTCGTAACAGAGGATTCGGCAACTCCATTCGAGTTTGAAAACAGTTTGGAGTCGGTGGTCAACAGAAAAGGAGTATTAGGAGGGATGATGGCTTCGGTCTCGACTGTATTCGGGATGGGAAGAAATAAGCAAAGGAAAAGAAGGGCGAATAGACATAAGACGTACACCTGCGCTTCTGGTGCTCGAGGATCATGACGTCGGTATCGCAGGTACCAACTCCTGGGCCACCACGTCGTGTACGGGAGGGCAAAACGCGTTTCTGTCGGCCATTTGAGCCAGTTCCGGAAGAAGTCGACGGATCCATTCAGGAGTGGGTACTGGCGGAGGAAAATGATTGATGGGTGACGCTCGTTAAAACGTTAAAGAAGAGAACAAGTTCTGCCACAAGACAACCGCGACAACCTGAGCGGGGGACTGTCTGTGCGGGTATGGTGTTGCTTGTATGCTGTGTAGTCCTCAGAAGGGGCGATCTGTGGAGGCAGGATAGTAGTTTATAGTGAGGAAGATCGCCTGTGAATGCGAACGAGCGCTTGACAGCCAACTCATCGGACCAGCCAATCAGATTAAGAAGTATAGACTACAATCGTGCTACTCGACTCCCCCCTGCTCCCTGCACAAACACCCATCCGTCCCGCTCAAGCGTTGTCACTGCATCTACTATCATGTCTTTTGGTACAAGAACATAATCCGTATTCCTGTCCCATTCTCAGCTGCGCTCTCAAACCAATGCAACAGATTACAAACCATGTTGACATTGCAAACACCGGCACCTTGGCTGCTTTCAGTGGCGTCGTTAAGTCCGCCAAAATGCCAGTCAAACCTGCTTTTGCTTCAGCTCCCGCTTTCTGAACCTCACGCACAACTCACTGTGTTCCATCGGCCCTCGAATCTTGATGCACTTCCACGCACACTGCTCCTCATATGTCTTAGGCATCCACTTGTACGCCTCCCCAACTATCGAAACCTCATCTTTTGTTCTCGTGACTGCGAAAAATCCGCCTTTCCCACTTGTCAAATCTTTGATTATACACGGCGCCATTTCTTGGCCTTGACCCAATTGGATAACGAAAAACGGCTCCGGAAGAACCTGTAAGTGTAGGGCCGGACTGGACGATGGAGGAGGCATGGTTTGCGTTCACTCGTCCCTGACATACCAAACCGCATCTTTAAATACTTCATCCGGTCACATCGTAACTGAGGTATGCGTCTGGAATTCCTGACGCACTACTTATCCGCCGTGTACGCGAAGTATGGCCCAAAACCGTTAATCCTCCATAACTCGGAGGGAATGCGGCGTTAAAGAGTATTAACGCTCATTGCCAAGCACTTTATTCACGTGGATAAGTATATTCGCCTCGAGATCTCTGCAATTCGCCGTCCGGATGTCTAACTACCAATCTACCGTTCCCCACAACACATCAAAGACCCACAATTTCCAGCGTATAGTCTTGACTGTGCGAGCTTCCTGTGAAAACATTAAATACAGTTGTACCGCTCGGAACTCCGTCGCTTGTGAAGGCTGTAGATCCCCCGGATGCCAACAATAAAGAACTCCCGGAGGGAATCTGTAGAATGTGAGGCCATCATCATTCATTCACGGCATGCTCTAAATTCCACTAACCGCAGAGAAGGCTGTCGATGTGACACCACTGCCGCAGCTGAACTTTCCACCGCTTACTCCGCAATTGCCTTTTGATGAAGTCATCGTGAAACTGGAAGCGGTCCCCGAAAGCGCAAACGTTGCCAGTGTTTGTGTCGACCACGTTCCAAGGGATAAGAGCCCGCCCAGACGAGAACCAGAGCGAATTGCATTGATGGTTGCTTTAGCTGGGAGCGCAGTCTGAAAATCGAAGTCAGAAACTACGCCATCAAACATGCCACACAACTTACCCCCGTCGGAGATGACTATTCGCTTCTAGTCAGTTTATGAACGATCGCGATCGACACGATGAATTGAACGCACCGAAGTCGTCTGGTTAAACCGGATCAGTCAACTCAAGTTGTTTTCCGCAGACCTTAAACTCACAGTTGGACTGGGTGTTCCGCCAGACTTAGGCGGATATTTGATACCCGAAGAAGGACAAGAACCAGCCTTGGGAGCATCTATAACAAGGATCAGCCATTCAATATCAAACTCTTCACAGGTATGTTAACATACTTATTGGCACAAAAACGCCATCAATGATCGACCCCTTCAGGTTGAAGTAATACGAGACCCCATTTAACGTGCTTCCATCACAGTTAAGTGCCGGAGTGACACCGGACGCAGTCTTCAATGCCGTAGTGAGAGCGGAGAGCGTATATGTTTTGGATGTGCTGGGGAGGATACCCGCGTTGGATAACCAAGTGTATGTGGGCAATGTCTGCACATGGACATGAGTATGTGCATATCTCTAGTAGATGTTCTCTCTGACCCTGAATAACTTGACTACAGTTTGGAAGAATGCAACAGCCTATGGGAACAGCATCAGATGCGCACGACTACGGGATAGCAATCGAGCGTACTTCTGCACCTCTTGGGCTACCACTCGGCAAACAACTGGTCCTAAGGGTACTCATACAAGTTCCGTGCGTCGACCACTCGTGCTTTTCCCAGTGTTGAGCTCTTATTCGACAGTCAAATACGAGATGCTTACCTCCCAGAATCGTTCGTTCTCCCCATTGATGTCGACCCAATGCTTCATCATGTTAACATACCATCGGCGATCAGGCTATCAGCACTTACAGTTTGCATAAAGGTCAACGTATCAGTCGCTCCTTGAGCGGAAAGTAACTACCATCACCCAGGGTCTGAACTTTCCATGTGTATATCCTTCTACCAGAGATGACACTCACGGAGCTTATACCAGTATATGCGCGGGAGGGATCACAGTCCTCCTCAAAGGTGGTATCGCAGCTATCCAGACAACATGTAAAGCTCTTTATAATTACCGTGTCTCTATTTGGTACTCACTTATCAGGCCAAAGACCTAAAGCAAGCTGTTTACTTCCCATAAAAACCGCCAAGACCGATGTGCTCACCATGAATCGTCCAACTGTCAACCGGCCCAGTTGATGGATTTGTGTCCCAGAACTACATACCACGCATATACTCGATTAAATACGCACCAAACAAGCACCACCGACTCAGGGACCCACCTGAGTCTGCAATAGAAGGCCCTATTGGATTACAATATTAGGATCTTTGTCAAACAACCAAGTAATCCGCAGAGCACATACTCCTGGACTTTCAAAACAGCATAGATTCGAGACGGATGATGTGTTGTGGCAAGATGCAGTTCCAGTCGTTGAGCACCCTGAGGCGAGACTCGTCTCCCTTTCGAAAAGGCTAGCGTACTCTGCTGGCGATTGTAATGGCGATGCTATAACAAGAGAGAGCCAAGCAGTGATTATGATGGTGGCAAGCATGGTGCTTGGAGAGTCCCTGAGATTCGAGCTTCGACTCCTAGTACCCCTAGCTTTATTATATCCGCCAGCTATATCGAAACATCAAGGCTGGCACACTGGACCTCGCGTATTTTTGCAACAATTAGACCCATCTAAGGACGAGTCATGAGTGAACTGAGCCATTTGCGTCTCAAGTAGTTGCCAGCAGAACCCGGATCATTAATCACGTCTCTAAGCACTCAGTGTTATCAGGCGCAAGTGAGGTATTAACCACACGGAATGTTGGTTTGAGCACCACTTTGTCAGCTATCATCATAGCAACTACAGCATCAGGTGCAAAATGGAAAGCATGCTTCCGACCTCACGTTGATCGATGATCCTTCTCGACTCATGTACTAGGCAATTGAGGGTTACATCTGACTGAACTGAGGTATTGAGCATATGCACAGATTGGAGCGAGCCATATGGCGCGACACCCCTCTCCCTTACGACCTTATCTGTCGGTTAAACCCTGCCATATGCATCGCTTCCAGTTAGGACAATATCGTGCGAGGCAGTGAGAAGGACAGGCGTGTTGAAGTGGTGTAAAAATAAAATTCCTTTCGCTTCTTTAACATGAACCGCTCTATAAATATGTGACGATATTCGCATCGTCTGTCCATCTATCGGCAAAGCATGAGACAATGATCATGACACCAACTATAGAAGGTGTGTAATCTCGGGCATGGGATGAACCAGTATAGACTTTGTAAACAGTCGTTCCATTGGGAGTGCCATCACTGGTCCAGGTTGTCGATCCACCGAATGCTAGCAAGAGTTGCTTCTAGGAGTAACCCTAGGGAAGAGAATATAAGTTTCGGGCTGAGTGAGAACACAAGGACTGGCTGGGGGCACTCACAGCTGAAAGTGCGGTGAATGTGACGCCTGAACCGCAAGTAAGAACGCCACTGCTGACACCGCAGTTGCCCTTGGAGGAAGTCATAGTGAAGCTGGAAGTGGTTCCAGAGAGAGTGAGCATTGCGAGGGTCTGGGTGGACCAGGTCGCTGCAGAAAGCAGGCCACAGATCTTGGAACCGGGTTGAAGAGCGTTAATCATGGCATGGGCAGGAAGAGCTCCGAGCTCTGAATTGAGTATTCATGAGCCCATGAAAAAGGCAGTAGTGGTTAATGTGACCTACACCAGTCGGTCTAGTCTAAGCATAGAGGATTGCCAGTCACCTTTTCGTATGAGGAGTAATCACGAAGCATACAGTTGTAGACGATGCCTCCTGAACGTACTTTAAGCCGTTTCATGATCATTGGGAAAGAAATTTGCATACGGTTCTAGTGGCGGAAGTAGCAGTCGTCTTGGGATAATACGTGATGTCACTGCTAGAGCAGGAGCCAGAGAATGGGGCATCTGATTACCATGTTCTCGGCCTTCGGTCAATCTAGGAAATAATATGTCAAACTCACCAATAGGCATGAAGGTACCATCAATGACGGAGCCCTTGAGGTGGAAGTAATATGAAGCACCGTTCAAACGACCGGAACTGCAGTCCGGAGCAGGTGTTTTCTATGGACTGCTGTCAGCATGTAACCGCCGCCTACGAATCAGACTCACTCCGAAACCGGCCTTGATAGCAGAAATCAAGGTGGAAAGGGTATGAGACTTGGAGGAACTGGGCGTGACACCGGCGTTTGCGAGCCATGTGTAAGTAGGAAGGGACTAAAATATGTTATGCAGCTGCTCTCGGATATTGCGTGATGAAGCTTTGAAAAGTCTGACATTACGGCCTGGAAGTACGCGGCTGCCTGATGAAGATGATGAGAAGAGTTGTCCCGACAGCCAATGTTTGACATTCACGTCTGCTCCAGGGGTGGTGCTGGCGATGCAACTTTTCTTGAGAGTGCTAAGAAAGGTATTAATAATTCTGTTGTGAGCTGACCTTTGCGTGCATTCATACCTCATCCAAGTTCTGTTCTTGGCCCATTCGTGCTGAAAAGAAAGGAAAGGTATTCAATGGTCTATATGCGTCCGGCGGATCTCCGTACCTCCCAAAAATCTTCGTTTCGACCGTTAAGATCGGTCCAGTACTGAAACAGAGTCAGCGAGCTACTCATACGCATATTCACACGCATACTATCTTCATGTAGTTAAGAGTGTCTCTCGCGCCATTGGCGGTGAGGATCAGTGACAACGGCATGTCAAATGGTATCTGAACTGCACAGGAAGTTCCTACAGCGGATATTTGGTATATGCCCTGGAAGAATCACAGTTCTGATCGTAGGTGCCATCGCAGCTGAGGATGGTAGTCAGCTGTCATTGAATGAGCTGGGTCCAGGAAGACGCTCACTGATCGGGCCAGAAACCTGAATGGGAGCAAAATACCGTGAGTGAGATCGATACGCAGGACGAGGACGAGGACTCGTCGTGGATGGATGGTCCAGCTGTCGGAAGGGCCGGTTACAGTATTAGTATCCCAGAACTATCGGGGAGGGTACCCATCAGAGCCTCTCGTCCTACTTGGTACGCGTCCGATAGTGGGCACACCTGGGTCATCATCGGCGAGCCCTGCATAAAGGTCACGATAAGCTCTTGCATTCTGTGTCTCAGACGGTCAGACAGCAAACGAGCTTACACCAGGTGTTTTAAAGCAACGTAGATCAGAAACCACCGAGGTATTTTGGCAAGACGCAGTTCCGGAGGTAGAACAGCCAGATGAAACTCTGAGGAAGAGACTGGTGATATCAGCCGGGGGGCCCAATGGAGATGTCGCAGCGAGTCCAACGAGAGATGTGATAAGAAAAGGCGCAATCATTGCGAACAGCGGGTTGTGTCGTCGATCCCTAGGAGTATCTCACTAGCGCTTTATAACTGGGACATCCGGAAACGTAGGCGGAAATGAGTAGCATGGTGCATCAACCAGTGTTGCACACGTCCGCTACGTTCACCGTCCGATCTTCGAGAAGCGCCGAGACGAAAAACCATGAGTTACATGTACCACCTGTTCAGTGGGATTTTGGTTCTCGTCGCCATAAGAAACATTGATTGGCGCGCAAGGAGCCATGGACGTCGTTCCACCAGATTGAGGTGCAGAGATGACCCCGGATTGAAGCCGGTATATAAAATCCTTCGAACGCCGGCATCAGGGAGGAAGTGCATGGAAGGTCGACATGGATGGACAGCGTACATATGTAAGTGAGAAGGCACCTACGATCTGATTGCGCTTTACGTGCTAGTAAAATGACAAGATAAGCTCCACTGGATTGCCAATGACACTACTTATGATTGGCCAAACGACGAATCATACATAATTTGTAGATACAAGGCAGGACTTTAGGAAGTGTGCTCCTTTTTTGATATCGTGGGGTCCGTTACAGGGACAGACCACTGTTCCGTCCAGCCTTGCGCTAACGTTGATATCGGTGGTGTAGTCGTCGAAGCTGGTGAAGCATGTGTATATGCTGGGGTGTCGGAGGCTGCTCGTAATCCAAATGCAGATGCAAAGCGGGGGTTGATGTGAGGTTGGATGAAAGTAGAAGGTTGTACATATGGTGCATGATAGGATGGACCTGGGTACAGGTATGGCTGTTGATTTTGCGATTGGCCGAGTGCTTGATTCGAATAACCCCATGTAGGATCAGCGCTCGCGTTGGCAGCTGGCGGTACGAAACTGAAAGGGTAGCTATTGTGCTCCTGAAGATGAGGGGAAGGCAGTGATTCAAGGGGCATCCGAGGGTCATATTCTTCGCTATCAGCTCCAACACTATTGTTGAAAGGAGGATAGCGGTTTCCTCTGCTAAAGGATCCGCGCACGTTGGTGCCTCGTTTTCCCCTTCCACGTCCCCTTCCACGACCACGACTATCGGCCAGATGAGAGAAGTCTCTATCCCTAGAGCCAAAGGGTCTTGTGCGTTCACCATCTGTGCGTGGGTGACGGCCCGACGTTCCTACGTCTTCGGATTTGGGGGCATTGTAGGCGTCCGAATAAGGATCATCATACGGTTTAGGTGTTGGGCGAGATGGACCTGCGTCGTAATCCAGGTCGTATGGCCCATGTTCATCATAGGCACTCTTGTTCAATATCGACTCGTTCATCATGTCTTCGTCACGCATTTGAGACGGCACAGGCGTTGAATGTCTTGAAGAGGATACCGAACGTGCGCGCGATTCCGCTCGCCTTTGTTTTGTTAGGACATTATCCTTACTATGAAACGAATTGCATGCACGTACTTTCGCTTCAGACGACTTCGGTATGCTGCTTCCGCTTCATCGTCCGAAAACTCCAATTCATCTTCAGGAGGTTCTTCATCATATACGTTACTAGCGTCACTACCTTTTAGTTGTTTGAGATGATTGACAAATACAAAGCGGCTCCGCCTAGGTACGTGGAAGACCTCGCGTCCCACTTGGACTTTTGCCGGATCAGGGGAGAATGTCTGGTTGAACCTGACTTGATACAAAGGCTGCGAAGTCGGGCCAAAGGTTTCGTATATCTACCTGGGATTGCATCAATGAACAGAATCGGATAAAAGGTAATGGCACGCACGTAACCCATTACTTTACGGTCCCCAAACACAAGGAGAGTATCAGAGTCGAGTGCTCTCTCAGAACCTCGGTTTGCATATTCTGACGCTAGACCTCTGACGATCACGACATTATCGACGATTGAGATTATTTCCCCGACCTTCTCGAGCGTCTCGTCCGGTCCCACTTCGTCTATGTCTGGAATTGTGATGGCCGCGTCGATGATCTCATTTTTTGTTTGTGGATATGTGTTTGCGGTTGGTACTACGTCGTCGTCGTCAACATCCGACACTGGCGCCTTAGGCCTAGCGGTCTGGGTTTTCTCTTCCGTCTCTGACTCTGATTCAGATCCCGACGAGTTTGTTTCGGAGCTTGAACTCGAGTCCGAGGGTCTGCCGAAAATGGGGGATGAATAAGATGAAACACATAGAGTGAGGAGACATACAGATTATTTCCGTCATCCTCCTCATCCTCCGGTAGAGTTGTCAAATCTTTTTCGATCTCTTCCTCGCTTTCATTCTCGCTGCCCGAGCTTGCGATATCGTCATCCTCATTTTCTGGCGCACGCTGGGGTTGCTTTCGTTCTTCAGGTACGTCCACAAACTCGCTAATAAGCAGAAGGTCCTGAGGCAGCGTTTGGGGTGTCTTGAAAGCAGACATGATCAGAAGCGGAGAACACTGTTTCGGTCGATATAAGTACTTAAATTTGACAGTGCTTGATCGCCGGAGAACCGGACCGGCGGCTATTCACGGCCACGAGTTTTCGTCATTCCGAGTTTCCCAACTCTGCAAGCCCCGAAACCACCAACCGCGTCGACAATGTCCAGCCTCCTCCGTCTCCAGCCTATCCGACTGGCGTCGCGCTGCTATTCGACACAGCAGCCAGGAAAGGCTTCGGTCAAGCTCGTCGCAGAATTGCGCAAACTCACCGAAGTTTCCATCTCAAAGGCCCGCGAGGCACTGGCAGCAACTAACAACGACGTCAATGCCGCGCTTGAGTGGCTGGAAAAGGATCTGGTTACCACTGGAGCCAAGAAAGCCGCGAAGGTGCAGGGAAGGAGTACAAATCAGGGCCTCATTAGTGTCTCAGTGCTTTCGAACGGAGCTGGTGTAAGGAACAGGACAGGTTATGGAGGTGTTCGGGCTGCAATGATCGAGCTCAATTGTGAAACGGATTTCGTCGGCCGCAACGAGTTATTCGGACGACTAGCAGCAGACATTGCACATACTGCTGCATACATTTCCGATGCGACGGACTCGAAAACCGCCTTCCAACCATGCTCCCTCGACCTCCTCTTGGACGCGCCTCTGCTGTCCAAAACCGACCCCGGTGCCGCACCATCCGGGACAGTGGCCAGTGCCGTACGTGATGCTATTGCTAAGCTCGGGGAAAACATTACGCTACGCCGAGCCATCACTGTCGTCGAGAATGCACCTCAGCAAACCGACCTCGGTCTCCGGCTTGCCTCATATGTCCATGGTTCCATCAATGATCCCAGCCAAGGTCGTATTGGTGCTCTCGCATTGCTTGCGTTGAAGTCCAAAAAACTTCCGGAACTCCTTTCTTCCGAGGCATTCCGAGATGATCTGGGACGCCTAGAACGAGCCATTGCTCGACAAATAGTCGGATTTGAAACTCATAGCATTGAAGGAGACAGTGAAGACGCTCTGTACAACCAACCATTTATGATGATGGGCGGTGATTCCTCAGATGCTCCTGTACGGAATGCTCTTGTTACGTGGTCAGAACAGAAGGGTCTAGTTTCACAACCCTCGGTGGATGGAGGCGTTGCCGTATTAGACTTTGCAAAGTGGGCGGTGGGAGAGCATATTAATATGATTTCGGATGTGCAAGCCTAAAGTACCGATAAAAGTACCCTACATGGTGGTGATAATCTTATAGGACTGTAGAGTACATAGAATATTAGTTATGGTCCCTTAGTTCTTCCGCTTCAGGTATGCCCGTTCGATATGAGGAAGGCCATAGTCCCAGCCAACGGTGTAACCCGTGGGGTCATCCTTGAGGCAGAGCGTGCTGGAAGAAGTCAGTATTCAGCTGGGAAAAGTGACCGAAGAACATACGCATCTATAGTTCAGAGTGAGTGTGACTTCCAGCATGACAGAATGACCAAGAAAATACTCACATTGGATCCCGACACACTTGTAGTAAGTTCCTAGGCCCTAAGAACGTCCGATGAGAAACGGATTCCGATAAAAAGTAGACCCACGCACGGTAAATATATGCCACCACGAGTGGCCTGAAACATCTCAGTATCGGTTCCTCCATGATCACTACCAAGGTACTCACCTTCAAGAAGAAAAGCAGACGGCCACCCGATCAACAACTTCTTCTCTATTAGAAAGTCGCAGAAGATATTATCCAAGTTCCAAATTAAAAATCCAAAAGCGAACAGCAAGGCACCAGTCCCAAAAAGCTTTGCAATCGAGTGTTTAATCTCGGTAGGGATACGCTCGCCCGCTTCGGACCATTTGAGGATATAAACAATCCTTCCGACAGTAATGAGTATAGTTGTAGCAAATACAACCTGGTGGTATATTGGGTTCCGGTAAACGTAACTGTTGCCGAAGTGATTAGATATGTGTAATATGCTCGGAGTGTGCACGGGTGATGCTTACTAGCTCCAGGTGAAGAGAGCGTCGAATAACAGGAGACCAGCAATTAGGAGTTTAGTTCGTAGAGACTTGATGCCATAGCCCGGTTCGTCGTCGAATGTAATGAACAAGCTCATAGAGCCAACGTAAATCATGGGAAGTTCATCGGCCAGCTGTGCTTCATAGAGAAGCGTAGCGTGAAACAAGAAGCTTCCGATACCAACGAGAGCAACACCCTGGGCTCAAAAAATGAGTGATCGGGACAACGCGGTACGTCCACACCAGTGTACTCACTAGATATCCCAGTGCATACCGCCTCGGTAGCGCTTGCTTCACAACGCTCAGGTAACCAATCACCGCAACGACGATGGTATACAGGTTTGAAACAGAATTAGCCATCTCCGCGATGTAAGGCGAAAACTGGTAGTTAGCCTGTAGATAGTCTCGTGAGCCCTTGTTGGATTCCTGCAATCATAGGAAGTCAACATACCTCGCACCAGTCAAGTGTAGCCGTAACTGGACCATAGTAACCAGTTTTGTTGAGCCATGGTGCTATGGTAGAAAATCCAGGCATGATGAAGAGTGAAAAAGTTGCAGGTAAAGGTGGGTCGGATACATACTGTTACTTAAATATCGCGCGCGTAATCTTGGCACACGGCTCGTGTCAATCCCCTGCCCGCAGGCGCAGTAAACAAGACCCACAGACCCACACAAGACACCGTACGCAGGACTAGCCACCCTTCAGTCCTCTGGTTTTACTGGCACGTTAGTCGCCTCCTGGCCGAGGAGTACAGAGACTCAGATCGTCCTATGTCCCCGTAGCATCCGTTGACTGCGTCTTACCACCGGTTTGCTCATTGACGCATATGAGCATAGGATCCACTATCCACACAAGACCCCGTAGTCCAAAACTCCCGGGTTCTATGCATCCGAAAAAAAACTATCTTTAGACTTATGAGCCAACGGCCAGAGAATACATTCCTCGCTTGTCCAGACAATGGCATAACTGGACCAAATATTGACGTAGTGCCCACATCCGCCACTAGTTATCCGACATCATGCACCAGTAAGTATCGTTTCAACTGCCGCGACTCCTACATGCTAGATGCTGCAGGTATACCTTACGACCAACGCCTTTCTCTTGAGTTTGCTCAAGTTTTACGTACCCCTGGTTGGACCTCGTAGTTCGACGTAGTGAACGTTCCTACCAGCCTTTAGGATGTTGGTTATTCACGTAATTTATTGACCACATCCGCCACTCATCGTCCGACGGGGATCGCAGCAATCCGCAGTGCACTATTTCTCAATTGTTGGCCTGTTTTTAACTGTGCCTCGGCTAAGTGGATCTGGAAGTTACACTGTCCCCTGGCAAGATTACGACCTTCTGAGGATTGTAGGAAAATAACGTGATCGTGATGTGTTTCATTGACTGTCCGTTGATAATATCATGACGGTAGTACGGAATGTTGCTGTACATACGCTGGTGAAGCAATGTAACGGAACACCCATTAAATTACTTCCCTGTCCATAGTATAGCGTGAATCTCGTCGCACGAGCATAGTCGCCCACTCTTCGGAGCGGTGTGAAAAAAAATAGAGAAGTCCCAAGGGTGATTCGAACACCCGACCCCGCGATAGTGATGAATTCCCCGATTGCCGATGCAATTGGAGTACCATACTGCAATCGCATGCTATAACCACTTAGCTATTGGGACTTGCTGACATTTTCGAGGTAATCAATGTATGTACAGTTCTATTAGCGTGCTCCATACGTAATAGGTGAGTTTTTGGGAGTGTTTCTTGGCGCTTACACCTTGTTCCAGGAGACGATACGGGCACCATGCGCAAGACCAACATCTCACTTCTTCGCCATGGCCGTATCGCAACCAGACTTAGGCAACCCCGCTCGTACACCACGGAGGCTACGGAACCAACCGTGAAGATCACAACGCTCCCGAACAAAATTCGTGTTGCAACAGAGGCTACGCCTGGTCACTTTTCCTCTGTCGGTCTGTACGTCGATGCGGGCTCCCGGTACGAATGGCCAGAGGTATCTGGGGTCAGCCATTTCTTGGACCGCATGGCTTTTAAGGTGCGTTTTTCATTGTGAATTCCATAAGTTGCGACTTTTGACGACACCTAACAGAGCACAACCACTCGTACAGACGAAGAAATGTCGAACGCGGTGCATTCGCTAGGGGGTCAGATTATGTGCTCGTCCTCTCGGGAGTCCATCATGTATCAGTCGTCTCATTTCCACCAAGCGACACCCCTCGCTCTTTCACTCATTGCCGACACAGCACTCAATCCCTCGTTCTATCCGGAAGAAATTGAATCCCAGCGAGATGCAGCGTTTTATGAGGTCCGGGAGATCCGAACTAAACCAGACATGATTCTTCCTGAAATTCTGCACAATGTTGCCTACGGCGGGAAGGGACTTGGAAATCTCCTTCTCTGCCCAGAGGATCGGATTAACCTCATCGACGAACTCACCCTTCGCACAGCTATGAAGGAATGGTATCGGCCGGAACGTATGGTGATTGCAGGAGCGGGCATGCATCACGAAGAACTCGTCGAACTCGCCGATAAATTCTTCTCCTCACTCAAATCACCCACTTTATCCCAAACTGCCACATCCCGTACTAACGCCAACAGTCCCTCAATACCAACGCACCTACTTAATCCTTCCTCCCCTTCTGTTGCCAAGTCCCTCACGCGAGCCGCGTCCTACCTTTTCCCTAACTCCACCTCCCCTCCCACGATACCTAAGAGCCCTACATCCACATATACTGGCGGACACCGTTTCATTCATGATCCCAAAGCCGAATTCAACCACCTTTATATCGCCTACGAGGGCGTAGGCATTCACGATGATGATATCTACGCACTTGCAACCATGCAAGTTCTTCTTGGTGGAGGCGGCAGTTTCTCTGCTGGTATGTGTCCCCGTGCATCTACACCACACCCACACACCCCTTAACGCCATTTTTTTCGCAGGTGGTCCTGGAAAGGGCATGTACTCCCGCCTCTATACCCACATCCTTAACCACTACCCCCAAATCGATCACTGTGCATCTTTCCACCATATCTACACCGATTCTTCCCTCTTTGGCCTATTCGCCTCTTTCCTCCCCGCCGCGTCTGGTTTAAGAGGAGGAAACACCCCAGGTCAAATCCTCCCGCATCTTGTACATCAACTTAGCTTGTTGCTCTATACTGCCATTCCTTCGGTTGAGCTAAACAGGGCCAAGAATCAGCTCAAGTCAAGTTTGATGATGGCTTTGGAAAGCCGTGCTGTTGAAGTGGAAGATCTAGGTCGTCAGGTACGCTATCACCATCTTCTTCGTTTTCATGGCTGACTTGCTTGAGTAGATCCTGGTGCATGGCCGCAAGGTTCCAATTACCGAAATGACGGAGAAGATTGACCAAGTCGACGGTCACAGTATCCGTCGTGTTGCTGCGAGGATATTTGGTCCCGAGTCTGGCAGCAAACCCACTCTAGTTTGCATGGGCCATGAAGACACTGGCAGTTACAACGAAGTCTTCAAGAAGTATGGGCTCGCCGCGGGTAATTAGATACTATTTATATTTACGCTTAAATTATGGTATTGCTTAATAGACCATCTGCACCCCTTTTCAATTAAATCGTGCTTTGCAGGTGCTGTGAATACATTGAAATGTTGATAATGATACAGGAATGATTATATGATGTACAAGAGGAACTGGAGACTGATAAGAAAATTAGGAGGGTGATTTGAGCCTGCGCCATTTTGTAGAACGTGTCGTAGCTAAGAAAATTTGCGAGTTTGGCTGATTGTCCATCCATGCACTCTGCTGCTGTGGGATTAGATTAGTGATCTGTGAGTGCAATATGAGATGGATGTCGCTTTGCATTTGGACAAGAGATTCCCACCAAGAACCGACTACCAGGTTCAATCGTCCCGGTTTTGGCACCTTCGGATAAGGTCAGGCTTAATGCATCCCAGACGGTTAGCTGAGCATATCTATTTGCGGGTCGGCGACGTGTTTGAGAGTCTTGTACGATGATCACTCGGAAGCTACGGACGTCTCTTTGAGGACATGCCACCTGCCAGAGACGAGTCAACCGCTGTTTCATTGCAAGTTGTAGTCGTACCTCAAGCTCCCTCTCAATCTCGTCGCTCACACGTTCACGTTCAAGCTCCATACACCGTCTCGTGTGTTTAGCAAGCCATCCAGCGTCCAGAGGTGTAATTCGACTCAATAAAGCCATGGCGTCATCATGCTCCTCCAGTTGATCATAGAGCTTCTCAATGTGATCCGGTGGCTCATCTGTGATCATGAGTTCAGATCTGAAAACTAACGGAAAACGACGTCACAAACACACCATCTCGGGGAGTATGGGAGTGATGCCCTGCTCTTCGCTCTAATTTGTCAATGTACATTTCGTATCTTGCCACTTTCTTCTCGAAGTCCGTTCGGAGCTTTGATGCTTCTCGCTCACGTTTTTTCTGGAATTCCGGATGAGAAAACGGCACAGCGAGTTATTACACATTGGGAATGGCAGACCTTCCATTCTTCGTTGATCTTCATCTCCTCAGCTTCGCCTCTCGGCCCTTCCCTCCGTTTTCGTCCATTAGCATCCGCGAAGAATTCAATAAAAGCGAGCGCATGAGACTACGACGAATGGTTAGCATACATCATAAGCCCCGGCTGTGGTCTCCCACCTTGACCACCACGACGTCCATAGCAGCAATAGAACCACCGTCTGGCGTCAAGGAATGCATGGTCGAGACACATGGACCAATCACGAAACCCAGTTTGGCGTCCCATGATAGTAAATGTGATGAGTTTCCACTAAGAATCAATTTGACGGAATTATACGCTTCTAGGATTTCTTGTGGTTCTTTCCGTTCCGAGTCGAGCTAGATCTCCCTTAGTATAGGGGATTGAGGAATGAATGAAAGCGCTTACCCTTGCCCCAGCGACACCGATTTTTCTTCCGACCCGAATGACGCCTCTTCTGACTGCTCTGGCCATCGGTGGATCAATCTTTGCTTTGAGGCGATACCACCCGTCGGTGACTTCCAGCTCAGGATACGTTGTCCCCGGACGACTATCAGATTCAATCCAGAAGATATTTGAGACACATAAAGCTAGTGGAAATGCAGCTGGTGCGTCTTGCGTCGATATCAAGCGCAATGCTGGGCGTTTGGCCTGATTGAGTTCACGTTCGTATCTATGCGAGAATGAGAATTTTATGCAGAAGAGTATGGGAACGTACTTACCGGTACAGCAGCTGTCGTTTTACCTCTGCCCAACACCACCGTTTAGTTGCCGGATCACTTTCACTGTCTGGATCTAAGGCGACCATCCCGGCAAGTTTCCAGAGAACTAGTCCCCAGTGGTTGTCGACCCAAGCTTTGGTAGCCAGTGTACAACCTTGGCCATGAAGTTCCTTCAGAGCGGCCGCTGGACCAAGCAATTGCGTTGGTTCGTCCGTTTGCGATGGCGGGAGCGTCGACGTAGTGTGGAAAGAGTAGTATACAGCGAGTGTGGGTGTTATTTGCTGGAGCTCATGAATGTTTCTATGTATATAGTCATTAGATGAGATCAAGACGATACCAAAATTACATACATATCCATAGAGTCAAAGTCTTCTCGTGTGAATTGTTGTGGTCGTAATCCGGAAGTAGCAAGGGATTTCCGGTTGGGTGGGGGGCCTACCGGTGAGTTATGAGTGCATGGTCTGGAGGTAGTGAGTCAAGCACCCACGTAGATCGAAAAAGGTCTTGTATTTTTTGGTAGCGAGTTGGCGGGAAGGGTTTAATTGACTCGGCAGCGATACAGCAGGACTGCGAGACACGCTCTGCGATCCTCCTTTTCGTATCGACTCCTGGAGCTTTGTCCACCCGGGTTCTCCAGGACGCATTCCGGTCTTGAATGGCGTAACGAAAGGAGCGGGAGTACTACGTGGTATGTTCGCGAGGCCACGAATTGGCGTGTGAAAAGCTGGGGGTCTCGAGGTAGAAACCCCCGGCTTGAGGGGAGTGGAAGGCGTGACCGAGCTTTGTGCACGTTGGCAGGGTATATTGGCAGCCGACGAAAAGCCGAGCTTAGGATTGGGCGGTGAGCTAACAGGACCCACTCCCGGAGTGCTTCTAATCAAGGGTGATCGAAAGGGCTTTTGCTTCATCTTCGGCTGAGCTGCCGCTGGTGGGTTTCCCAGTGTTGTGGGATACGAAAAACTGGCGGGTGTTGGGGTGCCTGGCGTTTGGAAGCCATTATTCAGGGGCTGGAGGGCAGGACGTTGAAGGGTCGGTTGCAGGGCATGCAGAGTAGGCTTTGCGAATTGTTCTTTGGGTTTCCCCAACGGATCGACGTTCTCCGTATCTTCTGGGTTTTCGTCCCAGATTTCTTTCAATTTTTCCCGTGCTTTTGCAAGGGCTGCAGCGGAAGGCGCAAGCACTGACTTTGACCCAAGACTAACGAAACCAGTTGCTTGAGAGGGTATGGAGGATGAGGAGGCCGAGGCCGCCGTCTGGAAGCCAACTGGAGCAATGTCTGTGAGGGGTCCAAACCATGCGTCGTAGTTATGTTCTGGTGGTGCTCCAGGGGATGGCGAAAGTCCACGGAACTGATTGGGGTCATATTTGATCGATGAAGCAGATGCAAAGCCAAAACCAGGAAGAATCGAAGAGGCTTTCCCAAAGTTTGGGGGGGCCTGGTTGGTGAATGGGTTGTCCGGATCATCGTTAGGGTTGGAAGGGCGGGCTACATTCGCTTGCAGAAAGGCAGTGGCTTTCGCAAAGCCGAGCTTAGGTTGCACAAACGAAATGTCGGGGGCATCAGTATGTTCCTGGCTGGAATTCTGGTCGACATGTTCTGGAGACGAAAGTCTGGGTTTCTTTTTCACAGGAGAGCTGGGTGGTGTGAGTTCTTTTAGTAGAGTTAGTTATGGACAATTAGATACAAGAGATGTACGCACCGTATGGCCGCATATATGGACGCTGCTCAGTCAAGCATTGATCGCCCAACAACGCGGCACTCCAACGCCCAAGACGCGCATGTCACGTTACCAATATCGGTGTGACGATGAGTGGTGACGTGACAGAAGGCAGCTGGATGCCGGGATGGTCGAGGTGTGCATGTCATCGGACACGTTCACTGCGGTCTGCGCTGAGGGCATTCCCTGGCCGTGCCAGCGTGCGTGTGTATCGGAAGGTTATGGCAATGCTGATCCCTTGATGGGGGCAGGGGGGGATCAATGACGAAATAGATTCGCTTACCTGGAGAGTGGGCTGAGAACTAACACAACCAACCCATTGAGCGCAGAGATGCAATAGGCATTCATGTGTTGAGACATATGTCAGAAAATGTGATTGAACGGAATGTCGTGTGGACCCAGGGCACGGTACTAACCACTCTGCGGAACTGTTTTCCCTTTTATGCCAACTAGAGTACAAACACCCACACAGCGGTGACTAAATACATAACACAAACTTGGCCTTGCGCACACAGGTTTCTTCGACAATTCTCTCCCGGTCATCGTCAAGCACGACGCTCAGCGTGCTTCAAAGCATTCTCTATCGTCGCTTGTCTATATGAACGGAACACCAACTGGCCAGTCTCCTCCAAACGCGTCTGCCAGACTGGCCAAGCCTCCACCTCCTGGACCTGCGCCTCCCGCTCCTGCCTCAGCTCCCCCAGCTCCTCCAACCCCCACGCAACCCGTACCTCGTACGCCTACCACGCAACAAGCTCCCGCCACTACGGTTAATGGGACACAGAATACAAAAGGCAAGAAACGCAACGATCCTCCTGTTGATCCAGCAACCATGTACGAAAGCGTCAAGAACAGAATAGCGGCATTAGAAGAAGAGGAAGTACTCGAAGAAGAAGAAGAGAGGAGGTTTGGTACGGTCATGCCATTTTCTTGCAATAATGAATCAGGTTGACCTGTGGCACCTGCAGCTGAGGAAGCGCAAAAATCTATCAGAGGCATGGAAGAGAACGCTATTCATGCCAAGTACTTTGAATTGGTTAGAAGCCCACTTCATGCAGTTTCGCAACCATTCAAACCAGAAGAACTCAGTTCGCAGAATTCAAGCGTGCCGAACGAGATCATGCAAAGGAGAAACAGAAATTGACCAAGGACAAGGATGCGGGTGAGGAGCGACTAGTTGCAGCGGCGATCGTACCTCATTTCTTTTCCAGCGAAATCACAGTTGACGAAGGCGAACCAAAGCAAAGCAAAGATTGAAGGGCTTGCTCGTGAACTGCAGAAAGTACGACCAATTGTTCTCTTTCCTTGGCTTTCTCTCACTTTCAGTTCAGGAGAACAAACGTTTGCGAGTGCGTATGCCGAGTCGTTACGGAGTTTTGTGCTCATATTATGCAGGAGGACAACAAGAGTCTCAAGCAGGAGGTTGACGAACAACAGAATGAAGTATGCTACCCCTTCTATCGTCTTGGTCTCCTTACCCTCATCCTTTCAGCTCCTACAAGCGCGGAATACTCTTGCAAAGCAAGATGACAAGGCAAAACTCCAAGATACAAAATACCGTGAAATGCCCGACATTGTCATCAAGGTCGTCTGTCGTTACCGTGCCGAGCTCTTCTTCAAGATCTCCCGCAAAACCAAACTCTCCCGTTTGTTCGGCGCATTCACGGAACGCATGGAAGACCCGGGGAAGAAAGCGGAAGGTAATGGTGTTGCCAGGGTTGAAGCGATGAAAGAAGCGGGCTCGGCCAGCAAACCCAATATACAATTCATCTTCACGCACAATGGTCGAACAATTCATGAAGAACAGACACCAGAGGATGTGGGGATGGAAGACCAGGATGAGATTTTAGCCGTTGAGTTGATGGATCTCACCCAGAATGGGGAAGGCGTGGAGGAATGGGTGCGTCAAGCCAAGTCATCGTTCTTCCTGTCTAGAAATCAGAGCACCAAATACCAAACGTCGTTAATACACAGGAAGAGCACGTGGAGCCTCGACGGGAACAACTCAAGAAGAATTGGAATGACAACCCACAAGAGTAGGCATAATGCTTTTTTGCTTCTTTGTGTCACTGATTTTCGCAGGGCAAGGAAGACGCTGGAGGATATCTTTGACGGCGTGTAAGTTGCAGAGCTCAGGTTCCTTACATGCAGGGTCAAATTTCCATTTCTAGCGTTCGAGAACGACTGAAAGACGTCCTTCGGCAATATGAACTACGAGAACGACATTTCGAATGTGTCATCCGTTCGAAAGAACTCGAAGTTCTATTATCTCGAGCTCGCGCAGCCGAATCCAAACAACTACTGCAGAACGAGCGGAGTCGAGCTGACAAACTGGATGAAGAGGTAGGCCTCCCCGATCCTTAACTGCCTCGCTTTTGCTTCTCCCGTTTCTTCACTATTTCGTACATTTACTCAACCCACACTTTCTCCTTTGCTTCATTTTCACTATTCGCCCACCTTCTGTCACCTGGCGTCGACTTCCCTTCGTGGGCCAAAACCTACTCTTGATATAGGTGCAACAGCTCAAGAAGGAAGTTGAGGAAGTCCAAGGCGAGAAGAACATAATCATCGACAAGCTTTTGACCTGCTGTAAAGAAGTCAGTATATTCATCCAATTCTTCCTCGTACAATCATCCATCTCACCGGGGTCTGGCCCATTTGGGCGTAGTTAAAACAAAAGCCTACTGCAGAGCGAGCCCAACGACAATTCGCAGCTCTCAAAGAGGAGCTGGAGAAGCTGGAAAAGAAGATACCAAGAGTTAAGAAGAGCATTGATGGCGCTGGGTAGATTTTTTCGTTAAATCAGGTCGTCTCCTACCCATGAATTTACTGTCCGACAAAGCTCTGCGCGACGATAGCAGCGAAAGTAAGGAAAGAACCCGAACCAAACATTGATTCAAAGGTCTTTGACAAGCGACATTACGAGTCCTACATTGATTCTAGTCCATGGGTATTTGTTTTTTTCTATTCTACAATCCTAAGTCATTATAACGCTCATTATTCAATTATCCGCTGAAAAGTCCGTCCGCCTCATATAGCCTGGTCCCAATGTAAAAGAAACAGCCTCTGTCTACGCCAATGCATCCAGTTCCTCCACAGACTCTACCAAACCTGACTTGGTGAAAGTCTTGCCTTTGACACTCTCCAGACCCTCGCCAGCATAAGTGACAAGGGGTGAAAGTTCGATGGTGACACCTTGCCTAACAGTCGAACCAGCATTCTCCAAGAAGCGATGGTGCTGTGCGAGCAGATCTCGGCGACTGGTCTCAGGATTATCTGAGCCGGTACCGGGAGCGTTCTTCAGGGGACTGAACTCCTCGCGCCTCTCAACTTCCAAGACAGCGAAGCGCTCGGTGTGGGGGAATACGTCGAAGACGAACATCTCGAGCTTCATGCCGTTCGGCTTGCTTGGCTTGACTAGTTGTCCAGACTCAAGGTCAATGTGGGGGATTTTTTTGCGAGCAATATGGAATGCGAGCTCATCCTCGAAGCTTTCTACTCCTTTCAAAAAGGCGGTTGTATAGAAGTGGTTGGCAATGTTACCAGCTCGGAAAGCAAGTTCGCCGGTCTCAGGATCACGCCGTTCAGCCTGTTCTTTGGAGATCTCCGAGTATTCGACGACACCGTACTTGTTGCCACGGCGGGCAACGACGCCGACGGCCTCTGAGGGCGATGCTTTGGGAACGACCTTGGCCGCACAATCCGCCTGTTTCTGGATACCATAACCAAGGAAGACGGGATCAGCGACACGAACCAAGCAGTTGTCCACGCAATAGGCGTGAATATAGAGGATGCCGCGTTTCTCAAGGTCGGAGAGAACTGAACCGGGCTTGTCGGGGGAAAGGGGGGCACGAGTAGCAGCATATACTCCACCGTTCCCATCTGGAGCGACAGCAACGCGATAGGGGGATTCCAGAAGGACTTTGCCTTCCATAGTCAGACAAGGGAGGGTGCCTATAAATGGACGTCAATTTGGTACGTCTTGGCACAGGGGAAGACGCTACCTTGTTCAAAGAAGATGACATTAATGGGATTCAAGCCAAAATAAGAGTTTCGGGTGAAGAAGTCCTCCGTATCACGGCGGGTTGGACCACTCGTCATGATGTACCAAGGGATGATCACAGATCCCGCTGGCTTGCCGTTTTCTTGTTCCGCTACACGTTGTAAGCGAGCGATACGTTCAGCTTGGTACTGGAACAAGGACTTGTGGGATGGCAGCCCGATGTCGTAGCAACCTTTGGGTGCACTGCTGCCCAAACGGGTACCCTGACCACCCGCCATGAGGAGAACGCCAACCTGGCCACGAGAAATGGCATCTAGACCGATCCGTCGCCATTCCTGCTGCTTCTCCGGGTTACCAACCACGGTGTCCGTGGCATCTTTCGGGATGGGTTCAATAGATTCGGCCTGGGCTGAGGGGTCGCTCAAGGCAGCCTCTGCAGCGATGGCCTTTTTGTAGATTCGATTGACGCGTTCGATATCCAAGGACTGGAGCTGGGCGGTGAGGGCGTCCCGCTCAGCCTGGGAGAGATTAGCCCAGAATTTGAAAAGGTGGTCTTGGCCTGCTGCCTCGTAACGTTTCTTGAGATTGTCGATAGACATGGTAAAGGTGTAAGAGAGATGAGTGGCAAAGAGGATGGAGGCTGGTAATTATACACAGGCGATTAAAGCTCGGTAGTTGCCGTCGAGCGACGAGCAGGTTGGCGACGGGCCCCTGCCTGACACATCACGCACCTGTGCACATCCCTCCGCCCAACACTGCTTTCCTCTCTTCGTTTTACCAACTCCGTTTGGCGTTGGTCGTTTTATCTCATTCGCATTACACCTTTTACGTCTTAATGCCACAGGCAGGTCGGCTCCTGAAGGCTAGACACTTCATTCGCTCTCATCCATACGTGGACGCCACTGAGGGGGTGGATGGTGTGGTGGTTCAAGAAAGGTGGTTCAAAACAGACGCGGGGTTCTCGGCTCTATGCCAAGTGCACCAAGTGATTCTTCTCCGATGCCGTTCCATGCTTCCATTACCGGACGAGCGAACAAACTATTCAAATTTGGCGTATCCGCGTCGAAAAGACCAAAGGGGGATACCACGCTTCTTCCTCCTCGTGGTCTTGCAGCAAATCCTCGCCTGTTTTCTCGGTCACTTGTCCTCGAAAATGATCTCCTCTTACGTTTACTGCCATAATTGAACTGGATACACACGCTATTCTTTGCAGGCTAGTCTGATGTTGTCTGATGGCCTCAATCACCGCAATCTGTCTGACATGGGATAATTATTTGAAGCTTCGAAAGGCCAATTATCCTGCACGCGGCTCCTCTTTGGGCGACTTTGGCATGTAGCAGCTGTTCGGTAGCAATCATGTTAATTTAACATCGTTCGGTTCGCGGGGCGGTTCCATGTGCTATAAAAGCGCCCGTGTTCCTGTTCTCTATACGTGCACCCTCTCCTACCATGGTATCCTTGCGTGCTTTCTTCATAGTCGTGCTGGGCATTGCCTCATCTCCCCTTGCCCTCTCCCTTGACTTCAGTTTTCCCTACGGCAGTCAGAAAGTCCGTGGCGTCAACCTTGGTGGTTGGCTCGTTCTCGAGGTGGGTATGGATTGACACCGATATCGTGCCTTTGCTCATTCGCGCCTAGCCATGGATCACGCCTTCAATCTTCGATAATACGGGCGATTCTCGCGTCATTGACGAATGGACCTTTGGGCAATTCGTGGATCGGACCGAAGCGACTAGGGTCCTCACCAACCACTGGAATACTTGGATTACGGAAAATGACATTGCACAGATTGCCGCTGCAGGGTAATGCAGAGTCGCATTGAGTTTGGTCTCCTGGACTGATAGATTGGCAGGCTCAATCACGTTCGCATCCCCATCGGATACTGGGCCTTCGAAGTCGCGCCGGGCGAGCCTTACATTCAGGGACAGCTGCCTTACCTTCAGAAAGCGGTCACTTGGGCTCAGAACCACGGGCTTAAAGTGATTGTTGACTTGCATGGTAAGTATGCAATGCGTCAGCTTCGATTCGCTTATTCCCTTGTTGATTGCTTCTTGTCGCTGATAGGTGCACCTGGGAGTCAGAACGGGTGAGCATCGATCCGTTCCCATTTGCGCGAGCCACGCTCCGTGACTTGCACTGTCCGTCTTTTGTCCGCTTACAATTGTACATCTGTGATAGATTTGATAATTCTGGTCAGAAGAAACCTTTCCCGTGAGTGAAAATTACTCGTCGTTCATCTTCGTTCTCACTTATTTGATATGTAGCGAGTGGCATACGAGGTCAGACTATATTAGTCGAACTAATGCAATCATCAAAAGGATTGCATCAATGTATAAGGACATGGCCAATGTCGTTTCCATCATTGCACCATTGAACGAGTAAGCATCTCACTCCACATCTGACAGAACATGTTGCTAACTCAGGGCCCAGACCGGCGGGCTTTTTTGGAGATGAAATACTGAGTGTCACGAAGCAGGTGGGCGCCAGGCTCCTTGGTACCACTCAATATCATCCAGGACTCAATTGATAACGTGTAGTATTGGTTTGATAGTTATGGGAACATTCGGTTTGTGTTCTGCTTTAACTTGTTTGAGATTCTTATTAACAGAAGCTTTTTGATAGATTTCCCTTCGGAACTTCCCAACAAAGCAACACCGTGGTTATGATTCATGACGCCTTCCAACCGCTCAGCTTTTGGAACGGATTCATGCAACCCCCAAATTGGGAAGGCGTTATCCTGGATACTCACCTTTACCAGATGTTCTCTGATGCTGTAAGTCTATTCTTAGCCGTGCGTTCATCTGCCATGCTAACTTTCTCCAGGAGAACCACATGTCTCAGCAACAACATATCCAGACAGCATGTAGTAAGGGTGCTGGGTTGTCCACAGCGCCCCTTTGGGCCGTTGTCGGTGAATGGACACCTGCAGCCACGGACTGCGCTAAATATCTCAATGGGCGTGGAGTTGGCTCCCGTTACGAAGGGACATTCCCTGGTTCGACCCGTGTGGGAAGTTGTGCTGGCCTTACGGGAAAAGCTTCGACGTTCAGCTCAAGCTACAAGACTTTCCTTCGCCAGTTCTGGGAAGCTCAGACAATCTCTTATGAGAGGGGCCAAGGTTGGATTCAATGGACGTGGAAGACGGAAAGTGCAGACGAATGGTCCTATGAAGCAGGTTTGGCTAATGGATGGATTCCCCAAAGCCCAACCAATCGCCAATTCCCTAATATCTGTGGCTAGACTATTTCTCACATAGCCTTATTTATACCTACTTTATGTGCAACGCCGTATCCCCGCCAATGGCCGATACCAGCCGATACCCCCAATCTTCTGTATGTTCCTGTCTGTTTTTGTCCATTTTTCCAACTACTCCACTTTTCGATTGCATGTTGTCAAGAAGTTCCACACCCCGAATTGATTCCGAGATTCCGTGCAGGGTTGATCTATTGATTGCAGTCTAAGAATATCAGCCTTCCCTTTTGGCTTAAAACACACAGTTTTCGGCTTGTACCTTCCGGTTCGACAACCTCTACAGTGACAGCGGTCGCACTTCCAATGCGAAACAAGTGGTGCCAGTAGCTTAAAGCTCGGAGGAGTGGCCCCACGGGCGACAACTTTAAATGCATCAGTCCCCGGCTAGGGCAGACTTTTCTTTCCTTATTCTGTGGAGAACAGGGCAGCTTTTTGGGGCTTCTCGGTGGACTTTTTCAATCCCCTTTGGTTTCTGATCAAACACTCCAGCCTTAGCCAGCTGTCCGGGACAGGTTCCCCTGAGACCTATGAATGTAGTCGAGCCGACTAGCGTGCATTCATTCCATCGCGTACTAGAGCTAGAAGCCCTTGGCCACATATAAAATTACTGTCAACCCAAACACTGTTCTCCACCCCATTTCCTCTCTTTTTGTCGGTCTTCTAGATCCAACTTCCCCCACACTCTTTTGAAGAAAAGATGGCGTACTCTCCTGGTCTGCGCCTGTTCTTGACGGCCATTCTTGGCCTCTCTTTCGCTCGTTCAGTTTTCGGTCTTACTTTTGGCTTCCCGTATGGCAAGGAGAAGGTGCGCGGCGTTAACCTTGGTGGTTGGCTCGTTCTCGAGGTGAGTATATGCGACTTGCAGGACGCTTTTGTCAACTTATGGCTTATGGCTTGGGATTGCCATCAGCCTTGGATCACCCCCTCCATATTCGACAATACTGGGGACAGCCGCATCATTGATGAGTGGACCTTTGGTCAGTACATGGACGAAGACGAGGCTCGCCATGTTCTTAAGCGTCACTGGGACACGTGGATCACCGAGAATGACTTCAGGGATATTGCTGCTGCTGGGTGGGTTGACATTCTGGTTACTTAAGTGGGGTCGTGACCTTCTAATTGCACTTGGTGTATCCTTGCCAGATTGAACCATGTTCGGTTGCCAGTTGGATACTGGGCGTTTGAGACCAATGATGACGAACCCTACATCCAAGGTCAATTGCCCTACTTGCAGAAGGCTTTTAACTGGGCGGCCAAGTATAACCTGAAGGTCATTGTTGACTTGCATGGTGAGTCGTCGGCGCGTCGTACTAAAATTGGTTTCATGTTAATGTCATTCATATATGGCTCAGGTGCACCCGGTAGTCAAAATGGGTAAGTCCTGTCGCGTGTGCGTAACAGCCAGCACTCAGGTACTGAACTCGAGATTATTTAGCTTCGACAATTCTGGTCAGAAAATGGATAGGCCGTGAGTATCTAACGAATAGGTTGTCAGTAATGCGCTTACCATATGTCTATAGACGATGGCACACCAAACAGGAATACGTTGACCGTACCAATGCAATCATCAAGAGGATCGCGTCTCAGGTCAAGGATATGACTGGTGTGGTCCCCGTCGTTGCTCCACTCAACGAGTGAGTGACGTTAGTGGATTAATTACATCAAGCCCACTGAAAGCATTCTGTCTCATAGGCCCGCTGGATTCTATGGACAAGACATTTTGGACGTCACGAGACAGTACTGGCTTGATAGCTATGAGAGCATTCGGTGGGTTTCTTTAATGCTTACTGATGCTCCCCTCTCTCTGATAGAATCACATAAGCTACCCATATGGCAACCAGAGGGAAAGCAATACTGTTGTCATGATCCATGACGCCTTCCAGCCTCTCAGTTATTGGAATGGCTTCATGCAAGCACCCGAGTATGATGGCGTCATCCTCGACACGCATGTCTATCAAGTCTTCTCGAACGAGGTAAGAATCATTGTCGCTCGACTACTTGTGTTTCCGAAACTGATACGAGAGCTCGCTTTTGTACTTAGATGAACGATTGGTCCCGGGCACAACAGATCCAGGGTATCTGTGGTCGTGCTTCTGACCTAATGAATGCCCCTCTATGGACAGTTGTCGGCGAATGGTCTCCTGCTTCCACTGATTGCGCGACATACCTCAACGGACGTGGTATTGGCTCACGCTATGATGGAACTTACCCTGGCTCCGAACGCAACACGACGGCGGGTCATGTCTGTGCTACTAAGACTGGCAACGGTGCGAATTTCACCCCAGATTACAAGACATTCCTTCGTCAGTTCTGGGAGGCTCAGACAATTACATATGAGAAAGCCCAGGGATGGATTCAGTGGACTTGGAAGGCCGAGAATGCTGACGAATGGTCCTACCAGGCTGGCTTGAAGTATGGTTGGATCCCTAAGAATCCGCTTGACCGTCGATACCCTAACATCTGCAATCAATGAGAGGCTTCGTTGGCCTTTTTTGAACCTTAATTCGTACCGCTCTTTTCAACACGCTCGTTTCTAATGTAAGGTGATTACTATGGCTGATAATATTCGTACTGTTGTCATTATCCTTGCTCCTAGTTTCCCATTCAAATGTCTGAGTCCTAATCCGTTTCAGAAGCTGACATGTGAACTGCACTATGGATTAGCTAGCATACATGGCATGAGATGAGGGATATTATCTACAAAGATAGTGCTGAAACTGGGGTCATAAGCGACCATCGCGCGCCTTCTTGTATAAACCAATGATTAGGTCATTAACTGTAAGTGTAATGATGCTAACCAACGGTCGGTTATTTATCGTATCATTGAGGTAGGGACGAACTTACGTATGCGGAGCTATACGCATGAAATGAGCCGTTGAACCTAGAGTAGCGGCATGAGGTATGTGACGCGAAGAACGGGGCTGCATCGTACCCTTATACAATCCACGAATGCCCTCAATCCTGAATGTCTTCCAGAGACAGTCTATAGGATTCTTATACAACGTTCCTCTCATCCTTCCGTCAGGTCCAGGCGCCGTAGGTTGGTTATACATCCGTGTAAGAGCGGTATCTGCTGGTTGCATGGCCACACACTAGAAATTTTGATTCGTCAGATTATGCCATATAATCGTGGTATAGACATACCACGCAAGCACCGGAAACTGTGCTGCTTAGCAGGAAGGTCCATGTGCTATCGGCAGGGAGAATTCCATGTTTGACCAGCTGGTTTTTGGTAAAGTTGTAACTTGGTAGCTGGACGGACGACCCCATTGATGTCCGTAGGATTGCAGCATCAATACCGCGAACAAGGCCGCGGGGTCCTTCCGCTCGGAAGATGGTTCTAAGTGCGTCAAGGGAACTTTTGTAGTAGTGTTGGGCGCCAACTGGAAGTGCCGGTGAGTATGCCTGTAGAGTGTAGGTATGAGATTGTCGCTCAGATTTAGTGAATTCTTGCCTGCATTCGAGCCTTGATCAGGAACAAAGGATTTCCCAAAGACGCTGTACTCATGAGATAACATTAATATCGAAGCGGGCAAGCCTACCTCCAACGGCGCCGCTGACAGCACCTGCTAATACCGATGTGAATGGCACAAGCTCTTCAGCACCCCAACCAAAGAATCTATTAAAGCTTCTACGGAAGGGTTCGTAGAATCCTGTAGCATGGTCAAAAGTGTTGGCAATGGTTAAGCGTCGCGACTCTCACCGAGACGAGAGCCGTTTAATAGAATCTATATATACAACGCATCAGGCCAGGAAATGTATAAGGTTACGAGCGCGCTCACTTGGTAGGCATACTGCATGGAAGGTTGTCAGCGGTACGCCGAGGACGGAAGGACACGTCAACTTACTGCAGGAGGCAGGCCGCGTTGCAGACCCCGAATGCCCTCGTTCCGCCAGGTCTTCGCCCAGACGTCAAGAGTATTCTTGTACACCTTCTTTCCTCCACCCTTTACGAGCTCACCTTGCAGCTGGAGTCGTGTCTTGGCAACCTCTGCAGGGTTAGAGACGGTGACCTGCACACGAGATAAAATATTCGTGCATTAGCACCAGTAAAGAGGTTGTGTCGAGATGGTTGCATACAGCTGTGCATGCTGCAATCGCACCGCAGACAAAGCCCTCTGTCGTAGATAGTGGGCTAGAAACCAGTGGACTTGACTTGGTGGCTGCCATGGAGTGGTGAAGGAGAGAGGGGGAGGATAGCAAGAGTGAAGAAAATACTAAATTTCGGGATTTGAGTTGTGAACCGAGGATCCGGAATGGGTGATCGAGATCCCGTCACGTGTTATTTATGTGTTAACTGCTTATTCTGGATGATTGGCACTCTTCGTCACTCGGCAGCTGCTCTGGCTCTGACTCTCTGCCCGCCCAGTGATGAACCTTTGAACGCTAGCCCTAGACGCCGCGCGCCATGGCAAACCACCTCAGTATACGCGCCGTTGTCTTCGTCGGTGTTCTGGCTGTCATTCTCCCTGTGGTCTCGAAACTCGCCGCGTCTCCGCTTCTTCTCCTCATCTTCTCGCCTGTCATCTTCCTGTTCTTCGTCATCACCTTTCTCGGGCTTACAATCTTCCTTGGTCATCACCTCGACTCTAAGCAGCAACGAGCACGCGTGCATGTCCACCAGGCTGCACGTCCGTTTGCATTCTCAACACCTGCAGCATGGCAGGTGGTACTCACAAGGTCCCAGTGGTCTCAGAGTATGACACAACCCCTTCCACCCTTGTATCCACAATCACACGAAATATCGGTGGCTCTTAATGATATCCTCAACAAGATTATTAGGGACTTCGTTTGGACATGGTACAACGACATTTCGTCTTGTCCATCCTTCCCAACCTCCGTATCCACCCTCCTGCATGCTTCGTTAGCCCAGTTGCTGCACAGGGCGTCTAGCATCGACCTCGTGGCGCTCATTGTTAGGCGCGTCCTCCCCAAGATTACTGTGCACATCGACCAGTTCCGACAGTCCGAAATGGCGCTACGTGGTGCTGGCCTTGAGCGTAAGCTAACCCAATCGGAGGAGCTTGATCTCTTGCTTGCGAGTCGTTACGCAGGAAGAGGTGTCACCAAGCTTCATCCTGCGATTGACAACCTCTCCACGACATTTACCAAACAGAATGAAGAAGTGCATCTTCGACGCCTCATTGATCGTGTGTTGCCTTACGCTCTGCCAGAGACCGAAGCGCAGAGCAAAGCGCTTAGGATCATGGCTAGGGAGATCGTCGCATGCACCGTTCTATACCCTGTTATGGATATGATCACCGATCCTGATTTCTGGAACAGGATGATTGACCAAGTGGTATGTTCAAATGACCTATCACAGCAGAACACTCACCTTCGACATTTTTAGGCTGGTGCTGCTATTCATCAGCAGTGAGTACTGTTTCCGATTGGCCTCGTTTTTTTTTTTTTTGCTTACCCACACTTTTCCAGAAAACTGATCACTAAAGTCCGAAATATATTAGAAGCACAGTCCCCTCGATCTTCCAGCCGCCACACCTCTGCCCAGCCCCAAGTGCCTCCAACTACAGAAACCATTACTATTCGCACTGACATCCGCAAATTCGAATCTTTCTTGCGGAGCATCAATCGTTGTTCGTCTCTTCTGGATGCACGACGCTTGAAGAATGACATCATGGGCGAAATCCGACGAACCCGCATGCTACTTGGTATGTCGTCGCCATCACATTACCTACGCCATCAGAACCTAAAAAGCGACTTTGGCAGCCAATCACGAAAAGGATGACTGGATTAATGGAGAGAAGACAGAAGATGTCGTTGCCTTTCTGGATCGGCTCTACACTGCGAAGCGCAAGGTTGAGGAGCGTATTGTTCTCCTCGGCGGAGAGGATGGTTCCGGGCAGCCAACACTTCAAGACACCAACGGTAAACCAAGAGTATCACTGCGCGACGTGCTCAGGAATCCAAGCTCCCTCTCATACTTTATGGAGTTTATGGATCGTAGACACCGCTCGCTTCCAGTCCAGTTTTGGCTCACGGTTGAAAGCTTCAAGAATCCACTGGAAACTGTTGACTCGGACTCGTCCGGCTCGGAAGACGATCTACAAGACCTATCCATCTCTCCGACTCTGAAGGAAGATATCTCCATGATCTATGATCTGTACTTCACAACCTCTATTATAGCTCCCGCACTTTCCTCGATATCTAAGAAGCATATTGATATCATACGCGAATTTGTACGCAATAGTGCGGATCCTTCCCAGGCGGCACAGCGTCGTGTTCGACGAAGCGTCTTACTTGCCCAACGCCAAATTGAGAAGGACATGGAACAAGACTTCGAGGAGTTTGAACGTTCGGACCTCTGGTTCCGTGTCCTCAACGACACAGACTTCATAGCCTCAGTTGCCTCACCTTCTTCGCCTATCACGCCCAAACCCGAACATCATCTACCACCACAGAACACCTTCGACGGGCCAGGTTCCGGCTTCAGCTCCGCGTTCCCGATACAACGAACGGGAAGTTCGAACTCTGGCCGTTCCTCAAATCGCACCCCAACAAATAATATTGAAGTGTTAATGTCTCCCGTGCCTGAGGCCAGCGCCGAATCCACACGAGCGCCGCTCTTCAACGATCCCGAAGATGAGATACAGAGAGCTGAAGAAAGGCGGATGGAAGCAATTCATGCTGCCCTGACGGATATCATGGCCCTCGAAAATGAGCAATCCGGACCTTCGTTATTTGGAGACGAGTCAACTGACGTTGACAAGCCTTTCAAGACTGCCAGCAGTCAGGACAAAGGCAAGCAGAGGGCTGTCTTTGATGATGCGGAGGTAGAAGAGCCGGAGGGAGACGAGGCCGGCTTGGAAAACTCGATTACAGGGGAGAATTATCCATATAGACCTGCTGGACCTGGAGACCTACAGCTCTCGTACGAGATTGCTCGCCTGACCGACAAAATCTCCCATCTAGAAGCACAAGAGACGATGCTCGATAACCTTATCCGAAAAGCCGAGTTGACCGGAGACATGCAGGAGCTCAAACTACTCAACAAGTCCAAAGCGTCCATGAACCGGGAGTTGAGAGAGTTGCAGTTCCAGAGGACGCAGTATGAACAACAAGAGGCAGCTAATCGACTCGTATCCGATCGGACGAAGGTCTCGATTGTGAGCTCGACCGTGAGCGAGGAGGATGGAAAGTCAGTTGTGCGGTATTTGATTGAAGTACAACAGTTGGCCTTAGATGGGAGTTTTGCGTCGGGGTGGGTCGTTGCGAGGCGATACAATGAATTTTTCAACATGCATAATCGATTGAGGGAGAAGTATGTGTTGGTTAAAGGTCTGGATTTTCCCGGAAAGAGGCTAGTGACGACCTTGTCTGGGAGTTTTGTGGATATGAGGCGGGTTGCATTGGAAAGATATTTGCAGGTAAGTAGCATGACATTCCTGGCGTTCGCGGTCGATGACATGCTATATAGAACCTGATCGCTATCCCCATCGTCTGCGAGAGCAATGAACTCCGAGCCTTCCTTTCACGCGACTCCCCCTTCGTCGTTGGGAATCCGGACCCCTTACCAAAACCCTTCTCGGGCACCGACCTCGTAAAAAATGTCTATAAGCAGGTAACGGAAAGCATAGATGATATGTTTTTTGGGCCTTCAATGCTCGATGTCATGATCCAACGTCTTACACGCCAAGCAGCTGAATTCGCAGGCATCGTTGGCTCTGGGAGTAATGATGAGGATCTCGTTGCACAAGCTCTGAATGCATCGGGGAAGTCAGCAACGGAAGCGACATTGAGGAAGATTTCGGGCGAGTTGAAATTGCTGGAGGGAGAGGCTACGGCCTTCACGGCCCCCATTTGTGATTTGATTTTGGCGGTGTTCGAGTTGAATAAGAAGAATAATTGGTTGAGGAGGCAGGCCACTTTAATTATTCTGCAACAGGTTCTGGGGGGGACCATCGAGAGGTACGCAAATTACTGCTTCTGAGGTGACCAGACTGACTTCTTCCTTAAGAAAAATTCGGGATACTGTGAAGGGTCTTGTGGAGGAACCAAAGATTATAAGCTACCTGGATATGTTCAGAGATAACCTTTGGCCTGGTGGCAAGCTCAAGTCGCCTGAACCGCCCCGGACAGCAGAGGAACGACTGCGCACGAGGGACGAAGCTAATCGTAAACTGTCCTCACTTGTGCCTGGTGAGTGACACCGAAGAGCTCCAGTAATCCGAGCCTCACTTTGCTTTCCCTTCACTAGACCTTGCCGCGAACATGATTGGAAGGACAAATGCCCGACGGGGTGCCCGTCGAATATTTGCAGTACTACAAAACCGTCGATTGAACCAGCATATAGCGTACACCATTCTCGACGAGGTCAGAGCGCTCTGAATCATCTGGATTCAACACTGACGTCCCCGCTGCAGATTTTTGCTGCACTCTTCCCTGAATCCAATATCATCACATCCTAGCCAGTTTCTCATCCCAACATCCTAAACATTTTTCTTCTATCCACCTAAATGTCTGGATCACTTTCATTCGTATTCTTATATCGTACCGTATGTACGTCAGACTACTATTCACGACGATCATGAGTATCACGATGGGACATCATATTTGTTGTATTTTACATACTGTAGACATTAATGTATCGCCGTCTTTCGTCTCGGACTCGTTACTGGTGGTCACCGTCACTTCCATTTTGGCATCTGAATTTGAGGGCGCGGGGGCTGGCACTGACGAGCCTGCACCTTCGTCAATGATGGGCGTGGCGGAGCCTTCAGTGCTAACTTTGGGCTTCTTATTGCGGTGTTTGTAGAGCTGGGTATATGTGGCGTCTGGATCATCATAACTGGTATGAACGTGTCAGTTCGTAAGGAGGTAAGGGAGGATCGACGTAGCATACACCCTGATCGCGTGCAGAAGATAACCACCAGACCCCGACATGTTCATGAGAGGATGTGTTCGACCAGGTAAGACCTGATACCGACGTAGCCATGACTCGGTGAGACTGGGTGATAGCCATTCAGAAAAATTTCGTAGTTTTGTTTGGAGATCGGCGAGGATTTGTGGATGTGGGCTGTATACAACGAGGTTAGCCGAACCACCCAGGTATTGTGCATACTTTTCGATGATTGAGTATGGGTCGTATTGTGTTGCGAGTATTAGTCTGGTAAAAATAACTGATGAGGTTCTAATTGACATGGTGAAAAAAAGAGTTCCTACCCGTCGAATTCACCATCGAAGAGCTCTTGTCGCGTCGAGTAGAGATGGTTCGTCATGGCTTTCCGCTTATTTAGGCGGGATTTCTGGCGCTCGGACTTAACGTCTTGTGCTGAAACTTCGCTTGGCGGCAATATAGGTGTATAGCTCTCGTCGGCCGTGGCCCAATTAAGAGACGACAGGATATTTGTGATTTCTGCGGAGAAATTCATGTTGGACATGACGGGATATGGTGGAGGTGATTCGGAGTCATGGACTGTAATTAGTCTTCCCTCGCCTTGTCTTAGGTGAGAACGGGTTTATTGCAATCTACTTGCAGGGCGTACCTCCCATACGCTCCAACATGGCGGAAACCACAACCCCGGATGCATCATCGACCACGATGTATCTGCCCCCTGGTCGCACCCCACCCAAGTTCAGAAGTTGCGAGAGGGTGTCCACACGAATGTCTCGCAACCGTGCCTGGTCCTTTGAAAACCAGTATTCGCAGACGTTATAGAGAGTGGGTGCGAGGGTCGTAAAGGTCTTGCAGTACCTTTGAAACAATCAACAGAGCAACGAGGAGATGACGTCTTACATACTTCGCTTCCTTGCGCTTTTTGTACTTCTCTTTGCTGTACTCTGTCTTAAGAGAGTAATTTGAATGTTGTTCAATTTGCTTTTTTATGATATCCTGAACACAGTGTGAGCATTGGGCCAATTGAACAAGGGTAGGCCTACCGAAGCATGGGCTCCAGCTTGTTTAAGCGCTTGAATCTCTGTGATTGTGAGAGGCTGAACAAACTCCCCATCGTTGATGTATTCATTGGTTGCATCCGTGTCCTCTGCAAAGAATGTTACAACAGTTGCAGGCCGAGGTCGAGGTGGTTCCTACCTACTTCCTGCAGCGTGCGAGGTGGTAGCGCTTTTAATTTTTTGCCTTGAATCTCATATGTAATTCCATAGGATTGGTCAATGAGCTCGTTGGCATGAAAAGACCCAAACTTATTGATAGTGGCCGTTCTAAAATTTGGTAAATGGTTGGCGTAAGAGAAGGAACGAGAAGCGCACGAATTGGGATCGACTTTTACACTGCGGATGTCACCATTTGGCAGTTGGACAAGAACATTATCGCCTGCCTGGATCACCGCATCTCTGAGCTCTGGTTTCCGTTGAACAGCGTCTTTGCGTTGTTTGGGTTTTGGAGGCATGATGAAGGCCGAAAAGTGTGATGGTAAATTTGGGTGAGTGATCGTGACCTAAGCTTCGGACCATCACCATGGTCAGTTCCCTAATGTCTGCATTTCATATTTTCGCATCCACATTAAAGCGTAATGGCCGAACAGGCAACACAAGTCGACGAAAAGACTTTGGACGAACTTATCAAGAAATCACAGACGGCAAATTTTGAGTCGTTCTCGTCCACCGATATCTCCAGCGTTACACAAGCATTTACCTTTCCAAATACTTCAAAGATTCGTTCCAAAGCTTACGTCTTGATTTCCGCCATATGTCAGAAGGCCCGTGGAACGAAAGCGACACCGGAAAATATCAAGGCGTCTGAGAAACTAGCCAAACTCTTTGGACCTCCAATCGTCGACTCGTTGGCCGAGACGAACGATGCGTCACTACGACTGGGCATCTGTACACTACATGCACTATTCCAAGTGGACTGGGAAGCTGCAGCGGCTATCATCTCAGAAGATAGTGTCGTGGAGAATATCATGGAGGGCGTTGATCTATCTCGCTCCACGCAACTTTATGAGGATGTTGCCCATTTACTGGGGCAGGCGTCTGGTCATAAACGTTGTAGAGAGATCATTCCATCACAGGCTTTACGTTGGTTGGAAGCCAAATCGCAACAATCCTCGAATCCTACGCTACGGGCAGCGGCTGCTGTCGCGCTCATCAAGTACACCAGAGGTGTAGCTGCCGATGCATCTGAAGTTACAACCGACGGTGAGAAGCCTACCGACACAGACCAAGAGGCCCATCTGGCGGATATGATGAAGGGCTTGGTCGTCAGTGGAGAGAAACTAGACTCACTTACGGACGCTGTGGAAGGACTCGCCTATCTCAGCACCAGATCCGAGGTTAAGGAGGCTCTATCCTCGGATTCCACCTTTCTTCACCGACTCTTCTCCATAGTTCCTCGTAAAAAGTCGTCTACCACCTCGACAGACCGTACCGCCGAACCGGCGCTCGTATACGGTGTGCTTGTCATTATATCCAACCTTTGTGCATATCGACCTCGCCTCTCCGAGGAGCAAGCACAACTAGAAAAGTTGAAAAAGATGGCACAGGCCGCGAAGAGGAATCTTGAAGCCAGCGATCCCTCACCGCTGGAATCGGATGAACGGGTTAGGACACGCGCCCGCCGACTTGTAGATGCTGGGGCTCTTCACGTACTAGGTGCTGCCTTGACGATCAGTAATAGTCTCGCCGTCAGGCTACAGCTTGGGAAAGCACTTTTTAATATCGTGGAAGACAAGGAGAATAGAGGGAAAGTGTTACAAAGTGGTGGGGCAAAGACGCTTTTGACTCTCATCAAACTCGCCTTGGCCACCTTGAACTCGAAGGATCAAACTCTCGACGTGGCATATCTGGAGACCATTCAGGCCTTGGCTAAGCTCGCCATCACGTCATCACCAGTTCAAGTCTTTGGACCCGATATTGGCGCGGTCTTTGATGCCATTCGACCATTTTCAATCCTGCTCCAGCATCCCTCATCGACGCTCCTACAAAAGTTCGAAGCTAAC
Organism: Podaxis mareebaensis; assembly: GCA_018524725.1. Lineage (NCBI taxonomy): Eukaryota > Fungi > Basidiomycota > Agaricomycetes > Agaricales > Agaricaceae > Podaxis > Podaxis mareebaensis. The sequence goes on along the minus strand of JAEUWP010000470.1, from coordinate 398,457 downwards.
ATGGCGTTGACTAATCTGTCATCATACCGACCAGAGGTCGCAGAACGGATCGCCAAAGCGGACGGTCTTCTGGGTAGAATTGACCTTCTCATGTTCGAGGATCATACATTAGTACGACGCTCCGCCGTCGAATTGATTTGCAACCTGATTGCAGGGTCCGATGAAGTCTTCGAGCGCTATGGTGGCGCGCCTAATTCTCCCAATGCCAAGTCCAAACTTCAGATTTTGGTGGCATTGGCAGATGTAGATGATCTGTCGACTGCATTAGCTGCCTCTGGTGCCCTCGCGACACTGACATGTTCCCCGCATGCTTGCCAAGCTCTGGCACAGCTACAGCAGGAACGCGGTAGAGTACTGCCAGTGTTGACTCAGCTCATCGACCCCTCCGTCGTCGTCTTTCCTAACGAGGATGCTAACGACAACCGGACAGTTCATGAGAACCCGGGTCTCGTGCACCGAGGTGTCGTCTGTGTCCGGAACCTTTTCAACGGTATCAGCGATATCGATTCACGCAAGACATTGGAGCAGGGTGCACAATTAGTAGGGCTCGTGAGAGCACTCATACGACTCGTTAAAGGTGAAGGTCTAACGAAAGAACAAATGGTACTGGTGCCAGCTGCGGAGGTTCTCCAGATCATGGTGAAAGATGGTGTCAAAGTCTAGAATACGGTGATTAGAATTTACTACTTGTACTAAAAGAGCCTTGGGGTATCTTAAGTGCAGGGGTGTTACCCTTAATTAGCTACGGCAGATGCCGAACTAGGGTAATCCTTACAATGATCCCCATACCTTTATACTCTACTTCCATATTCCATCTCCTTGCTCTTTCATACCCAGTCATCTCCATTTCACTATATACAATCAATAGACCCGGAAAGTTAATATCTCTTGGGCTCGTGTAACCCCATTTCGGAGACAATGGTGAGCCCGATCCGCGACCGCAACACCGCAGCAATAGACCATTGCGTGTACAGGCCATATCCAAGAAGGCAGGAAAGAAGGTGGCACCAGCAAAGCAGCCCGGGGGCAAGGCGAAAGTCGCGAAGGTACGTACTCGATAACAACGCGTCAGATGGAATGATGAGATACATGTCCATCTAGGCCGACTGGAAGGAAGGCTTCAAGAAGAAGCAGGTCGGAGTCTCAGATATGACATTGCTGACGGCTATCAGTAACGAGAAAATCAACGAGAACTTGGAGCAACGATGGAAGAGCGGTGAAATTTACACATATATTGGAGCAGTCTTGATTTCAGTCAACCCGTTCCGAGGTGCGTGTACTACGCAGCATCGCTCATGTTTAGGGTTAGTAACAATAATACAGATCTTGGCATCTACACGGATGAGATCTTACAACGTTATCGGGGCAAGAATAGGCTCGAGGTTCCGCCACATGTTTTCAGCATTGCGGAGAGCGCTTACTATAATATGAATGCCTATCACGAGAATCAATGCGTCATCATCTCTGGTGAATCCGGTGCTGGAAAGACAGAAGCTGCCAAACGTATCATGCAGTACATTGCCGCCGTCTCTGGTGGCCATGACAGCAGCATCCAGGAGATCAAGGACATGGTGCTGGCGACGAACCCCCTACTGGAGAGTTTTGGATGCGCCAAAACGCTTCGTAATAATAACTCTAGTCGACATGTACGTGAAGAGCACAGATTTCTGGAAATGGCATTCATCTCCTTGATAGGGCAAATATCTAGAAATCATGTTCAACACCAACGGGGAGCCAATCGGTGCTCAGATTACGAATTATCTATTGGAAAAGGGTCGTGTGGTCGGACAAGTGGAAAATGAGCGCAATTTCCACATTTTCTATCAATTTACAAAGGGTGCTTCGGATGAGCAAAGAGGTGCGTAGTTGTGTTTGTATACTCCTGATAGATGGATTGACTATTCGTACTCAGAGGCATTCGGCCTTCAAGGTCCTGACGCTTATGCGTACACAAGTATGAGCAATTGCTTGGAGGTTCAGGATATTGACGATGTGAAGGACTACGCCGAAACAATCGTGAATCCTATCTCTACTTCTAGTCTGACTTGGGTTGACCTTTGACTTCAGAAAGCCATGGGTGTCATTGGCCTGAGCCCGGAAGAGCAGAATGAGATCTTTAAGATGCTAGCGATCGTCCTCTGGCTTGGAAACGTGCAATTCGAGGAAATGGACGATGGGAACGCAAAAATTTCAGATACTGGGGTGACCGACTTTGTCGCATACTTGATGGAAGTGGATGGTGCTACGGTGCAGAAGGTCCTAACACAACGGGTCATGGAGACACAGAAGGGAGGTCGTCGAGGGTCTGTTTACAATGTTCCTCTGAATCCATCACAAGCTTCAGCCGGACGGGACGCTTTGTCGAAGGCGATTTACAACAACCTTTTTGAATGGATCGTTTCTAGGATCAACGTTTCGATGAAAACGCGAGGGGCGTCAGCGCATGTGATCGGTATCTTGGATATCTTCGGATTTGAGATCTTTGAAGTATGGTGGTTGTCTTTCCCACCAAATGTTTCCTAACCAGTTTCATTTGCAGGATAATTCATTTGAACAGCTATGCATCAACTACGTCAACGAGAAGCTCCAGCAAATCTTCATTGAACTTACGTTGAAGACGGAGCAGGAGGAATACGTCCGGGAGCAGATCGAATGGACCCCCATCAAGTTCTTCAACAATAAGATCGTCTGCGAGTTGATTGAGGAACGCCGTCCGCCAGGAATCTTCGCGGCTCTGAACGATGCATGCGCCACCGCACATGCTGACCCTACAGCTGCTGATAACAGCTTCATCCAACGTACCGCCATGCTGGCCAGCAACCCACACTTCGAGGCTCGTGGTGCCCAGTTCCTGGTTCGCCATTATGCTGGCGACGTCATGTACAATGTGGCTGGCATGACGGATAAGAACAAGGACTCGCTAATCAAGGACCTTCTGGATCTTATTGCCAACAGTGGTAATGGGTTCTTGCAAACACTGTTCCCCGACCGCCCAGATCCTAACAGTAAGAAGCGACCTCCCACTGCGGGTGACAGAATCAAAGTATGTTGCAGGACTCATCACATCGGTAACGCACTGAAGCCTCCCTTACAGCAATCCGCTGGAGCACTCGTCGATAACCTCATGAAGGCACAACCTTCGTATATCCGGACAATCAAGCCCAACCAGAACCGCAGTGCAACGGAATATGATACCAAAGCTATTCTTCACCAAATCAAATATCTTGGCCTTCAGGAGAATATCCGTGTCCGCAGAGCAGGCTTTGCGTATAGGAACACATTCGAGAAGATGGTTGAACGGTTTTACTTGTTGTCGCCGAAGACGTCGTATGCTGGCGAATATATTTGGACAGGTGATGCGAAGTCGGGCTGTGAGCAGATATTGAAGGATGTTGGTATTGCAAAGGAAGAGTGGCAGATGGGGGTTACCAAAGCTTTTATCAAGAACCCGGAAACCGTATGTCCCACCACCCTTTGAAATGGTTCCATTTTCCTGACACTCTTAATCAGCTGTTCGCTCTTGAAACGATGAGGGACCGATACTGGCATAACATGGCCGCCCGTATCCAACGTGCGTGGCGCAACTATATGCGCTACAAACACGAGTGCGCACGCAGGATTCAACGCTTCTGGAAGAACAACAAAGAGAGTATCGTGTACGCACAAATCCGAGAATACGGCCACCAGATTCTTGCGGGAAGAAAGGAACGCCGCCGTTTCAGTCTTCTCAGTTACAGACGCTTCCATGGCGACTATCTCGGCGTCAACACAAAGGATGCTTTGGGGTCTGAGCTCGCGGTTGTTTGCGGGATCGCAGGTGAGCAATAGTCGGAGAAAAGGTTTTTCAGAGCTGAACTTTTCTTAGGTGAGAAGGTTGCCTATAGTGGGAAGATACATATCTTGGTGTCCAAGTTTGGTCGTTCGAGCAAACCGAGCCCTCGATTCCTCATCCTGGTATGTGCGAAAATAGCGGCATTGTTCGGGTGCTTACTCTAAATAGACGCAAAAAGCTGTCTACATCCTCATTACTACTACAAAGGACGGCTCCCCAGTGACAACAGTAGAACGCAAGATCCCGCTGGTGACAATCAAAAGCATTGGTATGTCGAACCTCAGAGATGATTGGATGGTTAGATCGCATACTTTTCACCAGCTTCTGCAGTTCTCATGATTTTCTAAGGTTCTCAATACCAATGTGCCATCGGAAGAAGGGGATCCCGTTATCAGTTGTGATTTCAAGACCGAGCTCACGACCCACCTACTGCAGCTGACTCAGGCTTCAATTAATGTGGTGATAGGTCCCACGTATGTGCAAATCAGCAGTTTCATTCCTATTTTTCTGATTCGTATCCAGTATTGAATACGCGAAAAAGAAAGACAAGAAAGCTGAGATCAAGTTCGTGAAGGATGAGACAATCCAGAGAGGCGATGTGTATAAGAGCCATACCGTTCATGTGCCATCAGGAGAACCGCCGAATAGCGTCTCCAGACCTCCCGCAAAGAGGAAGCCCGGCGTTGTCAGGCCTATCACGCAAGGCAAGCTTCTCCGTGCAGGCGGCCCTTCTGTAAGTTTAGAACCTATCTTATGGTAACAACCAATTCTGATCGGAAGCATCCAAGCAGAAGCCTGCTGCTGCTGCCTCAAGGCCCAAACCCGCGGCACAGCTTCTTCCAGGAAAATCAACGTCGGCCACGCCCGTGGCTAAACCCGTTGCCTCCACCCCAAGCTCGACGTCGACGCGGGCACCCCCGCCGCCACCGCGAGCTGCTGCTCCGCCTCCCCCACCTGCGGAACCTGAAAAGCCTATGTACAAGGCGAAATATGCGTTCGACGGGCAGGAAGGTGAGATGACGCTCCAGAAGGATGATGTCGTCGAGCTCGTCCAGAAGGACGACAACGGCTGGTGGTTAGTCAAGAAAGATGGCGTTGAGGGTTGGGCACCGCACAACTATCTCGAACTTGTACCGCCTAAAGCAGCACCCGCCGCTCCTCCGCCACCACCAAGGACCCGCCCCGCACCTACACCTACACCCAAAGTCGCGGCCACACCCGTCACCGCTGATGCGTCCGCGAAACCGGTGTCGGTATTCCCTGGGATGGCACCAGCGAACGGATCAGCGACGCCGTGGAAGAAACCAAGTGCTCCTGCCTCAAATGCTGCGAACCCGGCACCTGCCGCTGGCAGGGTGCCACCTCCCGTGGCGTCCAAGCCCAAGCCTTCACCAGTGGCTGGGAAACCTGCCGCCCCCAAGCCACCTGCTGTTGGAGCCAAACCTGGAGCAGCCAAGCCACCTATTCCGACTGCGAGTAGACCAACACCCACAGCTTCGAATAAGCCTGGATCTGTGCAGAAACCGGCTATGGTTGGCGGGCAGCTAGACCTTGCTGCAGCTGTGAGTTGATTAGCTTTGGCTCCTTCGTCGATTCGTACTAATATTTTGCCTTCCAGCTGGCGAAACGCGCACAACGGGGAGCTAATGATTGATCTCGCATTGGATATGGCCTAGTCTAGTTGATAACGTTCGTTCTCTATACATGAGCTGTTTGCTCCATGAATTTAATTTCGGGTTCAACTACCGCATGTAAGGAGTACAGTAATGATGCGTTTGAATGTTAGAATAGATGTGAAATAGCACAAGGAAAAGGAAAGAATGTATGAAGTTCCAGGGTGATAAAAGAGGAGAAATATGCTGATTAGGACAGAGACAGGTGTTCAGAGTGGCATATGCAAGGGTCAGGGTATCAAGTCATTTGAGTAAGAGTCATCTATAGACTATCGTTGCGTGAGTCGTTCGTTCTTCCTATCAGTTGACATCCAAATTGTCTAACGTGGTTCAGTGATGAGGATCGGTGGTGGCTTGGGACTTGATAGTGTCGTAGACGGGGTTGACGATGTGGGGTTCGAATTTCTGGGACCGGAACCCACCACGCTACCGTTGCGCGTCGCAGGTTGGGGTGTCGGACTATGACTGCTCAAACTACGATTGCGGTAGCCATCGTCATCATCGTCAATGTCGTCAAGACCGCCGTCACCATATTGCGTGTCTGGATGGCTCTCCGAATCCGAAAGTCTCCCAGCATTAGCACCACCGCTAGTTGAACCTCTCCACGTTTCAACCTCCTCTGCTGTCAAAACCTTCGTACCACCTTTTGCATCCATGTGGTCTTCCTTGGTTTTTTCTAATGCTCTCCTCCCCGAATCCAATAAATTCTCGAGCATCAATTTGATCCTCCTATATGTCTCGTCGGTCTTGCCCTTCCCACCATCCCCCGTCTCTGCATCATAATCGGAACCGTCAGAGTCATCAGAATCAATGTCTTCTTCGTCGTCTCCGGCTTCCTCGGGGTCCAAGGAAGATTTGACGGCACGATAAGCGCGTGGAGGGAGGATGAGACGGGATTCACGGAGTTTACGTTTGAGTTCACGGATCTCTTTTGCTTGTCTGTCTTTTGTCTTTTCAAGGGAGGCATTGATAGCTAGGAGGGATCGGTTTGTAATTTCTAGGTCTGCAATCTATGTCGAAGCGATGAGGTAAAACAAAATGAGATGAACTGAATGGTATCTCATACCTTTCGATTCGATTTGGCCTCAGCCTTGACTTTACGTTCTTCATCCTCATCAGCAGTCATCCCACTGGACCCCTCCTCAAATGAGATGTCATCATCCCGGGCAGAAGCATATGCGACAAGGGAATCCAACGTATTTCTCAGACTCTGCGGACTCCCATCTCCCCTTTGCTTCCGATTCAAGTTGGTCGAAACGGAGCTGTCTGGACTGGTCCCTGGTTCATGTACATATGATACGGATGAACGGGAAGCCGAAGCTGAAACAGAAGAACGGGAAGAAATTGAGAGGGAGGAGATGGGTGGGGATTGGGGTGGTAACGGGATGTTCGCCGGATCAACCATGACCCTAGCTGGACCTCCAAGTCCAACAACACCAATACCAGCACTGCTATAGCCATTGGTACTAATATTTGCGTTCGCGCTTGGAGAAGATGGAAAAATTGAAGTCTTAGCAAATGGTCTGAACTCTTCCTGTGGTGTTGGGTTGTACTTGGGTGAAGAGGAAGAGAAACTCGAACGGAGACCACCGGCTGGGCTTCCTCGAGTTGTAGCGTAGCGGTGTGGATTGGCTGCAGGCGTTGCGGTTGTTATAGGGTATGCCAGGCATGACTGTATTGGAGGTGGTGGTGAAGTCGGGTTATTCGTAGTGTTTGTAAATGATACATTAGACGAAACCGAGCCTGCCCTCACACGGGTCGTAACCGGTCGACTCGCTGCATTCGTTGTCGTAGGTGTCATGGGAGGTGCAGGAGGGTCGGAAAAGGGAGAGGTCTCGTTGATATTTTTCGCTATAACAGTTACTTTCGAGCGGATCTTGATAGGTTGCGGCGCGGCTATCCCAGCATTTTCATCATTCCTCATCTCAGAAGAAGGAACTCCGAGTTCGGATTGCGCGGCGCGTAGGGGTCCTGTTCGTATCAGTGGACTGGGTGAGGACGAGGGTGAGGGAGGTTGTAAAGTGGAGTAGGACGCTGCATGGTGGAGAATGGCAGAGACACTTCCTTGGTGTTTGCGCGAGTCGGGTTGCGTGCGTAGGGTGTCGGATGATGCTGTGAGTGCGCGGTTCCGGGGCTCTGGGGAGGGTGATTTGGGTTTTGAGGTTGAACTTGTGGCTGAGGAGACGCTCTTGCTGGGCTTCACTCGCACTACGGTGGGCTTTGCTTGAGCACGGGTACCGACTCCGACGGTGGATGCTGGGGGTGAGAGTGCGCCGTCACGGATTCGAGGCGTAGTACTGAATTTTGCTGGAGATGAAGGCCTGTTGGTGTGTACTGGACTCTCGGGCTGAGAGGTATTTGAACTAGGTGCTCTGCGTATAGCGCTACTGTTAACTTTTGCCTTGGGTCGGGTGGCAAGAGGCGAGCTTGTAGACACGAAAGACTTTGTGGGCGAGGCTGGGCGTGATGCGGACCGGACGCTGTTTCTTGAGGAGGGTCTAGACGTGGCTGGAGACGTGTCGTTGTAAGTCGGTGTCAGCTTCGCAACGGTAACCTGTTAGGAGTTAGAAGGGAGAAATATAGAAATATAGAACGGAAAATACGACCTTGCGCTTGAGAGTGGGACCATCCATCGCAGCTACCGTCATGGACTCTGCGCTGGCAGCGAGCGAGGATGGTGGAAGAGATCAAGGTAATCCGGTACATAAATACAACCATTCTAAATATTATTGACCCTGAGATTAGATAGTCGTGTTTATCTACTTCTGCACTAATCCTTTCTTTGCCAGCACGTTCTCCACCACCTTTTCAATCAGCTCGTACAGCGGGCTGGATGACCCCCCACCGAGCGCACCTAGGACACTCTTCTCGACATACTTTCCGACCATGTCAACTTCGATATTCACTTTTGCACCAATGGGTTTCTTGCTAAGTGTGATTTTCTCCTGGGTATGTCGGATGAGCATAACGCTAAAGGTGCGGTCCGCGTCGTTGACTCCGGTAAGTGTCAAAGAAGCTCCATCGATGGTGACGTATCCCTTGGGAATTAGGTACGGAAGAAGCGATGGGCGCGAAGACGTCGGTTCCGGGAGTTGGAAAGTGAGCCGCAGGGAATCGCCGTCGGGAACACGGCTGACTATTGTTGCTATCGTGTCTACATGGGCCTGTATATTGTTCAAGAATGACATTTGAGAAACTGAGATGTTCCTCACCTGAACAAAGTGCCCACCGAAGCGGACATGGGCACCCATAGCTCGCTCGAGGTTCAACTGATCGCCAACCTTTCGCTCACCTGTCCCAGAATGAATTCCATGGCTACTCATTACTGTGACACAAACACACCTAAATCAGTTCTCTGTAGCGTCTCATTAGCCAGCCAGACCTTGAACCATCCACCATCCTTTTCAGCGTCGAACTCAGTAACTGTCAAGCAGGCACCATTGACCGCAATCGAGTCTCCAACGTGACAGTCGCCAAGAATAGGAGCCGCGTCTGCGATCGTCAACGTGCATCCGTTCTCGTCGACAGCGATGGACGAAACGGTGCCGAGATGCTCTATCTTGACAAGGCTTAATTGTGGCTACATAGGAAGGGGTAGAGGACCTACAAGGCCAGTGAACATGGGAGTAGGGAGAGATAAGATTATTACCCAAGTCCGAGTTTGCCCACGTGCATTGATCAGGACTGAACCGTTAAGCGCCCGTCTACTTTTTGCAATGCCGAATCAACATCCTCCCCAGGGCTCTGTCTACGCTCGTTCTCTTGGCCAGTCCTGGCTGGGTAGGCCTCTCGTTCTACAGCATATAATCATTACTCATGAGGGCGTACAGCTCTACCGGCGAAAACACGCCTTTTTCTTTCGCTGGGCGTTTGCTTCATTGGTGCTGCAGGGATCATGGTTTCTGACTATCTCGAGAAAAAATATCCTGCAGAGGTCAGGATAGACGAGAAGAAATAAGCTGTCTGGTGTGAGTCGCGTTCCATACTCTGTATATGACGCAGCTGACAGTTTATAGACCAGTGTACATTACGATATCGGTTAATACAAATCTAGTGGTATCTATAATGCGTGCTCTTTTTACAGGCCATAAGGTTCTTGACGTCCGACGACGACACAGCACCTTGACAAGGACCAACTTCATCTCCCACCTTGCCTTTTCCTTGTTCCTTCGTGGCATTCTCCAACGATGGCATGGTCGATCCTCGTAGGTAGGCTTGAATTCCCAGTCGCGTTTCTCCGGGTCCGGAGCTATACACTCTTCTCGGGGGTTACATCGTCGCTTTCCGCAACCGCAAGATCTACCAAGAGTTGAGGGAGATGTTAGAGAGGATGACGGTTAAGGTGCTTCTGGCAGATAGGACACTGTCGGAATTGGGAAGTTTGAGGCAGTTGCCAAAAGCGGCGGCGATTCCTACTGTGGTCGAGTGTGGCGAGTTGGTGAGGTTGACATAAGAGCTATGGAGGCCGGCCCGTTCGGCAAGGTTCCCGTCGGAGTGTCTGGTGTTATCTGGTGCAGGCGCCGCAGGATGTTCCACGTCGCCGGAGAACCCTGCAATGGGGTGCATGGGCAAGCGTCGAGTACAACAGCTCACATACCCCGTTTGATCACCATGACAAATTCCCTGCACGAGCGCCTCATCAGCAACTGCGTGAAGTACACAACAAAACATGGTCAGTAAAGTAAAGCTCATCTCACGCGTGCCTTGCTGACACGTCGTATAATAGGGAACACATGGGAGTCATCCCGGAAATGGAGCATAGACGGAGGACTCACAGGTACGTAGGATTATCTCGGTTGAAGGAGAGATGGAAAGCACTGGAATGATAACGTGTGACATAACTATCGTCACATGCTCCGTCATTTGGTAGCCAACACCGCCCGGCTCCTTTCCCCTCCATAACTTCTCCAACACAACTTCCAACTACACCATGTCTTCCAGGGAACCTATGTGGTATTGCCATGAAGTACGTACATTTCGTGTTCCCGTTAATTGTTACTAACAAGCCCAAAAGTGCCAGGCAGAAATGCGTCCTCTGATGGTACGTTCCCTCGCTTCACTCTCCCGCCATGCCGCTAAGCACCCCTCCGAAACAGGTACCAGACCCTGTCTGTGCTTCATGCCACGGCTCCTTCGTCGAAAAAGTTAGCATATCAGCTGCCATATGACTACATTTCGTCCTGACCAAGTGGTTGTCGATTGCCGTAGATTGAGGACCCCGCCAACGATCCACGCAATTTTGCCGCTGGTGGTCCGGTTGATGCAAGAGATGAGGATGGTCTTGATAGCTTCCTGGGTGCGTCTATCGACCTACCTCCGGCTCCCACCAGGATCACTGAATCTTCCTATTCAGTCGCCCTCCAGACTTTGATGAATCGGGGAATACAGCCACAGCAACACCAGCGAAACGCTATGGAAACTCCACCTCAGCGACAACAGGTGAGCTTCCAGGAATCCATGCGACTTACCTATTTCTGATTCCGCATCCGAAGCAGGGTTCGAGGGTTACATTCCAGATCAGGAGCAGTTCAGGTCCTCGACAGACGTCATTTACATGGGGTAATGTATCGCCGCCTTCTGGTTCCCCAAATCCCGGTGCAATTCCTACTATGTCCGAGTAAGACCGTTCATTGGTTGGGTTAACCTATCGCTCATTGTTACAAGTAGATTTGTCCGCAGTGCGCATGCACCAGGACCGCATGACGCCCGGGAAACTCCAACAATTAGTGGTCCTCTTTTCGCACAATATTTGATGTCCCTCCTCGGCCAGACCGAGCACCCGCTATTACCTTTCCTGATGGGTGGGATGCCCGATAGCGGCAGGATGGGTGACTATGTCTTCAGCCAAGAAGGTAGTTTGCAACTCCGGGCTAAATGTTGATTTGCTCATATCCGCGCAGCGTTGGATCAAATCATCACACAGATTATGGAAAGCTCCAATGCGCACCGACCCGTACCAGCAACCGAAGAAGTCATTGAAAAACTACCTCGTGAGGTCCTGGTCGAAGGAAGTGCGTACCATCTCGATTACTTGCCACAATTATGTGCGAACGCATAATAACGTCTTCTCTAGGTGACCTTTTGACCAGGGACTGTGCAGTGTGTAAAGACCAGTTCCAATTGCATACAGAAGACCCAGACGAGCAGATTATCGTCACCCTCCCATGCAAGCACCCATTCCATCAGCCATGTATCCTTCCATGGCTGAAATCGTCCGGAACATGTCCGGTTTGTCGATATGCGCTGGTGCCACAACCTGAACAACACACACCGCCTAACACGTCCTCATCGTCGTCGCAACGAAACAATAACTTCGGCTCCAGCAACATCTCGAGTCAACGGTCGCGTCCGAGATCGCAGTCGCCTTTCGGGCGTAACATGTCGGGATCGGATTCACATTCCGGCACAGGGCTGTTTTCGACGCTCTTTGGGAATCTATCGGGTTTAGGGTCTGGAACGTCACCGAATCGCTCTTCTGGAGCTGAAACACATCGACACCCTCGCCGATCAAGCTCAGATCCTTCATCACCTTCGTTTTCATCATCATCATCATCGTCATTCCCGCCTAATCAGCAAAACCAGTCGTCTTCATCTGGGTCACGGGGGACTCGGAATAATCGAAGTAGTCAGAACGGGCGACCGCATGTTCCAGGACAGTGGAGCGACGATATGATGGATTTGGATTGAGGGATTTGAGGATCGGGACTCGAGCTTGCAGGTTTGGGTACGGGTTGTAAACCACATGGATGCGGGTGAGCTTGTGTGACCGGATTCCAGGATCGGCAATGGCTTTGTACTCTTCATTCCGTTATTCCGAGTCCGCTTGTCGCGTTCCATGTGTTTTTGGTGATGTGATCTTTTGGACAGATTCTCGGGTGGCCGGTCAGTCGTTACGCCGCACGCACACCAAGTACTTCTATAGCTCTCGTACTTCTATAGCTCTCGTGTTTGTTTTTTTGCCTTTACTGCCATGTATTATCTGTTACTATAGATAGGGCGTGTATGCTGTGCCATGTTAATTTATGGTTTTCAGTCTGAGAACAATGACGGTGCATACATGCACGTCATTGAGCTATTTTCGCTGCTGTTTATGAGACGTTAATTACACTGACGTAGTTGGTGTTACTTTAAATCGACCGGGATGCTTTCCATGAACCCAAGTTATCTGAGCCCATGTCCCTCTTGATGCCACATCTTGCACAGAAAAAGTAGAGCCACGGGAGAATGAAACAAAACATTTATCTGGTTTATTTGCGAGGAACGGCACGGACACACTATACAAGTACAAAAATCAAAGCGCCAGACAGATGCGTCAGTTGAATGACGAGGGAGACAGATAGAGACTATTCAGAAAACAAATTCAGAGCCGAGGTGTTGAAACCTACGAGGCATCACATGGCATTTACCAGATCCTGGTCTCGAGCAAGAGGTCAGAGTTACCCTCCAAACCAATGCAAGCCTTCAAGAAACTCTCGAGGGCATTGCGCTGCCTGTTGAGGCTGTTGACAACGTCAGTGCCAGGCTTGACAAGAGGAGCCTTGAGCATGTAGGACAAGAGCGAGAGGACAGAGTACAAGGGAGAGAACTCTTGTCGCTCGCCGACCTTGCGGTACTGAACGCGGGTAAGTAACTCAGTGAGGATGGTCAAGTCCAAGATAAGCGGAGTGGCAAGAAGGGAGTCCTGGAATCACGATTAACCGTCAATGATACGCGTTAAACGGCGCGAAGAACATACCTCGCATTCGTTGAAGATATTGATGGTGGACCTTCCACCGCAGAAGATCTCAGAGTAGTACTCATCGATGGCCCTCTTGGAGTCGCCAACAGCGGGGACATACTTGATGACAACAATGTGGTCGGGGTGCTCGCCCTTGCCATCGGGAACACCCTTAGGGCCCACTTCGGGGGCCTTGAAGAGGAGACGGTTGGCATTGACCATATCATCAACGACGCTGCTCTTGCTGATCTCCTTGCTCTTGAATTGCCTCTCGGCGGACAAGTTGCGACCGTCGTTGTTACCGAGATGGTTGTACGAAGCAATAGAGAGGGGCTTAATGCCAGCATTGACAAGGAATTCGGCGAGGACGGACTTGAGTTTGGTCTGACCAGACTTGAGATCATCGCCACCAATGAAGGATTTATGACGCTCGGCGAGCTCAATGACACCAGGAACGAAAGTGTTCTGAGGAGCACCGTTAACGAATGGCTGGCCCTCGAGGATGGCAGCGACAGCGAAAAGGGTGGAGGGCGAAACCTCAGAATGAGAGGTCTTGATCGCATTCAAGAGATTGTCAGCGGTGTCGTTGACGCCGGGAATAATGTCGCTATAGCGCTCGGTATTGGCAGTCCAGAAAACAACGACATGATCAAGGTCATTGTCTTCCTTGAACTTGCGGATGTCGGCGCGAATGTGTTCGAGGTGGACTTGCTTGTCATTGCCAGGAATAAGGTTATCGGCCCGGCCTTCTTGGTTGGCGGCAATGAAATCGGGGTAATAAATCGAAGGCAAAGGCTTGCCGAGAAGCGCCATGTGAGGCGCAACCTGGCGTTGGAGATCGTAGTCCAAGACCTGGGCACGTTGCATGGCCTTATCCAAGGTCACACCTGAAATATCCCATCCGCCGAGGACGAGATCGTTAGGGTGAACCATAGGGAGGACGTCGGAAATGGGCACATGAACCTCTTTTCCGTTGGCATCTGTACCAATGCTGACGGTGGACGCGCGCAAAACGGAACCGATGTAGTTGGGCTGTTGAATACCCTCCTTGGTATGCCAAACTATATTGTGTCGGTTGGCGAGGATAGTCGCACACAAGGTAGTACCATTGTTGCCACCAATACCGATCATCATCAGACTATAACGCACGTGATGAGTTCATTATTTTAAAAGAGGTCGAACAAGAATGCTAACCCAGTTCTGCTGACGGTTTTCTTGGTGCGGAACTCATATTCTTGAACCTTGGGAATGATGGTGTATTGCCCGTCGACAACGGAGACGTCAGCACCACGATTATAGAACTTGGAGGTGATGTGCTCGTCATCGTAGAACGTGTTCTCAGATTGCACCGTGATGTAGTTCTGACGACGGGCAGCGGTAGGGTGGACGGGGAGGATACCCTCCAGCTTGGAGTCGGGCGTGTTATATCCAGAAGAAACGTTCGAAGTCATGATAGTCAAGCGAGGGTCAAGAGAGAAATTAATGATAGATGAAACCAGCGACGGAGAATTTGTTGCCTCGGTGGGGATTGTGTGAAGAGCAAAGCTGGTTAGAGAACATGCAAAGATTGCAAAGAAACGATGCCGAGAGTCCTCTCTGAAAGCCGCTAGAGAGAACTGAGGCCGTTTTATACCTCCCCGTCACATCGTGCCAAACAAGTTCAAATACCGCCCTTGCTGCGCCCGAACCATCAGGGTAATCTCATCATTCTAGGTAACCGTTCTGGAATGTTGAAATGCGCAGGGAAGGGACAGGAGTAACACAATAGCCGTCAAGACAATGAGCGGGCTGAGGAGTGCCGAGTGGCCAAATTGAAAACGTGCCCTCCACGCTGCGGGCACAGTTAGGGCACAGTGCAGCATAGTGCATACACCCCTGTACTGAATCAAAAATGTTTACGAAACATCCCCAACCATCATCCCTCATATTATATCCCTGGATTTTCTTGTGCCGAAGGTACGTTCTGTTATTTTGCCCTCGGATACATGATGACAGATGAACCAGTGTTTGGGTCGGATTTCCTAACTCTGTGGGAGTTGACATAGATGGCAACAAGAACACCATAACCGGTGATCTGATAACAAGTTCCCCGAAATAATTCCGGTCTCACATAATATTGCTTTGTTAACAGATGACACAATAAAACTACATGTACACCGAGATGGGTCCCATAAACAAGATAGGGAACACTGTGCGGGAGCTTAGTTGGTGGTGGCGGTGGTAAAAGGAGTGGTAGCGAATCCGATGCGGCGGTTCGCAGTGTCGAAAACGGAGTAGAAGCGCTCGAGGAAGGCATAACCGTTGACGAAATCGAAACCTTCACCACTTGGGCTACCGATATCTCCAACAATCAGATAAACGCTATTGGCGTTTCCACCGATGGCGGTGTTGAGAGCACGAGGCCAAATTTGGGCGTTGGCACTCAGCTCATATGTTGCCTACATTGTACAAATTTTGAGATGGCGTTTCAATTATAGTAACCAGACGTGACTGACCCCATTGGTGGTGAAGAACAAACTCTGCAGGTTTGAGAATTGAGCTTGAGTGAGCCGGAGGAGACCAGTTGCATTGTCCAGGACGGCGCCGGTGGCTTGACTGTAACGTGCGATAGCATCAGAAGCCAGGAGGACGAGGGTTGTACCTAGATACACAGCGCTGAGAATTCGATGCAAGAATCGGACAGTGGGAAAATATCTTACCAGTATCAACAATGCCAGCAGTAGTCGACAAGATATTAGTTGAAGAACCATAGCGGACGGATTGGTCAATGCCCCAGAAGAGGCTGGCTGGTTGAGTGGAAGTGATGGGGCTATACGAAGTTCTAGTCAGTAAAAGTTCTACAGCATAAGAAACAGAGCGTACCTGAAGCGGATGCTTCCGGTGAATTTCGAGGAATCGGTGCCACCTAAAGTAGACAGATGAGTGCCAGTTGCCCATGTTGTATGGTGTAACCTACCCCATGTAAGCTCTCCATTCAGGATCTCAACGGTATTTGTGGGCTCGAAAGAAATACCAATTTCATTAGCGTTGATCAGACCTCTGGCGAAGAGGTTATCTGTGACGGTGGGAATGAGAGACGAGGTCGCAGGAGAGAGGGTTCCTGTTGATAGCAATATTAGTTGAGAATGACTATTCTAGTAGTGCTGGTTAATTACCTTCGGTAAGGTCAACAGGACCAATGCTATCGAATAGCTCGTTAGTTTGTTGTTCGACGCTGGTTGGTAACTATTCATACCCCAGAATACCGTCGGTGCCCTCGAAACCAACAGACTGCGTGTTAATTGAGCATATATTTGAACGCAACACTCGGAATAAAGCTAACCCTAGATGCAACACCGATGGACTGTTGGGGGATGACTAGGGTACCGAGGGTGACGGTATCTGTGAATTCAGTTCCTGAAGGTACCGTGAGAGTTGGTTACTCGTCAAGACTTTCAATCAGTCAATCTTCGTACCCGAGAATGATCCCGATCCATACGTCACCGCCTGTGGCAAGTCGCATAAACGAAATGATCGCGATGGAGGACCAAGAATACATACCACGCGGTTGTTGGTCTGGACACTGGATGAGGTTCGGACATACGACCTTCCGGCACCGATCCATGTGTTAGAGCTATTTTACGGAAAGCCGTCAATAAATAGCAGCAACTGGGTCAACAATGTGATAAAGCATACCTTCCAGTGTCAATAATGAGTTGGTCTGCGTAAATACAGCATCAACGCCAGGATCACACAAAAGAGACGGGACGTACAGCTCGTGGGAGGAGTACCAACACCAACGGATGCGATATAAGTGACAGCTTGGTTATCCACCTGCTGATTGACAATGGCTTCCTCGTGAAAGGTAAGTTGGCCACCTAGAGCGGCCTTTGCGCGAGCCTTCATCGCCTTAACCCTCTGGACGTCATGTCGGAGCAAATTGTGGACGCTGGTCGCGTTGACTCGTCTTGAGAGTGGAAGAGTAATGCGGGAGTCGCGGATTTGATGAATCGGATTAGCCGCCACAGAAAGGGCGAGCAAAAGAGTGGTCAGAAGGGCTGTTGGGAACATTTCGTCTCGGAGCTGCCTGAGAGCACTGGAGATGTCGGGTTTCCATTGGGCCTTTTATCCCAAGCCGACTCTTGTGTCCACATGGTTATCGGTCAGTCGGTTGCCCTCGCATGGGAGAGCAAAGTGCGACATTATTGACAGCGAGTTAGATTGTTTACCTGGGAATTGGCAAAGTTAGAGTCGTACATCAACATGCTGTCCAAAAAAGTGAGGGTAACTGCAACTGGCAGCGTTCCGATGAGGGCTTGTGAGATATAGAAGCATATGTTCAGCAAGGAGGATTGAGCGACATACTCACGTCGAACATCGATAACAAAAATAGCATGGAGGGTCTACTTCAAAGGAGGTACCTGCGCAATACCGAGATTTTACATAGTGGAGCGGAAGTATCCTCCTGACCTCGGAAGGGAAACCTGTGTGGGAATTGGTTGATTTACCCTCAGCGCCCTGCTAGGATTCCTCGTCGTGTGAAGCGGCGGCGATACTTAAGTACCTATACAGTGCCATCCCAGCGATACCGTCTGGGAACTCGCTGACACCCACAATACGGTATCATCATATAGAAGCTGGATCGGACAGTTAGACTTTGTTGCAGGAGAAGCAATATATTCCATGACCACGCAGGCGGACAAGGGATCCTCCCTCACTGAGAGGCATAGTGTATATAATGATAATGAATCCTTTTACCAGACTACGTTACGATCCACCGGTTACAAGGCATCATTTCCGTTGTAGGTTTGGGCCACCAATGGTAGCGTTTAAAAATAATATAAGCTAATTTGGTCTCGTGTTCTTTTCGCTCTCATGTAAGGTTCTGGGTAACCCTCTTATGCATAGCGAATTAATCCCATGGGTGGTAACAAGTTTCGGCTTTTGGTACCAAGATTGGAAAATCAGCCAGCGTGATCACAAAGTGGCGGGAAAACGCAAAAGAGTACAAATCGTTTACAATACATGAGCAGGCTTCTAATGATGCAGACAACATGTGGTGTTGCCCTACGGCTGACATTTTCAAGCAAAACGAACTTTTTCCCCTGGGCGGCCGTCTGAGAGAAGTACAACAGCCTGGAACAATTGAGTAGTCAGCATTCACATTAATACAACTTGGGAAACACAGATACGCACGTATTTCCCGCTAATCTTCCAACCCGGCTCCGTTTGGTCCAACTTTTCCGCGATTTCGTCTCCATTAGGGCCCAAACCCACCACGACATCACTTTTGATGGTCCGCAGGCTAGCAACCCTGGGTGCTCCAGCCGCACTTGCCATGGGACCAATCGCGACGTCGAAGGGAGTACTTGCGGGCGCAGCGCAATCATATGTCAACTTGCGATGGTTGAGGTCACCTTTGAAGATGACCAGATCCGAACGTGACAGATGGAGGAACAAATCAGGAGCTTCCGAATGCAAATCCCAATAAGTGTACCCTGTGCACCAAAAAGGATGTTGCTCGTAAACCCATTTGCCTTCCTTCTCATATTGCTGTGCAGGCGGTCAATGTTTCGTAAATTTCTCCCATAAGATGAGAACAAACCTTCCATCGGGTGCCCAGACGGCGTAAAGATTCCAGCTCTTCCTCGCTCGCTTTGGGGAAGAGTTGGCCATAAACCATGGTGTTCAAGAGCCAATTCCAATCCTTTCTAGTGACATCCGAGACAAACCAGGGATAGCGCTTTCCGTGGAAACGAATTTGAGTTGCGAGACCGCTCTGTAGAAGGAAATCGGCTGTACAAAACTTTTGAGTAACTATGGATATCATCAACACGAACTGCCTACGTACCGTAGACCATGTCGCAATACAATTCGAACCCTGCGTTATCGAGGACAAAGTCAATGCGTCCACCAGTTTTCTCTCGGAGTTCCTTCACAGTGTCCCATAAGCGGCCGAGGTCATTACCCAGGATGTTTTTCTCTGTTGCTGCCAGGTGGTCTCCTCCAGTTGACTGCAGTGCCTTGATCTGTTCCTCGGTCATGTTGATAAGAAGTGACAGATCCGTCGAGTTGCCCCAGAGACAAACTAAAGGAAGATAAGTCATCCAGTCGTCGATAGCCAGAAAGTCATGTTACCTTGCG
The DNA here is from genome assembly GCA_018524725.1 of Podaxis mareebaensis. Taxonomy (NCBI): domain Eukaryota; kingdom Fungi; phylum Basidiomycota; class Agaricomycetes; order Agaricales; family Agaricaceae; genus Podaxis; species Podaxis mareebaensis. The sequence goes on along the minus strand of JAEUWP010000470.1, from coordinate 379,112 downwards.
TTAATTCTAGAAACATGAGACGTTCTGCTTCGAGTTTTTCCTCAGGGGACAAGTCCTCAGAAATCTTGAATGGCTCCGCAAAACGCATGGACAACTCAAAAACTGCATCAGCTGAACGAGAGAAGGTATCACACTTTGAGTGGAATAGTGAGCAACGTGAACTGTAGAGAAGGCTCGTACATACCTTCTGCCGATAGAAGACGTCATAGTCTTTCCAGAACTTGCTGACACTGAAACATTCATGAAGCCGACGGTACTTATACGCTTCTGCGAACAGCCACGGCGCATTCATGAAATCCTTTCCTGCGAAAATTAGGTCAAGACAATTCGTGGGAGCAAAAGAGGAACAACTAACCTTGGAAATATTTGGCAATTTCTTTATTCCAAAGGGCCACGTCTGCCTCGCCATCGTCGATGACGGGGCGTAGCTTGGCATTTCCGCTCAAGTCAGTCATGAGCTCACCCATACGTTCGATGCATTCAGCGAGGTCTACAACTCGTTCCTCTTCCGCTTGCTCGTTAAGCGTGCGAATGGCGTCTTCAATTGCTTTTCCGAGAATTGTAGGGAGTCGGGATTGCATGGTTGCATGCGCGAAGGAGTATTCGTGATAGCCACGGTAGGCGGGCCAGGGAGGGTTGTTGGGATCGACCTGAGAAGCCAAGGTAGTTAGGTGTGTGCAGACCATCAGGCTTGAGGCACATGCACTCACCCTAGTGGGGGTTCTTGGCCATGGTGCCTTGATATCCCTTTTGTTGGGCAGGTGGCCAAGTTGGAGAGTAACGCGAGAAGGCGCGCCGGTCGCAATTGAAGATGCTTCAGCGGTCGACATGATTTGTTAGGAGATATAGAAAAGGGTGGTCGCAGACCAGCTGCGGGAGGTAGTTGTTAGCCTCGACAAGGGGGGTAAACATTTATAGGTTGCACCTATGTGTTGACCGCCGGGGGGTAGGGATAGCGATGGAACTGATGGGGGGGGAAGCAATGCAGGCGCAGAAGGGTCTGGAGGCGAGTGTAACGGATTTATAGGCGAGTGTTTCAGAATTCTCGCGGTGACGACGCGGATGTAGCACCCAGAGATATGATGCGAGGTTCATCTAACGAGTGACAAATGAACCGCAGTGGCTAATCACTCACGCTCTCCTGGGAAACACCGGTGTTCTTGCCAGTGAAACTCCAATGGCGTTCTTGCATTGGGGGGACTAGCTGCCGACGATGATTTCATTCGGAAGCACTCCACTTGAGACATCGGATATGCTTCGTCATTTGACTGTCTCCCGTAATAGCACCCTAATGGCCTTCCACGTTTGCAAAAATGGGGTCGAAAACCCATACAAGATGACAATTTCTGCAGGATGGGGGTGGTGACGTCATAGACACTGTCAAGAGAAAAATGATGCTTGTCAGGTACGGACCAGCCGAGCTGCACTTTGCCGATCCATGGTCACACCCTGGCTCCACTTCCACCCCCGCCGTATTGGAGTCTGTATTTCACCAATAAGTCTCGCGCGGCCGCAGGTACTCGCCGGAATCGAAGGGGTTCCTTCGGAGGAATATTCCTTGCCCCGACGTTCAAGGCCAGGCCCTTAGCCAGTCTTTTTTTTATATCTGCCCGCCCGCAATTTCGGGGTACATAGGTGTATCCGCATGTGCTTAAGGCGATCATCGAAGCGTCTAAAGATAGGGCCGCCGCAGGTGTTCTAGAGTTCCACACTTCATATCACCGTTGAAATCGCCCCGAGAAAGTCGAGAAAGTGATGGCCAAACTCTGAGTGGAGCAGGCTTTGATCAACTTCGTAAAAGTTCGGTTGCCTGTTTTAGCTGTCTCTAAGTAGTCGCCTGTGGAGCTGTGCTTGAAGCAGTTGAAGAGTGTAATCTGGAAGCAACAGAAAGGCCAAGAAGCGTTGCAAAAGTAATGTAGAAACGAAAACGGACGTCAAGGCAACAGCTGTCCAGCAAGAAGGTTGGGCGTTCGGTGTCACGCTTGAGTGACGAGCGTCACAGGCGCCCAGAACATTATCGATGGTGTGATGTAATGGCCTTTGTGTCACGGGAACAGGATCACAACCAACACGGGCACGTGATACCTGGCGCGACCGTGTTCCAAAGGTGCGTTGAACTTTGGTTGGTGTCACGTCGTACGAATCTTTGGTCCTCAGGAGTTTCGAGCCGCAAGCCTGTTGCTGCAAACCAGGCGAACATGTCACTATGGAAGATCGGAGCTGATGACGTATCTCAAGAAACCCAGCAATTCAAGGATAAACTTGCCAGTAAAGGTCAGGACTTAGATATAGAACTCTAGCATAAAGATGAATTAATCATTGGACGACAGACAGCCAAATTGCTGGTCAACAAGCGCAGCTAATAAAGCAGACTCAAGAGCTCGAAGAAATTAAGGCGTCTCTGAACGAAGCCCTTCGAAAGGTCCGTATTCAAACATGCATTGGGGTCGGACTGAATCGTTAACAAATCCGTTAGTTGGCCGAGGAGAGCGAACGCGCACTACACTTAGAAAAAGACCTCACCCAATGCAAAGAAGATTTGCGTAACGAGAAAAATACTTCTCGCAATATAGAGGCATCACTTGAGGCCGCCAACACTAAACTCAAGGCCAAGGATATCGAAACGAGAGACCTGGAGGCTACCCTTGAACGCCTCTCGAGTACATCCAACGAGCATAACGCTCGCAGCACCAAGCTTGAACATGAAAAGGCCGCTCTCGAGACACAGATCCGCGAACTCGAGTCCAACATTCGTCAACTACAGTCTGCTGCTGCTGCTGCGCCAAGTCGTCGCGCCCCATCGCGGTCGTCATCATCAAAATTCAACGACCTCAAAATCAGTGCGCTAGAAAGGGAAATGAGCGAGCTGCGAGAAAGATTAGTGGAGAAGGACAATGGTCTCAGCGATTTGCGGGACAAGCTGTCACATGCGCAAGACGAGTTATTGCGTGTGGACAATGACAGAATGGCGAAAGAAGCGAAAGCGAAAACTCAGCTCGAGGAAATGCGGTCACTTCTGCAGGAGAAGGATGAAGAACTGAATTTCTACAGGGGTCAGCAGTCAGATGGTGGGCGAGAGGAAGAGCTATTGCAAAGGATTGAAGAGGATGAGGCCAAGATAGCAGCTCTTGAGGCGATGCTCAAACAATCAGACGACATGAAGGGGCTGAGGGAAAAGCTCAGAAAAGTGGAGCAACGCCTCAAACTGGAAATCGACAAGGTGGCAGGCTTGGAGTCACGGAACAGTGTCCTCGTTCAAGAGCGGCAGGATACGCTGAACGAGCTTGAGGGTGCACGGAATCAAATTCATATACTGGAGTGTCGCGTGCAGGAGAACCAGGAGAAGATTGATAGTATGAAGCAGGAACGGTACGCACATTTCCATTTCTTGAAGTTGCTCAGACTCATTTGGACTAGTTCCTGCCTGGCATTGGCGATCAACGAGCCATGTTCCAAACCTATTAACAAATTCGACACTATTACCTCTGTCGATGAGGTGGATGTTACCCATATCGCAAAACTCCTCGAGGCAATTGCCCGACTGCGAGGGGAACGTGACGACTTGCGCCGGAGGCTGGAATTCCTGGAGACGGAACACAAGTTCACGGTCGCGGCTTTGGAGAAATGCTTGGCAGAAGCCCCACCGGCTTCCCAAAACTTAGAATCCGTTATCGGGTCTGAGACAGGCACTTCAGCCATCGGACATGCTCAGATCAGTGCGAACATCCAATCCAAGGACGACAACGTTCGGCGACTGGCCCATGCAGCTGCCGCATATGCGGTTCTCCTCCTGCACTCTCAGACCCAACTCGAACAATGCAACCAACTCCTTTCCGATAGCATGGAGCGGGAACGATGTGCCAGGGGTCGTGTTGAGGCCGAAACGGAGAAATGCTCCGCTCTCGAAGAGGAGATGGATCGGATTGCATGCCAACTCAAAGAATCAGAGGAGAAGGTTAAGGATTTGGAGACTAAGCTTGGCGTCACGGTGCCTTGCCTTGAGGCGATGACGAGCCAGCGGGATGGTCTTGTTTCGCAGCTGGAGGCGAATAATGCGGAATGGGAGGATATGAAGCTGTCACGGAAGAGCCTACAAGACCAGTTGGAGAAGATCGAGGTGCACTTCGGAGAGGTATCAAGAACGCTCGAAGTTGTTGAATCAGAGCGCGACTCTCTCGCTCTCCAAGTAACCAACTTGACTGCAGACCTTCAAGCTGCTCAAGATGAGTTGGCCAGCGCCGAGAGCCGTTATAGCGCACTTCAGTTCCACCAGCTCTCCAGTATGACTTCCGACGAGGCTAACCAGGCACTTCGTGAGCAAATTGCGGAGCTCGAGGCCCGTGTTATGCGTCGTACAGAACAGATTGGCATTCACCAGCACGATATTCGCCGCCTTGAAACCAACCTTCGACTGCAGGAAGAACGATTGGGAGAGATGACCATGGAGCTGGAAACTCTTGCGACACAGAAAGAAGCAATGTTAGAGGACTGTGCTGACGCAAGGGAAGCGAGGGACGAAGCATTGGCGCAAATCGAGACATTGGAAGTCGAATTAGAAACATTGGAATCCAAACTCGCCGACAGTGACGGAGCTCTCAATACCTTGATCTGCTTGCTCATCCAGACGACCAATCAGTCCAGGTCTTCCGCTCAGCGACTTCAGTCTCGTATTACGGAACTTGAGGCGGAGCTCAAAGAGTCGCAGATCGCTTACGACACGTTGGAAACCCATCTAGTTGATATCCAAACCTCCCAGACAGAGGATCTCCGACAAACAACAGTCGCGCTCGCCATAACCCAGCTGCAGTTTAGCAGCGTCATCACCCGTATCCGAGGCTTAATTGCCGAGAAAGACGAGCTCCTCCGTGACTTTGCCGTTGTCAACAAACAGGCGGAAGAACAAGTAGAGGCCAATCATCGATTGACGGACGAATGTGCGGCTCTTTGTCATGGCCCCTCGACGTCTGTTGCCGAACTTGCCTCCCGGTCGTCGGACCATCAGGCTGAGATCGATCAGCTCAAGCAGGCCATATCCGAGGCCGAAGCTGAGGCCGAAGCTTTACGACAACAGGTCGTGCACTTCGCAACGAAATTGCAGAACATGCAAGAGGAGAAGGATAGTCTCGTAGCCAAGCAGGAGAAGGCCACATCTAATTTAATTCAATCGCACAAGGAGGAGATGGAGGTTCTTCAGAAGAACCTAGCTAGCGCGGTAGCCACGGTAGAGAAGGAACGTACGATCCGTATTGCGCTGGAGCAGGATCATATGGAGGCTTTGGCTCAAGCTCAACCCAAGGTCGAGGAGCTGGAAAAACGCGCAGAAACCCTCAGTGAAGAGCTCTCTGGACTGTATTTGTCACAGGAGAGTCTCCGGGCCGAGAAGGAAGCGACAGCTCAGGAACTCGAATCCCTTCGCGCTGAACTTGAAGGTTTGTTGGCAGAGAAGGCGAAGGCTGAAAAGGTTCAACACGAACTGACAACTGCCAACAATCGACTTGCGAGAGAGATTACTCAACTACAGAAGGAGCAGGAGACAACGATGCTGGACGCGAAGTCTTGCATGGATAAACATCAACAAGAACTGGAATCCCAAAGGGTCGAGGTGCAATCCAAGATCGACGAATTAACGCGTGCGGCAGAGGAGGCAACGCGGGAGATTCAGCATCTCTCTCAAGAGCTTGATCAACAGAGACAGCGCCTGCGGGATAGCGAGGACCAGCGGAGTGCAGAATTGCAGTCTCTGTCTCGTGAACGAGAAGCCGCCTGGTCAAGTCTGTCCGAGCTCCAACACGACGTAACAGAGCTCCAGAATACTATCGAGCGCAACGAAGCTGCCCTGGCCAAGAGCGAGGGAGAGAAAGGTCGTCTCCAGGAGAATATTACCAGTCTTGAGGCACAAATTCAGAAGTCACTATCATATACACATGCGCTCGAGCGCCAAATTCAAGATGGGTAAGCACCTTTTTCATGTGACACGTATAGCGGTGCCTACACTTTGCCTAGGGAACGCGCCTTGGAGGCCTTGAAGACAAACCTCAGCAATACTCAATTGGAGCTTTCTCAAGCAGAAACAAGAGCCAAAACTGCAGAGATGAATCTCAGCCTTCAGAGTGCTCAGTTCAAACGCGAACTCGCCAAACTTCAAGACAAACTTGCAGCTCTCGAACCACGACGAGATCTAGAGGAGGCGCTTGCAAGTCTTGAGGAAAGAAACAATGAGATGGAGGAGCTGCTCAAAGCCAAGTGTGCTGAGATCGAGGAGAACGATGATCGGGCCTTGGAGTACGTTGCCACCCAAATTCAAGTCGAGCAGTGACTAACGGTACGCAGGATGCTGAAAGAAAACAAGAAGCTGTCCGCCAAGGTGGAGACATTGACGCGAAAGGCACAAAATCTGCAAACCAAACTTGCTGCAGCGAAGGCTGCAGTTGCCAACTCCAAAGTGACCGCCGAAGCGGTACCAGCATCGACCAAGCCCTCGCCAACGCCTCTTGCAGAAGCCGCGGAAATCCAAGCCCCAACAGCCCGCCGTAGATCATCACGCCAATCTACTAGCACTACCGTATCTTCATCCCATGAAAAGCCACCAACCGCCCAGGTTTCCAGATCATCATCACGAGTTGCTTCCGGTCCGCCTACTGGCACCGTACGACCAAAGACACCAGAAAGACGACTCGCCCCTACTCCAGTCTTTAAGCTTCGTACACCAGAACAACGGCGAGCCCAGGAGCGGACCTCAGCACCCCCGCCTTCGGTGGTCGGAGTAAAGCGACGCGCGCCTGATGATTTCGAGGCTTGCGAGACCGTACCGCCACAAGGCTTTACGGTCGATAGTCTTCCAAGCAGGGAGAATGAAACTACCACGCCCAGAGTTCGTAGGATGTTCAGCAACCTCCAATCTGGCTTCACGCCCATACGTAACAAAGTCCTGTCATCTCCAAAACGCCAAACCGCCGTCCTATCGACTCCTTTGATCCAAGACGTGACGAACAGTCCACGGAACAGTGTGCCCTTGGACTCGGCGAAGCAGTCGAAACGAAGTTGGCTGGGTAAGATACGCGGTACAACCACTCAGGCTGCAGTCAAACCAGCACCTCGCCAGGTCTTCACGTTTATGGGCGAGACCCAATTACCTTAACATTCGTAGTTGAGCACTTATAGTTACGACGTTATATCTTTTGCACTGTATAGTAATACATGGTCTCTGGTTACTCACGCATTATTTATAACTTATTTCGATTTAGAATGTATGGCATTCATAGTGCCCTCCTGCGTTATCCGTGGTGAGCTGTTGAGCAACTGGAGTTGCCTGGAGCGATCGATGCTGCGACTGAGCAGTGAGGCGTTGGATCAATTTCACAATAGCCACCAAATACCTACATGCCCCCTCTTAACGTAACTGCTCAAAGCTCCCTATTCCTCTTTCCACCACCTCGACGCAGGGAGTCTCCAAATGTTTCTCAGACACGATGAACCTGCATACGCTGACTTTTCTTTATGCGCACGAGACCCATCGGATTGGGAGGTCGGGACACTCAGAGTTTTTGAGTTCCCGATTGACATCACAACCGTCGCTTTCGACCCTGTTTCTCGGCTCCTCGCTATAGGTGGACATCATTCATATTCTCATTGCAAGTGCCAGCTTCTGAAACCCCTTGCAAGGCACAGCCAGAGGAGTGATTCATCTCCGTGGAGGGCCAGGCGTTGAAACTCAGCTTCTGCTACCGGAACCCGCTGCTGTGCGGTTCCTTCAATTTGGTTTACAGACACAGAGATTGGTGTGTCTTGGTAAGAGCGCCTTCGCTCGTGGTAATCCCGAGACTGACCTCATTCCAGACAATGGACACCGTCTACATGTATGGGATCTTTCGGCGCTGGGGAGTCCGAAGTACATGACCACAGTTCGTTGGGATTCTACCACGTACGAGCTACTTTATCATCTACCCCATTGGCTTCGCTAAATGGCTTGTTAGATTCATGATACTTTCTCCGTCTCACAACCATGTGAGTAACCAAACCATTATATAGGAGCTGTTCAAATGTATGGAGCACCTAGATCTTCCTCGCCATGAAAAATGGCGATTTGAAAACCTACGACCTTGCTTGCGTGCGGAAATCACCCTATACCGTTCCTAATATGTGGCGACTTTACGAAGAACAAATGACAAAATCGGGAATTCCCATATTGCCTTCTTCGTTCGTATTGTTTTCTCATTGGGTCTGTAATATCTGCTCAACCGTGTCCAGAGGGCACCAGCCCATCGAAATCCTTCCACATCCTCGGGACCTGAACCTTCTTTTCGTTGCGTATCAAGGTGAGTATCGACGAGTGCTCCTTGTACTCATTCGATGTTTTAACCCTCGGAAGATGGCGTTGTACTGCTGGATCTGGTAAATGATCTCGAATGTTTGGTTTAAACTTGCTCAAGGACATTGGTTTAGAAGGAACGCAGCCCTATTCGCACCTTCGACCTGGTGCTCCCCCCAGGTGCTCCCGGTGGCACAGGTTATAACTCTCGGGTAAGATGCAAATGTACACAGTGTCTATTCTACTAACCCTGATCAAGGATATCCTATTGCCCCGACGGCCATCAGTAACTAGCATTGCCGTCCACCCCGCTGGTCATTTCTTTGCCGTTGGACATGCTGATGGCACCATCGCTTTCTGGGCAGTCGAGGATGCCAATCAACCACTCCTTGTCCGAACTCTAGATGAGCTTGATGTGGACAAAGTCGATGGCGAAGCACTTGAGGCTCACCTTAACAAAGCAACCACTCACGGTCCTTCACCTCGAGAACCAATTTTCAAATTGGCTTGGAGTGGATTCCCAAACTCCCCTGATCCTCGTGGAGGGGAAACGGCCTTGACAATACTGGGTGGTTTCACACCAGAAAATGGATTTGGACTAACCGTTTTATGGTTCCCCACATTCAATCCAGAAGATCCTCCACCAATACAAGATGGGCTCCATCCTTCCATAGCCACAGCGATCCGGCAATCGCTCGATGAACCACGCTGTTTCATCTATTCGACGAATGCTCCTGTGCAAGATTTCTACCTTGTTCCCCGTGATAGTCCTCATTTCAATTACACTTATGATCCATACGCAATTCTGATACTAGTGGACGCCGGCCAAGGCGCTCGGATGGTTGATTCGCGGGAGTTCCCTCCACCTTGCTTCGCCCGTCCACAGGTACAACCTGCACCACCGGGAACGTCGCAAACAGAGGAGGATACTTTAGATGCCCTAAACGCCGCGCTCGAATCGTTGTCAATGGCCGCCTATCCACAGCCGGTCGGCATGCCGTTTGAGCTTAATGGAAGCAACTTCACCGCAGATAACTACAAAATACATGTCATTTCAAGGGAAATGTATCCTGAACTTGCCCAAAACCTTAATTCGTTTGGCAAGAGACCCAGGATTCGGCTGTCGGGCGGCTCCTCATACATGGAATCCTCCCACGAAACCAAGGTGTCTAAGGTGACTGTCTCTCGTGTATTTCGAAGCTCCGTATCCTCATCAGGGTTTCCAACAACAGTACCAGCCGCACCGTGTTCTTATCGCTTCCAACCGAAACTTGACGGTCAGCTTCTACGACATTAGTAGTCAGCTTCTCCAAGGAACCAGGGACTCTCCATTGCAGCATGACTTTCCGGAAGTTATTGATGCCCTTGAGATAGATCTGCAAGCTCCCTTGGATGTCCTCGATAGTGAACAACGCCGAGATCAAGCTCAAGATCAAACAAGGTGTATTCTTTCCACACACTTCGCAACTGAAAGCTTGGAATGCGCCGTGGCTTTGAGCACTGGGGAGCTCCTTGTGTACCGCCCCAGAACTACCCGAGCAACTCAAGCGATCGGGGATACGCAGGACGAGGAGTTGAGGTCAATTGCACATGTCTCCGTAGAATCTTGGAGGGGACTCGTGCCGTATTTTGCACTTTGTTGCCCCGAGAGAGGGTCGTTACAGGCAGTTGCTATTTCAGAAATTGGTGGGATGGTAATTCACTTAACTTGGGTCTTTATTTATTGATATCTTCAAAGGTTTTCTCGCGGCCTCCTTTATTGATGGGTCGCTATTTGTTATTGATATGCGAGGGCCAACCGTGCTGCACAGACCTACAAGCCTAACGAGGAAACCTTCAAGATCTTCCAAGTCTTCAAAGTCTTCGAGACATTCGAGATCTAGCTCAGATGTCGACGTGGTTACTTGCCTTACCTGGACTATCAGTGGAATAGCCAAAGGTAGGCACCCCGACTTGCTGTTAGGTGCCGCATGGCTCACTTCAGGCCAGACTCGAAGGCACATATACGCCTTGTTGCTCTCCGGACCTCTGGCACCATGGACGTCTATACGATCACCCGATCCTCTTCCGGATTCGACTTCGAAGGCCCGACTTCTCTTCACAAGGTGATGCCACAACCTTTTCGTGATGGTACATTCGTAATCGCAAGCAAAAGCGGAGCACTCTGCAAGGCTGACAGGGGACGCTTTGCTGCCATGCTGCAGTCCGATAGCAGGGTGGACGAGTCTGTTATACTCATTACTGCCGGTGCGAAAGGTGTCAGGAGCTTTGCTAATATCACTGGCGAGCGAATTGGAAAGGCGGACTGGAGTAGTAGGCATGGAGATGTGATTGGTGTACAGATTGTCGAACGATTGGGTGGGTTGACTAATTTCTGCCCGACTGAATAGGCTAAAATTGGAGTTTGTTACAGGATCAAGAGTGTTCGTTGCTTATACTAACAAAAGCGAATTTCACGCTTATTCCCTGCCACACCTGGAGCATCTACACACTAGCGCAGCGATTCCTACACCGCCCAGGTGCTACCGAAGCAAATTCTCTGACCTCTGTGTACTGACGAGTTACTCGCTTAGATCGATCAGCATAGACGAACATGGTGACTTCATCAGTTTCGACGTTCATCCGTCTTCTGGTTTAGTTCAATCAGCAACATATGGAACTCTGTTTAACTTCCGTCGTGCGAATGAGCGACCGCTCGTCGACCTTGTCAATAACAAGGCCATCATGCCCCCTCAGCCGCAGCCTGTCCCCATTGGCCCGCCATCTTTACTTGGCTCTTGGTTCAAGCCTAATACGACGATGTCGGGGCAACAAGTTGACGGCTTATGTACGTGCTATATAGACTTCGTAAGGCAATTGTTTATTAACTTCTGGTTTCAGTGGGTGGATTAGATAGGCCCGCGCCAGTCCAAAGTGCCCGCGAGGTCTTTTCTAAGAAGGTCGAGGAATTGGAGGGAACCGTTCCTGGCCACGAAAATACGACTCCGGCGGCAGCTATCACAGGTTCTGCTGCTGCGGTGCGATCAAACGTCTACAATCGGCTGATGACCGCTTTGAACGAACGAGGGTACGCCGCCTACACTTCCACAATGGATCTGAAACCGATTGTTGCATAGGCAAATGTTAGGAGAACTTGAGGAGAATTTTAAGTCACTCGAACAAGGAAGCAAGGATATGGTCACACAGGTAATTAAGCTCATTGGCCACATTGACCTCGGCGTTCAATTTCTTGTTTCAGGCAAAACGATTGGCTGCACAGAATACTGCTAAATCCTGGTTTGGTTTCTAAATCTCCTTTGTCATGGGTTGTATCAAAAATACTGTATCATACGGGTCCATGTAGCTATTCACGTAATTCTTCTTTCCAATAAACGTCTCGTGCATATTTATCGTCAGATTCCTTCATTCGCCGTTCATTATCCTCAAGAAGCCATCTTCCTTCAAGGCCATGTTCTCGTAGTTCCATTTCAGTATAAGCCTGTGCTCAAGAATGGCGATGGTGCGAGTATATTTCTTTGAAAGTGGTTATGATGGGGCCTCTCACGACCCCTCTATATTGGATCTGGCTCGGTACACAAGAGTTGACAGGAGGATCTTGACTGTGGTAGTGATGGACATGGCGTGTGTGCTATTTTGAGGCAGTAGGATAAGAATTGCAAAGAGGTGGGGCGACGATAGAGGTATGCATGCAATCCCATTAGGTGTACTAGAGTACCAAAGGCAAGAGCAGTAACAACGATAGACATAGAGGTATGCGTGCAATCCCATCAGGTGTGCTAGAGTACCTAAGGTAAGAGCAGTAACTGTGATGTGATCCTTGGGAACACCGCCACGTGATATGCGTCACTTCCCATCCCCTCCAGGTGCGAATAGCCTGTGATGCCCATTGTCCGCTGTTCATAGCCTAAGTACCTTAGCTCATCTCTCTCCCTTCAACCACCATGGCGACCTACGACAGATTACACAGACAATGTCGCACACTGGAAAACCTTTTTGACTCGAAACTCACGACGTATGCTCAGCTGGCGGCGGCCATTGCGCAGCCAAACCAGGACGTGGAAGCTTCGGGGTCAAGTAACCGCTGGCAAGACTTAGAGCAGGAATTGGAAGATCTATTATCGAAAGTACGGCACCGTAATGACTGTAGCTGGACGGCAGTTGACGATATAATATAGTTAGAGGAAATCAACGAGCAGTTATCGACACTAGCGAGCAATCCTGAGACTTTGTCAGCTTCAATGCTCCGGACGATACAGCGACACCGGGAAATATTCCAGGATAGCTCACGAGAGCTAAAGCGAACAAAGGTTACCCATCTGCTTCCCGGCCTGTTTCAATCTGACCTTCAGGTTTGTCTTTAGACGAACGTTCACGCGGCGTTGGATAAAGCCAACCTACTGACTGGCGTTCGTAATGACATTGAGTGGGTCAGCTTCTCGATGTGATTGCATTGTCGTTTGACATTCTACTTCAGTGCATACAAATCATCCGCCGCGGACTCACTACTCGCAGAAAGGGGACGGATAGACAACTCGCATCAGATGACTGACGACATCCTAGCGTGTGTTCCATTCTGCTTTCCCTTCCTCCTATGACGCTCATGATTCTTCAGGCAAGCTTACGAGACTCGATCGGAGTTCTCGCGTCAGAGAGTAACTCTTGCCAATATGAATACCCGAATGGTCGGCGTTCTGAGTAAGTGCACTTGTCTTAAGCGAACTCAGGAACGCTCAAAATATTATATAGATAAAATGCCTGGCATCAACAACCTTGTTGCCATGATTAAATCCAGGCGACGCCGAGATTCCATCATTTTGGGCGTCCTGATCGGAGTCTGCACAATTATCATCCTCTCGTATCTCTGGAATTGACCCCAGAGACCGCTTTGTTCACGTTCGCCACCATGAAAGCCTGCTCAACATTGGACGCTGAGCCTACCAATTCTCGGGTTATTGAATGGGCCGCCTATGTGCCTGTATATTCACAGATGCGGTCTATCGCCTCCCACACCGAGTGGTTATGATTGAATCGTCGGGGAGAAGTGCACATCTTGCATATGCCTGAACCCATTGGTCGTTTGCGCAGTACTTTAGTTTCGTTCATTCGTTGTAATTAACAGCATCATGAGGCGATGGACTATGATATCGACCGACCATTCTTCGATTCTTTGCCGACTTATGACTCGCCGGAAGAACGTGGTTTCCATCGCGGAACCTGAACCAGTTTCGCTCCAGGTGACGAACGACACCCCAATCCTTTTCATCCATAGAATCTACCCAGGTTGTTTCGATCTTCCACTTCTTGATTTCCGCCACATGCACCAGCATCTGCCAGGTTTGTGAAGTGCTCATGTCAATGTCATGATAGTCCGATTTGACCAAGATTCGATCATCTGAGCAAGCTGCGATGAGCGCCTTGTAACCTGAGTGCCTTTCGTTTATGACCATAGAGAGCGAAAGGAAGATGTTGGTGTATTTTTTCTGGCTCTCTAGTGAGCTATTTTATCTGTAATGTAGCGCTCCGCCTCACCTCAATAGTTTTCCACGTTTCTGGGCTAAGACCACAACTATGCATATCAATGCTGATGCGATAGAACAAGTCGCCATGTTTCTTATCCAGTCGATGTAGAAGATCAACAGTAGCCTGTTGCGACTTGACGCTATGAAGACTGACATTGCGACCAAGTTCAACAGCAAGGTCTAATTGGCCTTCGAGAATAGCTAGCTGATGATGGAGAGGGACGGTGAAAGGTGTGAGCTGGCGCGGTATCGCATCGTAGTCGTAAGGAACATGAAATGACCGATCTAGTCCGACTTCGCCGACCATGGCGTTTGGGAAGTTGTTGAGGTTCTGACGCAATTCGTCAAGAACTTCATTTAAGGGCCGCGGTGCTGGCAGATTGGGTAGTAGGTTATTGAAAGCTTCATGATGCTCGGGTTTGATTGTCTTCTGGGAGTCCAAGAAAAGGCGTTTGTAGTGATCTTCTTTGGAGATTGTTGAATCTGTTGCGACGAAATGGGAGAACCACGGATGGTAGCCTGCAGTACGTGTGTCCATCCATATGTTTGAAATGTCACACAAGAAGGGACACGAGGTCGTGTTACTCATTTCGTTGTTAGGTTGTTCAGGGAGGGGGACATACCGAAACAGGGGATTATCTTTGAGGGGTACGCCGTTGCCAGGTTTCGCACCAATCCTTGATCTGATGCACGACTAGCCATGGCACAGACGGTGATCTGAAGTCGGTCCATTGATCCTGACGAGATGTGGGGTGAATCTGTCGGATGGCAATGTACATCAACAACATGCCGTAGGACGTCTTTTGGAGGTAAGACAGCCATGGACGTTGGGGTTCATGTTCAGGTTCCGTTTGTGGTAGGATCAGGAATAGACACATGCTTAGTTTAGAATCCGGGATTCCTACCGAGCGGCCGTGATGGATCGGGGCTATGGCTAGAATTACAGCTATGACTGTATCGTATGTACCATCGTACCAACAGCATTGAAGATATAAGAAATCATATAGTGACTGCGGAGGCGAATATTGGGGGTAGGCGTCGATGGGCATCTATTTGCTCCCAAATACAATGACAAACAATGTCTCTGGATAATTCTCGATATGACCACGAAAGGCAACTCATTTTGATGTCAGGCGGATGCTGCGCAAATTGTGTTTTGGACCTCTTTTTGGCTTTCGATCTTCAGTGTCCCGTTCAATGTCGTCTCACGCATACCTCGACACGTCTCCTCCTGCCTACGATGGACCTAAAGACAGATTAGTCAAGTCTGCTTTTCGCAAAACGCTTTCCGTCTTGGCTGCACGCGTACCTCCGAACAAAACTGGACAGATTCTCAAGGCGCAGCCTCTCAAAGGGTTTGTCATAAAGCATCGTTTCGTATCGTCTGCTCATTCTTTGCAGGGTCCTCATGGACTTGCCAAAAATTCGAAGCGTTGTTTCTGACAGAGAAAATCCTAACTGTGATCGCTTGGTACTGCTACGAGTGTCGCGCAATGGTGGGTTTCGATCTTACATAAAGTTTGACGGAAGGACTGATCGCCTGCAAGCCAGTTGACATTCCTCATGAAGCGCAGCGATATCTGGAAAAAGAAACTCATGGGCTTGTTAGCCACGAGATTGAACTGGATTATGATTATTGGTCGGCAGGTTAGTCTTCTCAAAATTCAATCACCCGATTCTGAGTATATTTCAGACGATATCCTACAAAAGGTACTACCCGAGGAATTGCAAGAAGGTGCTCCAAGTGGTTTCGCAATGACAGGACATATTGGTGAGTGGTTCCGATATACTACTCGAGCAATTCTTAACTGACTCCAATAGCCCATGTCAATCTCCTGGACGAGTATCTACCGTACAAATATCTCATCGGCCAATTGATCCTTGATGTGGGTACTAGTTGCTCCTTTCGTGTTTCGTCACTTATATCAGCGCTAGAAAAATAAGAAAGTTAGGACGGTCGTCAATAAATTAAATACTATCGATAATCAGTTCCGTGTGTTCAAGATGGAAGTGATCGCTGGAGAGCCTGATTATATTGTTGAGCATGTGAGTCGCCATCTCCCAATCCAATATCTTGGCTGACGACCATACAGCATGAATCTGATTGTCGATTCACCTTTGACTTTTCGCAAGTGTATTGGAATTCGAGACTCCACACGGAGCACGAGCGTCTTGTTCGGCTCTTTGAGCCTGAAGATGTGGTCGCCGACGTATTCGCGGGCGTCGGCCCTTTTGCAGTACCCGCAGCTCGGAAGGGATGTGCCATTCTAGCCAATGATTTAAATCCCGCCAGCCACAAGTACTTAGAAAAGAATGTGCATGATAATCGGGTTTGTCCACGCCACAATTTCCCCGACAAATTATGCTAAATCGCGTATTCAGGTTACCAACTTGGTTCGCACTTCTTGTGAAGATGGACGAGAATTTATTCGAACAATAGCGAGACGCGTGTATGATAATCCACTCCCACCATTTACTGGACCACCGTTGAGCAGGACTCAACAAGAGAAGGAGAAGCGGAGGGCCCGGGCACTCCAGCAAGGAGCCGACACCCTGCCTAAAGCCGATCTACAACATCGTAAACGCATTAGTCATTTCGTCATGAACTTGCCTGATACTGCTATCTTGTTTCTGGATGCATTTCGTGGTATATTGGCACCCGACGACGGCCGCGACATGGCAGCCACGTACGAAGTCATGCCCATGGTACACTGCCATTGTTTCACCCGGGAATTAGAACCGCAGAAGGCAGAAATGGATATACGCCAGGTACGAAACACATCACGGTGTTGATATAACGCTTATTGAAATCCTACAGCGGGTCGAAGAGCGATTGGGTGCACCGCTAGAGGAGGATGTTTCTCTGCACTTGGTTCGCTCTGTAGCGCCGAATAAAGAGATGTATTGCATTAGCTTCCGCCTACCGCGCGCAGTTGGGTTTGGTAGTTAATTAGGATGTATATTAGAATTCAGCACGTCTATCAATCACCGAGCCCCTCGATCTCTCCGGGAGAGCAAGGCCGGGCCGGGTGATCTCGGCTTGTTAGCGGAATGCCGACTAAGGCAATTCAATGTTGGTTAACCCCGCACCGAAAAACTTCACGCCGACGACAGCACGCAGCCTAGTTAACACCTTCTCTACCCTGTACAACGCCCCCTCCTTCGGGATACCCTCCTTTCTTTCATACCCCAATCTCTTTCCATGTCCTCAGACTCCCAGATCGTCCCCACCGCCCACTGCGACGCGCCCGAACCCAAGGGAGCCCTCTCATCCGCTCTCAAGACAGTCCGCACGGCTGTCGCTGTTCCTGAGAGTGAATTGAAGCGCTGGAGAAGAACTTTTGAGTCCAATGCTAAAGTTGTCGTCAATGGTGAAAAGTGGGTTCTCGACTTCCTTCGCAACATGGTCACATGTCGAGAAACCCCTCTTCTCACATTTCTTCATGACAGGTTTCTAGACCCAGAGAACTTCGTCAATGCCATTGCACCGAGAGGGGACCTTACTAAAATCGATCGCGCCCAATTCGCAACTCTTTTCCGCGTCGCTGACACCTCTCGACGGGGGCTCGTCTCTTGGGAGGATTTCACAGTATTTGAGACGTTGTTGAAACGGCCAGATGCGGATTATTGGATTGCTTTCCAATACTTTGATGTGTGAGTCCTGCATTGGTCAATGAATTACAACCCTATCTTTGACAACTGTGATCGGGTATTCCAGGGATCACTCTGGATACATCACTTTTGATGAGTTCAAGACAGTTTACTCTGCGAACATTGGACCAGATTCCATCCCTTTTGATTTTGAATGGTGGGTGGATTACACCTGTTGGCAATAGTGCTTCTAAAATTTCCTTAGTGACTGGATTAAATTGTACTTAGGAAAGAAGGATGGTGCACACGTGCTGGGCTGTTCGTCCTATCCCAATCAAAACAGAGCATTGTCCTGACCCGATACTCTAGATAATGAATTTACCCAATTGATGAAGGGCCTCCAAGGCGAAAGACTCCGCCAGGCCTTCAAATACTTAGACAAGGACCAGGACGGATACATTTCACCAGACCAGTTCAAACGTATTATTCTAGTATGTCCCACTCTTTCGTTAGCATCTTCCTCCTCACACCGTACACAGGAAATTGCTGGACATAAATTATCCGATGCTGTCATAGACCGACTACCTACACTATGCACTTTAACACCAGGACAACGTATATCTTATTCAGAAGTCATTGCCTTCCATAATGTCATTAGAGGTTAGTACACTTAATGAACCATGACTAGCATACTGACCCTTTTACTCAGAGATGGACATGGTTGAGAGGTAATCAAAACTTCTCAAATTTAGTGCGTTACTAACATTCTCTAGGATAATCCGCGAAGCCACCGCGAAGAGCAAGGACGGTCGTATTGATCAATCCGACTTCCTCAACCACTCCGCCTCCAGTTCTCGTTATTCCCTGTTCACGCCTATGGAGGCCTCTATCATATTCCATTTCGCCGGTCGTGGAGTTGGCAACCAACGGTTGGCCCTCCTCGATTTCGCTCAACTTCTGGACCCGAGATGGAAAGCTCCTCACGACGAATTCGAACAACGTCCCCAAACTGGCAAATCTTCATTCTTAAATTCCTTGTTGCACTCCACCTACAACTTCGTTCAGGGTGGTACGTTTATTTAACTTCTATCAACAGTACCAGACGTTAAGATCCTTCAAGGTATTGCCGGTGCCTTCGGTGCGACTATCGTCTATCCTATTGACATGGGTAAGTTTATCGAGGCTCTTTTAGCGAGGCATTTCTGACGCACTTCTCTTTCAGTCAAGACCCGGTACGTTATGGATGAATCAAGCCTCTTCTTGGAATTGACTTGTATTTGGATAGCATGCAAAACCAACGTTCCACTGTTGTTGGCCAGCTCCTGTACAAGAACAGCATTGACTGTGCCCGCAAGATCTTCCGCAATGAAGGTTTCCTCGGTTTTTATCGCGGTCTTGGGCCTCAGCTCATCGTATGTAACACTTGATTTCTACTTTGGCATGGAAATTCACCCGGTACTTCTAGGGCGTTGCTCCCGAGAAAGCAATTAAATTGACGGTCAACGACCTCGTTCGCGCCAGGGCAATGGACCCTGAAACTGGTCGGATTAAGCTCATCTGGGAGTTAGTTGCTGGCGGTATGGCTGGAGGTTGTCAAGTGGTACGTAGTGATTGAGTTTACCTAGCAGGACAGCGTGCTAACTCAGGATTTCGTCAGATCTTCACTAACCCTCTGGAAATTGTGTAAGCACTTACCAAACCGATGCACACTCAGGCTCTCAATTGCTTGTAGCAAGATTCGTCTCCAGGTCCAGGGTGAGGCTGCCAAACTAGAAGGTATCAAGCCTAAGGGCGCGATTCATATCATCCGTCAGTTGGGTATTCTTGGGCTTTACAGGGGCTCGAGTGCCTGCTTGCTGCGTGACATACCCTTCTCTGCTATTTATTTCCCCGCATACTCGCACCTCAAGAAGGACGTCTTCCACGAGGGTTATAACGGTAAACAATTGTCATTCCTCGAGACATTAGCATCGGCAGCGATTGCGTACGTTCAGAGAACCATCAATGATGGACAACTATTGACGTGACCTTGGACAGTGGAATGCCAGCCGCTTACCTCACAACACCGGCAGGTGAGTTGGATCCATTCACTTCGATCACTTTTGTCACGCTGATGGTCTGTTGTAGATGTCGTGAAAACTCGTCTTCAGGTGGAAGCCCGAAAAGGCCAAACTCATTATAAGGGGTTGCGAGACGCTTTCGTGAAGATCTGTACGTCCACTCTTAAAATAAGACAGCGTGGGAATAGTCGCTGAGGAACGTTTAGACCCTGAGGAAGGTTTCCGTGCTCTATTCAAAGGCGGACCTGCTCGCGTCATTCGGAGCAGCCCTCAGTTTGGGTTCACACTACTAGGTAAGTTTTCCGCGCCGGATTTCCCCCATCATGGAATCTAACCCGTCTCTGCAGGATATGAAACATTGAAGACAGTGGTGCGTGACAATCTCCCTTCTATCACGGCAGCCGTTTCTAATGTTTGCGCTCGGCTCCCTAGTTCCCCGTAAGTTGATGTGAACTGTCCGATTGGCGATGAACTAACACAGCAATGATATTAGTATCCTTGGCAAGATGCTCCTCCGCAAGTTAGCACCGCTCTCACGAGTCGCTCTGATGAGCTGGCTCAAGTTCGGGCCAGAAATGCCCTCAAGATTTTGCTTGACGTTCATGGCGATTTTGGTAGACGTGCGGCTGCTTCTGGAGCGCCTTTGTCGCTGTCGCACCCGAAGCTGTCCTCTTCCTAATGGATAGATGCGAATGTATAGAGGCAACAGGCTTGAAATAGATCCACTGCATGGGATTTGTTGGCAAAGCTGAAGCAAGTGATGATCCAATGGGAAAACTGCAAGCATATGAGGTCCTTAGAGACCCATCAGTACCTCCGAGATGATTTGGTGGGAGAAATGATGACATCTGATGGACATGTCAATGGTTGCGAAGCTATGGACTGATCAGCCAGCCAGACACTCAAATACCTTTGTTGCCCGATGTTCACCTTCTTCACCCTTCTCCCATCTTCGTTTCGTTTTCGTTCTCTCCCCTTCTTTTATTTCCTTCTTTTCGCGGTGGGTATCCAGGTTTTCTCTAATATTCTGCAATTTTGACTGTATAGTTTCAGAACGTCTTGGCTCGCAGCCCACTTCGTTAGCTACTGCCAGACAGTTGTTCACGCAAGCGTAGACCGCTTCTCCAGCTTCGACTTCGCCTTCTTGATACTCTGTTGTTGCATCTTGCACCCCACTCTCTTTAATCATGAAGTCAATTATCCTCGGCCTCTCACTCGCCAGCGCAGCCGCCGCTCAAATTGTCAATGGCCTTTCGATGGTACCTGCTTCTGGAGCTGCTTCGGCTCCTTCTTCCTCTGCCCCCGCCGCGACCCCCGCACCTCCGGCAGTGACGCCCGCCCCTAGTGTACAACTCAACCAAGGTGCTGCTCCTCCGGCTCAGTACACTGCACCACCCGCACCTGGCCAGGACTTCTATCAGTACATGCCGTATGACTCCTGGAGCGGCGGAGGTTACAAACAGTTGCAGTGCGGTTACGGATACCAGAAACAGGCTGATGGACTTTGCGTACCGTACGCTTGGGTGAGTGATTGATTGATGGTTATTTTTGACACGATATTAATAGCCCCCGTCCAGTATCAACCCCATATCCAAGGTTGTTACGCAACAATCATCATCAACCAGTAAGTGGTTCTGCTTACTACTTCATTCCATCAACTCATCTTGCTTCAGGGAGGTTAACAACTGCTACAACCACGTTCAAACGGTCACCGTCACACAGCATGTTACTGAGGTATTTGACAATTTCCCCTTACTATCCTTCTCACCCTCCTGACATGATTGACTGCAGACCAAGGTCGTTCCCACCACAATCACTGTCCACGAGACAGCGACCAAGGTTTTCACCGACTTCAAGACCGCGACGGAAATCTTCACCTCCGTGCAGCTCGTTCCTACAACCCGTGTATGGGTTTCCACCGAGGTCATCGACAAGACCAAGGTTATCGAACACACTCTCACTGCTACTGAGACTAAGACCCAAATCAACACCTACACCCGCACGGATACTCAGACCAACACTGCTACGGAGACCATCAAGCAGACAGAGACCGCCACCGTCACTCAAACCGACGTCAAGACTGTTGTGGTGCCGACCACCTACTTCAAGACTTGGGTCACTACTAAGGTCATCGATAACGTGAGTACTATATCTCGATCCTTTCAAGAACCTATCTTAACGATCCGTGTAGACCAAGACCCTGGTCGAGACCGCTACCTCAACGATCACCGACAAGTTGACCTACCTGCAAACGGCCACCAAGACGGAGACCATGACCGACTTCATGACTGTCACTGCAGTCAGCACTGTTGTTCAGCCTACTACCTACGTAAAGACCTGGGTGCAAACTGAGACTTTGGACAAGGTTAGTCCCACTGCAGAAGATAACACGACAGAGCACTCACTCTCCGCTTTAGACCAAGACAGTTCTCAACACTCTCACTTCTACTGTCACTGATAGCCAAACCTACTTGCAAACCGTGACTTACCTCTCCACCGCAACTGCTACTGCTACTGCCACTGCCACGGAGACACAGATTGTCCGTGAGACTGCTCTCTCCGACTGTCTTGGCAAGGTAAAGTGCTTTATGATGCTTTCTTGATCTGATATTAATGGACTTGATATTTGCAGTGCAAGTCTAAGTGGGGCCTCACTCCTGGAAACAGCTACAACTGGAACACCTACGCCTCTCCTCAGCCTTGGGCTCAGCCGACTCCCGCTGCTTGGGGTTCCAACGGCTCCTACGGCTCATGGGGAGGCTCCCAGTGGGGCTCTTCCGGCTCTTCCGGCTCCTACGGCTCTAGCGGTTCTTACGGCGGTTCTGGCTCCTACTAAATGCGCTGTCTAGTAGATTGATTGTGGGTTGCACACGTTAGTCACGTCAAATTGATTCATGTCCTCAAGTAGAGTTTTCATTCATCAGCCAAGGGACTCGCTTTTACCAACGAACACTATTGATACCTACGTATCCTTTGATTTCATGCATTTTACATTTTGGGTGCCTTAATATTTTTTTCTCCCTGTGCGACAGGTTTTCTCGGGTCGATGCCTGATCGCCATTACAGTAGTTTTGGTCGTAGCTGCTAGCTAGCAATTAAAAGGTTCATCAGACCAAGGCATTGTTCGTATGATGTTGCGAGGGACAGATCAATATGTGTCAACATGCGGCTCATGTGCTGAAACGTCGGGAATGGGCGTTGTCTGAGGTGAGCGCGTGGGGATATGTCTCCTTGCGTCATCATGATACATCGAGTGATGGTACCAATCCACGCTCATTGAGCTTGCGCTCAACCCCTAGTGGCCCCCATTCTCAAAGCACTAGTATACAACACAACTACGAGAATGCCCCTGAACACCGCAGATCCCGGCTCCTTAGGCCCATATGCGCTTCTCGAAGTGCCCGAGAAATACATAATTTTCTATTCCTCCCCAGTACACGGCGAGCTGTGGTGTCCGGTACTTGAGCTATACATCCGTCGGCCTCGTATACTTATGGCGGGTGCCTATAGGACTGTCGTGACGTCGAGCAGCTTGTCAAGGACACCTTCACCAAGCAAGGAGCCCCTGAAGCATTGATCGTGTACGTCGGGGACAGATCGCAGTGAGTCTTAATTCCTCGACAGACGTTTGTTTGATCCATACACAACCCCTTAGGTGGAAAACTCCCTCCAACCCGTTTCGCGCGGACCCTTGGCATCTGAAGAGTATCCCAACGATCGTGAAGGTAGAAAATGTAAGAACATTCCTCTTGGCGTCGTTGATGCGGTTCCTCATCAGCCCGTCCAGAGAAAGGAAGTCGGGAGGCTAGTCGAAAGTGAGATTCCAGCAAAGCTGGCCTCCTTTATCGAAGAATAGGGGCGTGCCAATCTGTTCCTATATCATTTCCCAACCCATTACAGTTTAAGTATTATCATATGCTTATGTGCTATCCAACGGATTTCTGCTGTAATGTTCTCTCAAAATCACCGCTCTTACCCCCAGCTTTCTTATTGACGGTGATCTCCCCGATTTCCATTTCTTTTCCCGCGACGGCTTTCAGCATGTCCCATACGGTCAACAAGCCGACTGATACCGCTGTCAATGCCTCCATTTCGACACCAGTCTTCCCTTCACACGTCACAGTAGCCATGCAGAGTACACTATACCTGTCCACCTGCTGTCGCGGAACAACGGAGTCCTTGTAAGGAACCTCAGGAACGAGCTTGACATCCACTTTTGATAAAGCCAACGGATGGCACAGGGGAATGAGGTCTGCCGTCCTCTTCGCGCCCATGATACCCGCAAGCTGTGCGACAGTCAAGGCATCGCCCTTTCTCCTTGCTTTTTCGACGGCGTTACTTTCGGGGGTTTGTTGCGCTTTCTCAGGGTAAGTTGATGTGATGAGCTCGTACGTTGCTTTGGTGATATATATGCGTCCTGTTGCAGTGGCCATCCGTTTGGTAGGCTGTTTATCAGAGACATCTACCATGGAGACTCGGCCATGCTCGTCAAGGTGCGTTAGCTTAGCTTTGGTACTATACGCGCGTGGTTGGCACCTTGCAAGAGGAGACGTGTGCACAGACGGGGAAGCAAGTCTCAAGCCGTGCGTTGGGTGTTTCGCGGACCACTTTGGAAGGCGGTGACCTGAGTGGAAAAGTAAATGCATATCAGGTAGGTATATTGTATATATAAATAAAGCGCCGAAAATATTAACCACCTATAAGTATCATGGGTCTGTTTGTCACCACGTCGATATCCTCCATGCCTGCATGTTTTTCTTTCTTTCCAAGCACCGCTCGGTGGATAACTTGAAGTAACTCGTCGTCAGAGGCACCGGCCCGCATGGCATCGCGAAGCGAAATCTCCTTCGGGTCAAAGAGACATACCTACAGGTATATGAGTTTGCACGTCCCTGACTGGCCTTCAACAACTTACTTTGATCTGGCCATCTGCAGTCAGCCGTAGTCGGTTGCAAGTACCGCAGAAATGGTCCGACATGCTACTAATAAATCCAAAGCTTCCCCTGAAGCTGGGTATCTGCCATGAACGCGCAGTATCGTTGAGTTCATCTGATGCTCTCTGCAAATTCGGATACTGGCTTCTAATGCGCTCAAGAAGTTCGGAAGAAGGAACCATCTTTTTCTTATCCCACTTGTTTCCTGCACATTGGTTAGCCAGGCCACGGCGATGACTCGTTGAACGTGAAACGAACCCGTGAAGGGCATGAACTCAATAAATCGAACAGATATAGGTTTGTCTTCGGTAAGCTTGATGAAGTCGAGAACTTCCAAGTCGTTCAAGCCCCTGATCACGACGACGTTAAGTTTAACAGACTCGATGGGGAGACTAAGAGCGGTATCCAGAGCCTTTAGGACAGCATCATGACCTCGCCGTCTAGTGATGATCTCAAATTTGAAAGGATCAAGCGTATCCAGACTGAGATTGAGGTGAGTTAAACCGCTCTCCACGAGGGCAGGCAGTCGACGGTGTAGAGCTACCCCATTGGTTGTCATAGCGAGAGATTTCAACCCATATTTCTTTAGGTGGTTAAATTCACCTGCAAGAACTCAGTATGTGCGAATGTGTCCGTGCGGGCTCCGACATACCCATGAGTTCCATTATTCCTTTACGGACTGTTGGCTCTCCACCTGTTAGACGAATCTTGGTAATGCCACTCTTAACAAAAAGCGCGGCGAGTCGCAGGACTTCATCATTCGTCAGCAGTTTCCCTTCTGGCGAAAGCTCCACCCCTTCGCTTGGCATACAATAGAAGCCTGGGAGAAAAATTCAGGCCTCATAGGGTGTAATAGAATGAAGGTGCAACTTACAACGTAGGTTACACCTCTCGGTCAGGGATATCCGAAGGTAATCATGCCTTCGGTTGAAAGTATCGACAAACTGGCCAGTAAATGGCTTGATTGAATCAATTGAATCAATCCTTTCCTTCAATAAGTCAAGTCAGAGACGCATACAAGTTCCGATGGTCAGAGCACCTGACTTTTGCTCTAGCGTGCGCCAGCGAGGCTGTGAAGCGCACCTGAGTCAAACGTGGAATCCGCCTGCAAAGCATGGGTGCGCCTTGATTTCAGATGGGTTGTGGGGAAGAAGACGAAAAGTGTGTTGTCAGCCACATCAGGTTCGGAGTCAGCAAATCGTCGGCAAAAGCGAAAGGACGAAGGACCACCGAAGCCATATCACATCAGCGTGACGTTGGACATGTGACTCTCCGTGACAGGCGACGCGTCAGTCAATTGGTTATCTTGACGCGTAATAACATCCCCACATACTCCTGCCATCTCCCTCTTCCTACGCCAACATGGTAAGCATATCCCTCGGGTGCTGCCTTATCTCTACTGACGTACTTCAGTCGATTATGCAATATAACGGTGGCTCCGTCATAGCCATGGTGGGTAAAGACTGTGTAGCGATTGCCTCGGACTTGCGTCTCGGAAACCAAGCCCTTGGAATTGCATCCAACTTCCAGAGGGTAAGATACACTCTAATATTATCCTTCAAATGGCTCAAATTTTGAATGAAGGTCTTTCCTGTCACAGATCGCATCTACCTTGGACTACCTGGCCTGGCCACCGATGTGACAACACTGTACGTCGCATACTACTTGATTAGAGAGCAAGATACTGACCAACTGAACAGGCGGGAACGATTCCGCTTTCGGGTGAACATGTATACCATCAAGGAAGAACGGGAAATTGAACCCGAAGCCTTCGCTCACCTCGTTTCTTCGACGTTGTATGAGCACCGATTCGGCCCATACTTCATAGAGCCTGTTATCGCTGGACTGTCAAAAACGCCATCAGGAGGATACAAGCCATTTATTGCTGCAACTGATCTCATTGGTTGCATCAACTTTGCAAAGGATTTCGTGGTGGCTGGAACAGCGAGCGCGAAATTGTTTGGTGTTGCTGAGGGTTTGTGGGAGCCAGATTTGGAGCCAGAAGATCTTTTTGAGACAATCTCTCAAACCTTGTTAAACGCAGTCGATCGAGATGCTTTCTCAGGTTGGGGTGCAGTTGTTCATGTTATGTGAGTGATTGCGTTGCTCTCCTCCGACCTCCCCGACCTTATGTCTCTTTGATATTACCCCCTAGTACAAAGGATAAAATCATCACCCGCAAGTTGAAGGCAAGAATGGATTAAGTAGCCGTAAGGCATTTGTACATATTGTTTTGCATGTTTCTCCTATTTCAATTGTATACCATAAGGCAGTTGTCACAGCGCTGACCTAATTTGTGCGATTCTTGGCCCTTGACTTTCTCCCCTCACTTTTGTGTTCTGATCGGATGCTCGTCATACGCCATATTCTATGGAGATTGATTCAGACTTTATTCGTAGTCTCTTTCCTTGCGCACTATGCCGTTGACGTGATGCCACCTCACTTGTCTCAAAAAAGCTTGCACCTTGAAGCCGAGACGCGATGGAAAGCAAGCTATGCGACGACTAGTAACGAGAGATCTTATATCAAACCCTCCCTCAAGTATCCCCGGTCTCCAGATACGACGGCTGTCATACTTAATTGGTCTCGCCTTCCAAACGTTGTCCAATTGGTGAAGGTTATGTGTAACTCACTGGAGGACACACTTGCTGAGGTGCTCGTTTGGAATAATAACCCTCGGCCGTTGACTTCCGAGGTCAGCGCACTAGGAACCGTACGAAAACATTCATTGACGCCTAAAAGGATTTCGTAGAAGCACAATGCCCTAGTCGCATGCTCAACATCTATAATTCACCGCAAAATGTGTACTTCCAGGCTCGCTTCCTTGCGTGTACTCGGGCACATACCCGGTTCTGCTTCATACAAGTCTGTCTCGTTCGCTCCCTTTCGTCACTAACAGTAACTGAAATTCTTGCTCGGCCTAGGATGATGACTATTTCATACGTCCATCTATTATCCGCGCAATGCGGGCACGGATGACAGAGATTCAGAGCACTTCACTTCATCTCCTCCCGTCCCATGAGATGCTGTTTTCTCAGTCAAGCACGATTAGAATCGGCTCAACAATCCATACATTATTCGCATGGCTCGGATACGGTACTATGATGGAACGTTCTCAGGCTCAAGAATTCCTGCATCTGCTTCAAGCAACTAATGCCACCGAAGATATTTTCAAGATGGCAGACAATTACTTTACTGTTCTTTCCAACAGGATACCTGAACTATGGTTCGATCAGAACCATGAACTGGGGGGTGGTACACCATTCACTGTTGGAAAATCTGGCGAGGAACGGAATAACAAACATATCGTAAGGTTCATGGAGAATCACTGGTAGAAAATACTCTAAACGCTTGCCCAGATGAACGCGGGTCTTATCCTCGATTCGTTCGCGCGGGAGTTCGTAAAAGATTCCGCGGTGAAATATCTCTACGTTTCTCTACCTACGCCTCCCACACCCGAACTTCTAATTACTCGGGCGGTATGCTTCGAAACTCCTTGTGTGATGGAGACGAACATCAGGTTGCTACCGAGGTCGCCGAAAGAGTCGGCTATCTCGGCTTCAGATATTATCAACCATGTCGCCAGGCAGTTCAGCGCGCTGGGGAGCGAAGCGATAGAACGTTATCTTAAGTCCTCCCCATCATTTGCCGTCGATGGAAACCCAACAACGAGCTTCCGTAGTGTCGATGGTGAGTCAAGTAAATTAGCCTAGGTAGTTACGCAGATGGTTAACATAACCTGCGAACAGATGCCGTAGAAGGTGACTGGATTGTCCTGGATTGGATGACAACCAACATCGACGGAGATGACCTTGAATTGGTTCTCTTGGTAGACGAAGGAACTAAATTCATCTTGGAAAATTGCCAATTCGAAAGCTCTGCGGACGGTAAATCCTGGGTGAGTTTGGGAGATCCCGATTCTGGCTTGGGGGTCTTACAACACTATAACATCAGGACAAACTAGTCGACCAATTGAGTTGTTCCGCAGCTCATGACAAAAACCTGCAGGAGTGTAGTGTAGAAATTAGTAGAGGCATCCCCAGAAAGGTCCGTGTGTTACTGAAGACGGGTGTTCCGCACGGATGGGTGGTTCACGAGCTATGGTTGCGGCAGGGCAAGTCCAGATAATGCCCTGGCTCGAGGTGGACGATAACCCCCGCTTACGTCACTTGGCATAATCACCGACCGCTTTGTAGCCGCTCGGCAGGGGTTAGCTACCCTTCAAGTTCAATACCAGCTACTGCAGTCCTTCTTCTACCCGTCCATTCCCTTAGTTCACTCCTTACACGTACCAACTCGAACAACATGCTCAGTACCGTTGCTCGTCGCACTGCGTCCACACCCTCTGCTATGGCCGTTGCAAAAAGAACTATCTCTGTACAAGTCAGTTGGAACGTGGCATACCCAGTGTAGGAGGCATCTGATCGATGTTTGGGTTACAGTCGTTGCTCCACGGTTCCCCAGAGGCAAAGAAGGCGGGAGAGATTGAGACGCAACAGTACTCGAGGTTGATTGGAAGGGGAAAGTACATCCATGCATTCGAAAGTATGTATTCGTTTAGCGTTCGAATATGATAAAAGACCAATAACGATCCTTTTCAGCTCACCGTGTAAAGTCGGATAGGATTGACGAGTACAAGAAGGCTGCGTGAGTAGCCTTGTTGAGAGTCTGTCCCCCATCCATTCTCATGCCCTTGCCATTGGACCAGGGAGACCTATTACAAGGGGCTCCTCGACGACGCGCGTTTACAAATCAAGCTGACCGGAACCTGGGAAACGTCGATTGGTGAACAAGACACATTCATTCATATCCTTGAGTATGAGAACTACGCTGGGTTTGACAAGGCTACCCAGATGATCAAGACATCTGAGGTGAGTAAGAATGCGGACGGGCCCAGGCCCTTTGGGTACTAAGCAGACCCACCAGCACTTGGATGCATACCGTGCCATGCTTCCATATATCAATTCGCGTGCGACACAACTGAACCAAGAATTTGCCTTTTTCCCTACTGCCCCGCCTCACGCTCAAGGTGGGCTGTTCGAGCTGAGGACTTATCAACTCCAGCCGGGTACCCTGCTCGAATGGGAGAACGTTTGGTGGGTGTCCGGAATACTCGGGTTTTTCATTATACTCTGACACTTTTAGGCGACGAGGGATTGAGGCCCGTCGGAAATTCGTTGCACCTGTAGGCGCTTGGTTCTCACAAGTAGGACGCCTTCACCAGGTTCATCATATGTGGCAATACCCGTACGTCCGAAAACATTCCCTCAGTTATCACGGTACTCAATCTCAACGACATTGTCTTGTAGGAATCTACACGAGCGCAAGGAAAAGCGTGAACAAGCTTGGCAGATAGATGGTTGGGCAGAAACTGTTTCCAAGGTTCGGCTTCATTCGGACTCAAAGGAACTTCGAATGGGGATCACTACTAACTTCTTCTTCAGACTGCTAAACTCGCAAAGTACATGGATTCTCTCATTCTCACGCCCCTGTCTTTCAGTCCCCTCAAGTGAACCAATCAGGACTTTTTGTATAATTATAACCAGCATATATCGCTTTCCTATCCCTGTGCTACCGGATGTCCTATCGAAGTATTCCCTTGAATTCTGGCTTCTAGTACGCTCGCCCTCTACGGCGAACTGCGAAACAGACAGGATGTCAAGTCAGATGATCGAACTGTCAAAAGAAAATCGTGATGAGGGACTGATGCAAGACGAAAATGTAGGCCTTTGTTACGTGTGTATCACCCTAATTGTCAGATGATGTTTCTTCGACTGCTTCTATTCTCCACTGGGAATATTGAGGTTCTCCAGGTGTCCCGCGTCGAGGTGGGGATGCAGGGAACAGTGTGCTCGGACATAGCTGGGGACAATGTGAAGACCGAGCAGCCAACGATGATGTGTAGTGGATATAAGAGATTCAAATTGCTCGAAGACGACCAAAGGGAAGCAAATCTTCAGGTACAAGAATTTGATCGGTCTCGTGGTCATCGAATGGCTTCCCCTGAGCGCCGGGCACCCTCTCTAGACTCTCGTGGATGATGTAGTGTCACGTGCTCCCGAATTAGTCTCAGAGTCTTTCCAATCCATACATACAATCATACTTTGTACGTTACATCTACCTCCTCGTTCCGGACCCTACAATTCTCAAAGCAACCATGGACTGGAGAGACTCAGAAGCCTCAGAAGAAGAAATTGGACATGATCAGCAAACCTCTTCCCGCAAGCGCAGCAGTCGAGGCTCGCGTACTCCATTATCCTATCGTATGCTATTGCTAATGAATCAATTCATCTAGCGTGCGATCAGTGCCGGAAAACTAAAAGCAAATGTGAACGGCCCTTGGGAGATGCGACTCAATGCAAGAGCTGTGCATTGGCAGGAACCCGTGAGTTTTCGTACAGGCTCAGTTGCTGCTTGGCCTAATCCGGATTTCCGCTGCAGCTTGTACATTCCTAGGTATGCGAAACCCTCTTTCTCCTTAGCAGCAATCTGACCACGCATTTCTCAAGGTCCTAGTTACAAGCGCGGCCCACCAAAGGGCTACATCCATGCCATTGAACAACGTTGGCACCAAGTTGAATCTTTGCTAGGGGCCATTCTTCAGTGTCCAGATGCCCGAGTTCAAGAGTTTGTGAACGACTTGAAACAGGACGATTTGGCGCGTGAGATCATTGATAGAGTTGACATGGGGCCATATGCAAGTTCTTCAATCTCCACCTGTTGATTGACTCTGTTACTGACCATGGTATCCAGGGTCCTGCTGGCCGTCGGAGCCAGCCCGCGGGTGCTACCAAGGAGGACTTCTTTGCATCCATACTTCGTAGTAACAGCTCGGATGGTCGGGATTCCTCCCGCTCGCGTCGGCAGTCGAGAGTGTCCCGCGAAATTGTGTCATCGACACAAGGTAAGTAATTAACAATTTGATTATTGATCCCAAGAATACGATCAATGCCGAATAATCTAGATCACGGTCTCTCGGTCGTTCCAACCAAGGAATGGCAAGACAACCTTTCAAGACGCCTCGCTGCTTCATCTCGAAATGCCCTTACTCCGAGTTCTTCTTATGGTAGTTTCCGGGCGCCAAGTTCCTCGAGTGGTCCAGCAGCGCAAAGGCGGCGCCTCAATGACTCTACTGACTTAACATATACACCTGACTGGAGTGGCATGTACACAATCAACCAAGAGGGTATGTCGGTTACATGGATATGGGGATTTTCTTAATTATTTATATTGGTTAGAATCTGATGACGCAAAGGACGCGACAGAAAGTATGGGTACGCTATCTCTAGACGAGAACCAGGAGGTGAGTCTCCTTCGCCATTAGTACTTCTGTGTCTTTAGGTGTCAAAATAGATACGATATCATGGTCGTATCAGTGGGCTAGCTTTGTTAGGTCGCAACACTCGAACGGATGACCGTATCGAGGGTGGGGTATGGTATGTCGTCCAATATGTTATAACCCCGATATCCCTACTCACTACTATTTCTAGGCGGTTGCCAATGGCTAGAGTCTGGCCTCCTGCCCGTTATGGACTAGCTTCGCCTACGCTTGGAGAAATGGATGTGCGACTGCCACCATGGGATGTGCAAGATCGTTTGCTTGAACTCTATTTCACATATATTCACCCTGTCTTCCCCGTCATTCACAAAAGTCGGTTCCTTTCTGAATACCACTTCAAGTAAGTAGCACCGTCTGCCCTTTCCTTAGAACGGTTACTGACATGGGGTCAAGAAAACATGGGTATGTCTATTTAGGGCAACGGCACTTCTTGTTTTCTGAGTCCCCTTGAAAGAACCAGGCGCGAGTCTCCCAAAAGTCATCAGCAATCGCCAAGACCCGAACCGACACAAGAAGTCACACCTCTTCTTCTCCTTTCTATATTTGCAATCTCCGCACGCTTTTGCGAAGATGACATGCCCCTTCCACCGAAAGGCAAAATGTGGGAAGCCGGGTGCGGATATCTTGATACTGCACGGGGAATATTGGGTATGTCAGGGGGTGTCCTTTCCCGTGGCGCTCCGCTGATGGGATCATGCAGCGAAGGTCTTCCATGTTTCTCGGCCGTCAACAGTACAAGCACTTTTGCTACTCGGCTATCGGGAGTTCGGGATAGGTATGCTGCTGCCACCCTCGAGTCACCTCATCGCAAGCTTTCTCTTCTAACGCCCTTTTAGGCTCGATGGAGCAAGGGTGGATTTTCATTGGTTAGTCCTATTGTTTTTGTGACGAGTCACCGTTTGCTGAAGAGAAGTAGGGATGGCTATCAGAATGGTAACTGAAAACCTTGTTGGGATACTAAGCCCAAACCTGAACACTTGTCGCAGGCTTTCGATCTAGGGCTGAATTGTGATTCGTCCAAGTGGAAGATACATGGCCACGATCTTTTCTCTCCAGAAGAAGTGCAGACGCGACAGCAGATTTGGTGGGCATGTGTACTAGCGGACCGGTATGTTTGATCCTCGTCTTTGCAGCTGAGAAACCTGAGATGTCTCGCAGGTATGGTTCAATATACATGGGTCGGCCGACTATGATTAAAGACAGCGATTCCGATACGCCATTTCCATATGTCGATCCTGTGCGCATTTTTGCTCCTCGGTCTGGCATCTACTCACCGTACCTTATTGTCCAGGATGAGGATGCGGCTTTGTGGCAACCATTACCCACTGATGGAATCCCTTACACTCCTACTCCAGGAAGGATTATGAGCAGTTTCTCTGTAGTCTCGCGCCTGTGTGAGTACCGATGTTGATGAATATTTGATGCGCTCTCATACCTATCTCACATAGCTGTCATTGCTGGAACCATTATCAACAAGGCTTATCCTGTCCAAGGGATACCCAGATCGGCCAAGCATATGCTCATGTCTGAGTCCGAGGCCCAGCTCGATCAATGGTATCTAAGCCTACCGGATTACCTGCGGTACGATCCAGGTAACCGGCGCACTCCCCCATCTCCCCAAATCCTATTCCTCCATATTCGTTACTGGGGCTGTGTCTTGCTTCTCTATCGCGCCTTGTGAGTTATTTCTGACAATGAGTCTTTTTTTCCCATTTCGACTTGACGACTTGGCTCCATAGTATCCCTAATTGGAAGAGGTATGTTCTTAGTGGACTTTTGGAAAGGTAATAATATTGACGTTCGCGCAGCAGTGAAGAAGTTGCGCGGAACTCTCCTACAGGGTCGAAAGCTCTTGACCTCGCTCAAAGTGCTGCAAGCCACATCAGCTCATTGGGTTGGTCCCATGTTTGTCGATGATCCACCAAATTCCTAACTTTCCTAGTTACAACGTATCGGGAAGCCTTCACATTAAAAAGAACTTCCCCGTTCCTTACGGCATATCTCCTCAGCGCCTCGTACGTTGTAGATTTCCTGTCTCTTTCTCCCGCTTATAATTTCTCAGCATCATGCATATCTTGACTTGTGAGTTTCTTTTGCGGCCAGCTTTGCTTCGCCTTTGAACGTAGTTTAGTGTCGCTTCGCTCTTCCCACGTTGAAGCAACCTTGGG
Source organism: Podaxis mareebaensis (assembly GCA_018524725.1). NCBI lineage: Eukaryota > Fungi > Basidiomycota > Agaricomycetes > Agaricales > Agaricaceae > Podaxis > Podaxis mareebaensis. The sequence continues at coordinate 345,193 of JAEUWP010000470.1, read as the reverse complement.
TTTGCAGCAATGTATGCTGGCGCTTAAAGATATGGAGGTTCGGATTGTGTCTACTTTATTATTGTCCCTACCTGTGACTGATCGGCCCACAGGTGGTATGGCCTAGTGCTTCCAGAGCCTGGGACCTCTTGAATGGCGTTAAATTATCAGACGGTGTACGCGCGGCACAACTACTTCAAACTCATGGACAGTCATCCGATCGGCAGAAGCGACTGGCTGACGATGCTTTCGGTCAGGAAAAGGGCCTTGATTATCCCCAACGCGATGTCTTTGATGATGAACGTGGGAGCGTGTCCGGCAACCAAGGCAGCTTGGAGAACCAGAATGGCGTCCAGGAGCTCAGCACGCGTATCATGGCCCATATGCTTGGGTTGGACATTCCAGGCATCGAACCATCAACCTCATATTATCCCGGATATCAGTGGTGGCCACGGCCCTCGGGTCAGGGGGAGTCGTCGACGCAACCGGCCTCTCAATCCATACCTGGCCCGGGTCAAATGGGCCATCTTGGCGTTGGCGCGCAAGGTGCCGTTGCTACGCCAGTGAACAACAATACCATTGGAAATTGGACCTATCCAGCCATCCACTCCAGCCGCGTTCCTGATAGTTATAGTTATGACTTCAGTCAGTTCGGTCCCTGATACCGACCAAGCCCGGTGTAGCGTTCTTGCATTGTATTGTACCTAAAGCATTCGGTATTTTCTCGTGTTTATAGTATTATGCGTAATCTGTGTAGTTCTTATTCGCTTGTGATTTCATCCCTTCGTCGGTCGGCGTGACAGATATCATGGAAATCAACAACACATGGCCAACATCCCAACAACTCGGGTGGCTGGGCATCAGTACCCTGTGACCCAACTGCTTATTGAAGGGGCATCAATCAATCGGGGATGGCGAAGGGTGGTCATGTTGGAGCCAGTGTATTTCTTTGTCTTGTCAACACGTCGAGTCCGTGTGTACACATTACGCTAACGTCCCATGGTCCAACAAAGAATTACACCATCATACACTTTTACTTTCTGTCCTAACACCGACCCGGGGAATGTGGGAGAGCACCATCACATATCGGGATGCGCCCTGCATTTCTGGAAACTACAGAAAAGGCGAACTTCATTTTTGGGAGGTACTGTGACAGTTTGAAATTCGATGTCAAAGGATAAGAACACCAACCGGATGACACGAGGCAACAGACGTCGACGATCTACCTTGGGTTTTTGGCCGTTATTCCCAAACTAGGACAGGGTGTGTGGGCGCAATGGCGCCTGTTCACTCAGACACGCGGGATCAGAGAATACAGTATTCCACGTAGAATGGAAGAGGGAGGGCAGGGCCGCAAGGCGGCGTTGGGTATTGGCCAAAGATTGATTGATGAGAGGGAAAAACACCCAAAACAACTGCCATGTATATACAAACACATACAGAGATTCGAGATGCGAGACATTGTGGGTCCATTACATAATCTAACCAGTTGCTAAGTTTAGAGTATCTCCCGACTTTATATCTTACGGTCGCCAGTCGAACAGGCCCGCTTGTTCTCTCTCGCGGGTAGCATCAACGACGCACCCCCTCTGCGTTATTGATGTCCAGTCTCTACAATATCCTCAACCCAGATAATGATCAGAACAAAACAGACAAGTACGTCCCCTCTTCCCAATTCCTTCCTATTGTTTACCCCAACCCCAGTCTGCTCGTAAATATGGAACACCAGTCCTCCGCGGAACCCTCGTCCCCGTCCTCGAATGGTCCCACTACTGTCGACCTTCAGGAAGACACCTCAAAACATGAACACAGAATGCATCCTGACTGCCCAGACACGCTAGATTGTCTCCCTGATACCGACGGCCGTCCTCAACACACCCTCCCTGTCATTCTTCGATGTGCAATTCTGGGCAGCCCAAAAAAGCGTCTCACAATTCGTGAAATATATGCCGCTATGGAGGCCAAGTATCCATACTATCGTACTGCGGGGCCGACATGGAAGGTAAGGTTATCTTCCTGTCTCTGAAGCTAAATACGCTCATATCTATATATGCAGCAATCCGTCCGCCACCACCTCTCCCTAAATCGACTCTTTGAGCGGCAGCCTCGCCCCGTGACGGACCCAGGCTTTGGCTCATATTGGACTGTTAACCTTGCTGCACCCCCTGGGACCAAGCGACCTCGTAAACGCGGCCGCACCTCGAAGGCAGAAACCAGTGGCACTAAAAGGCGCGGTCGTCCGCGCAAGTCCTCTCCTTCCCCCCCTGAAACAGAAGTTCCCTCAGACGAGGACGAGGATGATAATGAGGAAGACATGAAGTCAACACAGGATGACACCAGCGAAGACGAATCTTACGAAAGCGAGGAGGAGGTGACTGCAACACGACACGACCGGCGCTCTAACACAGCTGCAAGCAGCAGTTATATACCATCAACAGTGTCGTCTTACGCATTGCCACCCTTCTCCACTCTTGACAAGAACTCAGAAAGCCTCATTGAGCGCATGCAAATGGAGATAGGAAGCTTACGCCGACAGTCCGCCGAGGCAGTCTCGGTCTCTCTCAGGCTGTCGGAGCAACTAGCTCAGGCACAGGCAGAAGCATCAAGGACGCGTTCACTACTGAGGGAAACGGAGACTTTGTTAGAGCACGAACGACGAAGAAGACGAGAGGCAGAGAGAGCCCTTGATGAGGAGTCAGCAAGGAGGAGGAGCGCAGAGGACGCACTCAGAAATTCCCACCAACCGTATCCACGGCATCCTTCATAGCTCGCTCATGCTCCCTCCCCTTGCCTTCCTCCCCCGCATAAGGGTGGTATGAGGTTTTTCGATATTTACGTTTTCATGGATTCGTGCGGCCGCACCGAATTGCTGGATAGGCAATTTACGCGACCTGTACAGTAAATTTCGCGATGCTAGGCCTTGGAATGATGGATCACTCCATGTGCTCGGACACGTATGACTCTTTTCTTTTCCCCGCACCAGCCTGCTCGGTCATGTAGATGTTATATGTGCATTGCCTGATACCTTAGTTTATACACAGGGTTACACTGACACCGCCAAATAATAACAAATACAATATTTTACTAGATTGATCTCTATCCGACTTTTTGTCTTCGATCATGGCAATTGGACAAGTCCGTCCGTCGCTCAAAACTGCGTAAGTTCCAAGGCTGCCGCTAGGATCATGCTCTAACCGTCTACATAAGCTTCAAAAATGTGCGGTCGTTAGGTCCGCTATATACGTCCGGTCCAATAACTTTTACGCCAGACGGATCGAGGATTGTAACTTGTGTAGGAGAGGACGTACTGCTGACAGACGTCGAGACAGGCACTGAAATTTGCAGATTTGCTGGGGTAAGTGGTGTACATGTTTGCATGGTCATCTCACAAATATCGTGTGCACAGGATTCACAAACAATCCATTCGTTATGTGTAACCCCGTCAGGCACACATCTCGTTACGTTTTCCGCCTCTTTGTCCCTCCGCATCTACGAACTTCCTCCCACTCCGTCGACAAACAAGCGGATACAGCCTATCCGTACGATTGCGCGAGCTCACGATTCTCCTGTCCATGTTTGTAAAGCGGATCCCACCTCGACTTACCTCGCTTCTGGTTCCGCCGACGGTGTAGTGAAAGTCTGGGACATTCATCGAGGGTTTGTGACACACCTTTTCAAAGGACATGGAGGCGTCGTCAGTGCACTGGCTTTCCATTTCCCAAACGATGCATCCTCCCTCGAGACTCCGATCATGCGACTGGTCACCGCCTCCGTTGATACACACATCCGGATATTCAATTTGACAAGTGGTGCCTCGACATCATCAGCCGGCGGAAAACCCGAAGCTGTGCTCGAAGGACATGTCTCGGTTCCTCGGGGTCTTGATATATCTGAGGACGGGCGTTGGTTGATTAGTGCGGGAAGAGATTCCGTTGCATTGATCTGGGACCTTTCTGCAAAATCTTCGACGACCCAGTCCTCAAAAAAGAAGGAAATAAGTCCCTCAATACGCCCGGTCCTGGCGAAAACGATACCCGTATTGGAGCGTGCTGAAGCCGTAGGCTTTTTGCCTACTGAACAAAAAATTCCTATGGCGGCGGGACAGAGAAATAACCTCTGCTTTTACACAGGTGGCTCAAAAGGTGTCATCAAAATATGGGATGGTCAGAGTGGAGAGGTTTTATGGCGCTCGGGTGAAGAGCTTGAAACTACAGATGATTCAGAAGAGCAACGACAAATCACAAATATCCTGTAAGGGTCTTGGTATTGCTCTTGCAATGTTGACTGAATGAAATGTTTTCTTCAGATATGTGCCTTCGACTTCCACCCTCGCCTCTGTTCATGCCGATCAAAATATCCTGTGCTACTCTCTGGTGACGGGGAAGCGCACACGCCAGCTCATTGGCTACAATGACGAAATCATTGATGCTGCATTCCTTGCATCCCCTTTAGCATCCGATGAATCGCCAAGCTCCTACCTCGCACTTGCTACAAACTCTTCACTGATACGTGTATATGCCACCAAAACCTTTGACGCCCGACTACTGGAGGGTCACACCGAAATTGTTTTGGCCCTCACGAGTTCTGGTGGAGGCAAGTTACTCGCCAGTGGTAGTAAAGACAAAACAGCTCGTATTTGGGCGCCTTTCATATCAGAGGCTTCTGCGGATTGGGGCTATCGTTGTATCGGTGTTTGCGAGGGACACGCCGAAAGTGTTGGTGCGATTGCGATGCCCCGTCGGCAGGGTGAAACGGAATCATTGTCATTCATGTTCACTGGCAGTCAGGACCGTACTATCAAGATGTGGGACCTGACTGTGCTCGTGGGACAGTTAGATGGCTCTTCGAACCAGAGAGCGACCCGGTGTCACAGTCTCACGACATTCAAGGCCCATGACAAGGATATTAACTCCCTCGATGTCGCTCCCAATAATAGGCTACTTGTGTCCGGTTCTCAGGACAAGACAGCCAAAATCTATGAGATTGTTTACATACCCGGATCCAAGAACTCAACAGCTCGTGGAGAACTGAAGCTTCTCGGAACATGCAAAGGTCACAAACGGGGGGTTTGGACTGTAAGATTCAGCCCAACCGACCGGCTTATCGCGACTGGAAGTGGAGATAAAACTGTCAAGCTCTGGAATCTGGACGATTTTTCGTGTATCAAGACCTTTGAAGGACATACGAATTCAGTCCTAAGGGTGGATTTCTTGACAATGGGACTGCAGCTCGTGACCTCCGCATCGGATGGCCTCATGAAGGTTTGGAATATTCAGGATGAAGAGTGTGTTGCGACGCTTGATAACCATGAAGACAAGGTGTTTTTTTTTTTTTTTCAGCAATCCCGCTCTAATCGCCCAAACTGAGTTGTATTCTAGGTCTGGGCTCTGGCTATCAGCGCAGATGACCGGATGGTTGTCTCGGGTGCCGCAGATTCCGTGGTTACGTTCTGGGAAGATTCAACAGAGGCAGAAGCTGCAGAGAAGGAGAGCAAACGTGCCGAGATGGTTGTCAAGTGAGTCTTTTAGCTCGGTGACACATTACCAGGTGCTGAAAGGTGGTAAAGGGATCAAGACTTCTTGAACTACGTTGCCCTACGAGACTACAGAAAAGCCTTGGAGCTTGCCCTCGCCATGAATCAACCAGGCAGACTGTACTCTCTATTCAGGGACATCGCGTCTCCCGATGCCGAAGAATCATCAGCAGAGGCTTACACGGGAAATGTCCTCGTTGATGAAGTGATCCGTACCCTCACAACTCTGGACCTTGCGCGACTTCTTTTCTTCGTGCGCAATTGGAATTCAAATGCGAAAACAAGCGATGTCGCTCAACGGGTTCTCTTTGCCATTGTCAAACTCCGGTCAGCGGACGATGTCATGCGGGTCTTCGAAGATGAGGCAGCAATCAAGTCGTTCGCCGATGCTGAGGAGGCAGCCCCGTCCACTGGCAAAGCTGGAATGACGGCGATGAAAGAATTGATCGAGGCGATCGTCCCATATACTGAACGACATCTATCTAAGGTGAACCGACTATTACAGGAGAGTTATGTGATTGATTACATTCTTGGGGAGATGGATGATGGGATGTTTGATGGGGGCGACGCTAATTATAGAATGGAGGTAGATGCCTACTGAACACTCAGAGAAATCTTTCCCAACCGACAACCTTGGGCCCCGTTACATAATAACACATATTCCCCATCCTTCACCGCCTCCTTGACAAGCGTATCGTTCCGGTCCTCATCAATAAGACCTTGCCCAAGAAGCCACCTCCGAAATACACCCGGAAGACACCCATACTTAACATTGGGCGTCACCCATCGTCCTGAACGATAAAATGCAACATTATAGATACTCGACTCCATTATATGGTTGTCCTTGTCGATCAACAGAACCTCAAATCCTGGCCCTTGAGGCGACGTTAAGGGCGGGATGTTGCTTCTGGCGCGGGCTTCGTCATAATGCGGTCGGAATGTGGTTTTAGTCGATGTAAAAATCGAAGGCATGGTTGGCGTCGGATCGAGTCGCACTTCGATTACATTGGCCTGCGAGGAAGTTGGTGGTTCTCCGCGTGCCAAAAGACTTGGGTCATCGGCAAATGGCTGAACTGGCGCGCAAGTCGTTTGAAAGACACCATTACGGTCAATTGTGACCCGCAACTGTTGCATCACGAATCTGAATATGTTCTTGCAAGATTCAAGTAAAGCTTACCCTGAGAGCTTTGTGGTTCACATTACTCGATGCTCTGAAGTCTTCGACGGCTTTCATACACATAGACTTGAATTGCTCGTACCCCTGCAGGGCCTTTTGAGCTTCTGTCCACCCGTGGACCCGAGTCGCGCTGATGAGGCGCTGAAAGTGGAATGGGAGAAGAAGAAAAGGACAGGGTTTGCCGTCGTCATTATTCCACGACAACTTCTCCAGACCTTCATCATATCTCGTAGTCGTAAGAAGACTGTAATCCGGTGCTTGAGCCATTGGTAATGAGAAGGGTCGAGTGAAGAACAATGTATTAATTACGCGGGGCTGAGCGATCACTTATACTCTATAAAGGCACGTGACGTCACACGCAAACTTTGTAAATCTGTATCCAACACCCTTCTACAAACACCAACACGACACATGCGGCCTTCTCCGAACCCGTGTACGCTTATACCTTACTAGGAGGGTAAATTGTGTCGTTCGGGGGGTATTTTGCATCAATGCTTGCGCCATCTGTGATTGTCTCCTTATTAACTTGGATGGAGTGCACGGACATGCCTGGACCCGCCAATGTCTGGCTGTGGTTCTGAAGGCGGTAGGTGTTCTAGAAAATCATTCAGATCCATCATGCCAATGTCACAAAGTACACGACCTACACCACTGTCGGCATCCATGGTACCTGCAGCACTCTGCTTGAGGTCGACGCGGGCATTGAGCGTGTCCAGCAAAGTCTAATCGGAGTTCAGCTGAGATGTCGAAAACGTAAAATACCATCCGATACTCACGTTGGTGTAGATACGGCCAATGGGATATGCAAACATAGCATACAGATTCGTCTCCCTGTGGAGCAGGAAACTGAACAGATCTGCCAATGCGAAAATGGAAGCAAAAAGTCCTGTCTGAATAGCTCCTCGAATAAGACGATTAATGATGGTATCAGTCTTTCGGAATCCGGTACGCGAACGGGAGAGACTATAGGTCAACACAGCTGGAAAAAGCTCAGTAACATTCCTGTTACACCAATTTCATCGCATACCGGTGATTAAGAGGTCTGCACTAGTTTGGAACCCGAGCCAGCAGATAACGAAGGGTTCCAATGGCTTGAAGAGGCGAACACTATAGCCATCACGTGAACACCAGCCTGATACGCCGAATTGACGTACGTACTCATCGATAATTCCAGACTCAATACCGGCATACACTCCGAACCCGAACCCTAGAAGACTCAAAATACCGATGACCCCAGTGATGATCTTACTCTTTGTCAACAGTAAAACACTTGCATACTTATCGTCAGTGATCCGAATACCAGCAATCACCCGTCACCATGTGTACTCACCGGTGACCAAGGAAGTATTGGGTAAGGATCGCTGCGACGGCAGTGGCAACGGCAGTGAATGGAATGGTCCATCCGACATCTGAAGGTGGCCTTCAGAAAACTCCGAGCAGGAAGACCACCCGAATAGCACTCACAGAGCAGCTTCTCTGGTTGGTTAAAATTGGTGACGCTAAAAAGTAGGGACCCCCTGAATGCCCTGGCTGGATATGAGGTGACACTATACTGCTTACCACATTTCCCACCCCGCGTAGATTGCCCTGCCGGAAACAATAAGTTATATTGCAGCCAGAATATGTAATTGGTTACTTGCACTGCACTATGCAACGTGTCCGTAACGAAAAGAGCGGCCACAATTGCCCTAAAAGTTCATGTCAGAGAGTCGAGACAGAGGTTCTTGGTCCGCTCATTGAACATACTTGATCCACAAAGGGTCATTGAACTCTGTAGAGTGGTGCGATCAGAACCTTGCCCACCATAGAACGGAAGGGTAGCCTTACTCGTGTTCTTGTAGACCAAAAACTGATACGTCACAAGGCCGTACAGATATGTGTTCACTGATTAATGATCAGACTAAGTCTGAGCTAGCCGAACAAGAGGATCTTACAGAAAAGGCCAAGCAATAGAACGCCTAACCAAGATCGATCGTCAGAACATCCCGCGGTAATTAATAATAGTTCCACTCACCCACGGTCTTATCGAAATCACCCATGACACGTTTGGAGGCTGTTCAGACAACTGGGGGGGATATGATGGTGTATGGCTGACGAGGAAAAGAGCAACTAGCTACCACTTTTATACACCAGGGTTTATGGCATTATACAGAAACCATAGCGCCTCTACCTGAGGATCGCACTTAGCGAGAGAAGTTTTTGTCAACTTTTTTCAGTAGGACCCATCGGCCCTACGCATCAGTCCCGTAAGGAGTTCGTAAAAATTTGTGTGGAACTTCTGTTTTTCTGCTTCAGTAGTGACATGGACCCTTTTAGGTGTCAGATCCGTTGACCAGCTTCCTGACAGGGCCGGACCCGCATGTATTTCTGTCAATTCTCTGTATGAGTTGCTCCGGATTTGGCAAAGTCTATGACCAGTCTATGCCAGAAAATCCCCATCGGGTTCAATCAGTGGCTCCAGGATACCGGCCCCATTCACCGGTACGGAAGTGGGCATCACAAAAGTGGTTAGTATGGCTCTCATCAATCCAGCGGTAACCTGTTGGTCCCGCGAGAGCGGTCCACAGATAGTAATCATCCTCTTTTCAGAAACCCCCATGGAGGCCTCATGTTCTTATCCTGGATTTCCTGACGTATAAGGTCTTCAAATTTTCCAGCTGCGTGGTCTCAGCATGAAAAATCTGTTGTCCCGTGCCCCAAGGCAATTTCTCATAAATATCGAGACATCGCAGAGACAAAGAGTCATCCACTTGCACAATGTCTCCCTCAGAAATCACCAGCTTGCAAAACACTCTCAACGCTGCTCTTGATGTGTTCAAGGCCGAGCTCGCCTCTCAACAGCTCTCTGAGCCCTCTTTGAACACGTCCAAGCCCCATCCCACGGACGATATCACTTTTCTTCCCACTCCAGCCATGTATGAAGCGCGTCGGACAGCGCTAGCGTGTTTGGTAGGATCTATAACATTTAATTCAATCGCGTAACTAAGTGGCTTAGGGTCTCATCAAAACGTTGATCCAATCACCCTACGATGCCCTGGCCGCCAACACCTGGATGAACCTTGAAGTTGCTGGCTTGCGTCTAGCGGCAGATATCGGTTTGGCTACCGTGCTTGGAGATTCAGAAGACGGTCTCAGCATTCCCGAAATTGCGGAAAAAACTGGAGTCGACGGCTTGAAACTTGGTATGTGGCCTTTTGTTGCTAATAGAGTGCTCTGACACCCCTGGACTAGAGCGAGTGCTGCGCCTCCTGATCACACAAGGATGGTTCCGCGAGACCCGTCAGGGCTACTTTGCCAATAACCGCATGAGTAACACCATCAAGAACGACCAACCTGGTTTCCACCTGGCTACGTATATGTGAGCATTTGAAATTGTGAAACACACCGCCGCCCAGTTGTATTGATTCCGCGAACTAGGAACGCCCTGTTTAGCAAGGTTTCTGATAGTTACCCCGCAATGATCAACCACCCGGACCCGGAATTCCGCAAGAATACTGATCCTTTCCACACCGCTTTCCAGCTAGCTTACAACACTGATGTGACGTACTTCGGTGCTGGTGGTTGGCTAACCAAGGATCCACAGGAAGCTGTAAAGTTTGGTCTTGCGTACGTTTTTTTTTTGAGACCAGGCCATAGGTCAATGGTAGTGACCAACATTCCACAGTATGGGCGCCGTAGGTCCGACGTCCGACCCTGGTGTTGCGGCTGATTTCCCGTGGACCGAAATTTGCAAAGGGAAAGATGGCATCGTCGACGTCGGCGGTGGACAGGGAACTCTTTGCTGTTCACTTGCGGCCAAGTTCGTGTCGTTCAATAAGCACCATTCATTCATGAGCTGAAACAAATTTAGATATCCTGAGATCAAACAATTCATCGTCCAGGATCTCCCAGAAACTCGGGAGGCGGCTGAATCTTATATTGCCTCGAAGAACCTTTCTCACAAGGTCATCTTTGAGGCACAAGATTTCTTCACCCCCCAGCAGCGCAAGGGCAAATATGTCTACGTTATGCAACGGGGTATGTCAACTTGCACAACTTTTGACAAACGAACTACTAACCAGGCCTCGTAGTCCTCCATGACTGGAGCACTGAGGATGGCAAGTCCCAATATTACTTGGTATTGAGACCTGTCACTCATGTAGCTTTGACCTTAGGTGCTAAAATGCTGCGTCACATTCGCGATGTCCTTAATGAGAACGTGAGTCCCCCGTCATTTCTTTCCGTTACGTGCCGTTAAGCTCAACTGACCTAAACTCAAAAGAGTTGCCTCTTGATCATCGATACTGTGATTCAACCCGCAGTTGTTTCTAGCGCTGGACCTTCATTCGCAGAGTCGCTCTCGAAGCTCGAGCCGACCACCTATAAGCCCGTACCTCCCCCTCAGTTCGTGCCTGTTGATTTCGGCGAGGCAAGCCGGATTCAACACCAGATCAATGTCGCCTTGACTGCACTCTGCAATTGTAAGTCATTGGGTATTAGGCTGCAACACACTTTCTGACAATTTTTGTAGCTTTCGAGCGCACTCTCCCTCAGCTGGAGGAGATGGTTACTAAAGGAGGTCTCAAGATTAAGAAGGTCCATGCTACACGGTGGGTTTAATAGTCGCTCCTTTATTGTTGCCCTACTGATAATGATTGTCCTACCCAGAGGCTGGGCATCGATCACGGAGGTTGAGCTTGCTTGAGTCACATGTCTCGGATACCCCAAGATTCGGAGGTAATACTTGAACGTTGCAATATCTTCGTGACTTGTTACTGCATACTGTTTTCTGAATTTGCATATTGATCGGTGGACCAGGTTCACCAGATCGGGACGTTCTTCTATTAATGAAACTGAAAGAAAACTCTGTATCCCAATTGATGAAGTCTCTTCGTGATCTCGCGTCGCATTTCACTTGGTCCGCGAGTATTGGCGACTAACACGTTTCTTCGTCACTCGTTGTGCAATATAAGTACCTTAAACGGTGCGCTTTTGTTTCGAATGTTCTAACTACAAGGTTTGCCGTCGTCCTTCGAGCCGACCTGGTCCAACAACTACCCTTGACAGAACATGGAGTGGTGGCCATTTAAGGACGAATGTCAAGGTCTAGCGAAAATTGTGTAGGATGGGCTATAGTAGGTACTCAAGGACGGCAGTGACCAGCCATCTTGAGAGCCCAGGTTTCCAAGAACTTCACCGTCACCTTAGCTGAGATCAATTAAGTCCTGTTAACAGCAATCGGTCTACCGCAGCCAGAATACGGACTTCGAGAGGTCAGGCTCATGCTCGTACGGACATATCATCCCCACCGGGCTCCCCCACATTTCATCCTGGAACAGTTTTCTGTAAGTACTACCCTGCAGAGGGGCGTAGTCCCTTAGCACTTACGCTCAGCGTTTCTTAGCAGTAGGTCTGCTTGTACTGGTATAGAAATACAGAAACACATATTTAGCCAGGCACTGGGCCAGGTGAGTAATTATGTGATAATACCCCTATCCGATGGGTGGAGCCTACACGTGACTGTGGGCGAGTCTGAAGCGCCCATGCAAGTGTGTCATCTGGCTGCGATTGCTGCGCAGTATAGGGACTACCCTCCTTCCCCATCTACGTCGTCCCAGCGTGCAAGTCCTATCGATATCGACACCAATGTTTACTGTCAAAGCGACCTATGGAGGGGAGACGCGCAAGCTGTCGTTCTCAGGCGACACATTTCCAACCTTCCAACAGCTGTGCAACCAGGTAAGGTAGCTAGCTCTAAGATTATAAGTGGGATTATTGATTGCAGTTGTGTAGTTGTATCGCGTCTTCTCTATCAGTCGCAGTTATTACCTCTCTAAGTTGCTGTTCTCCCCCAATACAGCTTTAGGAGGCCCGATCCTCATTGGCAGGGAGGTTCACACTGTGGACGATTACAACAAGAGCATTGAGCCATACAAAGAATGGTTGTGGCCTCAAGGTCTTTTGAGGTTTTCTCTTCACGACGAGGCCCCTCGTGGGGCCCTAAACGCATCTCAGGGATCTGCGGGTCCCTTCGAGTCTCATTCCTGGTCTTTATTTGCTCCCGGAGCGGGACCTTCGGATGTAATGACCCCACCCCTTGTATCCCATATTCCACCACCTCCTATCATCTATTCTTCTACGTCTTCTACCACGGGCACTATGGATGTTGGTAATGGATTGGAAGGTACAAGAGGAAAGGTCTCTTCGGCCAACTTGTGCTGCTCAGCCCAGTCCACGAAGCAGGACATCCAGAAGCTTATCACGAGCTTTAAGGAGGATCTGGATGACATTCTCAAGACGAGCTTTTTGAACAAGCAAGCTACGACCCCATCTCCTCCACTATCCACTCTCCCGCTCCCGCCCCGTTCAGGGTCTAGCGCTCGCGTCGCTGGCCATGTCGACGTGCCGGGGTATTCACCATTATGTTCCGTTTGTGCGCAGACCAAGCAATGCTCCTGGTCTGTTTGTGACCACTGTCACGTGGTCGAAGTGAGTTCCAACCTTGATTAGATCGTAAAGAATAAATACTCAACGATTACAGTGCGCTGACTGCTCTGGCAAATCTTGTTCCTTTTGCTTTGGGACCATGGGAGTCCACAGGTGGAGACGTAATCCAACGCCGCCCGCCATGCCTCCTTGGTTAACAACGCAGCTACCAAGTCAGCTATCATCATCAGCTGATACCCCGACTTCAATGCCTTGGTCTACGCCCACAGATACCCAGTCTCTTCGCCGCAACTCCAACGCAACTCCAGCGGCTCCTTTTATTCCACCCCCCATGTCGCCTACGCCATCAGAGGAAGCTTCTGCAAGCAATACTCCGTTGGCACGGCCTGTCATTCACCACGGAGTCATTTGTGATGGTTGTGAAAACACCATTGAAGGCGTGAGGCACAAGTGCTTAGACTGTCTAGGTTAGTGGTGCCATTATGATTCCCTTCGCATCCGTGCTCATGGTTCCCAGATTATGACTTGTGCACCAATTGTATTCTCTCCGGAAAGGCGGAGAGACATGATCCTTTCCACGAATTCTTCGAGATCACCAAACCGGGTCGTGTCATCATCCACAGAGTTAATGACCGCACACCAAACGTCCAACAAAGTCGCGACAAGTCTCAAGATCCTGTCGTTGTCTCTCATCATGCTATGTGTGACTTGTGCGATTCATTTATTGAAGGAGATCGTTATGTGAGCGTTTATCCCACTTTCTGTTACGTTATTGAACTTCGCCTCTAGAAATGCTTGGATTGTCCCGACTTCGACACCTGTTCGAATTGCTTCAGGTAATGTGCTTGCTAGGGCATCAACATTTGGGTTGCTTACTTCAGCACAGTATCACGGAAATACAGCATCCTGGGCATGCATTCGCGCGGCTCCGGCGTTCAGAAGACTACATTGTAGGACTCAGTCCCTTATCAAATTGGCTTGGATCTCATGAATTCTTGTCACACAGAAGTGTCGACGTTCCTCACAGTCTGCCCACTATGCCACTTGTAACAGTGAGTATTGAGGAAGATCAGTTCTTTACCAATTTTGACCACGATTTCATAGTCTGCACGAAGCGTATCTATGGAACCAGATTCAAGTGTATGCACCCCGACTGTCCCGACTTTGACCTCTGCAATGGATGCGAAGCACATCCTATACCCTTGCACCCCGAGGGCCACCCATTGTTGAAGATGAAGACTCCGGACACTCTAATTCCAGAAGTATGTCGTCATGGCCTCTCTCCTGGACTTGATTTGAGAACCAGTCGAGCTGGTCGACATACTGTACTTCCCGATGTTCTGTGTCGCGATGATCACACACCCGCGGTCCCTATTCCTCCCGAGCCTACTAGAAATTCATTTATATGGGGGCACATGCGAGCGCCGTCGTCGGGTGAATCCTGCCCTCAAACGTCTTCTGTGCAGCCAGCACTCATTCCTCGCCTTGATGAAATCTCGCCTTCGATTGTTTGTGGTCCTTTCAGGGAGGAAAAAACCCCACTTTCAAGGTCTCCCAAAGGTTCTAACCAGCAGAATACGGGTTCAGCAATCGAACTAGCCGCGGAGAAGGGAGCCGAAGAGGACCTAACCACCCAGGTTGAGGCTGCGTCTCCGACAAGTGTTCACCGAGATGCGGATGACCTTCCCCAAACACCAAGGCGCCCAACATGGCCTGGGTCTGCAACCGAATTGGCACATCTCATGGCATTGACACCCCTGCCACGCACAACTCCACCTTCACCTACTCCTGTTCGCGCTGACGCCGCATCAGAAGTTTTTCCTGCTCCTTCGCCGTTCAGTGGAGAAGAAACACTTCTGAGGCCACCGGTTGAGGATACGTCGACGGACATGCGGCAGAAGTCGTCGCACCCGGTCACGGTGACTCGACAGACGCTCGAGATGTTGCTTAATGGTTATCGGTCCCCGTCGAGCGCCGAGTCGATCCTTTCGGTGACGTCGTCATTGGAGATACCAAAGTCCCTTTCGCCTCTCTTTGAAGTTAGCAGCGCCGAGATCGTTCAAGAACCGAAATCTGAGGTGTCTGCACCTGTTGCCTCTGCTGAACAGAACCACGAGGAAGAAGAGAGTGTCAAAGAATCAACCCCGCCCATCGCTGGGCGAGTCCAAGAGCGAACCGCCGGTCCTGTTAACGAAAAACCCAAAGACACGGTCTTCTACCTCAGCGCCATGTTCGTCGAGGATGTCACGGTCTCGGACGGCCAAGTCTTCCCTCCCGGTGCGGAATTTATGAAATGCTGGAGAATGCTCAACGATTCGGAACACGATTGGCCAGAAACGACCGAGCTAGTCTACGTAGCGGGTGAAACGCTTGGTACGAAGAAGGACAGTGCAGTCCGCGTTGGCCTTGTCAAATCAGGCACTGAAGCCGAACTATGGACCGGTGAATTGAAGGTACGTGCTTTTGGGTACTTAATGGCACTAGAGAAACAGTCTCTTAAGCTTTACCTTGCACCTTTCTACCTAACAGGCTCCTGATGTGGCCGGGCGCTACGTTAGTTACTGGAGACTCCGAGATGGCAATGGAAAACTCTTTGGTGATAGTATCTGGATTGAGTAAGACACATTTTATTTATTTTCGACCAGATCTATGGTGCTGACAACGCGGATCTATAGTATTGTTGTCGCGGACGCTCATTCTACGGATGATTCGGATAAATCCATTGCGTCTTCCCTTGTTATTATGCCTCGGTCCGCAAACGCGCCTGCAACCGAGCAATTGGGCGATGGAGACGCGACGTCGACTCCTCGGCATCAGGTGGAAGGTCAAGTATCAGCGACGTTGACGATTGCAACCGTGTCTGCTGGGTCATTGACTGTAGCAACCACGTCTCTTCCCTCGTCATCTTCTGTTGATGGCCTCGGTTCGGATACGGACTCCGAGGTGTCGTTGGTCAGTATTCCGTCTTCAGATGATGTGGAGTTGTGGGAGGACGTCGCATCCTCGGCAGGTGATCCGGTCAGGGGTGACGGGCAGAGTCACCTCCAGGCAATCGACTATGTGCTCTTGTACGATGATCGGTCATCTGAGGATGAGTAAGAGGGTTTTAAATGTGAAGGGATAAGGTCAGATGGGCGGTTGTTTGTTCACCCTTTGTGGTAGGTAAAGGGTTGTACAATATATGTATGTCTCGCAACATTTTTTGCTGGTTTCTTGCTATTCTATTCCTATGGATCAGGTATCTTGGCACTCCACTCAGATCTCGTATGTCCAACTGATATATACATGTTTGGACATTTAAATGTCTAGATAGATAATGATGAACGTGTTATACGGATTATTCCGGTGTCTTGACCGATTTGAAGATGATTACTGTGTCATTGCCAACCACTTGGGTATCAAGATGCTGCAATTGAGGTACCTGAAGGAAGAGCTGTTTCAACTAAGGGCTGTCAGAAGCACAAGTTAGGGTTCTTACCCCGCCTAGGGCAGCGGTTCCGTAAGCAACACCGTCAGCTCCAACAAGGATAGGGGCGACGGTGACTATAAGAGTATCAATCAAAGGAGTCGATAGGCTCGCCTGAAGGAAGGAATCGATGACTCTGGCCCCGCCTTCCACCATAAGAGAGTTTATGCTGAGGCTACGGAGTTTATTGAGGACGACGGGGACCGGGAGAACTGTGAAGCGGTTTGAGGGTATACGTTAGTCAGGATGTTAGTGTGGGGAAAAGAGAAGAGAAGAGAAAGGGCGGGGTTTGAAAAAAGTTTGAATGGAAGAAAGAAGGGGTGGTATGGGAAGGGAGATAGACGGCTGGATGATAGGAGTCGGCGATCTGGTTCGTGGTTATCAGGAATCAGCGATGTGTAATGTGGGTTAGTGCGTGGAAGGGGCGAAGGGAGGTGAAGCGGACACGAGGACGTTTTCCGGGACACTCTGAATTGGTAAGAGGCGGAGTTGGGGACAATGTTGTCGATGGTGGGTTCAAGTGGGCGCGCATGGAAGATTGATTATTGAGATGGTGCGGACGTTCGGTCCGGTAGGGTCATTGGTACTCAAGACAAAGAGGTGTTTACCCACCATTTGTAGGGGATTCCACTTGTATGATGAAAGCACCTGCTTGGGAGAGTGTCTCTCGCCTTTGCTCCCAATTGGAACGGTCGTTTTCTCTGGGTGGGACGCAGAGAATCCAGGGTCGGCGTCCGGCGTTGGCCTGAAAGTTCTTGAGAAGCTTGCAGGTGGGAGATAGCCGAAGTCGGGGGTCTAGGACAATCGGCCGTGGGAGGGAATGCGGTTGCCCGTCCGGACGAGGAGGGAGATGTCGGGCTGGTTGCAGTTGTGTACGAGATCAGCGAGATGCAGTGATATCGGAGGGCGTACTATTGAGTTGCGGATCATCGTTGAGGGCAGTGCCTATGCCAATCATGATTCCGTCGTGGATGGTGCGCATCCAGTGTGTCATAACCATGCTTTGTTTTCCACTGAGAATGAGCTGTTGGCCATGCTGGCCGGCTATTTTGGCATCGAGTGACTGGGCAAATGTAAGGGTTACATGTGGCCTGTCGGGAGGAGGATGGTCACGGAGGTGGGGAAGGGCGGAGAGGAGGAAGGCGGGAGGGGTGGGCTGGAGCGACATAGAGATAGGGCTCGACCCACGTAATTCATTATTCGTCTGAGCATGTCTGACTTTTCATTTTCCGTGTGACTGGGTGACTCTGCGTAGTGATGCGCTTCTGACGTCAAAATAGCGATGGAACACTATTCCTCAACACCTTCAACGTTCCCCTCCTCCTCCACCATCACCGCCTCTGCGACAAGCTCTTTGATCTTGCTCGCTTCTCCCTATATCCCGACCTTATTTCACCAAATCAATTTTCAAAAGTTGTCTATCCGGTCTAACCAAACCCGAACTCTCTTGTTCGGCCCGCCCTCGTGCATTCCCTTGTGCCCCTTTCCCTTATGGCAACAACTGTCCTAGATCCATGGAAATCCTGGGCTCGACCATTAGCGCTGGCCTCTACGATGGCCGGCATGGACAGCTTGAACAAGCGCGACGTTGGCCCGCGGGACGGCGACCTCCTCCCCCGGTCATCGACGCATGACACCAGCCCGAAGAATAACCATGCGCTCGGCCCTGGCACGTCGCTGGACCGTTTGTCGCGCTTTCACATTCATTCTTCTGAGGCAAATCACAACACACAATTCAACCCGCCCGCCTCAGGAGCCGCGAATGACATCCCATTTCTCCCCCCTCCACGTCAATTAACCTCCATTCCACCACTTCCTGCTCAAAACCAACCTTTATTCCCCTCTCCTCTTCCCTTACCTCCACCTCCAGACTCCTCTCTCATGTTGACACTCTTGCCCGTAAATCCGCTTCGACGCGCTAACAAACTCCGCAAGCCCAGTCGCATATCTGCCATGCCTCCGGTCCTTGCACCCTTGTCGTTCACCGAGGAGCCTGAGCTAGATCTCGACTTTGAACATGTGTCTCATGATGTACAACGCACCTCGTCTCATTCAACACGACAGTCTCTCACCCTTGAACAACAGGACATACCTCCGCCAGAACTTTGTGAGCAGGCGATTCGGCCATCGTCTCTCCCACGTAGATTGACTAAGCGTCGCCGACCATCTCTCCCGTCAAACCCGCAACCACAAATCGTGCCGTCTTCCTCTGGCGCAGCTGCAGCTGCAGCAATCACTGGGAATCCATCCGCACCTATTGCCGCTGTCTCCCAAATATCTTCTCCTATATCCCCACTCACTTCGTCTCGTGCGCGGAGCGATGTTGGACACGAGCTTCGGTCCTCACTGTCAACAAAACGGTCCAGTATAATCAGGAGGCTTAGTATGCGTTCACCTAAGCGCTCTCTTGATGCAAGTAGTCAGACAACGAGCACCACTTCTGGTATCTCGAGCTCGGCTGCTCGATCCAGTGCTTCATCTTCACTGACGAGATGGACAAAATGGCGTGGAACTCCAAGTGAACATGGGCACCACACCATGAAAGAGGAATCTCCTGTGTTTCTACCATTGGTTAGGGTAACTTCGCCCTTGTCAATAACACTGGTACGTAAAATCTTTGCTGCGTTCTGCTATGTTTGACGGACATCTTTACAGCCCTCCAAACCAAGTGAAGAGGACACGGCTCCACCAGTCCTATTGTCTCCTATCAAGACCAACCTGGGTGATTCAAGACCCTGCAGTCCCACAGCCCTAGACTCGGCGGAACCGCCGAATCCGATCCATGTTGACACTAGTCATCCCCGTTCCCGAGCCAAATTCACATTAGAGGAGAATGAATCGGAAATCGAGCCGTCAAGCCCCCTTTCCGGGTCGACGACACCTGCCCTTGTCTCGCCTCACAGTCATAGCGCACCTCCCTCGCGGACGCCCTCAGCTTACAATCCTCAATTTCTCTCACCTATATCGCGTTATGGACGTGACGATCAAGCACAAAAACGACGATGGACTTTTGCGATGGCCATGACAGATGAGGACATCCCGGACGAAGTTCTGGTCGAAGAACTCGAACGTATGCGTTTACAAGAAGAATGGAGCGGTAGTGTGGATGACGTTGGTGAGGTTTGGGACGCGAGCCACATATTATTCGGCTCACAAGAGCTTACGGCTTCCCCACGGGAAGAACACCCTCAGCACTACAAATTTGACGATTTACCAAACTCACAACCTTCAACGGACTTACCCTATACCTCATCTCTTCCCTCCTTCCCACACCAACACCGTAATTCTTCAACGCCCCCTCCTATCCCAGGGTCAACGCGACATTGGCAGACAGCACACAGAGTACTACTGACATGCCGCGAACTCGTGCGAACAGAACGACACTATTTGGCTTCATTGCAGGCACTACTAGCTTCCGAGACGGAAACTGCCCCGCCGCCGCTTATGTTGAGGTACGTGGAGGAGCTAGTGAAGGTTAGCAAATTGTTTTTGGCCCAGATGGAGGCGAACCCGAGTGCCTGGGGCATTGCAGCGGCGTTTGTGGGCGTTGAAGAAGCAATCGATGGCGCATTTACTGGATGGTGTGGTGTGGTTGGGATGTGGTTTGATGATGAGCAACAAGAGGCGAAGATGAAGACGACCAACGGATCGTTGGCATGGTCGTCGGTTCGCGCAAAAAAGCTCAGTAAGCCAAGTAAACCGAAATTAGGCGATGAGGATACGAAAGAAAAAGGAAAGGAAAAGGAAAAAGAACTGGAAGATGAAGCAAGTTCAAGTCCACTGATGAAGAGGGTTAATACTTGGAGGAGGAGTATGACCTCTATCACGGACTTGAGCGCGAATGCTCCTGGCGCGAGGAAAAAGGAGAAAAATGCCGTGCCGCCGCCTTCGTTCTACATTAACGGACACGGACAGCAGCGACAGAATAAAAAGGCCAAGAAACCACCCGTCCGCGATCTGGCGATCTTGCCGACACAAAGAATCATGAGATATGTCCTGCTTTACCGAGGTGAACCTTGCTGCCTTTTTCCGCGTTGGTCAAGTTCGCTGAAGCGCGTATATAGACCTGCTTGCCCATACATCCTCTACTTCGTCTTCCCGCGCTCTTATCAAACGAGCTGCTGATGCCGCGTTGAGGATTGCTCAGAAATGCGATCGTGCCCAGACCAATTCGATCTTCATTATTGACAGTAGAAAAGGTTCCAGCCCCGCTGTTACGACGGCTTCAACTCCTGGCTGCCAATCTCCCCCTGACAATCTTAAAATCTGATACCGACAATGGAAGCGAATGCCCCTTCGTCCCTATCAGCAGCCGATGACCTCGCAGCAGATCTATCGCACCCGCCTTTGTCCTTTTCACCTGCTCGCTCGCTTAACGCACATGGGACGTCAATTCTGCCCTGTGCGATCGGCCTTCATGCCTGCAGACTATCACCCGTCACTTCCTTCTTCATTGCACTGCAAATCGGCGCCACCGTGGTGGCTCCTTATTATACTCTTCATCTTTCTCCTTAAAACAATCAAACCATCGAAACAACATTACGTTCGGCCATATTTCATGTCACGACCTGGCAATCCCTATTGACATCTCACTTACCCACTATCTGTCCAACACGACATTTTTATCCCAGCTTTCCATTTTGATGATGACACCTCCCATGTTCACTTCTCCTATCGTTTTTTTATCCATCCAACCCTGCCAGTTTTTTTTTTCACAATATCAGATTTGGCTCACATCAATCGCCGTCTATGATTACACCGACTCATGATTTCGCATGTCGACTACCCATTCACCTCCACATATGTGCTCTTTTCATGTAAAAACATGCTCTTAGTTTATTTGGCTGAAGGCCCCTCTCTTTTGGGTCGGATTCCTAGACCCCTTCTCTGCAATTGTATTACTAGCTGTAGTAACACTTCCGTTCCCATTACACACGACTTCTACTCATATACCCCCTTTTCCCGTATCTTAGAGTCTACATACTTACCCATGATCTGATACACGACCTTCCTCCGTTTTCATCACTAGTTTCTGCGGAATGTGGCTTGAGATCCAACGGAGGGGCCCGTGGGAGTGCTGATTGAATCAGTTAGTTGTTTTGCCAATCGGATCCGGAGGGATTAAGAAGGCTGAGGGCGGAAAGATATGGCTGGATAGGAGGCCTTGGCATTTTGACTTGGACATGACCTTTGCCTGCGGGTCATACCCCTTGTGGGCGCAATGGAACTGAAGCAGAGGCGCCAACAAGGGGTTTTATGGCCAATGAAGGCTCGGTCCTTAGGAAATCCGAAAGTATCTCGGGCATCCCCCAAGAGGATCGGAGCGAAGCCTCCTATGTAAATCCCATCTCTTGGGCCTTGGAATCAACTACGTTTATCCAAGACGGAGATGGAAACGTCGTCGCTGCCGCTGTGAGGTAGCTAACTCGGTCCCGAATATAGGTTTGGTGTTTCGTCTTTTCCGCTACGAGTTTCAGCATGGCCACTTTTTAAAGGATCTAGCCTTCTTTCTTCGTGTGGCAGGCGGGGCCAAATGTCGATGGGATTGGGATCTTCCAGCTGCCCAAGACCTCACCCCATTGCTATTCCAGCTGCCGAAATCTTGGCTGGTTCTTGAGGTCGAGGATCAGCGCGAGCATTAGGTAGTGCTACAACCATCGTTGCAGCCACAAAAGTAAACCCAGTAGCTTGGACGATCCACACCCTTGCAGATGGAAGAGAAAGTTTCCTGTCTTCGCGCACATTCACGGTCGGTGCTGTGGGGGAAGGGGAATTCGTGGAATGGTCCACGCGCAATGTTGCCAGAAAACCTGCTTCGTGGCAAGTGCGAATGTAACAGTATGTATGCGTTTTTGCATGCGTCCTGGTATTCGATTCATTCGAGTACCTTTTTTAGGTGGCGTTTCGAGGGTAGGATATAATACAGTGGATGCCTCATCGCCTAAACCCCGGTTTGATCAGGAGATGCGATTGCAAGAAGTGGCCATGGAATAGGCTTTAGAATCTGATGATTCTCCCGGCATTTAATTCTCAGCTACGACACAGAAGTTCCTGTCTTCCCCCGTTCTTCCACTATCCCGCCCTCAACACCCTCGGTCTCTTCCTGCCTCCCAGTGGCGCACATCAGCAGAAACCACGAGGCTACCGACAGCAATGACGTTCACCGGTTTTGGAAGCCGAGATTTCCCTATCGGGAACGATAAGCAATGTGTACCGGCGGTCTTCGTGCAAACAAAGTAGCTAAATCTTCACTCCTAACGCTAGGACTTCCTCCCCCTCCCGGGAAAGAATCTACGGGTGATCTCGCCAGAACCAGAGCAAAATACAGAAGCTTCTGTATCAGCTTTATAAACAAGATACAACGATACCGGAAAGAAGATACACTGTAGCTCGAGCGGCGGAAGTTGGGCTGTTCTGCTTCTGGAGTTTCAGCTCCGTGTTGCGAGTTTGAAGTGGGATGATGTCGGCATAATGAAGTTGTAACCTTCCAGCTGCGCATCGATCGTTGCCGAATCTTATGCAGATGCGGTTTCGTCTTTGGTGAGAGAGTTTCGTATATGCTGAGTGAGAGTCCAGTCGTGCGGAGACGTTTTTTTTTCAGGCAATGTGATCGGGGCAACGAGTGCCAGCCCCACCCTAATGCGCCTAACCAGGAACCTTCGTACCAAGCGAGGCCTTGGCCGGCGGTATCCACCAAGTGTTTGCGAATGGGATTGCCCGTAATGAATTAAGCCAGCACAACAAAAGTTAATATCTTTGCATTCTGGTGTGCAGGACGGCCAGAAAGCGTCGAAAGCACCAAATAGTCAATAAGTGCCCCCACACAGACGTCTAAGAAAGGTCCATTTGAACCGTGGTTGATAGCGTGCAAAGTGTATCTCGAAGGTCGTCCGGAAAGCCTGTTGAACTGCCTAGTCCGCGGGCTGAGATGAGGGGTAAGGGATAATGCTCGTGCTAGTCGTCGAAAGATGCCGTTGTTGACTAGAAACTTTCAAACAATATTGTGGTGTTTCCCGGAAGCAGGAAGTGTAAGTTAGTCGGGAACAATAAAATTCGCAACGGAGGTAGTAGTTTGAGGAAAATGACGGGAGAGGATAACGATGGAAGTGGATCCCGTTTTCTTTGATTGTTCATATCGCCGATGGAGGTGCCACCGACACCCCTCCACCTCAAGAGCGGTGCAAGTCTCCGGGTTGCGGCTGATACGAAGAAGCAATGCGTGTACAGGTCTAAATAGACTAACAAGATAATCTATGTAATATTTTGTATCAACCAGGTGGGTCTAGGAGGAAAAGCTAGAGCGCCAGCTTTCCTTCCCTTACGAATTGCCTTACTTTCTCCTGTTTGTTCTTCACGAGGGCTTTGTTTTTCAACAAGCAATAATATCCAAACTCATTTTGAGCTTGCCATGCTTCTCCTGGGAGCCAAAGCGTACGGGTCAAGAGTGACGAGTGTCTTGCATCCAAAAATGGCTTGCAAATCGTCCGTTCCCAGATTTCAGTTTCTTTAGCATACCGGGGCTCCAAGGGTGATTCGACGGGATGCAACGGAAAGTCGAGATCGATCACGTAGTCGCACGTATCCGGAGAGACCTAGAGCAACAGATTGCAGTTGTAAGAATAGTAAATGCATATAGGTAGTGGCAACGGACGTAGCGTGATAGATCCTCTTTGTTCAAGTCGTTGACGTCCGTAGGAACATATCTGGTTTCGGGCCTCAACCACCAGGAGTCACCGGACATATTGGTACCGGCGGGTGTCTCTTGGAAATGCCGAGGTAACTGCCCCCGGAAATCACTCTTGATGAACTCCACGCGAATCCCAGTCGGTACCAAATAGTGGCTGGGAAAGCGGTGCCACTCTTTCCCAAGGCAAAGGACCAGATCAAAGTGCTTCACTGGGGTGAGGTCGACAGCTGGAATTTCTTCCTCCGGAGTGCCTGGGGGAAATACAGGAAGAAGACCTGTATTATTGAGAAGCTGAGGCAGCTCGGTACTCTCGAAACCGGCTACAACGGAGAGCGGGGCATGGTAATACTCCCACATGGCACGAATGCGAGACAGCGATAAGAACGACGTCCCAACGATGAGAGATAAGGTGAAGTTTCGGAACAATAATGTCCGTGACGCCTGCGCCATTATAGAAGGTTAATGGACAAAAAAATCTCTCGTTTCAGCTCACTTACCTGATAAGGGGACTTGGTAACCTTAATAAATGAAACTTCCATCCAACCTCTCACAAGGTATAGCGTCACAGCTGCGTTAAAGCATAGGAGGGGGTAGACCGGGAACATAAAGCGCTCTTCCTTGTGAGTTTGCGCGGTCAGGATAGCCAACCACAAATAGAAGGGTGCAAGCCGGAGGGCAAGGAGTGTGAAGGGTGAACTTTGATCATTTGACGGTGCTGCAAACCCAAGACGTTTGCGATCAACGACATAGGTGACGGCCAATGCAGGCAACGAAACGAGAGCCAATGGAAGCAAATAATTGAAGTTGAGGAGCAAGTTGTTAATGTAGTAGTACCAGGGTGATGTCCCATAGAGATCAGGCCCTCTTTCTGAATCGCCGAAAACGTTGTACTTGACAATATTCCACGGCACGATCGTCAGCCTTCCGTAGGCCCAAGAATCAATCCCAATCACGGGGATCTAAGGAGTTGAATCAATGTCTGAAGGCCAAGGATCGCGATGACGTACGAATATAAGGCTGGCAATTAAGGCCGCAGTAAAGAACCTCGTCCATCGTTGAATAAACCACGAATTCTTGGCTTGAGGAGACACTCGGTCACCACTGTACACGAAGAGCTCCTCGAAGACAAAAGGAATAGAAATTGCCAAAGCAAACGGCCATCCGACAATGGCACCAAGAGCGAAGAACACAGTTGCCGCCGAAGTCCGCCTTTTGTTGCTAAGTGTAGCAGGTTCTAAGGCGTATGAGAATGCCAAAGCCGTCGTATACATCGCAAATGATGAAGGCAGGAAAGCTAGTGAACCGAGTTAGCAAAACGAAATCCGAAGTAGTAGGATCCAACCTGTAGAAGCATTCCACATCCCAGCATTGAAAAGCATCATGAAGAATAGGTAGCGCCCAACTCGGTCATTAATCTTCGATACAACCGTGCGATAAAAAGCGCATTCAGCAACTGTAGACACGATGGCAAGGAGGTAGCGGACGGCAAAAAAGGCAGGTCGCTTGATGGATCGGCCAATCAGTTGAGAAATCAAGATATTCGCATGTAACGCGTACCTTGCCAGGACCTAACATAAACTTGACGAGTTGTGTGGGAAAGAGGTGAAGAAGTATGTACGCCCAGCTTCGGATGGCATACTGAGGAGCAACCTCCCATGTTTGAAACCCATACCCGTGGTCTAGGAAATGAAGAGGCTCCCAGAAGTTATACACTAGAGCACGTAGCTTTTAAGTAATTCAACATATAGTATCCGAGTATCGTCTGACATCACCTTCGTCGCAGTCATCAATGTTGGAATACATCGCACCAAAAGCACGCATTAGGAGCATGATTCGGATGGCGACAGAAAAACTTGGTGTCCATGGCCTCCGCTGTGCCCTTGGGCGACTTAAATACGCATCAACACGCGTTTCTCGAGTGCTCACCTGCGGAGCTGGTCCTGGAGAATCCCGGAATGACGCGGCTCTGGCTTCGGCTTTGACTCCTTGTTCTCTGGACCACGGAATCGGAGTGTTTGGATGTTAGACGACATTTCTACGAGTGCGCTGGCGGAATGCCTGTCAGCACAGTTTTGAAGAAGGGAAACACCACACACCGAGGCAGTAGAGATGCAATAGACAGGGATGCAACTCTACACATGTCGGAAGGAGTTATGACGTAAGCATATCTCGCGCTCAGCAAGCTCACGCCACCACCCACTTACCCATTCGGTATCGAAGTTCACGGCCATGGTCGCAGATGCACCCAGATAACATCGTCAAGGTTGCGCAAAATACAGATCTAGGGTATGGACGCGGAAACAGCCTATGCAAGCATTACCTTCCGGTCAATCCGCCACTGGCCGAGCTGGCTGACAGACTCATGAGTGGAGGATTGGTCACTGATTGCAGGAAGACCGAGCAAAGACTACGGGATATCATCGCCCCTCTGGACCCGTCGAGAGTGCAAAGTCCGCTGAGCGAGGAAAGTGTATGTATGCTCGGTCACGCAGGCGAGCTTATAGGCCAGATAACCGTAGGTTGCAGTGAGATCGGGAGGTCCAGATTATCGGGAGAGAATGGGAGAAGGGAAAGTTGCGACGGGAACGAGGCTCGAGCGAGGGATGAAGCTTTGAAGAGCCTGCGCATGAGTGCAAGCGGGGAACAGCGGGAGGTCAGGCTGGTGCAGTGGAGTAGAAGAAGCGGGAATCTGGTGTATCGAGGACAAACTACCAGATATGGGAGCGGGCTTGCTTCTTTCAGAGGATGTGGAATGTCTGTTTGTATCACCCAGCCAATCGACGCTTGCCCGCTTCTTCAATAACAACCCCCTCTCCCCTTCCTCTTCTTGTTTTCCGCCACCTCTTTCCCACTTTTTTCTCTTTCTGTCCCCGCCCCTCAATGGACGCTGCAGCCAGCGCAACTGCAGACCACTTCATCTATGTCACCCAAGTCTACTTCTGCGGTAATCATTGCCCCCTCAAAGTTTCCAAGCACTTACTCATCGAACAATTTCTTTCTTCTCGCCAGCCATGTGTAAGCGCCTCGCCTAGCCTCTGTTGGTCCTCTCGTCCATTTGCTGACATTCCCGCAGACGCTGTAGTTCTCTGGGACTGGATCATCAGTTTGCCCAGGGAGTATCGCTTCGTAAGTTTATGCCTCCATTCAGAAAACCAGGCCTCTCGAATATCACTGCGTTCAGGTATGGAAGACGCACTGGACCCCGGTCAAAATGGCTTACCTCTTTTGCCGGCAAGTTTATACGACTTCCTGAATCGTATTTTCTTTCTGATCAGGCAACAGATACTGGGTCATTACTGTAGTGCCATACCTTCTTTATTGCTTCGTCATTGATCATCCCAAGGCGACTTGCGAGAGGATCTACAAGGTTTGCTCTCATCCGTCCACTAATCTTCATATATGCTCATACACGGCATAGATTCCAGTAGCACTCGCCATGTGGAATCAAGTGGGCTCTGAATGTATGTGAAGTTCGTTGTACATTACACGTCTTTTCTCACAACGCTCTAGCCGTCCTCCTAATTCGCACATACGCTTTCTTCAGTCGCAACGCCTACGTCCTCTGGTTCCTGTTGTCAGCTCTATCTGGCGTCGTTGCATACCAGCTCTATGTCGACGCAACTCAGATGTTACGTAAGTCCACTATCCTTCTGAAAAGATGTGACACTAATTGTGTACAGTTCTTCCATTCTTCCGTCCACCCTTCGTGCGTTCAAATGGACCGTGCAAGAGTTTAATGTTCACTAACTCTCCAATTAGGACAGTGGGCCTTGTTTTCCCATGTCCAAGCCCCATTCAGCACATTTGCTCGGTGAGAATCTCCCTCCTTCGACTTCTGTCATTCGCTGACCATGGCCAAGGATTTTTCGTGAGTCACGAGACAATCGAGGATCAAGCTTTATATCGACTTGATGCGCAGATTGCCCCACTGCTCTTTGACACTGTCGTTACATTCATGACCATTTGGAAGGCTTTCAGCATCAAGAGGCAGAACGGTGGGCCAAACAGCCGTCTGATTCAAACCTTTTTAAGAGAGGGTATATGCTCACTTCTCACACACCCTCGAGTTCCTCCTGACAAAGAATCTAGGTGTTTTCTATTATATCTTGATTTCCATTGCGAATTTGGCAAGTTTCCTCTGTTTGACCGATCATTCTGAAACTAACAGTTTGTCGGGATCAGATCAATGGGGTTTTCTACCTACAGTAAGGCACCACGATATTGAGCTGTCCATGCCCTCATATGTTATTCAGACCTCGCCAAGTAATTTCTGCTATCAACATACCGCTCAGTGTCATGTTGGGCCCAGTTCTGGCTTGCCGTCTAGTGAGTGGGCCATTAACTGACCTACTGAGAGCGCTCAACAGGGAGCTAGATCCTGGATCTCAGGGAACGCGGTTCGGAGACGGTTTCTGATTCGGAGGGTACTGGGATGGCGGCCTTTACCACAAAATCAGTCTCTCAGCAAGACTCTCCGTTCACACCACCGAATCCTCGCGGCAAAAGCGCAGCTGGTCGATACCGTAACCGAGGGACTGCAAGCATTATCAGCACGAACGTTGTGCTCACAACTCTCGGTAGCATCCCACCTGATGCCGATGCCGATGTCGAGCAGGGGGATATGGAGATGAAGGACGTCCGTCTGGGACTCAACCTACGCCTTGGAAACCTCAGCTCGGCCATCGGTGGCAACGACGATGGGCAATTTCCTGACAACGAGAGCACTGGCGGGAGTCCAGCACCAGCCTACAATTCACTCGAGATGGGATACAGGGACGCGAGCATAGAAAATGGCGTGGCGGGAATAAGGATCGACGTAGCAAATAGACTACCTCTGACAGGTGATCTGTGAAGCGCTCTCTGGCCGTTCCTGGCTCTTCGGATGTGTTCCGTTTTGACAAGTAAAGTGAAGGATGGAGGTCCCCCTTTTCACAACTCCAATCCAGGCGAGCTTGTGTCCTCTATATTTATATTTCCGCGGTTCATTCTGTTCAGCTCGGTATTTTTTTTTATACTCCCATTTTCTGGTAACGTTTCTGTAGCGCTATTCTTTCCATCCTTGGTCCTTTCACGTTCCCAGTGTTTTCATTGCACCAGTACCCTACAACTTCCCTTCTGTTTTTGATCAAGGATAGGTTATAACTCGTTAACTCTTCTACGCATGTGTGTTCGCGTCAGAATGACATGTATACATTATAGCTTCATTGGCACCAATGATAGGTTTGAATGCTTTCAAGGGCCAATAGACGTCTTCGAGTAGCACAGGTTCGGTATTCGTTGAGTCGTGTGGTAGAGATCACATGCTGGTTTCCAAATAAAGACAACAAGGTTCCTGTCACTGTGCCAACAGTTGAACTCAGCTGAACCGCAGCAGGAGCGGCCTGAGGTTTAAGCGCATTTCTGTGCCTCCCTCCCTTTCTTCATAACCACCACCACCATGCCCCCTCCTCCTTCGCACCCACCTACACTTCTTGATATCCCTCCTGAGGTCCTTCTTTTCATCTGTAATATCTGTACTCTTAGATCCCGTTGTCCAAGATTGCTAATGAAGCTCGCTTCCTCAGGCTCATATCTCGACTTGCCAGACTTGGCTTGCTTAGCGCAGGCAGTGCCTTCTTTAAGTGCTATCACGACTGACCCCGTTTTACACTTGCAACGTCTTCGCATTGTCTATCCGTCTCGCGTGAACCATTCATTATTTGGCACAGGCCCAGAGGGACATGGTTTGCGGCCCTCTGTCGGTGATTTGGTTCACCGAGGAGTGATACGTGGGCTTAACATTGAGAGACGTTGGAGGATGGGTGTATACTTTTATTCGCGTGACGTAAGTCTTCAATTCTTCGTCAAAATACTCAGACTTCTCACTCTCATGCTTTACTTCGCCTATAGTCTATCGTTCAGTATGAGAGAGGACGCGCTTTAACGAAGCAGCATGTCAGCCATGTTCTTTCGGTGCAGCTGAACAAACGTGTCCCTTCACCTGCTAGCGCATACAAGTCACTTTGCGCAACTCTCGTCCTGCCGGATGTCGAATCGTCCTCGACCAATATTTCGAGGACGCTAATACCTATCGTTCGTCGGCTCAAGTGGTGCATCCGCCGCGATCAGCTGGCCAGGAGCTTCAAGAGTAGTCCGTATGCTACTACCAACGGCAGAGTCGCCTTCTGGACCTGGCTCGAAGATAAAGGCCGAAGTATCGTACAGGATGGAGAAAGGTTGAGGCTAGCCGTTTGCCCAGATGTTAAGAAGAAGGTCTGTTTCTATGAGACACTTGAAGCAACTGCGAGGAGGAGCTTCCAGCGTTGTGACACCACTCCCTAATTTCTCTTCCTTCTTATGTCTTTGTCTGTGTTGTACACGCATAAGTTTTTCACATTGTAACACTGTTCCCTTTGTTTATTTGTAGCACGTGCAGTTGGACTATCTATCCTATACTTGTATCCCTTCCAATTTATGAACCTCCAACATGTTCGCCACCTAGCTAATGTTGAGTGGAATGTTACGCATTCAGGGTAGACTGGACTCACTATTGATATGCAAAACCTGTCCCGTCATAACGTGGGAGTCATCCGAGGCAAGGAAAACATAGGAGGGCCCCATCTCAGCTGGCTGTGCAGCCCGATTGTACAGAGGTGTACCAACGCCCCAACCTTCCATGTTCTCTGCAGACCTTGATCCCGCTTGTAGTGCTGTGACCACTGGCCCTGGAGCGACAGCATTGACCCGAATGCCCTTAGGAAGTAGCTGGACTGCCAAAGAACGTGTGAAGGAGACGATAGCACCTTTCGTGCTACTGTAATCAACTAAAGCCAGTCTCAGTATTTGCTGCTCAACCAAGCGTGAAGTACACACCTAGACCACCGGATCCCCTGTATGCGGTTACGGAGGTTGTATTGATAATACTGGATCCCCTCTTCAGGTGAGGTAATGCGAACTTGGTGACGGCGAACATCTGAAGGATGTTCGACTGGAAGGTACTGTGGACGTGACTCAAGTCAATCTCTTCGAAATTTTTGCAAAACCTTTGCATGATGCATTAGCGCTCCTTTCCTTGATATAGATATGTATGCGTACTTCTGCTTTGACGCGTTGTTAACCAAGATGTTCAGCTTCCCGAATTTCTGGATGTGACTCTCGACAAGCTTCTTGCAACTAGCCTCCTCCATAAGGTCACATTCAACAAGGTTAACTTGAGCACCGCAAGCTTCGATTTGTTTCTTGGCGCCTTGCGCGTCTTCACGCTCCTGAGGAAGGTGAGAAATCGTAATGGCAGTGCACCCTTCCCGGGCGAACATCATAGCAGCAGCTCGTCCGATGCCACTGTCGCCGCCGGTGATGAGAGCGAACTTATTTTGAAGCCTTTCTCAACGTCAACATAGGGTACTAAAGATAACAGATGACGCGTACTTTCCGCTGCCCACGTAGTCTCTGAGGTGGGGGTTGCCCTCATTGTCCCATACCTCGAGGTTTGTATATTCGATCCCGGCTGCAACAAGATTAGCCGTGCGGCCAAGGAGGTAATAAGTAGGGGAAATACTAACGTGAGATCTTCTTGTCGAGTCCTGGCAATTCTTGCGTCTGCTTCTCGGGGACAGCGACCTTGTATGCAGTAATAACTTCTCCGGAGCTCATTCTTGTAGCTGAGTGGGTGAAAGGTCTGTGTGTAGTTTTTGGAGATAAAGAGCGAGTGGTTGTAGGAATCAACCTAAGAAATGGGAGGAGGGTTCGCATTTATCTGGGATGTTTCATACAAGCGGGTCTTTTGGAGGAGGCCTGTGCGATAGTGATGTCAATTCCCCGTCATCAGGAGTGGTGCAAATTAGGCAGAATCATTACCAGTTTCGGATATAGGAGCCTACAGACCCGGGCCGCATGACGGAAAATGTGGGTAATGACGCACGTGACGACAAACACGACATCATAAGCGTTGTCCTGTGAAGTCCTAGATTGCGTCTGCTATTGCTTGTTTCCCCAGGCCAAACTCCAACATCCAATAGTCTTTGATTGAGAACCCCACTATGACTATCACTCACATAGAATCGGTTTCGCAACTCAATCAAATTCTGTCCAAATCGAAAGAGAAACTCTCCGTAAGTTGGGCAAGCTGGTGCCTCATGTCTCTCTGACTTGTATGTTTCTCTGCATAGGTCATTGACTTCCATGCAACATGGTCTGTGTGTATTTAAACTGGACTATCTCCCTCTGCTCATATAGGCAAGGTGTGGTCCATGTCATATGATCGCGCCCACCTTCGAGGCCCTTGCCAAAAAGTACATCAACGTCAACTTCCTCAAATGTGACGTGGATGCTGCTCGCGATGTCGCCGCTATGTACTCAGTTTCTGCAATGTGGGACAATACGTTGCTATTCTCCTCTCGGACGCTGACCCTTGAACAGGCCGACTTTCATCTTTCTGAAGGGGAGCAGTAAAGTGGACCAGGTGAGAGGTGCTGATCGGAAGTGAGTACCATTGCACACATGGTTTTCTCGTGCAATCTTTGAACATGGATTGCAGCGCGCTCGAAAATGCGCTGCGGAAGCACGCCACATCTTCGAGTGCTGCGTTTTCTGGCACCGGTCGCACTCTGGGTGGTGACCCGGCTCCGAGAGACGTTGGGAGAGACGTTAAGAACACTGTCAACCAGGCAACAGCGAAGGTCACGAATCTTGACCCACAACTTAAAATCTTCCTTGGCTTAGTTGGCGCTTACTTGGTATTCTGGTATCTGAGTTCATAATGTTTATTTGTTGCCCTTGTGTTTGTTTTTTCCGGTCACTAATTGGTACTAATATATGCGAACATGGGATTCAAACTTTTTGCTAGTATCAGTCCATCAACAGAAATCACTTGCGCTTTCTAATCCACTACGCAATATCGTGGTGTGCGGAGAATTCAGGAAGAAAAAGCGAGCTACTAATGGAATGGTATCGATCGCGACGAGAAGTGAGATGGTTGCATTACTCGGGTACTGAATGACTGGATCAGCGGTTACATTAGATGCCATTTGGTGTAATTGCTTACGGTGTCCCCATCCCATTGCCAACCAGGCTTGACGAGCTGCCAACTCTTTAGCCTGCTTCTGATTCTTGCCCACACCCTCTCCTCTGACCTCGCCATTAACTAGGGCTATGAATGAGGGAAAGACTATTATGACATCAGGGTGATATAACTCACGACAGCACTGAACATGCCAGGTTGGGGTGTGGTGGGGGCCCTCACTCCGGGCGGGGTAGGTTACCGTGTAACCCCTTTGATGGGCAGTCATGTTGAATTGAGCCAAAATCTGGAAGTTGTTACTACTGGGCACTGGAGGTGGTGGCGGGGCCGACATGTTGCCTGGGCCATAAGAATAAGATGGAGGGGGAGGGGGAGGCTGGCTTGGCGGAGGAGGAGGAGCTGGTTGGTAGCCTCCTGGCTGATGCGGGCGGGTATTTCCTGTCGGTATACTGGGAGTGGGCTCATTAGGATCTAGAAGCTTTGAAACCCACTCCTGGATAGCCCCAATACCATTTTGCAGGAATGAAGCACCAATATATTTGTGAAAGAAGGTTGTTGCCCCCTGCAGAAAAGGTCAGGCCCCTTCCTATCTGATGGCCAAGGATACGTACTTCTTCTGTGTCGATGGCCTGCGACCACTCGGGGGAACACAGAATCTTGTTTCGGAGACCATAAGAATGCAACAGATGAGGGAAGTCAGGAGAGTTGGCCTGGGTCTGGACCTATGAGGTTTCAGTCGGTTGAAGGATGCAGCGCAGTGAGTGTCGCCATGTACCTCTATTTCCTCCGCGGTCAGGATAGGGTTCTTCATGAAATAATGAAAAGTGAGGGCTTGCCCCAGGACGCGGCTCCCGAGGCACGCCAAACGCTTAGGATCCCCAAAAGCATTGTTCGTCATAGACGACAAGGACTCATGTGTATATACAGCCAGGACTAGATCCTGATCCGTGATCGGTGGGAGGGGAGGTAATGCACTCATATCAAGCAATGATGGAGGTAATATCAGGCGATTAAGCAGAGAGATGGTGGGTGTCGGTGCTTCAGTCTTTAATGATGAGAAGGTTTAAGCGAAGACTGGGTGGCGTAAGGTGGTCGATTATGTCGGCTAGGATTCTGGTATGATCCCAGGGCCACAGCTAGCAGTTGATATGTTGCTAGTATAAATCCTGAGGGGTAAGGCAGATACGAGTTGGGTGGCGGTTGCTTCGGTTATTGGACAAGGATAAGAAGAGCAGTTGAGTGGGCGCCATTGAGCTGGAGAGAGACATACCCAATATCTAGCGTCTAATCACGTTCTTCCCACAATGTCACGTGCACAGGATCGCCTTCGCTCCAAAACCTCGCAACTTGGAACGCGTCTTCACATACCCGACCAGATTCCCGGATTCCCTTTCGTTCCAAACGGTCGTCCACAGGCTCTAGTGGTCCCAGCGGTGCTTGACTGCTACTATGTCTGCGCCAGTGGCTAAGCGGGCTGTACTGCACCCCGGACCTAAACCACTAATCCCTGAAAAGTACCTTGATGTTCCGTCACAACGACTCTACTATCTTAGTCTTGGTGCTCTTTGTCAGGTACTTGATTGTTCTTGTCTCTACTCCCGCTCTTTCTAATGTCTATGTGAAAAGGGTATCAAGGCCTTCGAGTTTCTCTGGCCGCTCAACTGGAACGAGAGCCGACTAGCATTATGTCGAAAGTGGATAGTCGTGGATTTCCTCTTCATTGCCGTCCTTGCTCTGTTACGCATCCCTCGCTTGACATACTCTAAACCCACCATTGCCCTCTTCATCGCTCTGGTGTGGTTCCTTGATGGACTTATGTTCGGTGGCATTAGTCTGAGCATAGGATCGCAGACCAAAAGTTCAAGGACGTCTCATAATGGGGCACCTGGTGAGGTTTTATTCTACCTTGCACCCTCCAATAATACTCATTACAGTGTAGGTGCATTAGAAATTCCTTCGACGCCCGAACAGTTCTCCCTTCTCGATGTCTTTGCTCCATTCAGCTTCGGCCTCATCCGAAATTCATATATTGGTCGCGACCAGCATCTCCTTGGTCAACACACTGTCCGCATGTCGCCCATCAGTACCGCTCACCTAAATCCCGATTCCAGCAAATTCTGCCTGGCCCAGTCCCCTGGCTATATCCTCCTTCCGGTTCTCCTGAACAACACCAATATTGCGGGACTGAAATACTCCATCAGTCCATTAGATGCTCCTACACAAAAGACATTTGTTGATGTTTCTGCCAAACACTTAGAGCAAAATCGACAGGAACACCTTCAATTAACCTCCGCACCTCCACCACAAGCCAGCCCTGACGAGGAGGACGAGTATGATGATGACGACGAGGATGATACCAAAACGAACCCAACAACGCTACAAAAATCACAGTCACTTGTTTATATCCGCATCTCGCGCCCCGGAGTCATACGCTTAGAGCAGGTTTGGGATGGTGCGCATAATGAGGCACGATTAGTGCAACATTCAGAAGTGGTGGTTGTTCCCTGCCCTCTTGTGTCTTTCGTGGATATGACTGAGCAAACGGATAATGATGCTGTACGATGTGCGGGTCAAGACAATAGCCTGAACCTCATGATCGACGTCAATGGTGTTCCACCCCTCAGTTTACGTTGGCTCAAGACCATCAACGGAAAACGTGACCAATTCTTAGTTGAAGGGATCGAAGGAGACCACCGCTCGGATTCTTCTGATGAGGGCGGCAACTCATACGCGGTCGTAGCAAAGAGGCTGGTCCCCCAAAATGTCAAGATTCCCCTGTCTATCTCCCTCAGCGAGCCCGGTACACACCTCTATGCCCTTGAGGAAGTTGTAGATGGACAAGGCAATGTCGTTCGCGTTGGTACCGACCCAATCGCTACAGAGGGTGGTACAGTTAGCAAAACCAAAACTACCAGGTCATTCCTTGTTTTGCGCAGACCATTGGTCTCATTCAGGAATTGTAATATTCAGCATCCGAAACCTCTCTTGATCGGCTCAGAGACAGAGTTAGCAATTGCGACGAAGGATACGGATGAATTTGACGCTCCTTGGGAGATCACTTTGCGTTACCAGCCGCCACAGGATTCCCCAGACGGATCCAAAGCAGACTCAAAGCTTAAACCGTGGAAAAAGGTGCTTAAAACTCAAGATGATAAGGACCTCATCTTGCGCGCCTCCACTCCCGGTGACTATACCGTTGTTGGAATCAAGGGCAAGGTGCGCTTATCTCTGAAGACCTCTCTTCTTACATTCATGGTCTATTCTAGCATTGTACCGGTGAGGTACTTGCACCAGACACATGCTCTGTTGTTGAGAAGCCTTTGCCTTCTGCGAAAATTGAGTGGAAACGAATTCATGAATGGTAAGAGTTTCTCCATTGAAAAAGAACCAATATTGATGATCTGTCCAGTTCCGGCGACACCGGCGTCTCTGCCTCATTGATCCTCCACGGAACCCCACCATTCCAAGTCCACTACAAAGTGCAACGCGACAATGAGCCGCCTCAAGAACGTTCCAAGACGTTTGCCAACTCCAGAGGAGAGTTAACACTGCAGCCTGACAAGAGCGGCCATTACATTTTCACCTTCGTGGCGATGAGCGATGCAAACTATAGGAAGGTAGAATTAAAAGGACCCAGTATTGAACAGACTGTTCATCCTCTGGCTTCTGCCGATTTTGCCGAATCCGTGTCGAACCGGAGAACAGCAAGCAGTTGTGCGGGGGATACTGTTGGTGTCGACATTGACCTTCGGGTGTGTGCTAGGTTGTTAAAGCTGATGAACAAATTTTGACATCGGATGTAGGGAACTGGTCCTTGGAATGTCGAATTCCAGATCATTGGTCCCAAGAGCTCAGAAAACTTCCGCGTTACTGGCATTGATACTTCACGAAAACGCGTCCAGATTCCTATCCCCAAGGACCTACAGAAGAACGGTGGCATGTTCGAGATTGATCTTAGTAAGTTGTCGTAAAGTCTTACCATTGGCGTGATTCTTATTCTATACGTACAGTCAGCGCTGAAGATACCTACTGCAAGCGTCCGATATCTGTGCCTGATATCGTTGTCAATGTTAAGCGTACATGGGTGAGTGTATGCTTCGATAGTTCTTCACATTGAAGTCTGACTGTATCAAGCCAACTGCTCAATTTTATGGGAAATCTGAGCAACGTCACATCACGATAACTGAAGGCGAGCAAGCCAATCTTCCTCTTAGACTCACGGGTGATGGGGTAAGTTAGTATATACTGATTCAGTGTCATGATCCTAAAGGTCTTCCACGATTAGCCTTGGCGCCTGAGGTACAAGTTGAAAGGTGACGAGGAGAAAACTCTTAGAGCCACTCTCCACTCGCCCAACGATAACCTCAAAGTGACAGAGAAAGGAACATACGAGATCATCGGAATTGATGACATCCTCTGTCCTGGAACCGTCCTCGCAGATGCCGCGACATACCAAGTTGACTGGATTCCTCAACCTTCCGCCAAGCTCTCGCCTTCGACTGTTGCGCAACACGATTCTTACAACGGTTCTTATATCCTGCCGTCAATCTGCGAAGGTGTCAGCGATCACGTCGACCTTGACTTAACTGGCCGTCCTCCTTTCCAGATTATGTACAACATTGCTCAGGACAATGACGTGGGGGGTACCAAACTGGTTGGCCAGCCCACATTCAATAGCATCCAGCCTCGCACAAGGTTCCAACTTCAGACATCCGCGCCTGGTCGCATGTACTATGAGGTCAAGCAGATCGGTGATGCAGCGTATCCTCTCATGAAACACAAAAACGCTATCATCCCTCGTTCCGAACGACTCTTGTTTGAACAACATGTGATGAAGCGGCCCTCTGTCCGATTCAGGAACCGCAACAGGATGACTTACTGCCAGAATGATGCTCTGACACCTCTTGACCCGTCTTCGAACGACGGCATCCTCCTCTTCGAAGGCACGCCCCCATTCACACTCACACTCACTGTCAAGGACATCGCTGCGAGTCACACCGAGGCCCAGACAATCGAAGTGCATGATCAGATCTGGAAACTCTCTCTGCCTTCTTACCGCTTCAAGTCGATTGGTCCTTATCTGGTGACCATTGAATCTGTCACCGATGCTTCCAAGTGCGCACAGTCGGCTTTGGACCCCATGTTCAGTTCCATTTGGATAGACGTGGCTGAGACAGCTGCGATCATTCCTTTTGAGAAGAGGGAGAATATTTGTGTGGGTGACGTTGCGCAGTTCCAGCTCGAGGGTATCCCTCCTTGGACTGTCGGGTGCGTTCTGTTGTCTGTCTCAAGCTTTGTTACGTTGACTGATAGTTATAAAAACGCAGATATCGCATCAACAGCAAAGTTTACTCTCAAGAGGTCAAGACCTCGCCTTTCTCGTTACTCCAATCTCAACCTGGGGAGCTGGCTATCACTTCCATTGCGCACCAACAGAAGATGTGCAAGGCCTCTGTTACAGACCTCAGATACACTGTCCACCCCTTGCCTTCCGCTCAAGTTGGCCATGGGAAGCGCATCATCCAAGACATTCACGAAGGTGTGTGCTGTACACGATCTTCTGATCTTTGAAAGTTACTGACGAGAACTTTTATGCTTGATAGGTGACCAAGCTGAGATTGTCTTCACGCTCATTGGAGAACCTCCGTTTGCTTTCACCTATCAGCGCTCAGAGCTTAGTCCCAAGAAAGGAGGTAAACCTGGCAAAGTTCTCGAGACACACACTGTATCTCGCGTTATGACTCACGAATATTCGATCTTCTCCGCACTTGAAGGTAAGGCGAAGCCGATGGCGCACCAATACCAATCTAACGTTTGTATCGTTAGGCACATGGACTGTCACTTCCATCTCCGACCGCTATTGTCGATACCCACCTTTACAAACAGAACTGGATGAAAAGTCCCGCTAATGAATCCTACTTGCTTCTTGCTTTGCATGCTCTACTATATTTCATGCCACAATGTAATCCATTTCTGCATCGTTGAAAATTGGACAAAGAAACAATATTTCTATAGTATTGATTTATCCAATCCCCGACGTTCGACGCTATTACATATGAACCGCTCAAACCTGAGCAGAGGAAATGTAGAACCACTTCGAGACTGTACACCGAGTGTCAGATGCGAGCCAAATGAGGGAGGATTGACTTACTGGAAGGGTCGATGGGAGCAGGAGGCTTCCTAGAGTCAGGAGGCAAGCTGGTGTAGGAAGGATCATCCCTCCTGACAAAGCCAGGCGAGTTGGCAATGGTAATGTTGCGACTGCAGGTGGTGTCAACATGAGATAAGAACATAATACTACTTCTAAGGAACTCACATGGAGAGGTCGTAGGAGGGTGACTTAGCGGGGGTCTCGCCAGTGATCAAGCGGCGCCAAGACTCATGGCACTCATGGATGATCTCGGTAGCATACTTCTTGTTCTTGGCTTCGCCAGAGAAGGCAAAGGTGTTCTCGGGCTTGCCGTCAGGAATCTTATAGATCCTATTTCAATGAAATGAAATGTCGTCAGCATTTTATTTCGGTTAGATATGAAATCAATGGAAAAACGATACTTTACCTGAACCACTCGTTGGTAGCACGGATCAAGCCAGGGAGGTGCCTCTCGACGTCCTCGATGTCGTTGAGCTTAGAAGCAAGGGGATCCGTGACGTCGACAACGATGACCTTCCAGTCGGTCTCGCCCTCATCGAGGAGAGCCATGATGCCAAGGACCTTGACCTGCTTGACTTGACCCACATAGCCGACCTGCTCACCAATCTCGCATACATCAAGTGGGTCATTATCGCCCTTGGCCTTGGTCTCAGCGTGAGATTGCGAAGGGTCTTCCCAGGTCTACAGCACATCAACAATCAACAGTCAGCCACTCTATGATTTGAGGGCAGATATAAATATATGCACTGAAAGAACTTACCTGAGGGAAAGCGCCATAATTCCAGATGTAACCGTGATGAGGGAAACAGTTCCTGACGTAGCGCAGGCGGCCTTTCTTAATGTCCTGTTTGATAGGATTGAACGACTCCTCTTTTGAGATCTCGAGCTTGGCGTTAGTCCATCGGGGGACTTCAACGATCATGTTGAGGATGCCGTTGCTCTGGTCGGCGAAGAGGGGAATGTCGTGCCATGGTGAGACAACTGAGCCATTTTGCTCAATGAAAACACGGTGTTCTGTATGAATGAGAGGTTAGGTTATATGCGCTTGATAAGGTGCGCAGAGCGATATTTGACACACCGAGCGTGTTAGCAGCGCCGATGAGGCGAGTCGTGTATTCTAAGAGGGGATATCGCCAAGTCAGTGCGGACGGGCGGGGGAAGAAAGCGTATATACTCACGAGACATGTTGGTGGAAGGAGAAGAGAGGAAACGGAGTTGTTGATTTAGGCGATGGATTGGGTTGTTGTTTGGTCGGGCAGAAGTCATAGGACGATTACTTGTTCTAGCAGCGGAAGACTGTTATTGGTTACTGATTAGAAATCGCATCATCGATAATGGCAGGAGGAGTCGGCATGTTTCGCCCCAGACCTTCTGAAT
Organism: Podaxis mareebaensis; assembly: GCA_018524725.1. NCBI lineage: Eukaryota > Fungi > Basidiomycota > Agaricomycetes > Agaricales > Agaricaceae > Podaxis > Podaxis mareebaensis. The sequence continues at coordinate 304,399 of JAEUWP010000470.1, read as the reverse complement.
TGTTCTCAATAGCAATCCTGCCCGCGCCCAGCCGTTCATACTTATGTACTCAGTACCCCGTTCTGAATCCTGTTGTTCTCCCGGTATTCCGCGCCAGAGAAGCCGGTTCCCCGATAAATCTGCTTCGTTCTTGGAAAGCGTGTCGTGTGAGCGCTGTCGACCCACTCGTCAACGAGCAACTAGTCTAGTGTTGCACTGTAACGGTGGGTGGGAGTCGAGGTCGTGCCAGCGCGACAAGGCCAGCAACACGTCAAGTTAATAGGAATTTTGTGTAACGTCTAGTTGATCAGGGTCATTCATTCAAGTGCCCTGAAAGATTTTTCCCGCATTGAGGTGAATGTGGCTGTGCTCATTACCTTAAATCTCTCAAGTATCTTTTATTTACAAGGCCTGCCTACACTATCCCCCCCTCTGCCAGAATTTCTTCATCTCCTCCCTCACGGTTAACAGTTGTCTTTGGCGTGGAGAACTCTCCATTGAAATCCAGTCTCAACAACAACCGCTCCACGTGCCTTCGTGCTTCTGCTTCTGCACCTCCCATATTCTTCAGGGCACCCTGAGCAAGAGTTTGGTTGGCGAAACTCGCATTTATCATTATCGATTTTGATGCATCTACGCCCGCCGAAAACGGTTGTTGAGATGTTGAAATAGTCAGTTTTTCGTAGAATGATGCCAGATGATGGCGTAAGGTCTGCAATGAAACAAACGCACATTGGTGAATCTTGCGAGATAATCAAACAAGGCAGTCAGCCTTACCTGATTCAACTCGGATACAGACCGCCACCGCTCCTGAACTAAGGCACCAACCCGGTCATTCCCGCCTTTCAAGCTCCCCTCGAAAAGGAGCGCAGGAAGGATGTCGCCGCCCCATCTCTCCACTTGCGCTACGAACTGCTCGCAAGATTCCAGAATGGAATGGATAATCGATGTCAGTGACACGTTATTTAGTAGACAGCCATTTAGGAGTCGATCCAGATATGCGGTGTGTATGGTGCGGAGGGTAGTAAAGTCAAGATAGCCATCTTCTCCTGGCGGTCGCTGCGTACCGCTCGCCACAGCTTCAACCCCTTTTCCGAGAGTTCCCTTTAATTTACGGAACTCGACATCGACGACATCGGTCATAATGTAGCCAAGAAGCGTGTCCAAAAACCATCCCATGTCACGGACGATGCCCCAGCCACACCTTAGAAGGTTTCGTCTCGCTTCGAGATCTTCGGTCGTACCACCTTCGCCCAAACCAGTCCATCGACGGCGGGCGCGCTGGGCATTCGATAAGGACGTCCAACATGTGTGAATACGTGTGTGCGTCTTTCGCAGAGCAGATAGAAAACTGAACAGAGAAGAATAAGTAGCGAGATCGGTTCGATTAAGAAAGAGGTCCAAGGGCCAAGAGATGGCATATGACAAAAGGAGGGGTGTTCCAAGGAGATGGGAATGAAACAGAGACGAATCAGTGCTGGTTCCTTGCGTCGAGGCGGAAGGGTTTGGTACGGCCAGCGAGGGCAGAAGGGGGCGGAGAGGACCTGAAGGAAGGGAGAACCGTAGCCGTGCCAGCGTTGGATCCTGTTGTGCAGTAGTGCCAAGAGAAGCACGCAGAAGGGCAAGATTGAGATCTTGCTCCCTGATCATGGGTATTGGTCCAGATCGTGTTGTGAGGCGAGAGATTTTGAGCCTCTCAATTTCACGAATGAGGGCCAGGCTGAACTCTCCATTCCTCAACAAGAAGTAGTTGCCTCTTGCAGAGACGCTTCAGCCAGAATAAAGCAGAAAACCGGTTTAAACCACGTACAATGAGTCAACGGCATCTTCTATATCCTGTCGAGTTAGGACGTTCATCCATAACCATTCACTGACGTTGATCCGTATTTGGGATATGACACGGTCGAAATTGTGCTGATCTTGTGGAAGGACAGACTCGAGCAGGTCCGTATGCTCGGACGCAAGTGTTGTAGGAAGCTGTTTTTGCCATTTTGCAGCTTTGACGGTAGCGACGGCGCGCCCGACGTATTGGATAGAATCACGAGATTGTGGTGAAACGCAAGATGGCAACGCGCCATCTAGAAGCGCATAGTCTTTAGAGGTAAGAGGATCGGTTGACGATATTGAGCCATGAACGATGAATGCTGTGATTTGGGAGCGCCAAACACGTTGAACTGCGCTGGATAAACGCGACAGGATGCTTGCAATACGGTGTACGCCAGTTCGCGAACGCGACAGAAGGAGATCAATTAAAGGACCTGGCTTCCATTGCTTCTCAGACTCCAGTTGATCAACAAGGTCAACGAGAACAGCAAGAGGAGCATCCCACTCTGAGAACAAGGCGCGTATGGAAGAGAGTGGGACGAATGCACCAGTTGCTACAAGGCTAGGGTCGCGTCTGAGAACCTTTGCTTCCGTTTCGACGACAAGAGACTCGTATTCATCTCTGAGAATGAGGCGAAGGGTTGCACAAAGTGCGCATACGTATCTTGATGAGGACCGGGACAAGCGACTGCAAGCAGCCCTGATGTGTCGATATCTTGAGGCAATGAGAGCGAGAGATTGAAGAGCCTGTTGCTCCCCTGGGTGAAGAAGAGGTGCGAACGCAGGATTGAGGGTTGCATCCGCTGGGAAGAGAGAAGAGTCGTGTCCAGCGAGGACGAGGAGGAGCTCAGCAATCATGGCTTGCAGGAGTAATTAGAACGCGGTCACGCGTCACCACAATTCGATATCATTCCAGCCTGCGGTGCCACAACCACTCTTAATGTCCTCACAGAACATCCCCACAGAAATACCCATCCACCACGTCTCCGCTCTCAGTGACGACGACGTTTTTGCTATCTCGGAGGATCCCTCCAGCTTCGTTTTCTCTCCAGACGCTATCAGAGAGGAGATCGCCCGTAACTTGGACACCGCCTGGAGCCAAACACAAGACTTACAGTCGACTGCCTTTGAGGAACACAATACTTCCGTCTCTACCTTGGATATCAACGGCAATACGCAGGAATCTCAGCTTGAGCCAGTATCACCCGACGCAGACACCTCCATACTCTCCTCAGAATTCTCCCAGATATCCCTATCAAACGACACCCATGACGTCGACCGCTGCGCGGAACCAGATGACCACGGACAGTCAGATACCCCGTACCCAAACATCGTTATAGATGCCTCAGAAGCACCTACGCATAGAGTTACTCTAACTCTGGACCACGCAGTCCCAACGCCTCATTCCTCACCACCCGAAACCTCGCCTGCAGCATCCACCCGTTCCCTTCCTCCAGAAATCGCGGCGCATTCTTCGAACCCAGACTCCTTACGCGAATCAGCATCAGTCTCTACCCCCACCATTCCACCATTATCCATTACTACTAACATCCACAAGCCCTCCGCGTCCTCGGAAGACTCGCAGAAGAATACGCAACTTCCTGTGGAGAAACCTGCGACTCATCGCCCGACACGTTCGACCGGTCCAAGTATGTTTGAGAAGGTTAGAAGCAAAACCCGCCCAGCGTTCCTACCACCAAAACCCAAGGCCGAAGACGAGAGACACCTTGCTGACTGGCAGAACATGATGAGGCTGAGTCGTCTCGCAGGTCCGTTCGCCTAATTAGTCCCTGAGTTGTCCCTTACAATTCCAACTCTAGCCGAAAAGCGACGTAAAGCTCTACAGGAACGACGTATAGCTCGCGAGCGGCAGATCGAAGTGTCGCTACAGGTTTGGGAGAAAGAGATTGTGCCAGATTGGCGAGTAGTACACAAGAATCCCCAGCTACGGAAACTCTGGTGGCAGGGTATACCAACTAAAGTGCGTGCATCAATGTGGGAGAAGGCTGTCGGTAATCCACTCGCTTTGAGTAAAGGTCTGTCGCTTGTACGGAGTATGACTAGGCTGCCGACTTAGGACGGCTCTCTCCTCTTTTCCAGATCATTTTCGCTCGTGTCTCTCGCGTGCAAAGCGCGCCCTCTCCGCCAATATTTTCCCTCAGGCGACATTTGATCTCATGGAACAGGATATCCGCTCCACCCTTCCCTCATTGCACCTCTTCCACCACGAAATAGGACCGATGTATGCCGACTTGAAGGATATGCTCTATGCGTGGGTTGTTGCTCGGAGTGATGAGGGTTTGGGATATACTTACGGCGCTGCCAAGATTGCGGGCATGATGTTGATAACTATGCCCGCACAACAGGCCTTCAACGTGATGCGAAACCTCCTGGAGCGCCACTGTATGCGTAGCTTCTACGGAGGAGAGCGGTCGAAAGACGACGTAGGTACCCTAGCCTCTTTTCCGTATCCGACTGGAAAGTTTTGCTGACTCGGCCGTAGGTAGAGGCGTACTACAGGTTTGTGAAAATCGTAATGATGGCGAAAGCGCGTACTGAACATGACACTCAGGATATTTGACACGCTGTTGGCTGACGGCATGCCCAAAAGTGAGTCCCGGTCATCCACAGTGATTTTTATTTGCTGCTGAATTCTCATGGCCAGTCTATTTCAACTTCAAGCAGCACCAGATATCACCAGCAGCTTATCTCCCGGACTGGCTTATCACTCTCTTCCTGGATCACCTCCCATTTGAAGCGTGTGCACGAATATGGGACGTCATCATGCTGGAGGGTGATTCATTCCTCTACCGAGTTGCCCTGGGTATTCTGGCAGTACTTGAACCAAGATTATTTTTCCCTGACAGAAAGGAGTTACTCGAGTTGCTGCAGTGCGTAATTTCATGCTCTCCTGCACCGTTATATTCGGTTTTCCTCATTCCATGGCCGATGGATGCCTTTAACCAGGGGAGAAAACAAGGCGGCACTTGAAGTTGCGAAAAGGGACGGATATAATATGGATGGTGGAAAATATGAGATTTACGGCGTCGATGAGGAGACGTTGTGGGAGAGAATAGACGCCATGGAAGATTGGTGGAAAGAGAGTACATGGATACGCCTCATTCAACGTGAATTACCGGATTTGTAGTCCTCCATGTTTATAATCTAAGACTTGTTGAAGGAATATCACGGCAGAGATTCGGGAGCGAACGTCGGGCGCGCTCGGAACTCTAGTGGCCCAGCACACCAGGACATCGATCATGACAATGACCAGAGCCGTTAAAAAAACTAGGCAATACTCTCGGTCTGGAACCAGGCAGCCCAGGCTCGAGTTAGTCTGGAATAGGCTGAGTTGCCATTTTTGGACCTGCGACAATCACCCTTCTCCGTCTTGGGCGCCTGCCTCTCAACCAAGTTTCACATGGCCCCTTCACTGAGTGACGGGACTTGATACGTTAGTGAACCCGGACTCCAGAATACGTGCTGATCATCACTACATTCTTGTGCATTAGTGCCTGCGTCGGCCTCGGTGAATTCTAGACTGTCAGATACTGGACTGGACCGAAGACTGGAGCTGTCTATTTCTCTGTGTGCATTATGATCACCATCTCCTGCTCTTCGGATTCTGTGATACGTGTTGCAGATTCCATGCCGCTGTTATTGTTTCAAGGGCTCGACTCTCGTCTGGGGCCTGCCTCCGGCTCCTCGCATTGTGTTGCGTCTACACTTCGTCTCATTCTGGTTCTGGTACCTCCTCGGACCCTACCTCCTCTCGTCTCCGTTTTCACCCCGAAGATGACAAAATAGTCCGAAATGGCCCTTATGTCTTCATTCTCTCTTAGCTTTCCGGGTAGGTATATAAAGATAGCGGGGTCAGGCCTCGCCATTCTTCAATCAACCTGCATTCAACCCCTCTGACTCCCGCTCATCAAGCTCTGACCTTCATATCACATCCCTTAACCTCCCACACCCTTCACCTTCAGGAAATGTATTACACCTGGCTTGCTCGCCGCAAGGTCCGTCTCTCTCTTTTTGCTGTCTGATTATATGAATAGCAGACTGACGACCCATTTGGCACCAGACCCTCGCCCTTTGGGGCACTATTGAGGCCGGCCTATTCACATTCGCATGGACACAGTACCAAGGCGCAAAGTAAGCACTCCCCTAGCCTTTCCTAGGCAGGTTCTTCCTTCTAACACATTTTCCCTTTTCCTTCTGCAATAGGGCTGCATCAATCGCCACTCGTCGACTCGTTGCTGCTAACAGATGACCCGCCCTTGATCCCGCTCCCGCTAATACATCACCAATTCTGAGCTCGAGTTCGGGATCATCGATGACAAGCCGTAGCGCAGACATTCATAACAAACACGAGTTATGCAGGAGGAGGAAGTCCATACACTTAAGGTCAGGTGAACCAAAAAGGCTTGTTTTTGTACTCTACAATACTAGTTTATTGTACTTTTAGTATTTTCTATGTGGGGCAACACCTTCTGATCCTTCGCGAGGGAGCGAACAAACAGACAAATATAATAAGTAAAGCGAGATGCCATCCGCCCGAGAGAACCCTAAGTCCATACAAGTGTCCCAATGTCCAGTCCGAGCCTAATACCAGTGCAATAATCTATCACAATAACTCATCGACAGCAGAAAGCACATTACCCCAGAACTTGTCCACAACCTCTTTATCGAACCCATTCTCATCATACCCCAGACTGATCCACAACTTTCCGACGAACGTATATCCAAACAACAACATCCCACCAGGACGCTGGCGCGAACCAGTCATCAGGGTATGCAACTTAATCTCCGGAAATTCCGCATGTTTATATATCCCATCCAAATTGCCCAGCAAAGACAGGCCAATCAACGCGGTCGAAGGCGCCTTGCTTGCCGGCACAAGACATTCTGGCACGGGGGTACTTTCAAAGGATGGAGGAGCAGCAAGGGGGGCAGGAGGGACGACGCCAGCAGCCTTGTCGTCATCCTGCTTTGCCCAGACACGTGCCCTTGACCCTCTTTCACGAGCCATTTCTAGAGAGCGTGATACGATCAACGGGTGTTTCGCAATACCCGTGCTTTGCTTCTTCGCCGATCGGGCTCTGTGCCAGAAAATGGACTTTACATCAGAGGATTGCGGCATGAATGCCGGAAGGACAACGTTGAAGTAACCAATGGCGAGGAACCAGTACGAGTCAATGAGCGCCTTTTCGGCTTGGAGGTATGGGCGGAGATTAAGGGCGGAGTACATCATGCTTTGCGGTATTTAGTACATTGAGGAATGATGTATGAAGTGATAGAACACCTACATTGGCAATTCCCAGTTTTGGTTATGCGTTCGTGCCCAAGCAACATTACAAATAGCGAAGAGGGCACTCGAAATGGAGACGCCATTGGCTTTGCAGTTCTGAAGAATGGCTTTCGTCCGCGAAGGGTTGAAGGAGATTGTTGGGACTATAGTGTGGCGAGGTTTGTTATGTTTCTTTGGGAAACTATGACCGCCCTGCATCCATTTCAATATACCTGCCACTGGAATGGACTCGAAAGAACGTACAAGGTATTTGTGCTGGCTTAGTTTGAAATCAATTTTGGATGCCGCTTTAAAGAATTTACTCCCCGGAAGGAGTGGGAGTCGATCTTCCAGGGGTTGTGGAAGTACGGAATCCTAAAATCATGATTAATAAAGAAACGAATGAATATTAACAGAGGTTGTCACACCAAAGTGGTATTATCTGTATAGAGGCGCTTGAATTCTTGCCCTAACAAACACCTCAATTCACTTTGACTCAGGGAGCTGCCCAAAAGGCCGAAGAAGTGATTGGCGAAGGTATGTAGTGCCATTCCGTCACCGATGTAATGCGTCGCGCATATGAGGAGATCAAAAGTTTGTTCGGCATCCTCGTCCACTGTTCCATTCTGTGACGGAGATACCGGGCGTGAAGAAAGAATGAGATAAGAAAGTCGGTCGTTTGAAAGCGTCCGTTCGCCATTCAGGTAACTGTCAATCAGTTCTATGCGCTCTACTCAGCTTCGGGCACTGCGGACTTTTCAAGCTACGCACCATCCTTTGTCTGTGAGCGAAACTCCAGACCCTGCTGAGCCGATCGTAGAACATCTTCTGTGTGCCTGGGACAGTCGTACCTGAACCAAAGCAAGAAACACGTCAGTGCCTTGAGGATGAACAAACATAAGCCGGCGACTGACACGAATCGAACATCATCATAACCGTGCATCTCAATTCGCGCGGCCAGTAAAGGGTGCCGGGCACGAAGAATAGCCCAGACAAGGTGGACTCTGTCACTGGTCACTCGCTTCGGCGGTGCGTTGAAGCCGAGGTGAAGATACCTGCATACATGAGCGCTTGTCTGACAAAGTGACGGACAACATACATATCGTTCACCCCGCTTTCACGCGAAGGAAGGTAATATGACGCCTCTGTCTCTCCCAGCTTTCGCTCATATCGAACATGGTTTCCGGCATTTGCTCCGTTGAGTTGGATGGTCTTGATGAGTGGCTTTTCCACCGTCCTGTCTCGCACAAGGGTATTGATAGTCATGGTACAACAAAGAGGACAGCGGACGAGAAGGAGAGGAGGTAAGACAAACAAGACTTGCGGTTGTACTTGCCCACGAGTAGAAAAGGCGGGCTGGACGGCCTACATTAGTCTGATTTTGGTGCTGGTGACTGCCGGGCAAAGTATAATTTGGGCCGCAGAGCGTCCATGTGAGGAACCCTTGTCAATCTCATCTTCGGATCTCATTGTCGGGGCGAGCTCGAGATTATGGACCGAGGAAGAGAGCTGTATTCTCATCAAAATGGTTCGTCTAGGTTCGCCTCCCTCTTTTAGCAAAACCATCTTCGCCCTGTCGCCGATCTCCCTGACACACCTGTCCTCGTTGTGTTTGACTGTTGTGCCTTGCTCAAGGGTCTCGTTAATTGGCATAGGCATCGTATCGCCTCATATGTCACAAATTCAAGTCCGTAGGGTACCTTGAGTTCCAGCCCTACTCATTAGAGCTCTTGTGTTCATGGTTCTGGCTGGTGAAAGATGTCCTTAAAATAGTCGGTTTATCCAGCTCCTCACCTAAAGCAAACCTGCTGGCCGTTCGAATATTTCATCAATTGGTTATACCGAGGATGTGGGAACGTGGAAAACAGCGAGAAAATGAGGCCTGGGAGGCGCACTGGCGCCGTCATCGGGCACAAATTGAGTGCTTCGATTCGCAGCTTCGCATTTTCAAGTCACATGCCACCCCAGCTTGCGGTGGATTTTCACCGGTAGCGAATCGCACACCTTCGGACCTCGGTCGAGATCACCGCGAATTAGAGCTTACATAATGCATTCGCCTTCACGAGCGATCGACGAATGTCTTATCTTCGCTTTGTTCCTAAAAAAAAAAACAAGTGCCTGCAGTCCGTTTGCGAGCCATATTGACCCAGTTGGCTCAACGTCGCCGGTGATTCCACTTGGGAAGGACTCCCCACGTTCCTCCACACGGTGGGTGAGTCGTGAGTCCCGAAACGCTGCATTGCAGGCATTCCATAGTGCTGAATGAAACCTCTCACGCCTGCCGTTCTGTAAGACAACCGGGAACTCTCATGGCATCTCTATTTCAACAGATGTATGAAAGATGTGAAGTTGTGCGAACTGAGTTACGATACGTTACGTGCCTAATTGAGTTATTGTGTCTGCCTTGTCGTTGGCAATAGGTTGCGAGATGAACAGTGTTTGATTTTTCCTTGGACGTCGCCCTTCGCTGCCGCGAAGCCGAGCTATTCATGAACAACACGTCATTCCCTACTTCAAGCTTACTTAGACCTCAGCCCCCATTCCATGACCCTTGACGGCTGCCAACTACTCTATTCATAGTATTCTGGCACTACGAGGACATAACTCTGATGCACGGCCCAACAACCGTGATGGCTCGAACAGTTGTTGGTATCCAAAATACTGGCAGTTTCATTGCAACCGCTTGACTCGAGCAGTATGTTCCACGACCTCGACTTACCCGAGCCCCCTCCCTTGCGTTCACCGAACCAGTCGCAGCCATGCAGACTATTTTGGTCTGATAGACATGACAAAAGATGTGCTTCTCTTTCCGAATGTCAACCCTCTATTCATTGATCGAGACCTTCGTTTTCACGTAAGGCTGTACCATATGGACTACTGCTCGACTTAGCGCGTATTCTTTGTTCTAGAACTACAAGGTTCGTCTCACCACTGCAAAAGTGCGACAAAAGAATAACAAATGACAGACAGTTTGCACTGCAAGGTGCCCATAGATAACTGATGAACCGAATTATGGTAAGCCTCTGTGGATCCGTAACACTTTTAGTCGCTCCCGCTCTTTCATCGCAGTCCGTCGGACAATACATGGGAATGAATACGGCATCGAACGCGGCCTGAGCTTCCACGTAACCACTATCACCGCTGGCAGTTGCTCTGAGAATATTTTACACAACCATTAAGATCTCCAAAATGCTGCTACGATAACAGGTATGTATATGCGTACGTACTATAGGTCCATGCCTGGCATATTTCCACACACTATTCCTAATCCATAGTGAACAATAACGCAAACAGCGAGCGTCCCAAACGGAAGAAACGAAGGTGATCAAGTCCATCCACTGATGTCAAAGGCTAATTGAGGGTGATAGCAGTCGATATGCACGACATGTCTAGTATTTTTTTGGCGCCTCCGAGGGATCTGGAGACTTGCGCTCCTCGAGCTCTGACTCCTCGTCGGCGTCGAACAAGAGTCGCTGGCTGCTCTCGCCCGACTCGATATCAGTTGTTCGGGCCTGCGGTTTAGGTGGTGTCTCGGTCGACTTGACCCATGTATAGTACCTATTGGCGTACTGTCAGAACCCAATATATGCGATTATTGGCAATGATAGGGAGCTTACATTGTACCAACAAGGATAACAAGGATAGACACTGCCCGCGCACTTTCGACGATGATCTAGATGAGAACACAAATGCCGTATATAGGATTTCTGATTGTCACACTTACACATTAAGAACATCCTTGAATATCCAAACGCCGAGCAGTGTTTGCAAAACCGACCGCGCAGCCTGGGAGAAACGAGATCAGACTTCGGTTCAGGTTGCCGAGGAAGCAGGAGGCAAAAATAGGTAAAGTACGCACGCTTGAAAACATGTGTGTGATGGGACTGGTGACCTTGATGCTCAACAAGCCGGCGACACACAGTAGGAAACCGAAGATGCCAGTGACGAGAGTCCCCCATAGGAACACGGTAAAGTCCCAAGTGGCGTCGTTGGTGAACTTGTCCCAGACTCTGAAAAACTCTCCATTGAAGACAACGAAAGGAAAGAGCATGATCGCAGAGCCGACGTTGGTCCACCAGGCAAGCTGTATGGTAGAGTTGTTGCAGTGAGGCAGGGAGCTCTTGATCAGGACTGCATGGATTGCAATAAAGAGAGAAGACAGCACGCCATAGATCAATGAGACGGCGGATGGGATGGACTTGATTGGAAGGTTCTTGGCTGGCGCAATACCCAGAGCAAAACCGAAAGTGACAACAACTGCTGCGGCAATAACCTTGCCTGAGGGGTTTTTGCGCGTGTGTAGACAGGAGACCAGGATCGTCAAAGGAAGGACAAGGCCACGGGCAATCTGCAAACGCGGGGCGTGTAAGTAAAATTCAGATGCCGAACATCCGTACCGGGTTCGACGCGCACCTGAAAGAAGGACGCCTCAACCCCTCGCAAGCAGAGGGTATTGAAGACCAGGCCGATAATGTTTACCAACACTACGGGGATTAGCTTCTTGGCCACTTCGCGATCGAGAACCGGGATTTCGATGCGAGGAGAGATGGCCGCGGATATGTGAAGCAGGATCACGGCGACGAGAAGCTGAATCAAAAGGAACAGGAGCGGCAAATCTGGCGAGTTGTTCAGGACGGCTTTATTCCTAGGAGGGGGTTAATTAGTCCAGAGCATACAAAGGAATACCGTGAAGACGCACACGAAGACCATCTGTTGCCCAGTATGAGTGTCCGAAATATGCGAGGAGGCGAAGAAGAACGTACTGTGAGTGCAGCTGACATGTAGAACAAGACAACGCCAGCGACCTGGAAGGTGTTGCGATTCATATTGGGGAGAGGCATCACGGGTGAAGAGGAGGGAGAGAAAGAGATGGAGGAAAGCCTGGACCAAAAGATCTTGAATAACAAGGAGGGAACTGAGCGGACCGGTTTGCAGATATTTCTGGAATCATGATTAATTGATCTGGGGAAGGGCGGAAGGGAGGAAATATGAACAGGGATGAGAGCCATCAAAGCAATCAACTTCCCCATTTGGTACCGAGCGAACCAGTCATAACGTCAAGGAAGAATCGGTGCAAATTTGAACCAGCCCCTAGTAGCTCGCCGCGATGTACATCATCTTGCCCGCACTCCTTTGCCCTCGTCCATGCAACAATACCGTGACGACAGCAGCCATGAGGAGTATCCTATGCTCAGAAGTGACGAAAGTCTAAACAACTACAAGACACCTTTCTCTAGTCGTCGGAAACGCCGATACGTCTATCTTGGTTGTATAGGCCTTGTCATTGCTTCGACTCTGGCGTATTTTGCCACATCCATCCCCAGAACGATTACGCCCAAACTAGTGCAGTCACCCACTGTCATTGACAATCCCTCACGTCCGTCATCATCTTCCGAAGTCGACCTTTTGGATCCCTCGCTCTACCTCAATGGCCCTCCAACGCAAGCATTTCGGGGTACGTGGCTCTGAATAACCACTCTCAACCTCCCTCCAAAACCTCGTTTCAGACAACCTACGGCCTGATGCCAAATACCTCACCTCGTGGATATCAGCAGGATGGAGTGCGCCTTCCTTTTCTGACTACCGTTGCCTCCTTTGACAGTCTTTTCTACTATAGCCAACGATGTCATGACTTATGTGAGACGCGTAGGCTCATCCCAATACACAGCTATGCTCACCATAGCTCCATAGATCAATCTCATTTACCTCGCTATGATCACCGACCGAGTACCCATCATACCCATGTTTGTGCCTTCACACATCGGTGGGGATAAACCGACGATTGATTTCGGCGAAGTTTTTGATGTGCAACGACTTGCACGAGGAATCGGCGTCCCTGTTCTAGAGTGGCATCAGGTCAAGAACCGCAGTAGCGATGTGGTGGACGAACTTGGATGCTGGAACACTTGGGAAGCCGTCCAAGACCACGATGCCTTCCCTAGGAGAAGCGTTGTGCCCGGTTATCTCAAACTTGGTACGCTTCCTCTTGTCTGGTGTAAGAGAAGGGTTCTAACTTCTTTTTTCAACTCGCGCGTAAATAGACATCTCATACACTAAAGCACCATCCTGGATCAAGGTGTTACCTCACTTCGAGCACGATCGACACGCATACTTCTGGGCTTTGGCTTCCCTGGCTTTCCCGGATGGGCGACAGGAAAATCTCAAACCGCCCCTCGAATCCCCAGCCCATCACATCCTCCTCCCGCCAGACGAGCAACTCCTTTGTTACGACTATCTGTATTATGTATGCGCTCATCAGGTGGGTTTCCATCTTCTAACCTTGAGCTTGATTGATTCAAACATTCACGGTAGCCATTCGAGTTCGAATTTGACTACAGTCCTGCGTGGCGATATGTCGGCCAGTACTTGCGATGGAACGCGAGACTAGAGACCATCGCCGATCTATACGTGAGAAGCGCCATCGGCGCACTCGACAGCCCGACAACTCCTCCTGTTAGTGTCCCTTTCCCGACTGCTTTACCTCACGAACTAAGCTTGCTTTAGTACATCAGTGTCCATATCCGCCACGGCGATTTCAAAAATTGGTGCGGCGACGTTCCAGTGCAGGAGTGCTTCGCGCCTATTCCCGTAATTGCTCGGCGCGTCGAAGAGGTCAAATCTGAGCTGCGTGAATCGAGAGGTATCGCTGTGGAACACGTCATCGTGACCAGCGATGAAAGGGATGAATCGTGGTGGAAGCAGGTGGTGGAACAGGGGTGGTACAGCATTGATCATTCCAATACGGGGGAAACCTATGGCGCGTGGTACGTTATCGCCTTTCATGTACTTATGCATAATTCAAAGCTCGTTTCAATGTTGTTTCTTTGATGGATTATGTCCTGACGTCTGTGGCTTACTTTCAGGTACCCTGTACTCATTGACGCTGTGATTCAATCGAATGGCATTGGATTTGTTGGGACTGATCGGTCGACTATGTCCATTCTCGCGAGGCGACGCGTACAGTCGTGGCATAATGGTGTTGTACGGACGGTCAAGTGGGGAAAGCCCGGTGCAGACGATCATTGAAAAGTATCTCTTACCCCATTATTGTTTTATTGTCTCGTTCTTTACTTTGGGACACATACTATCCTGTCTTCGCGTAGTTTTGTTTCTTTTTCTCTCAAGGGCTACTTTAGTACTATTCTCATCATCTGGGCTGTCGTTCTCCTATTACACACCCTATCAACGGCACATGTCTAATACTCCCAGGTCGTCGTCTTCAGAAGAGTCTTTGTTACTTGACATCTCTTGAGATGCTTTGCCGTTTGGAACCAGGGCCAATGAGACTCCGCCCTTGGAATAGGGACGTTTCCATCTCTTGGCAAAGATTAAGAGGCCCCAGAGAAGGCATTGTGTAGGATAATGACATGTTTCCCTGACGAGGGTTGGATTAAAAGATACAGTCTTGTCCAGATGAGTGGAGACCAACTAAAAATAGTACAGACGTCATCCATGAGTCTCATTCTGCGTCTGTAGTTTATAAGCCCCATGCCGCTGCCTCTCCCCTGGTCTGTCTTGCTGCAGTCGTCCGCTAACATCCGTCATGGCACTCATTCTGCAAAGCTTGACTTTCCTTCACGAGTATTATCATTCCTGCATTCGCACTCTTCCCGCCAAGACTGCGAACCCGCTCAAGCTCGGAGTTATCTCCACTGCTAATATCAATCCAGCAGCCAGTACGTTGTTCCCAGTGCTTCCAATGTTGTCCACGGGTACTAATATGACCGACTAGTAATCCGTCCCGTCGAAACCCATCCTGACGTTGTTCTTTACGCCATCGGTTCACGGGACTTCAAGAATGCCCAAAAAACCGCCAAAACATATAGTTTCCAAAAGGCGTATGGCAGCTACGAGGAGGTTTTGCGCGACCCCGAGGTTGACTTTGTCTACATCTCATTGCCCAACGGACACCACTTCGAATGGGCTTTCAAGGCTCTCGAGCATGGAAAACACGTCCTGTGCGAGAAACCCTTCACAGACAACGCCCATGAAGCTGAGCGCCTCAAAGATCTTGCTGAGCGTACCGGCAAGATCTTAATGGAGGCGTTTCATTGGAAGTTCCACCCTGCCGCGCATCTGTTCAGAGAAATTTTGGATAGTGGGAAGTATGGTAGGGTCCTGAAAACGGATGCCATTATGACGTCCACGCCCGCCCTTCCGTCCAAGGATATTCGATGGCAGTATGATTTAGGAGGCGGGAGTCTGATGGATATGACTTATGTCCTGTCATTCACGCGTTATGCGATTCACGCAGGGACACCCGATGAGGTTCTCTATGCCAAGGCTCGACCTTTGCGCAAGGACCCCCGGGTTGACGAGGCCATGGATGCCACCCTGCGCTTTATTGATAGAAATGGCAAGGATGTCTACAGCACCATCTACACCGACATGGCAAGACCTTGGTACTGTGGCATAGTACCAAGGGTATGGGAACTTCCCTCTATTCGCGTTGAGCTCGAACACGCCGAGGTATACTTCTACAACGCCATGTTGTCACACATATATCACTATATCGAGATCAAGGACAAACGCACGGGAGAGGTGGTGAGAAAGCAGGCGTACAAAGGCGGTCCTCTTTGGGGCGACAGGGGGGAGTCTTGGTGGTCGACATATCGGTACCAGTTGGAGGCGTTCGTCGACAAGTTAAGGGGAAGAGAGCCGGTTTGTTGGCAGCCGATCCCAGATAGTGTGGACCAGATGAAGACGATCGATGAGGTTTACAAGAAGAGTGGTTTGCCGCTTCGACCTACTTCTTTTGAAAAATAGGTGGAGAGAAGGTGACTGGGTTCCATGTAAAACTATACTCGTCGGCTGAGAGTATGAATATACTTTATCCTGCTGGTTGATTGGTTGCCCGAGTCTCTGATAATATGGGTGATCTGGTCGTGCTTGGAAAGGCAGTATTATTGTATATTTTAGACGTAACTCTAAGCAATGGGGTGATAGTGGGTGGGTGATATAGGCCTAGGAACCGCAAGGTCGTTTCGGTGCGATTCTTGAGCGCAAAGGTTCCAGGGTCAGGATGTACGGTACATAAGTCGGCTGGTGGGGTGGGTGCTGGACAAGCGAGGCCTGTTAACTGGGCCAACCTGAAGTAGCTTGACATTGCCCATCCAGAAAAAGGCCGGCTCGGGTTGCGCTTGATTTCACGGAATAGGAGTCAGAGAGAACAGGAGATCATAGCTGTTGATCGAGGGGTATATGGCCCCGCATCTTGACGAGATTCACCAACGTGGCATTGGTTGGCATCCTGACTTTATGCGTGCGCCCAATGTTCAAGAGGTACCCGTTGATGTAATCGATTTCTGTCGGGTTTCCGTGGCGAACATCCGACAGCATGGAGGAAATGTTCCCTCTGGTAGAGTTCGCTATCTTGATAACTTCTTCCTCCAAGCGGGTTTTTGTCAACGATGGCGGAAGACGCATTACGTTGACATTATCGACGTCCACACCCTGCTCTCCGAGTCCCTTTAACCATTGATTCGTCTCGGATTGGAATTCCGCGGCGAAAGCTTGAGAGGCTTCGTAGCACACGGAGTTCATGATCCGGTGGGCGGCTGGTGAAGTGAAGAGATCACCGTTTCTACAACCTAGGATTGCGGTGAGCGGGTTGATGACGGCGTTAACGACGAGTTTGCGGCGGAGGATGACTTGCATTTCGTGCATTGGTCGCCAGGTGGTGTGGAGGGGTTCTAGGAGGAGTAGAAGGGCGACGGTTTCTCGCAGAGACTTGTACCGTGCAAAGTGGGGATCCTGGGGTGTCGTGATGTCCTTCAGCTGGAGGTGACGATTGAAGCGGGGAACGGATTCGTCATCGAGGCTGGCCTCGAAGTTGTGACCCTGTAAGTCTGGCATGATCCCGAAATCAATGGTTCCAGTGCCCGTGTGGACAGCATGGTGGAAGTTTTTGGTGAAGACACCATGGGTATTGGATGCGAGGATGAAGTGGGGACGCTGTTCTGCGTTGCGAAATACCCGGTCTGAGAGTTCTTCGTAAAGCCCCATGCCATTTTGGAGAAGGACAATGGTAGAGTTGGAAGAAAGACGGGGAGCGAGTTTGGAGATTGCAGGCAATGCTTGGTGGGCTTTTGTGGTGACGAAGAGGGAATCTATAGGCTGGTTAAAGTTTTTCTCTTGGTCGTTTTCAGCGGTGGTCTCGCTCCTCAAAGGGGAGGGGCTGCGAGAGATGGGCGTGGGTTCGTCGAAGGCATCAACTTTGTAGCCGGTGGAGAGAGTCATGACGCCATTTCGCTCGACACAAATCCTGTTTCCGGCGACGAGGGTTTGTTGTGCATCCCTGCGGAATTTGTGAATGAGGGTGATAGGGACTTCTGGGGGAAGAACGCGTCTGAGGTGGTGGGCGAGAAAGGTGCCTATTGCGCCGAGGCCCAGGACATGGAAATGCATTGCAGTCAGCGGAAATAATCTCCCCCAAATTGTCCATGCTCAGTCACGTGATTCTCTTGTGGCACCAACACTCCCCCAACTCTCAGGCAGTGTATTCCACACACATCGCCTTCATTGCCGAACAGGAATCTCTGCTACGCAGTGCCTCGGCACATTCTTTTTCTGCCCAAACAACACCAGATCGCCACGTCTGTCCACGTCTGTCGCTGTCCGCAGCACTGTCCGCAGTGCGGAGTTCGAATTTCCTTTCCTTATATTGTCCTCAATCCGCCTCGTTTCCCCACACACTCCATTATCGCTTCTATGCCTACCCACTTCAAACTCAAGTTCGACGATCTCACCCGCAGGGTATCCTTTGCCCACCAGCCGGACTGGCAACAGCTTTCCGAGAAGATTTCAGCTCTCTATTCCATTCCACAGCATCGGGTCGGAGTGACTTACATTGACGCCGAGAATGAGGAGATTACGTTGAACACCGAGGAAGAACTGCAAGACTACTATCGCTCGTCTTATCACCCTGGCGAGTTAATCAAGTTCTCGGTCCGAGATTTGACCTCGAGGAATAGACGTCCCCCGCCCTCTGCTGACACGGGGATCCGAAATACATTCGGCCAGTTTGTCGACGTTGATATACCGGGTATTGACGACTGGCAGTCTGTCAACAATATCCCTCCTCTCGAAGAAATTCTTGGACGCACTTCCCCTCGCAGCGAAGCTCGAAGCGCGTTTGTAGAGACCGTAGCGAGTGAAGAGGATGCTGTTGGCAAGGAAGCGGATAACACCTTTGGATTGGAGCCAGGTGACAGAGGCGCTCAAAGTGAGGCATCAGAGCCGCGCATTCCGTTTGAAGAGAAGGGAAAGGAGAGGCATCCCTATGTACGTTCTATGTCGTCTACGCAGTCTTTGCTCGCTGCGGACATGGGCGAAAAACATCCCGTCCATGTCTATGACGTCAGCTCTCATAGCCGAACCACTACTGGCCACAGCTTTTCCTTCGACCAGCCCGGCGCTGCTATTGCTGCTGAAAGCACTCCTCGGGTATCGACCCAGCCTTTGGGACAGGATACGTCTACCCCTGAGAAGCAGGCTGAACGGACTCAAGAGTTTGATGACCCACCTCTTCCGTCATTCGATTCCTCGGCGTCACAGCCGCCACAATCTACTGAATCCGCGCAGTCTGCACAGGCTTCGGCTAGTTTGGCTCGAGATGTCGCATCTTTCCTGAACATGGTGTCTGGCGTCATCTCTTCCCATCCGGAGCTTGGTGAATCTTTGCGCACCATCGTCCGTAACACGACAAATGGCACGTATTGGGCTGTCCATCGCGAGGCCCTCTCTCAAGCTGCTGCGGAATTCCAGCGGAGCACGGAGAACTTGGCCCAGGAGAGTCGGCGCACGATCGAGGAAGAGGCCGGAAGGAGGGTTGCTGAGGCGCTCGCTGGTGTTCTTCGCATCTTCGCTCAGGCACAGGCTACAATTCAGCCAGGTGCTAATGCACAATCTTCTAATGCCACCAACGATTCAACTGCCCAACAGACCGATAGAAACGACGCGAATGGTCAACGAACGGAAGCCACAACGCAACCGCAGACACCACCAATGCCAGGGGCTTTCTCCTCCACCAACTTCGATGCCAACTTCAGAAGTTCCTTCCCATTCGGCGGCAGGCACCATTGGCGAACCCGTGCTTCGTTGCCACCCAATTTTTCACTGGCCGGCATCCCTGGGTGGGCTATGCCGCATGGACGCTCACCGTTTGGTCCAGGTGTTCTTAACGCCACCGGTGCTGCTGCGACATCTCAGAGTGGACCGGCATCTCACTTTCCTAATACTTTCACACCAACCGCAGCTACGGATCATGCACCCAAACCCGATCAAACCACTCCTGGGGCATCGACCAGCACTGAAAGCAATGAACGCCTCTCACCCCAGGAGTTGAAAGCCAAGGTTGAAGAGGCAAAGAAGGCTTACAAGGCGGAGAAAGAACGCTATCGTCGAGAGAGGGAGGAGAGGAGGAAGGAAAAGGAAAAGGAAAAGACACCGCAGAGGGGGGATGCACCGTGAGTGCTATCGACTCTTGGATCATTCTTGGCCCTTCTAACATTTTTCTAGCGATACTTCTCAGGACCCTGACGCCACCATGTCCTCTCCGGATATCACTCGAATTGCTAGCAATGCCCGACACGGCTTCCCTCGATTTGATATAGTTAACGTTACCGGATCGACGCCTCACAGGCATAACACACATCTCGGTCACTTCCCTCGTCGACATGAACGGCCCACTGAAGATCTCTTCACTCGAGCAGTTAACAGGATTAGCAGGAGGCTGGCCGATGTAAGTGAAATGATGCTGGTCAAATTTGGAGGGTGCTAACCTTCGTCAAAGATGGGCTTCACCGAGAAAGCGCATCCAGATCTGCCGCAGAAAATCAAAGAACTCCTGCCCCCTGATGGGGCCGTAGCGAAGGATCGTGAAGATGACATCGTCACAACGCTGTTGGAGGGTATGCTTCCCGCGCCAAAGAGCCCTGTTGCCTCTGGTTCTGGGTCGAGGGGCATACCTGGAAGCTGGCAGTAAACATGTTGTTTGATATGTTCTTGGGTTCATGTTTCACAGTGTTGTTTTATGTTCATGTGTACTTTTATTGACCTATGCGTGTAAAGTATGTGTATGTATCTGATGCACTTCCAATTGCGCGAAGGATGATCCTGACTAGACTTCACACGCGAGAATCAATTTCGAGAGCATTCCGAGCATTGGCCGAGTGATATCAACGAGGGTGACACGTGAAAGCAATCAGTTGATGGTCCCAAATAGGTAGTCAAATGTGATGTGATTAAGGGGTTGAGATCCATAAACAGCAGACAATTTTCCTTCACCCCGCGCAACTAGAGTTCTACACTCTTCACCCCGTACCCCTCTCCCCGATTTCCGGTGTCTGGGCTCAGGCATGCCATCGTAGGTCAGCCATCACTGATTCTCGACTTGCGCGGAATGTGTCAGGCGAGCACGGTGTGATATATTCGCGACTCCTATGGCATGGGTTGCTCGCTTACACTTCAACGTTGGCCCTTTTTATCACATCTTGGTCCTCGGGGATCTCCATTTGCATGACCGTGATGTCAATCCACAACTGTGTTTGCGTATCACAACATCCTTCACCTTATGACTAACACGAACTTCCGAATAACTAGACAATCAGCCGCTCCCTATAAAAGATATCCCCCTCGGATACTTAGGGCCAGCTTTCCACGACCTGTGTTGTCCGCCGCACCAATATCGTCGCTCATTCCAACCAGTTGACACTTTCCTCAAGCCCTCACCTGTAGGTATGTATTTGTCTCTGTGGGTCCACGAGTTATTTGGCCTCACCACCAGTCTCTTGGACATCCAAGCGTTTATCGATAATACGAACATTGTACGGAAGAAAACAGTTGTTCCTTCCGCCAATTATCGTCTTTAGAGACGTTAGGGGAACGTGCAGACACAATTAGGTTATAAGGAAATCCTTGCACCGTCGTTCGTATCCTGCTGTTCCTTGACACGTCAAATCCCAAGCAAACTGATGGTCCATTTTTATCCATCAATTACAGCCAGCCCTAATGCTCTATACTTATACCCCCATTTTTGGCGGGCCTGTATTCATTAACACCGCGTACTCGATGCCCCATAAATCACAACCTCCATTATCCGCACCAGGGATCCTCCCCCCTTCTTTCAACACCCCTGTCGACCGCCTAGTCCAACAATTTCCCGAGCCATCCGCTATACGCGCATACCTCCGTACATTTCCTGGTTCTCGATTGATTGACAAGCTCGAGGAAATCCTTCGAGCCTTTCCCCTCCGGCAAATACACGGCAAGTTGCGCTCGGCAGAGGAATGGCTGAACGTCAGCAAGCGGATCTACGCCCAAATTGTCCTCCCGTGGACACCCCGTGTCTTGTCACTGCAAGAGTTGCATCGGTATCGGTGGGATACAAAACGCAGATTGGCGGTGATTTATTTACTGGAAGAGGTGGTAAAGCGGCTGCACCCTTTGTTGCACGTGCCCTTGACCGAAATGATTATGATTGCTCGACTGGATTATTCGGCTCGCTTTGGACGATTGTTCCGCATTAACGAACTCCCGGTCGAAATCCTGAGCAACATCTTTCATTATGTTGTTTGGTCCGCGAATGATCCGCAGGAGTGTAATCGTGGTCGGTTGGCTTTGAGTGGGACTTGTAGGCTGTGGAGGAGGCTTGTGGTTGGAGATCCGACGCTTTGGAACACGTTTTATTATCGGGTGGATTCTCCTGGAAGGCTTGCGTTTTCAAAGCTTATGGTCGAAAGATGTGGGTCGGCGCCTATGGACATACGTCTTAGGGACACGCAAGAGAGACCATTATCTCAGGAGGATATGAAGGATATTTTGGATCATTTGGCACCCCGAAGAAGTCAGCTGCGCACCTTGAGCGTCGCAGTGCAAGAATGGGAAGCAGGACTCACACTATTACACTGGCTGCAGGCTTTCGGCACTCAAAACATGCCCTGCATCTTAGATCGTCTAGAAATCCACCGCCTAGGCCCTCCCTACGTCCAACTTGGACCGGACCAACCACCCAACCTGTCCCCTTTCGGCCCACTCCCACTCCTCGGTGGAGCATATGTCCCTAACCTCCGCTATTTCGCCATCTCAGGCCTTCACATCGACTGGACACAGACAACACTCAAGCATCTCACAACACTCGACATCCGTCGTGTTCCACTTGACTCTGCACCAGACATGGACCGCTTCCGCGACATCCTTCTCGAATGTCCTGACCTTGACCGGCTCGTTTTGCACGGTGCTGGGCCAAAATGGAGACCGCCTGCTGAACGTCATCCACCAGTCATATTGCACAAGCTCAGAAGTCTAATCCTGGCGGACTTTGCGCTCAACTATGCGCAATTTGTGCTTTCTATGCTTCTCGCCCCCGAACTGAAGGAACTTGCGTTGTATGGATTTACAGGAGAGGATTACACCATGCTCTTCGAGCAACTGACCGGACTGTTCCCCAAAGTCCGGTTGTTGACTATGGTATCCATCGAACTTGCGCCAGAAGAACATGGAGCACACGCCCTCGTCCACTTGTTCGCCTCCATGCCCGAGGTCAAGTTTTTACAAGTATCCAAAATCAGTGAATCGTTTTGGGACGTCTTCCACTTCAATCCCAAGACGCTTGTTGAGTACCCGAACCTCATCGACAATATCATCACCGACTCTACCCACATCCTCTTCCCGAACCTCAATTGCCTCGATGTTAATTACAGTCCTTGGTCTTCTTTGTGCAGATTCTTAACCCTGCGGAGGCACGTCGGGTATGGTGTTGACAAGGTCTACATCGCCCAACCGTATTGGATGGAACTAACCGCGGACGAGAGGAACATTCTCCGACAGCTCACTCCGACCCTCTTACCTCACAGCCATCCTTCCAAGATCCTCGATGAAGAACAATCTTTGGAATGAACTTTTTGACTTCCAACCTTCGTTGTCTCTTAAACCTTAGTGGTCTTTTTCCAACGCCGGTTGTATCTTTGCCTTCTGTGCTCCGTTATCCTTGCTTTCCTTGCTGCCCTGCTTTCGTCACAATTCGTTTTTTCCACGCGTGTGCAATGGTGTTTTGTTGTGCGTCATAATTAGATAATGTACCATATAGCGATACAGTGAAACTGTTATATAACACATATGCATATACCTGCAAAGATGCTCTGCTCTGTACCCGACTTAGGGCTTTTTGCGCTTTCGTCCATTTACCAGTTGTGGAGATGAACTGTTCAAGTCTGGGGAGCCTGGCCGGCTGTCAGATGTAGCGTTGGCGGGTACTTTTGGTTTTTGTGAGATGCCGTTGGGAACGGATTTGGATGGTGGTTGGCGAATAGGCGTAGAGTCGTCACGTCCGTCGCCGACCCTGCCGTTCATCTTAGTGGAAGGCGTATGATCTATGAAGTGATAAATGTGTGAAGGCAAAAATAGCGAAGAGCCTGTAAAGCCTACCCTGGACGGCATGTTTTCTAAACAGTCCAACAAGACCATTCACTTCCAATGATGTGACGGTGCGAGCAGGTGTAGTCTTCACCACCTGCGGTACATCCTCTTCTATTTCTATTTCCTCTTCATCAATGTCCATCTTCGATCTATCAGGTGGTGGTAGCTCCTCCGTCACTCGCTTCTTCAGGAACGTGTGAACCAAGGAATCAAAGAACGTGTTGAGGGCTGGCGTGAGGTATGCCGGGGTATTGAAAATCTCCTCTGCGGATTTTGAAGACGATGGAACTTGGTGTTGGATTGACTCGGGCGAAGGCACATTCGTGACATCAACAAATGCAGAGGAACCGAAAATATCTTGGAGCAATGTTGGTTTCCGAACCGTCGCGCCAGTCCTCAGCTCCTTCGCTGAGGTATCCTCCTGAGCTAAATTAACGGAATCGCCAAATGCAATGAGGCTCCAACTCTGATTGATGCCCAAGAAGGAGTATTCTGTGGGCTGTACCGCATGGGGATACCAAGCTTTGCTGCGCAGAGCGAAGGGTAAGGTGTATACTTTGGTCGGGCCGGGGGATTGGAGGGAGAAAATCGAGACCCGGGTCATCCGGGAACCTTCTGAGTCAAACTCCTCAAAGACGGCGAAAGATGAGCCAGAAGGATGGGGGTTGATTGATTGGATTTTGTTTGTGGTAGAATGGTGCCATGAAACTGAAAATCGACGTCAGGAGAAAAAAAAAGTGAGCTGCCAATTACATTGCACTTACCCGTGTGCGTTAGGATATCCCAAAGAACCAACTGGGTACTACCTCCAACAAGCAGATTTCTTCCTCCGATGAAATGGACAGACCGTGGATTTGTACACTCGGAAGACGTAAGGGTTTGAAGAACCGCATACATTGACGTCTCGTAGACGATAACGCAGGACTCATAGCTTACAGCAAGCAGTGAAGCATCCTGAGACCAAACGGCAAACTGAGGCTTTTCAGAGTGGTACCTTAAGGTAGTCCGCGCAACCCAGAACTCTGCGAATGACTATAATGAGCAAAACCGACGCAGACGACCGACAGTTAGCCTCACCCTCTTTTTCTCCGTTCTTCAAGTTACGGTCTCTCAAGCGCCATACCTTGACAATGCCATCTTCCCCAGCCGAAACTAACTGCAACGGGATACCTTCACCTTGCTCAGGGCTGAACGCTAGAGAAGTGATCTTCTGGTCTGCGTGAGGTTTATCAATGCGAGTGTTGAGCATCCACACTGCATGTCTCTCGTCCCAAGACCAGAACTTGAGGTATACCTCCGCTCTAA
Organism: Podaxis mareebaensis; assembly: GCA_018524725.1. Lineage (NCBI taxonomy): Eukaryota > Fungi > Basidiomycota > Agaricomycetes > Agaricales > Agaricaceae > Podaxis > Podaxis mareebaensis. Next base: position 279,588 of record JAEUWP010000470.1, on the reverse strand, counting down.
AGTCATTGTCACCCCTTCGTGTATCCACAGTCGCCATCCATTGCCCCGAAGACGACACCACGCAGCGTTCAACCCGAGAATGCTCCACAGGCTTGTCTTCTCGTCTAGACACGCGATTTGATGGCGACACTTCGAGTTCAGAAACCAGAGCGGACGTCGAAGGAGAGTAGACTTGGAGCGAGGAAGGGTGTGATGAAGGTAGAAGAATAGTAGAAGACAACGAGTGCACGGCTAATGGCGTAGCAGCGGTTTTTGACGGCGAAGGATCGTGAAAATACACGTTGGGATCTAGCAATGGGCATTAGGGGGCTCCGGATGCAATACTTAAGGCGGCAACGCACCAATTTTGACTCGTGAATAACTCCTCGAGATCTTCAAACTACCGGCATTCACGAACACATACGTAGCGTCCGCAAGCCCGAGTAAATACTCCTCCTCTCCGCTCCTTGACCTTGCAACCGTTACCGTGTTGACCGCAGACCCAACCCGAGGCACAAATTCTTTCCTCCCGGTATGCAATTGCCAAATGACCAAAACAGCCTCTTCGCCTCCGCTCAACAAATAAGCACCATTAGAGGTGAATGCTAATGCGGACACAGCATGTGCATGCCAATGCATCGAAGATGTCTGCGTCTTTTTCTCCACACCCTTCACATTCACAGCCAGCTCATCGTTTAGGCAATACCACAACCGAATAACGCCCTTAGCATCCCCAGTGGCGAAGTACTCTTCTGAGGGGTGGAAAGCCAAGCAGACGAGTCGTTCCGGGGACACATACTTGGTGAAGCCTGCAGCTAAAGCAGATGTTTTGGCGACATAAACCTTGTGCCCCGCTGTGGCCACCAGCCAGGCACCATTAGGCGAGACCGCAAGCCCAGTCGGGAACCTTGTCTTTCCCACAGCCGATACTTCTGCAGATCGCAGAGAAGTCGAATTTGAGGAGGCGTCAACATTTTGTAGCGAAACGCGCATTACAACAGCATTATTATCTGCGAGAAAGAAGTACGATGAATTCAGATAGCTTCACGAAATGAAACTCTCGAACAGACCTTGCTTCGCGTTTTTGGGTGGGCGAGACACGGCAACAAATACGTAGTCCTTGAACTGTTCATGCGCACAGATCAAGTGTATAGGTTGAGTAACATCAATGGTCCTCAACAATGTGCCATCTAAGAAATCCCAGATCATCAAACATCCGTTCAAGGAGCCCGTGATCAATTGGAACGGATTGTGTGGGTTGATGACCGCGCAAGAGAACGTGTTTGATCGACCATTCACCACCGCTTTGGTGTTTGGGGCCATTAGGGTAGATACCACCTGACCGGTGGCTACTGAATGAATCTGTACAGATGAACCAACGAGGGAGAAGAAATAACTGGGTAGATCGCGTGAACACAAAAGATAGCAGCCCGAACTTATCGGACGCACCTCCCATCCCTTGTAAAGATTGGAGGCACCTTGCTCGCAGCTGGAGACCTTATGGATGCCCATTCCCAAGGTATTTCCTTCCCATCCCAGCCCGCCGGTGTGCTCTGCACGGTTGTGCGTTTCGACAAGGGGTTGATATGACACTCCTTTGACTTTCCCTTTTTCGAATTCATGTCTTTTTCTGATTTTCCAGGGGCGTTGGATTTTGTCTGAGGAGCATGAGAGGAATTTGTACGAGAGGCTAGCGCTGCCATCCAAGGAGCAGCGTTGCTCAATGATTGATGACCAGAAAAAAAATGAGACAAACAAACCCCAACAATCTCGCCTCATTATCTCTTTCTATCTTTAGCAGCACCTCTCTCCCCTACGACACAAAGCTTCTAGGCAGCACCTGGCCCTCTTGTGGCTCCCATTCCTTGGGCATAACTTTGCTCACATGTAACAACGTCGTCACTTTCGACAAGTCAGCCACAACCCTTGGTGGACTGTCTTCTTTGCGCTTTGGTTCTCAACTTTTGTGATTCGCTCCGCCATCTACGCTGCTTCGTCTTTGTGCAGACACGACTTTTCATGGATGACTTCTCCAACACCGGAAACTGATCACTGGATTATGTTTTTTTTGCATACTTCATGCACTCATACCCTTTGATAAATACTACCTCCACCACTGTGTGATAACCACTTGGAACATCAACACAGTTCCGTTAATAAGGTGATCTCTCTAGTCACGATGGGCAGGCGTAGGGCCCCGTAAAAATTGCAACAGTGCAAGCCTGTCGCCGAAACGCCCCCTTGATCCCGGCGGGGGACGTGAATTTACGGAGTAAGACGTGTACAGCACGCTCCGTACCTGCGGTTGATCTTATCCTTCAATTTACTTGTGAAGTCCCCTCCTGGTAGGTCCTACGTTCCTGGTCATTGATCGTACCCACCGTAGCAACTATCAGGTTGTTGCAATGATCAGAAAATGGGGATGAGTCGTTAACAGGCAAGTTAGGATTCTTCGCCGTTCAACATTCAATCGTGTACGTGTTCGCGATCCCGCCCTCCGGGGCTGCTCAACTTGTTCGTCCTGCAACATATAGCCTGGTGCCATACATTCTGTGTGTTTTGATGCATGCAATTCAATCGCTTGTCCATCGCGAAACTCATCGGTTCCTCGTCGTGATTCAGTTCGTCCTGATGCAAATTATGGTAACCTTACACACCAACTTTCTCCCACCGATCCCGATGGGCGGGCTTTTTTGGAAACCCAATTCTTGCACGGCCCCGGCTTTCATCGTTCAAGCGGACCTGGCTTATATGCGAGGGACGCGGAAACCATCATCTCAACCTACATAAACGGATACATCCTTCTATTTTTCACGCCCCATGATTATGGCTCAGGACACTGTTCACGACTCCACCTCAAATTCTCCCTCCATCATAAAGGACCACTTCCTGACATAACATTCTATGTGCTTCAATGTTATGCCCGCTACCCAGCACACAGTTCAATCTCAATTTCCCATGGGCGAAGTTTTCCCATCTGGTCCTCGCATTCAACCGAGGATGGACCAAAATCGAAAAAAAAAAAAGGTCGGAACCGAGCAGGATGCGATAGATCCGACGGCCGCCGAACAAGATACCACCGGCTGGTGCCACTCCCTCCGGAGGCTCTCCACCGCGGGACCTGGAGCCCTGTACGTAACTGAAGTACGCATCAGTGCTTGAACGCTGCTATGCAGTGCGAGAATGTATCCATGCAGACCGTTGAATAAGGGCCAGAGAAGGAATACTATTAAATCGGTGATATGGGAAGTCTAAGTAAGTTGAGAATAAGGGAATAAGACAAAAAGCATGTTAATATGAAAGCTGCATATATGCGGCTCCCTTGGTCAGGTCGATAGGGCGGGACCTGATGCCCAAGGCCGAAGTCCCTGATGGAGGGACCGAAGCTGGAGCCGAGGTCGGCGATGCAGCTAGTTATCTTGCCCGGTATCAGACCCTTACATATTCGGAATCGAGTTTTTCTTTTCTTTTTGGTCTACCCCGAGATTGTACATGGCTTGAGTCTTATGGTGACACACCCCGCGAGGGGCGAGCGCGGCGTCATTTCTCGTCCACATACCATGTGATTGACCTCCTATTCTCATTGGCTACCTTTATTTCGTGTCACCCCATTTCTACCCCGTTCCTCTTCACAAATCATATTCCTTAGAATCCACCACTTGCTCCCTTGGCGACAACATATATAGTAATTAATAGGACCTCGACACATGTGTACGAAGCAACGGAGTGCTAGGGGTGACCCTACGGGTTCCCACTTCCACCTCACCGTTTGAGGTCTCTGGGCATCTGCAGCCCGTAGACTCCCACGCCTAACTCACGGTGTCGGATCTGTTACATTCACAATAATATGCTATTCTTTCATCTGGTACCACGGACGAGAGCTCAGTCACTTGGATATGTGATGTCTGTCGATTTCGCTCTTTCCCTGCATCGTCTTATTGTCGAGGGTGTCTATTGCCATTTAAACGTCGTCACTTAAACATCGCAATAAGCTGGACTATGCAACACATTTTGGAGTGTATTTGCAAACCATTTTCGGCGCATTGAAAGTGACTACAAATACACCCTATTATCGCGAATCCCTCAAGCCAGCACTTCACCCGTTGGGTGCAGTCAATGTGCATTGACCAAGGGGCCGCCAGAAGTGCAATTCGGTTAACCAGGTCTACTGGTTGGGTCCTGGGAAATTCCCATTTTGAGAAGAGGCCAGGAGGCCAGGGATAGCAGGAGTCACATTAGTGTTTGTGATTAGTACAATTAATGTATGGCGTAGTAGGTGTAATACAGTACTTTTCTTTTCTTCATGACTCGAGCTGTCAAACATATTACTGCTCTAATGAAAATTCAAGTTTCTGATACTTCTGTCACAGCAACCGTCAACGCAGTGACAGGGAAACACAAGCCAGCATGCAATATCTGCAGGCAGATCATCGTCAGTAGACGCACAAAGACCTTTTAGGGGCGTTGAGCATGGTGGGAGCAAAACACGCGAAGAAGACACTGGGTTATAGCGAGGCGGCAATGCGAGTGTACTTCGCAAAAAAAAGGTTGCCCAAGCGAAACGGGGTCATAAGAAGGCAATCTCACAGGTTGACTCAGAGTTCACGTCGAAGAGAGCTAACCTCGTTTGTTCAATAATTATATTTTCATACAATAGGTGAGTAGTCCAAGCAACAGGCCCTCAGGCCTCAACCATATACGCTCAATATATGTACGTTTATCTTCTTTTTTCGTCATTTCTTGTCAACTTCCAATTTTCCCAGCGTGACAACTGGATGCCGGACCCTGGCCTCTTGACCCCTTCTCAAAAGGGAGTTTCCCAGGACCCGACCGGTAGACCCGGTAAACCGAATTGCGTTTCTGGCGGCCGGTTGGCATTGACTGTCTTATAATGATATATTTTGCTCGGCGACTATGCTCAGGGCACCGTGGGGTAAGTGCTGGAGCCTCCGTATTCTCGTCCAAATTGCAATGGATCTCATTCATTCAAAAACCCATTCAAAATGTTAGCACCCGTTTGAAATCGGTGTCTGATGCCCTTTTATTCTATTCTGCGTGAATCTGCGGCGCACCCCTGTGGGCGGCACGCCCAAGATGCACGTACTACATTCACTGCGTCCCTGCCTAGCGTTCCGTTTGCTGCCGGCCAAGCCTCAGGTGTTCTGGTTCCTGCCCCTAACATGGTCTCATTCTCCCCGTCGGGGAACGATCACTGCTACGGCCATTTTTAAGAAAAGAGGGTGGTTGGGTGACGCACTGAGTGCCCGAGTGTCTTCAGCCTCTTCTGTCGTCCTCTACACCCTGGTTCCATATACCATATTGCTCTTTGAAGAGCACAAAGAATGTCAACTTCTGCCTGCAGCGATCTGCTAACCATCGATAATCCGTCGATATTACCACTACAACTTGGAAGGTCTTTCTCTGAATGGGCTTCTGGGTTCATGGTGAGCGAGGTTGTGGCGAAATCATAGGCGACGGTTTGACCAATCTGCCTCACCTTAGGTCGAGGTTTTTCTTTATGGTGTGCCCAAGTGTTGCACTGCGCCACATCCTACTTAGGCAAATTTAACTGGGCAGGAATAAACATTGTGCTCTTCTCTGCCGCCACGTTTGTTCTGGTGTGCAAAGGCAAGGGAGTCAAAAGATGGCCCCTTCTTGCTTCGGCTGCGACAATGTTCTCAATATCGACCGCCAATGTTTCCCTGAGCATGTATATGCTTTTTGGCCTTCTGGCTCACGGGACACCATTACCCAGGCCGATGGTCAAGTCGAAACACATGTTCTATGTCATAAACAAGTGAGTTGCCCCTTCATTTTAATGTTGCTTATGCGGATGAAGGCAGTATCATTGCAGATGTGCTTCTTGTGAGCACTCTAGTACCGATTTTTGTTTGACTGTGCAAAAATGCTTGACATGCTGACCAGATATCTCGGTGTTACGCGGTATGGTCCCGCTCATTGTGTGTAATTGCCATTCCCGCTGCTTTCTTACTGGCATCCAGTAGTAAGTCGTCTCTCGATACACTATTTAGACCGGCCGATGAATTAAACATTCCTAGTCTACGGACTCGTATTAATGTCAGGCCCAGCTATGGAAACCGGGAAGCGCAGGTATATGTACATGTGGCTCACCTTGTCCCTCAACATATCTGTCACCGCTCTCACTGGTGAGTTCCTCGGTCAGTTGCACACCCGTGCAGTCCAGGTGGCTCAGATGAAGGTTGGATTATCTTTCAGCCCTTCGTATCTGGTGGATAGCCCGCAAGGCAAGCAAAGCCCTTGGGACTGGATTGGCTCGGAAATATTATTCCGCCATGGCTGTCATGTATGTGTTTCAGACGGGAACCGTTTCATTACTGAATACTTGGCAGAATCGAATCCGGAGCCATTTATTCTCTATATGTATTCGTCGACCAGATGCTCCTCTTAGTCGGTGTTTTCCACTTCGAACTCTGAACATGCCGCTTATTGCTAAAATAGTTCAAGCGCCAATCATTTATCCTTGACGCGGGTCTGGCTCAGATTGTGGTTGGTGACCTATCTTAGAAACAAGCTCTAATATTGGCGCAGACTCACAGAGGTCCCAGGTTATTGCACCGACGTTAATCATTGTGCAAGTAGGGCTGGGACGTCACATTCGAGATGTAGAAATCACTATGCAAACTGGCCGTGGAACCTCCCTGGTCCTTTCTACAGTACATTCCGATTCAACAGTGGAAAGTGGGACAAATTGTCATAATGCTCCTATGGCAGCATCTCATTAAATTGTCTGCTCTTGATGCGTTTCATAGATATGAATGGATTCATATCTTTTCATCCACCTACAGTTTGGCGCTACCCTATACATATCATACTTCGAGATTTTTCAGTATATAACATTGATCCATATTTATATCCACCTCCTTACACTCCCGTATCGGCCCCCCCCCCCCGGCGCTATTCGACGCATTCGCCATGTATCACCCGTTGTCTTTTTTTTTTTAAAAAAAAATCAACGTTTATTGCACTACACTACCAATACAAACGGGTGCACAATAGCAGTCCCGTATCACCCGTTGTCCAAGACCCTGGCTTTACAGTTTGATATGCATCGTAACGTCATCCTGCTGGGCATTTTCGCGACGGTCCGAAGCCCGTAGCTTGAAGTATGTACCAGAGAAGTTGGAACTTGGGTTGATCGTCGCGCTTACGGAGGATTCCGTGTTGAAGCGTGAGTGAATAGTGGCCTTCGGAGCATCTATAATTGTGTATTTTACGTGAACCAAGGTCGCAACTCGCAGCGCTCGAAATGAAACAAACCCCCACAACAGCACACTTCTGCAATTTCAAGTTTTGTTGCGCGCAGGAAAATACATGTCAGCTGATTGTCCGATGAGACGACATACAAACAAAACGAAACACAAAGCACGAGAATCATAAACCTATAATTTACATCCCGCTAGGACACGAACAGAGCGACAAGGAATATCAAACTCTTCTGGTTTGGCTTGCTTCCTCGCCTCAAGCATATTGGCTCGAATCCGTTCTTCTTCCACCAGCTCAGCCTTTGAGAGAGGCTCCCGCTCGGGAAACGGCCAGCCGAGATCAGTCAGTGAATACCAAAGGGAGATCCGGAGGTGCATGTCCCTAAATTCACGGCTAAGTCCTTTGTAAGAACGGAAGGGAAGGGCACGTACGTCTTGAATCTTTCGATCAGTTTCTCGAACTTGGTTCTGCTCTGCAACTCTTCAAGCTCATCGTCATCATCCCAACCATATGGGGACAGCTCTTCCCTCCGATTCCGAAGTCGATCCTTCAGCTCTTCCCACATGGCTTCTTGACATCCCAAGACGTATTGGCAGGAGCGATATAGCTGCATCGCGAGATACCGGTTGCTGAGTTTATGTAACTCTTCCGAAGGAAACAGGTGGCGGGGAAGAGACGCGACTTCTCTCTCGCTCAAGGAATTGTCAAGCATAAACTGCTTCCTCGGCATCTGAAAGGGAGGGGAGTCATGAGAAGAGGTGGGCGGAGAAGGGGAATTCCTTTTGCCCCGTAAGGGTTTCGAGGACCCGTTAGGAGCAATGTAAGATGTGGGTGATTCAGGTGTCGTGGCAGACGAGGCCGTCCTCGGTCGGTTGCTAAAGATTGAATCGGCGCTTGTCCCATTAATGGAGGCGGATGTCGTTGAAGAGAGGGTTAGAGATACCGGGCGAGCCATAGGTACCGGCGTTGGATAGTATGTGGATTTCCGAGGATTTATGGTGTCGGTATCCGGCTCTAACACATAGGTCGTCACGATCTGAGGAGGTAACGGTTGTAATGGCGCCAGCGGTGGCATGGGGAAATGCACGACCGGCCCTGTTTGGACTTGACGGAAATATGTTGTAAAGTAACTGGGTAGCAAAGCTTGTGGATGGGGTCAGTGTCACTGGCGAATTCTGACTAAGAATTCCTACCAGTCGGTTTAGTGTTGACGAACCGGTGCTCAAAAACAGATTGATACAGCGACTCCAGAAGTGCATGGTCGTGTGTGAATACGTCTCTAGGTGATTGATCAGTGGATGAAGGGTATCCGTGCTGTGGACCCTTGGGCAAGTGGACAGATGCAGTTTTCGGCTTGGGTCTCAAAGCCTGCGTAAACCATCGGGGGAGGATAGGGAAGACGACGTCTGTACGAGGTTTCTGTCAGCACGGACTTGATGAGAATCGGATGACTTACCATCTTCGACAACTTCACATGAACCAGCCGGAGCAAGGACTCGACTAATTTCCTGGTAACGACAGGCGACGTCATTAATGGGACTTGATGGCAGCTGTCTCAACGCCGCACTCACCTCGAAGAGGTTTCCCCACTATGACCTGGTCAGCCCAAGAAAGAATGGAGCGGAATGTAAGGTTCACCTTGTTTTCAGGGACACCCTTGGCGATCATCGACACATGAATGTGATCAAATTCGTCATCCTCAAAAGGCAGTTTTGTCGTCAAACTAAAAGGGACGTAAATTACAGGGTCGACGAATTCTCCTGGATCTGGTGTGAACGCGCTCACAAGTTACCATGCTTCCACTTTATTCGCTTCCCAATCGAAGGATCCAGGACCGAGTGAGGGATCTGCACGTTCATCAGATCAAACCCAACCTAGAGCCAACGTCAGCGGCAGTGTTTTCAGTCGACGACAGTGGTGCCTTACAAACTCGCAGTAAGGCCATTCCTTGGCCGCGTCAATGACCCACGTTCCAAGCTGCAAGCGATCAACAAATTAATTAGAGCTGCGCACGTTTGGCATGCCGGCCTACGTACCCCACAACCAAGGTCGAGGACTCGTCGTGGTGGATGTTCCTTGAAGTTGATGAAGGAGACGGAGCCCTTGACATGCTGTATGAACTTGTTCTCTAATGACTCCCTACGGTGGTTCGTTAATAACACATCTAACAACGGAGATTTCGGAGGAAGTACATACAATTCGAGGATCGACCGGTCATAAGAAAGTGGATAGGGTGCCTTCTCTCTGTCATAAGAATGGTGCCGCTGGCCGTGTTTGTAGGTGAAGTGTTCGTCTTTCCGTGTTGTGGTTCGTTTCGTGTCAATGGTGGAGGAAGAGGCGGTTGAGTAGGCTGAATGGCTGCTGGTCCCTGATTGAGAGATCTTGCTGGGTGGAGTGAGGGAAGAAAGGTGGTGGACGGCGAGTGTCTGGGTCATGGGCCGTTGGTGGAAGATAGAGGTAAAAGGGGATAGGGAAGGAGGCAGAGAGATCAGGTAGGTATGGGAATTATGAGCATTGTGTATAGTCAGAGGTGATCGGAAGAAGAATGCTGTGAGCGCTATGTATATACAATCTATTCTTTATCTATGCTCCAACCAGTCCCCGCAACTTATCAACGGTCAACCTTCGCGATTTAACCAGCCATGCGAGCCACCATGCGAGCACTATCCCCCAAAGGATCCCCAAATACGCTACGCCACCGTTCTAGAGCAGTCTGTCAGCAAATGTCCATACGTATGTCACTATGAAATCATGGACGTGCCTTGCCGTTCGTCACCACGATCATCTCGGATTCACCCTCGTACTCCTGCAGACGTGTACCAGTCAGGTAGCCACAGATATTTTTGGCCGCGAGGTCAGCGTGCTTGATAGCCTTGGCTGTCTGCTTTTGTTCATCCCAATCAATTATGTCCCCAATCGCAAACAAATCTTTCCGATTCACGGCCTGGAGTGTAGGCTGGGTCTTCACCAGTCTTCGCTTACTTGTGACATCCTCCCCGAGGGATGCTGCGATGAAGTCGGTATTGAGGCGCTGTGCGCGTGTAGAGAGCTAGTCGATAATAAGCGTGAGGACATTTCGTATGCAGAGATATTATAGCACTTACGATAAGGCCGCTCTTCAAGGTGCGTCCTTTTCGCGTTCGGACCCCACCGACCCCACTGCTAGGGATCTCGTCCATATAATCATCAAGCACAAGCTCAATGCCCCGAGCTCTCAAGCTCGACTCAACTGCCCGGCGGAATCGGCCAGGGTAGGCGGCAGAGAAGGGAAGTGAACCTCCATACACTATCGTCACCCTCTTTGTCTGGCAGGAAATTCAGATTTAACAGTGAGAAACGCGAAAGCGGAGCCAAGGTACTCACTGGCCATATGTCTTTGATTCCACCGGCAATCTCTGCGGAAGCGATGCAACGAGGTCAGCAGGCTTGTTCCGACGAAGCTCACAACGACCAACCAGTGATCACTCACCGCATCCGACCGCCCCTGCGCCTATTAATAAACGTTTTCTGCCTTCTTAAACTTCCCCCTCAACCTTGTGAGTACTCGGATACCTCCTCAGTGGTATCAGGAAACGATAGAGGATGGTCCCATGACGCACCCGTTGCATGCACCAGTGACCAGCACTCGATATGCCATGTGTTCGCCATTATCCAAAACCACTACTCCTCCATCCCCTTCCTTGCCCTCTTCAATCCGTAAAACCTTGGCTTGAGTAAATGACCCTTTGCCCTTCAAGATGTTGTCAACAGGCACAAAGGCACGTTCCTCTAGCTTGGCGGCATCCGAAATCACTAACCGTGCGGTCGCGGGGTAGGGGATGCTTATAGAAGGGTCGTGGGTTAACGACGACAACAGTGTACTTGGTTTCGCCTAATTGATTCGTCAGTAGATGTGCAAGTCGTGCTCCCGCGGCTGGCAACCCAGCTATGACAATATTTTGTCGGTCGTCGTTCTTGCTCATGGTTTTCAGGCGTCGAAGCAACAGTGTTATTCGGCGTTGGTCCCAGGTCGTTACTTATAATGCCTCCATTTTCGATTTTTGACAAAGTATCGAGCTGACGAACTGTGCTCAGAGGAATCCGTCAAATATTATCACGTCAGCGGACAAGATTGGGACAATTGCTTATGATCATCCCTGACATTTTATGACCGATCATTCAATATTGCTACCGATGATCATGTAATGTGCGATCGTATCTACAAGTGCCTTCTGATGCGGTAACACTTGTACGAATGTAAGTAGTTGCTTTCTAATCATTGTTTCAACCACCCTTACCATGAACTGCCTGTCATTCAAATAATTCTCGTCCGTTTCTTCGTCTGCGCTTCGCATAGATACATATTTACCTATTATGTACTCCGAGGAAACCTTGGAAAGTGACTGACCTTGGAAAGTGACTGATGCGGCCATCTGGACCTGGCCATGGGACTCATCCGGCTTATAGTCTCTCATAGTACTCGTCTGTCACGCTCCGTTTATAGCCCTCCCCAGAAGTAAATCCGAGTAACACTCTCGTGGAGGGTGCCATAGATCTTGTATACCTGGTAGTTCAATCGACTGTCATGCTTTTCATAATCCATGGTGCCTTCCAGAGGTTTTCTTTCCGTTTCTAACGAGGGGCATGGTACGATGTGGTAGCATCCTATAATCACGTCCCCGGATAACACCGGGATAACGGCACGCGAGATGATAATCTCAGCTCAAAACCTTCAATGGGTATTTCAATCTTCAGGATGTGTTCGTTTGAACGGCGGAAGGTGACGACTGACAACTCAGTACTCAATCTTGATGCACCAGCACAACAGCATTCAGAGCCTCGCCAGTCAGGTAATGATGCAATGCTTTGGGTGAAGCTGTGGGTATAAGAACGACCAGAACCCATCAAAAATCCAGTATATAAATATTTACAGCCATCAGAAATCAGAATGAAAGGGCTATACTCCGACATTGCTGCGTTGCAACGAGATGACCAGCGTCTTTGATTTTACCATACGAGTAAACCAATTCCCGAGAGTGATCCCCCCAAATATATTGACGTATGTCAAGCCACCGTTCTACGCACAACAAAATCAAGTAAACATACGTCAGAAAGCCACCTTGCGAACGTCAAGAATACAAACGCTTACCCTCCCATTGGTCAAGACGATTAATTCGAATATTCCCGTGTATTTCTTCAGTTTTTTCTGGCCCTTGAGCAGAGAGAGAACATTGGCGACTGCTATGTCAGCATGGGCTTGTGCTTTGAAAGATTGCTTCTGTTCGTTCCAATCAATTACGTCGCCGATGACAAAAATATCCTGGTGTCCAGGTAATTGCAGGGTAGGTTCGACCTTGATGAGCCCCCGTGATGTCAGAGTGTCCTGACCAAAGGATTCCACAAAAAGTTCTGTGTTTGGCCGTTGCCCACGAGTCGACACCTTCGCGTGCGCCACATCAGACGATCATGAATCTCAACACCGAAGATTGAAATTTCCTCACCACTAGATTGGCCGTGATAGTCTTGCCATTCCGAGTCTTTGCCTCTGTTACCTCCTCACCAGGGCTTGGAATAGCATCAATATAATCATCGAGGACGAGGTCAATATTTCTGGCTTCAAGACTTTTTCGTACAGCGGCGCGGTACTTCGCTGGGTAGGCAGCGTTCAACGGCAAGGAATCTCCGTGTACAATTGTGACCTTTTTGTCCTAGGGCAACACATCAATAAACGAAGGATAGGGGTTTGGCCATCAACCTACAGGGTAAATATCTCTGAGTTCACCGGCAATCTCTGCAAATACTTAAAATCAAGCGGATTGACACCAAAAAAAATAGACATACCGCATCCGACAGCTCCAGCGCCAACAAGTACGATACTCCCCGCTTTCTCGATTGCTTGACGATTCGAGCTCAGGTAATTATCGAGACCATCCGAACCCTCGGGAAAATCGAAAGGTCTGTCCCATGACACTCCAGGAGAAAGAATAAGGACGCGGTATGAAATTGTTTCTCCATTAGAAACAGCAACAGTACCACCGCCCTCCTTCCTATGTTCCACTTTCACAACCTTGCCCTGAACGAACCTGCCCTTGCCCTTCAGAATACTGTCAATGGGAACGAAAACCTTCTCCTTGATGCGGTCTCTGTCGGAGACGACAAGACGGGCGGTAGCTGGGTAGAGAATGTAGTCGGGTCGCGGGTTAATGACGATGAGGTTGAACTTAGTTGTGTCGAGCTTTTTGGTAAAGAGATACGTAGCGCGTGCGCCTGCACTTCCGACGCCGGCGATGACAACGTTGGGAAGTTCGTCATTCGACATGGCTAAGTAGCTGGCGTGTGAGGTAGTTCAAAGCAGGGAGTTGATCCTAGCAACGTCGTGTTGCTTTCTATTGCTTTTAAGTTGGCTTCGAATGTGAATGCATCACCACCTATTACTCGCTTACACTGGACCCTGAGGCCTATTGTCAGCAGTTCCCCATATAGCGCCATTACACCTTCAGAGTTTGCAACGTGGAAGGTTGGAAGAAAGGTTCATGAGAAAGTGTATTACATATTTACCTGTAAGCAGAAACAGTCATAGAATCAGGGAACCCCCGGATGACGTCACGAACAAAGCCATCGATTTACTGCCAAACCCTGCAAACGCCCAACATGCCTCGTCGCAAGCCATTATCGGGGAAACAGAAAAAAGAGCAACAGCAGATCAAACGTGCCATCAAACGTGGAGATCTTCCGCCGCCAGAACCAACGAAGAAACCCTCGCGCAAACGCAGACTGGTTAAGATCGGTCCAACGGGCAAGATTGTCGGTCGCCAGAACTCGGATGCGGCCATCGCATCGGCGAGAAAGCTGCAGTCGGCTTTTATCAAACTTCCACCGAGGTTCCTTGAAGAAACCAAAGCCATCGCGTCTACCGTCCCTCTTACACGACCGATCCCGTATGATGTAGCCCTGTGTCACGATTTCTCCGCCGATGGATTAACAACGGGCCAGGATGCACTCCTATGTCCAAAGCGTCCTAAGTGGAGGTTCGATATGTCGAAGATTGAAGTTGAACACAACGAGGAGGGGGTGTTTAAGAAATGGCTGGCACATGCCGATCAGTTGGTCGAGAAGTGGCAAGCGAATAGGGAACCGGAGTCGCCAAACCCAGACGAGACAGAGAGTCGATACGAGGCAGCACCTCTTGCGCCTCCATCACCTACGTACTTTGAACGTAACCTAGAGGTTTGGAGGCAACTGTGAGTCCCGTATCTCCTTTTCCCCTGAGCCTTGTTTTATGAAAAAGGTCTTTTATAGATGGCGCGTCACCGAGATATCCCAGATTCTTCTTGTCCTTCTGGATTCTCGATGCCCGCTTCTCCACTTCCCACCATCACTTATAGATTACCTTGGTAATCGTAAAATCATCCTCGTTCTCACCAAGGTCGATATTACGGGCCCAGCGCGTATCGCGGCATGGATGAGGTATTTTAAGAACTGTTATCCCGATCTGCGCGTAGTTCAGGTTGAGTCCTATATCGAAAAGGACGCGACAACAGTTCACCAGGGGAAGAGGCAATACGAGCCACATCTCCCGGAGACTTTTCGAGAACGTCTAGTTGAGGCAATTAAGGAAGTACATGCAGAGTTGTTGCAGCCTCCCGAGAAGGTTGCAAACAATCCCGAGCGATTGAAGGCATGGATTCCACCGGTGAAACGAGAGATCGACTGGAATGGTGTTCTGAGCGCCGGTGGTGGTCAAGTAGGAATTGTAGTCGGTGGAGCAGCGGTACCGAGACCCACAGACGAAGAAACTGGTGGCCAAGATTTGGATACCAGTAAAGAACCTGAAGTTCTGACAGTCGGACTCATAGGTACCCCCAATAGTCGCCTCGCCGCGCTCTGCTTTCTGAATCTTCGAAGGCCAGCCGAACGTTGGGAAATCCTCACTATTAAATGCCCTCTTTGGTGCTCGGAGAGTACGGGCGTCCAAGACGCCAGGGAAGGTGAGGAGTCCATCCCTTTTTGAAAGATGTCAATTCGTAACTACATTCACACAGACGAAACACTTCCAAACGTTATACTGGACCCGCGACGTTCGTCTTGTAGACTGTCCTGGTCTCATCGTGCCAAACTACGTGCCTATGGAAACACAGGTATGTTGCAACACCTGCAGAACCTCATGAATAAGCTCTGACAATCCTTAGGTCCTATCTGGGATCTTGCCCATCTCCAAGGTCTCTGCAATCCCAGCATGTATCAATTACGTCTCCAAACTCCTCCCGTTAGAACGGGTTTACAAGCTAAGTCACCCATCCTCTTCAGAATCACCAGTCGAGGATAGGCGGACTTGGAGGGAAGGCATGCAACCATCAAAATCGAAGCCGATACAATGGACGGCAATGGATATTCTTACGGCGTATGCTAATCTTAAAGGTTGGGTGACTGCCAAGGCTGGAAGGCCTGACATCCATCGAGCTGGAAATGCCAGTAAGTCCTGGTGCCTTTTGGGAGGTAATGGCCCAAGTTTACTGATGTATTATAATAAGTTCTTCGCGCACTTGCCGAAGGCCGGATACATTGGGCCTTCTGGCCGTCGGACACTTCACTTGATGTGATAGCAAAGGAAAGCATTGAAACTGACGCCGGTATTTGGATCCCGGGACACGACAACGAAGATGAAGAGAGTGGCAACGAAAGTGAACAAGAGGAAGATGAGGAAGCTGAGAAGGATAGTTCCGAGATATCATTGGATGAAATCGACGAAGAGGAGGGTCTTCCCCCTGTGGCTGGTATTGGAAGGTTTGGTGCCCTACAGATCAACGATGGAGAGAGCGAGGATGGGGAGGACGAGGGGGAAGACGAGGAAGAAGAGTAACATACGGAAGTACCTCGTAGGTTAAGCGGGAATACGTTTCCACCTGCAGGAACTTGAAATCATATGTCACAGGCAGAGAACATATCGATGCTTCTTTATATTTAGCCCGCCTGAAAATATCGGGCAACCCATTCTTATCACTTGACACGTTTTGAACAACCGGCGGTCCGACGTAGGGTCGGGTGCGGCCAAGGGACCCGTCTTGTACCTTGAGCGCATTGTATAAAGTAAGGGAAGGATTACAGCCACAGAGCGTTGAACATCACGAAATGCGTCTCATTGCTTCATTGACCATCACATCTATTCTGAGCCTGACGGTCCATGGCCAAACCGTATACATGGCAGGAGATTCTACCATGGCTCGGGGTGGAGGAGGATCCGGTTCAGATGGTAGGCGAAGGGTCACACAATGAGGAAGGTATGACTCACCAAAGACTATAAGGTTGGGGTCAGTATCTAGGGCAATACCTGACGATTCCAGTCATCAACAACGCTGTTGCCGGCCGATCCTCTAGGTCATACACTGACGAGGGACGTTTCAACACCCTGATTAATACGGTCAAGGGCGGCGACTTTGTTATCATCGAGTTTGGTCACAATGACGGGCTATCTGGGTCCGTTGATAATGGGAGACAGTGTGCCTTCGGAGATGCTTATGACACCACCGCAACAGTAGTCAATTCGGCGTAAGTCCTTCCATACTATCCATCGAGGCAAATGAGTTTAACTGAAGAGCTTCAGAGGACAAACACTCGTGATTCATACCTTCCCATACTATATTCAAAATGCCGTCACTGCGCTCCGGGCCAAAGGCCCGATACCCATCGTCTCCTCACAGACGCCCAGTAGCGGCTGGTCGAATGGACAGATCGTCGCTGGGCCCCGATTTGTCGGGTATGCACAGACCGCAGCCAGCCGCGCGGGAGCCACATATATCGATCACTATGCATTTGTTGCACAGGCGTATAACAGGCTCGGGCAATCGGCAACAACTGCTTTCTATCCTGTCGATCATACGCATACGTCGCCCGAAGGTGCAAATGTTGTTGCCCAGGCTTTCGTGAGAGGGTTGCTGTGCGGAAATAGTGCATTAAAGTCAAAAGTTAATGCTGCTGGCCAGGCCGTCCCCAGTGGGTGGTTTCTTTCTAATGTCCACCTGGATAGTCGGCTAAGATCCTGGTCCAGATGGGTGTTTGTGAATCACATAGGCTTCGAGTCGAGACAGATTCGAGTAA
Organism: Podaxis mareebaensis; assembly: GCA_018524725.1. Classification (NCBI taxonomy): domain Eukaryota; kingdom Fungi; phylum Basidiomycota; class Agaricomycetes; order Agaricales; family Agaricaceae; genus Podaxis; species Podaxis mareebaensis. Next base: position 262,290 of record JAEUWP010000470.1, on the reverse strand, counting down.
CACGAAGCCACAGAGAACATTTATTAACCAGGGGGACAGCAGCAGCTCGAGAAGCCAGTTGTATCATAGTGTCGTAGTGCCAAGGATCGCAGAAGACGGAAATAGACACTGTTTATTCTTGTTTGAGCCTTCTTGAGACGCGTCGCGCGCCTTTGGTTGTAACTTACCATTCCATTTCCTAAGACCAGCAACGACCTCAAGATACACACCCCGATTTACGATGACCGTAAGAAAATACGCTTTGGTTATAAACTTGACGGCCTTCAATCTGATCTTTCTCCTAGGACCTCACATTTTGCTATTTACATATGACTCGCAACGACCTATTACTTCTCGATACAATAGACTCTCCGGAATATATCAAAGGAGATTTTTCCGACGACGGTGCGTTATGACACACTCGCGCATCAGACATCTTAATCAGACCCTAGCAGAGCTTGACATACCCCCGCATCTGGTCCCCCCAAACCCTGACGATTCAGACAGTAAGCTATATAGCAGGGCTATCAAGGTTCCCCAATGACATTCCACCAGTCCTGCCGTCGCAGGTGCACCCTTCATACCCATACGGAAATCCTACCAATATCAAACACCCTGCTGCGCGACCAAGGCCTCCATATGATCCAACTTCTCGCGCTTTGTTTGAAGATATGGGCTATGCGGGTGGGGGCATCAACGGTGCTCTTCGATGGCGAGATCTTGCCCTTGATGAACTCCTGCCTGTGGATGAGGAGAAAGAGGAAGCATTACGAGCCATACAAGCCCGGAAGATGGCTAGTGGCACCTCGGGACATAATCCCCAACCCCAGCAGCATCAGCCTCAGCCTCAGCCCGACCAGACCGCTGAAGAAGAGGATGAGGATGAAGGAGATGAGAATGACGAGAACGACGAGGTTGAAGAGGACGAGGAAGAGGAAAATGAGGAGGAGGATCTTGACGCTGAAGAGGAATGAGGTAGGTCTTCGTCTTTCCGGTGAATTGATCATTGACCTTTCAGAATTGACCATGCCATTGTACTTTCTTTCTTGGTTGTATTTCGGCACCATATGGTTGTGCATGGGCGGCCCGCATCTCGATTGACTGACGTCCCGGTCTTTCATCCATCGTGACCACAAGTAGGTCGTGAGATCGACCCGAGAATGTCATTGGGCGGTCTATTTTCAGCTTGATCCATGTGGCTCTCATGAACGGCGCCCGAAGGTAGCTCTGGAGCTATTTGTGTATCGCGAACAAACTTGCTGAATAAATTCTGGCTTTCCTGACGGTGAAAGTGACCAGTTTCTCCGTTACACCGATCCATAAAATACTGAAACGCGTTCGTTGATGCAAGAAAACTGGACAACATGTTGGCATCACAGATCCTTGGGATATCCCTACTTGTTCTTCCAGCCGCCTCACAGACTGTAAGGCTCGCTGGTGACTCAACCATGGCAGTTGGAGGAGGTGGGAGCGGGACACAGGGTCTGTATCCCACGACTTCGTGGCCCAGAATCTCTTGCTTAATGCACTTATATAGGCTGGGGTGTATTCTTGTCCCAATTCTTGACCATCCCCGTCGTCAACGATGCGGTCGGAGGGGAAAGTGCCAGGTCATATAGCGACCAAGGACTTTTCACCTCTCTCGTCAACAGTGCTCAGAAAGGCGACTATGTTATTATAGAGTTCGGCCATAACGATGGAAGTGCTGGTGCAGTTGACAACGGAAAGCAGGATGCCGTCGGGAATGGATACGATATTACCAGCATCGTTACTGCAGCCAAGTAAGCAGAATATAGTTTACCTCCTTGCCCATACTCTCACGCTCGTTTACAGTGGTACCCAAATCCTAATCCACAGTTTCGCATTCTATATCGAGAACGCCGTGGCTGCTCTCCTCCGGAAAGGCGCCATACCTATCATCTCATCCCAAACCCCAGACAACATCTGGACCAATGGTGCCATTGCAGCTCCCAATAGATTCGTGACGTATGCGCAGAGTATTGGAATTCGGAGGAACATCACCTATGTCAATCATTATGCCTATACTGCTTCTGCCTATAATGCTCTCGGGCAGACGCAGACGACCACGTTTTATCCCAATGACCACCTACATACGAACTCGGCTGGTGCACTCGTCGTTGCGGAAGCATTCGTTCGCGGGTTGCTGTGCGGCAACAATTCCCTCAAGGCGAAAGTTAATTCCGCTGGACAGTCAGTCCCAGGTGTGTCAGTTCAGTGGGTGTATGCCGGACTGAGTTGACGTTATTGGGCCTAGGTCAATGCTTATGAGTAGGTAGGAACGTCGTTGCCTGTTGCCCAAACCTTGAGGCAAGAACACGTTCTGTGTACTATTCTGAAATTTGCTTTGTATCAGCCAGGGAAACTATCTGAGTTTTTGGTTATGGTATTGTGCACATATGCTAGCCAACTAGTATTGGCAGCCCGCAGTTCCTAAAGACCACGTGCATGATGACTGGTACCAGGATGGTTTTAGAGACTCAAACCTCTCGCAGCATAACGCCATAATGAATAACTTATGGGTTCTGCGCAAACGGGGAGGAAGCGTGGCTTCTGAATATGAAGATAAGTATGGTCGGCTATTTTTGGTGAATGGCGTTCATCAGGTCCCTGCACCACTCTACACCTACCTTCCCGCACAAACGACCCCTCTACCAGACTCCTTCACATATCACCCCAGAACCCCCTTTCTATTATAAGTAGATACCACCCTGCCGAGGGGCGTAGATAATCTGCTAGTTCAGTACACGCTCACCGCGTCTTAGCAGTAGGTTTGCCTGTAGCAGTGTAGATATAGTGTTTTCAAACAAACAAACAAAAAAGCGGGCATCACGTGATGGCTTGGCTAGTCCAAGCGCTATTGCATCCCTCACCGCCAATGATTAATGATGCTCAATAATTCCGCCCAATGGTTGACCTTCAGGTCCATAGACGACCACAGCTCTACCCTTCGGCCAGATACACGCTCATCACTTGACTATCATTCTTCGGCAAAGCGCAACGCAAACGGCTTAAGTCACCTGAAGCAAAATGGCCTGCCAACACTCAGCTTGACTCCTTTAAGCACACCTCATGACCACGTCCTCGAGAACATGTATAACCACTCGGGCAAGTCAGAATCCGTGCTACCTCTACCAAGCAAGGTTGATCCTAGTCGCCCACAGCTCGACCGCGGTCATTCCCGAACTGGAGGCCAGCACCACACGAACGCCACTGAAGCAAACCCTTACCAAAATACACGTTCTTTAAATGAACCTGCGAATATTCGGGAGGGTGCCGCCAGTACCACTCCTACTGCTTCCTTTGTCAGCCACACCTTTCCGGTTACCAGACTCTACGACCCATTCGACGGCTCCCCTCTTGGTGTTATTTTACCAGTAACTACGCGCGACGGAGATAGCATGCCCGTACATGTGGAGGGAAGCTCCAATGAAGAACTATGGGCTCATCTGTCACGAGTCCTCGATCTTCAGAACCAGATTGCTCGGATGCATGTAGACATGGAGGGTGTTGGCCTCGGCAAGCAGGCTGACGGCAAAGGGAAAGGGCCGTTGGGCGGTACACCAAGGGCTACAGGACTCACACGTACGAGAACGGCCAGTACAAGCTCTGTTCCTGGCGCCGACATCGGAGACGAAGAAGGTGTGGGGGTCGTGGACGAGGAGGCCGAGAAACTGAAGGCCAGGGAAAGGGAGTTCAAGAATTTGGCGACTCAATTCGAAGGCAGAAAAGAGGCAATTAATAAGATGATGGGCAAAGTCAGCAATCCTTCAGTTCCGCCTGGACGTACACAGTACTTACCCGCAGTTGTACCCCAGCTAGATGATCTCTCCAAAGCACTCACAGAGTTCCACTCCCTTCAAGTTCCCAAGATTGAGTTTCCGAGTTCATCCCGTAACGATTCCCTCGGTTTCAACATCAACGACCAAATTCAAGCGCCTTTCATCGTTCCGTCAGATGATTCTCTTTCACCGACCAGACCAACAGAGTCTAACATTCGGTCTTCCACAATGCCCATGCCCGCTCCCACCCCTTATCCCGAACCGCCTTCCCTCGGCGTTGAACCGAATATATCCTCCAATTCCACAGCAAGCACACAACTTCTGTCGGCATCTTTGGGCCGTAAAGGACCCGTTCCCACCGTGATCCTGGATTCGATAGGACCTGACTCCCAGACCCATGTGCTCGACAGCCCAGCGTCTACCATTAGCCTCAAGTTGCCTCAGTAGGCCAATGATCAATGATAGCTGCAAGTGATCGCACTCAAACTTACCGCGCACCCCGGAGCCCGAAGCCTCACGGCAGGTTTCGCGAAGTGATCGGGCGCAGGTAGCTATCATTGTGTGATCTTGCACACGCGTGCAGTGCGTTCGCATCCACCATTACGTGGGGGGATCGGGTTGGCCTGCTAGAATTAGACTGCCTTCATGATGATACATATCCTGAATATTCAGTTATCTCACTCTCCTTAAACTTCCCGCGACAAGCGATCCTCGCCTCACCTTCCTTGTCTTTAGCAAATCCTTCAGGATTCGACCTATTCTCCAAATTTAAGATTTACATCCTTGGACGTAGGTAGAGAAAATGCCAACACTTGCGACTATAAGTGCCCAAAATATCCCATCACTATAATATCATGGACATGTATGATCACCTTGACCGTTGTCAAGTTTTTCAGGGACCACTCCTATGCCTTTACCTTCACATAAATCTCCATATTTGGGGTATATATTACCACGGTAGTAAGCAGTTCTGTGAATGTGTTACCCAGACTCCTTCCCACTCATGTTGGACACACTTAAATAATACGCTTTTTCCCGAAGTTTCACCGCCCGCGTGACTGGGAAGGAGTCTGACACTACCCCTGAAATCAACTTCTACCATCTATTTCAGATATCACTAATTGTGTGTGTGACCAGACCGTAAATACAGTCGCACCCGGTTGTTCCCAACCCAATATTAGTCTTATTTCGCAAGAGAAGGACCACCTGAAACTGATGCATGCGCTGTCCCCGGGTAGTGCAGAAAATTTGGCTTGTTGAGATATATATTCTCACTACACATACAGGAATAGGCCTTGTTGCCCCTCTTTACGACGCTGTCCTCGCTCCGTATCTGTTTGGATTATCGCTTCTTTGTGGAAGAATGTCAGCGCGTACGTTGGCACTGGCCGCTGGATTACTGGTCACCATGATGTTTGCTGGCCTCGTGCCAACTGCGCATGCGGAAACATACGACATGGTGAAAGAATACTCAGGCCCGAATTTTTTCAATGATTGGACGTTCTATGACCACTGTACGTGTACTTGTCTAGCTTTCAAGATGGGACCTTACTCCTCACATGTCAACCTTTAGTTGATAACTTGACAAACGGTGATGCCATGTGAGCCGACCCTATGACTCTCTGGTACAAAGAGGTTTCGTTGCTCACCAAACTGGGTCGACAGGTTTGTTGGTGCAGCCGAAGCAAAGAGTGCCAAACTTGCATTTGTTGACCCTGCGACAAACCATGCTATCATCAGAGTCGATAACACCACGAAAGTTGAATCCCAGCAGAAGAGGAATACGGTACGGATACAGACCAACGATATGTTTGGCATCGGAAGCTTGTGGACTGTGGATTTGTTTCATGTACCCTATGGGGTGAGTGCCATTGTCGGACATATGCGAGGAGCCTTGCTGTTAATCATAACCTTTGCCGATTCAGTGCTCCGTCTGGCCCGCATTTTGGTCTCATTCACCTAATTGGCCGAACGGAGGGTAAGCCCTGCATTGGTGTGTCGACGAGTGATCTAGTAATGTCTACCACATAGGGAAATTGACACTTTTGAAGGCGTTAACCTCCAGCCACGCAATCAAATGGGCCTCCACACCCTCCCAGGTTGCAAGCAGACCTCTCCGAACCAGTCTACGAACTCCACTTTTGTTCCTAATACGGACTGTTCGTACCTGACAAACAACAACCAAGGGTGTATCGTTTTAGATCCTGATACTACTTCATATGGAGCTGAATTCGCCAAAGCTGGGGGAGGAGTTTGGATCACTGAGTTTGCTGAGAGTGGCATTTCGTGCGTCTCGGACTTCACCCCCTGACTGGAAGCTCGGTGTCCAACTTGCTTTGTAGGATCTGGTTCATACCCCGGGCGAAGATCCCCGACGCTATCTCCTCCAACTCTAGCAAAATCGACACATCGACCCTCGGCACACCCGTGGCAAACTGGCCAACTGGAGGCTGCGATATGAACACTTTCTTTGGTCCTCAGAATGTCATCTTCGACATCACTCTTTGCGGAGGTACGTACGTTCAATCAGTCCCTTTACCCTGCCCTTCACGAATACCTCAATGCCACAGATTTTGCTAAACCACCCGAGATTTTCTCACAAACCTGCCCTGGCGTATGCTACGAAGACTGGGTGGTCGGCAACGGCTCTCACTACGCCACAGCTTATTTTGAGATCGCGTCTATGCGTGTGTTCAGTAAGACTGGCACTAACACGATCATCAGTCCAGGAAAATCTACATCAGCTTCGGCCTTGACGGCTCCTTCAAATGGGGTGCTGACGTATGCAGCCAGTTTGATTAGTCTGGGTTTTGCTAGTTGGTTATCTCTGTGGTGAGGAGTTTCGCTATAAATAGACGAGATATGTCATATCGACGATTGGACACACTCCTTACATTGGATTGTTACCCTTGTGAAAGGACATCACAGCGTTTGCTGCCCTACATGATCTATACTCCACCTAGTTGTCCAGCTATAAGCGGGGAATTTATCCCAGCCATCAGGTCGTTGGAGTCTTGATGTGAGCTCAGTTTCGAGAACCATCACTTGCGGCCTCGTGTATCAATCCACTTGGACTCCTTCCGCTCCTCAGAGATGCATATAGATATGGATACACGCTTGCTCTATTTAGAATGTGAGGACCACAAGATTATTAACCATCTCGCTTGTGTGAATGTTCACTCGAGGATACCACTCCAACAAAACGGAAATCGTTCTCCGAGGATAAAAACAAACGAAACAAGGAAGAAGATACTACTTACTTCGAGCCGAAATGAAGTGTTACTCTAAACATGGAACATACACGCCCTGGGGTACCTCCAGTTATTCTATTATTGCTTCACAGTGGACACTGTGGAAAATGTTTTTGAATCGGGCAACACCCCAGAATAAACCATGCGTGCGCAAGATAGGGAACAGCATATGATATTAGTGCAAGTTTCGCAGCCGAGACGCTTTCGTTATATTGCTCGATTGCGTCAAGGGGCTATGTCTTCACCACATTGGGGTGCTTGCGAATCAATTAAATCTTCAAGTCTACATCCGGGCTTCGGTTATGACAGCTCAAGATGGCGACATGCCTTCGCCCGAATGGTCCCAACAACAGGCGAAGTCATGTGCAATTGCGTATTACTTAATGGCGCCAAGGGTGGATTCTTATTTTCTTGGATGTCAACTCAATCGGAAGAGCGGGGTCAATGACGACAAGCCCGGGAATGCACTCCTGCAGATAGCTCGGAATGAGACCCCTGAAGGCCTGAATAGAAGGATCCGGAGAGGAAAGATGCAACAAATGGTGGGAAGGTTCAGCTCCAGGCAACGAGGCGAGCGCCGCAGTGATCCACCAAGGACCTCTGATTTTTGGAGGACCAGGTCCATCGGAGCGAGTTTTGGGTTTCGCCAGAAGCGAGAAGCTGGCGATGAGGGTTTTGAGCCAAGAAAATCCGTGATGGCAGGGAGGTCTATTGGAGCAGCAAATAAGACGGACAGGAGTGCGCCGTGCTGTATACGAAAGATAACGCATAGATTAGCCGCTGGTTGACGTCAAATGATTGGAAAGAGTTGAGGATATCTAAGTTGATGCAACACAATAGAGGAAACAAGTGATGACGTCGATGATGCGCAGTTCAAACACAAACCGCCCTCAACATCAACGATCAACGCTGTGCGTGGACGCGTGCAGGCCTCGAGGCTGCTTATTTTTCTCATCTTAGTTCATTTCAGGGTATATAGCCAGCCCCTGCCCGACATCATTACCATCAAATCCTAGCATGCCGACGTCGAATCTTCTTGGTCTGCCTCCTATCTCTCCAGAACTCAAGCCCATCGTCCCTTTCCTCCAGCGTGCGGAGGAACTCAAGAAACAAGAACCCATCGTTGCATACTGGTGTATGTCTTGCTCTCAGCTTGCGCCTTCAGGTTATATCTGACCTAATCGTTCAGGTGCGTATTATGCTGCCCAGGTCGGCATTAGTTTGAAAGCCCGCGACAATGCTTCGCGTGATGTCCTCCTCAACCTCCTCGGAGTTCTTGAGAATATGAAGAAAGAAATCGGGAATGTGGATGCAATTGAGATTGAAGCCGCCAGTGCTGCATATGTGGAAAACTTTGCCTTGAAGATTTTTCACAGCGCAGACAACGAGGATCGGAAAGGTGTTGCTACACGGTTAGTATGGCGCAGGATCTGTGTATTCATGCATTGACGCTTTTGTGCAGGACAACAGCCAAGAAGTTCCTCGCGGCTTCTAATTTCCTAGAAGTTCTCAAAACTTTCCCGAAAGCTGAGGTGTCAGAAACTGTACGTCTTTTCTCTTCAGCTTGTTCAACAATCCCCTTGACACACCCATGCAGAACGAGGAGAAGATTAGATATGCTAAATGGAAGGCTGCGGATATTGCTAAAGCTCTACGCGAGGGACGCAGGCCAGCACCGGGTCCAGCGAACCAAGAGCAGGATTTCCTGCCATCACAAGGGCAACCATTGTCCATCGAAAACGCGACAGCCTCATCTCTAGACCAATTTGGTGCCATACATCTCAACTCCCAGTCTTCTGTTCGTCTCCCTTCTCCGCCGACCAACTCGCATGATACCTCGTATGGCACCCCTCCCAAGAGTACGCGAGGCCACCACCGTAGTGGAAGTGATAGTAGCACACATTCTGGGTCAGGATCATCGAAGCCTAAGAAAGCCTGGGTGTCAGAAGAACTGGAGGGGAAAGCCACACCTTCATCTTCTCCTCCCCGCCCGAGCGCGATGAAATCACCGGGAAGAGAGTCAAGTCCGGAAGGCAAGAAGAAGGTACACTTTAGCTCCTCTGCAGAAGTCGTGCCACCACCTGCACCACCACTTCCGCCCAAAGCACCTAGCCCATCGGAAGTCTATCAAGGACCTCCAAGTATATACGCACCGCACCCAGAGAACCCGACACCCTCGCCGCCTTCAATACCACCGCCTGGTAGTTCCCCTCCCCGAAGCTACAATATTGCTCCTCCACCCGCCTCGCACTCCCCACCACGCACGAATATTTATGCCCCTCCAACCCAATCCCCGAATTACGGTTACTCTTCGTCGCCACCGAAACCACATCCACCTGCACCGATTTCACCCCCGTCAGTTACCCCACCACGATCCGTTGAATTGACACCTAGCCTAGTCGCGAAGGTGCAGAAACATTGTCGATTTGCAATCAGCTCCTTAGATTATGAGGACGCAGAGCAAGCCAAGAAAGAGCTTCGAACCGCCTTGGCTCTGCTTGGTGGACTTTGAGTGACCTTCACGGGAAGGTAGTCCCTTGAATATTTTTGCATTTTGGGACGATGATGTTCATGACATTATCTTTTTTGGTCTTCTTTCATATTGAGTTATTTCCTTTTTTGACTCTCACCTTTGCATATTGTTATGTTCGTTATATGCTTTTCATGAAAGACATTTGTCGAACCAAGCCTTTGACAACACAACAAAGATGTTCGACAGGGAAAGAATAACGGAGGGAGGTCTTTTTTGATCCGCTTATCTGATGTTCCCACGGAATGTATATTAGCAGCCCAATAGGCGCTATGAAATTAACCTCATCCCTCATTGATCATTTAGGTCCTAAGTCAGGCCATCATCATTCACCGCGACCGCCAGGCCATAAACCACTTCCAACATTGAAACTCAATTGTAACTTTCATTCAGCGTCAGCCTAGCGCCAGAAATGCTCGCCTAGGGTGATCGATCAGCCTCGTGGCATCTTCGCATTAGCCTCTCCTCCGACGTTAGCGTCCGTCATCGGCGGTTCCCCTACTAGAATCCTGCTGGATGTCAGATTCTTTTTCCATGCGGCATAGCATTAAAATGCGCTGTATAAATGTCAGGCTATCTGCATAAGGTGTTAATAATTTCCCCCGAGCCAGTGCCCTAGCCCTGACCTGGCCACCCTTTCCCGTGTTGCTTCGAACCCCTTGAGACTATTACGGGCACCTAGTATGCGCTTTATTTTCCACTTCTCACCGCCTTTTCTCGCCTTCGCCTTCTTTATATGCCCAGTAGATCCGGTGGCTGCGAGGACTCGAGGTTCTCCTTATCATAGTGTCGGTTCTGATACCAACCCGACACAGAGCGATGCTGCCCAGCCCATACCTTGTATGTCTTTCCAAATATAACGTGATCCTGTGCAGTATTGAGTTTGTTGGTAACCAAAAAGGCGGATCGGAGACCGAGGTGAGTTGTCAAATCCATGTTTGTACCTCGTCGAATTTTGCTCACATCCTACGTTCTGGAACTTCTTGCATTTTCATCTTTATGCGCATTAGCAGTGTAAGTATGGCAACGGTTCATTAGATACAGTGTGACTGAAAGATGCCAATGATTCGGAACATCGAAGGCCCGTCTGGATTACAATGCTGCAAAGGCAGGAATGGACCAATGTAAGTAAGGGTGTCTCATAAACTGGAAATGGGCTTACCACGCTCGCGTAGCTGCGTTCGGCTACCACCCCGCGCTGTCTGTTGAAGGGATAGATAGCAGAGTCCCACTTCCACGTGCCACTCAACACACGAATCTATCGGAGAATACTCTCTTATTTCGAATGCCGTCGTATATATCTATCTTTGATGTACAGTTGGCCTAAGTCTGGTCTTGTGCCATGGCGACGGTCTTCAGCTTCGTCCGTGGTTCCAATTATCGTATTTTGGATCTTTGTTCCCAGAGTGAGTGCTTGTAATGGAAGCTCCAGAAGCACACTGCACGATTTGGCGCCTACGGGCGTCAAATCACAATAGATGCTCATTCTGATTGAACAAAACTTGGGGGCGCGGCTACTCGGACACGAGGCAAGCTCGTGCCTGGGTTCGTGTTCACATCAGGCGCAAGTATGTCCAAATCACTTCGCTGCTGCCGAACACCGGAATTTGGAGGCGATGCGGTCGCCTCAACGCCTTTGGCACCCACAGTCCCCGTGGTGTGGCATAGTAGTCCAGGTGTGACGATCGTGGCCTGCTATTGATCCTCTTAGAATGAGGGTGAAAGCGGTGCGCCGGAGCCACCAGATGAGCATGTAAATGTTGGCTACCCAAGTGAAGATGCTGTTTTCTGGCCGGGGCGCTGCTCAGTCGCTGAACAACCCCGAGGATTTTCTCCGAGGTCATATCTTAGCAATTTACGTTCCCTTCTGTGCCCGTCGATGTTTCTTCACAAGCGCGACGCCGAAATGGGTTGGTGAAGGACCCCAGGAACCTCGTTCACTCCCCCGCAGAGTACGGGAGAAGTGTTGAAGGAAGAGTAAGGTTTGTCCCTCCTGTTCCATTTGTTCGTAGATTTGGTGATTTTAGTTCTTCGTAGCGAATTCGGTCGTCTCGGTCCCCATAAGGATAAATGGCAGCAGCGAGCGGTTTTCCCCTCCCCATACGCAGAAGAAGGCGGGTACCCTGGAGGTTCTAAACTCCGGTGAGGCGACTTGGATAGAATGCGGCAGGACTATGATTTGAGTCATTTTGTGTTCACGAGAATCCGCAGTACGCCGTTACCGAGTCATGGCCCCCAAAGTCCCTAGAGACTGCTCATAACCGTCGGTTTTAGAATCGTTGTCAACTGCCTCGTTCCTGTGTTACATGGAAAAGATCTGAGAATTTGGTGCACCAAGTCCGTTGGAGCTGATGTGAGGACATCCTGTGCAACTTTTCCCCATTGTCCGTCAGGGAAGGGTTCCCGAGTCCAGTTTTGCCGTAACCCGAATCTCGGGGGTGTATTTGCTTTGATCATATGGAAGGCTCTCGTACGAGCTGTCCTGAACAGTGGTGCCGCTGCCTACGCCAATGTTGTCTCCATCGACAATCTAGAGCTTCCTTTCCTCTGATGTGAGTCATTTCAGAGGATCCAAGATCTAAGGGGACAGACCTTTCTCTTTCTGAAGTAGTAGTAGGGTGAGGTTTGTGGTCGTTGCCTTGGTTCATTATTCATAATATGATGGTCAAGACGGGTTCAGAGTCTGTAAATGGCAGTAGGTCTTGCGAAGAGAACCGGGAAAAATATTTAGATAGGAAGAAAAAAATACCCCCAATAGACAGTGTAACTTACATATTCGAAGTGAAACCTGAGCAGGAGCCAATCGTCACTCATCCTGGAACAGTCCCTCAAGAAGCGCCGTCGGAGCGCCCATCTGCGACCGTATCGACCAATACTCGAATGTGCCAGTGTTCCAGTGTCTAGTGCTCAAGGAGTTTGAAATTAACCGCGCGCGTTCCGCCTCCGTCGAAAGAGATGAAAGAGATACTTAGGTCCTTCCTTTGGTTGTTCCAAAGTGACGTGATGACTGAACACGGCCCGCTCAGAGTCTGCACGAGTCAATACTGCTTTTGATTCAAACGTGCGCCGTGATGCCCCAAAATCGATTTCAGCTCAGCAGCAGCCCGTGCAGACGTATTTGACATCAGCGGTAAGAAGAGTGTTATGGCACGATGAACCGGGGCTGTGAGTCAAAGGAAGCTCGGCTGATCGAGATGAACTGGATCCTGGGCCTTAACATGAGCGTTCGAAAGGGAATGATTTGGGCTTGACTGTTACGGGTCTCGAGTAGGTACAGATCACTTTCGATTATGAGCGCTTGTGAGCAGCGATAGGATGCAGTTTTTGTTGAAGTTACAGAAATGGAATGATGCAGGAATGACGGCAACCCGGATTGATTGGTCACATGTGGTCCTGAAAAAGTCGCTCAGAGTCGGTGCGTCAAATTCAAGCTTTCAAGCCCAGGGCCAGCGAAGACTGTTTGTCATCGATAATTGTCCATAATTTGGAATAATTGTCCGTAATTAATCGTTTCAGTACTGGAATCCGCAGAGGAGGCAGGGATTATAAATACACGAAGCCAACTAAAGCTACAAATAGCGTGTGGGGGAGGGCATCATCATCCGCCCGTTAATTGTGGATCATGATCTATGATTCATTCGAAACCGTGGTAGGGTCCTTCCAACGATCGATGTCCTTTACCAATGACCAAGCTCGACTTTCTTCTGATCAAAACCCAACTCCAGCCAGTGTCCCGCGCTCAAGTGTTGCTCACTGCACAATGCTTCACCACCGGGACCAGTGAAACCAACACGTTGATACACCTTTCGTGCCGGGTTCGCACGTCCTACGTAGAGTACGACAGCATCTTTGTTGCGTTTGTGGAGTAGACTAGTAAAGGATCAGCTAAGATACGACGAGGCAATGTGAGAAGACTCACGTCTTGGTAACATGGCGTACCAGACGTTCGGCACAGCGCTTACCGCGCCAGTTCGGGTTCGTATAAACTTTCGTTATCGCAGAGACGTTGGCGCTTTCACGTGTGACGGCGACGATAGATGCAACTTCTTCCATTGCGCCCGGACGGTTGATTGTATGAACCCAAACTTGCTTGTTGTTTATTAAAAACTCTGCCTCCTTGCGAGCCTCTGGGTAGGTCTGACCAAAAGGCGGCTGAAAGAGGTATGTGAGCATACGTTCACGGAAAAGCAGGGATTGTTTTTGCGTACCGATGTCAAGGCAAAATCATAGCACAACTGCGCTACGGGATCCAAGTCCTTCTCGACCGCGAGCCTCAGGTCATATGTTGTTTCACCAAGGATGGTGAACTGCTTGTTTCTGAAACTCTGCTTGGTACAGCGTGCATATGTTGCCGAGTAGTAGGGCTCGGGTTCAGGTGCGATACCCGTTTTAGCCGTCCAGATCTCGGCAAAGGCAGTAGTTATTGGGGCAACGGCAAACACAGAAAACACCCTAGATACACCAGACGCGCCAGGTTTAGTGAGCTCGTCATAGAGTGCATTTACCAGTCTCCGTAATCGGGGAATGAGGAAGTCTGGGTTTGAGAGTGTCGCGATGGGAAGGGAGGAAGCGATGAAGATGGGTAATTTGTGGCCGTGCGAGCTTTCGCTGCAGGCTAGGACGAGGTCGGGCACTTCGTTTTGAACGCCAGAGTCGCAAACGATCCAAAAAGTATCATTTCCGAAGGAGCCGTCAAACTCTTGTTTGACTGCTTGGGCCATCTGTGGATACATGATATTGAATTCCTCCTGGGAACCCTTGAAGGCCGACCAGTGCGCATTGAGCAGAGGAATGGCAGAGGTAAACACCCGAGTGACGATTTGAGTAGTAGTAGCGGGCATGTCAGAATTATCCGAGAGGGCAGGGAACTGTGAGGATCGTCTGGACCATACTTCTTCGTTATACTGCTTATAAGATTTTTTACGCCACGGCGTTCATCCATATGCGGAGATGGCTCGAAGGAGGCGCAGCTGAACATGAGCATCTTGCTATTGAACCAGGGAAACACGCTGTTGAGTCCTGTAGATCTTTGGATGAGGTAACGTAGTCACAATAGGGGGTTTCGGAGTACTGTGGAAAGAGTTATGACTTAGTTTGACACAGCCAGACCCTCAAGCGCCGGTCGCCATAGTATGGTAGGCGCTTAATATTAATAATGGAGGCGTGCGAAGTTAGTCGAATATGGTGTTGCATTTGATTACCGAGTCCGACACATCTCCAGCATTTTTCATTCACATAATCGGTGTGGACTCCTTGCATCTTCAGTGCTATTATGTATATGGCTCGGGAAAATATTGTCAAAGCTCATAGCCACCGCTCCCAACGTGCGAAGCTCCGAGATAGCGGGGACCGGAAAATTGTGTTCAAAGGTGTGCTGGACAACCCCCATAGGGTACCGTGGTGATTGTGGTTGTGCCTTTAACCTTGGAAGAGAAAGTAATGAACGGTATTTTCTTAGGCCCTCCGTACCTCCAAATGTTCAGAATTCCATTCTGGCCCATCTCCTAGATCTCTTAGATGGTGTCGCCGAGTATCACCAGAAGTGTTGTGCGAATACCAGAGCACGGAAAAGGCGTTTGGAAGTCATCAATGGCCCGCAATATCGAGATGCTGAGGGTCGGACGACGGGCGGAAATATGGATGTTGTTGACCGAGGACTATCTTCCGAGATACAGACAGATCCCTTGGCACTCCCTGATACCGCGGATGGACCGGAACCTCCCTTGATCCTGAAATCCTTGATATGTGGTATCAATGCAGTCACGAAGCAATTAGAAGCTCAGATCGAGTACTCCCGGCCTAAAATCGTTCTTAAATCTACCGATGATATCGAACACATCGAGGAGCACAAACCCATAATCAGATACCTCTTCGTCTGTCGAGCAGACGTAGATCCGCCCGTGCTCATTGATCATCTTCCTCATCTTGTTGCGACATACAACGCATTACGGCAATCGGATCTACCTCCAACTATCTTGGTACCTTTACCAAAGGGAGCAGAAGCACCGCTTGCTCAGGCGATGGGTGTCAGAAGGCTGGCCGCTCTCGCGATTGATGTAAATCTCCATTTTTCACCGGAAGTTGGTGGCTGATCTCCTTTCCTCTTGTTGGTTTTTTGCAGTCCAGTTCGGTGGCCGCAAGTGGACGACTAGCAACAGCAAGTACGATACCGCTTGTCACAGCCCCTTGGTTTTCTTCGCAGCCCGGCAGATCTTATGTCCAAACCCATATCAAACAACTCCGAACGACAGCCCCTCGAGATATGAAGGCAGCCAAAGAGGCAAGAATGCGAGGAAAAATCATGGCAAAAACACGCCGCACACCGCAAGGAAAACCAGGGGCAGTGTCTACGAAGTAATACAGTCAACTTGGACAAGTCGTTTTAGAATAATACTAAGTATTTGAGACTTATTGCCGAAATCGTGCACGAGTCAAGATTAAGGGTCATCCTCGTGTAGTTGAAGAATTTATCACACCCACACTGCAAAAGCTCATTACACAGCTCTCCGGAGCTTGTGCTCAACAGCCTAGCCACTCATGTGCGTTGTGTGGAACTGGGTGGTGCGAAGGGCAACGCATGAAAACATATTATTTGTTGTATACTTATTCTGTTGGCGCAGCCGGCGATACTGCTTTTGCGTGACGAACGCGTGTTGTCACATTCAATGGCGTGCTGCCAAATTTGATTAATGGTCCCCTGATATCCCTCGATATGCTCGTCGCCATAGTAGGACCCAGATTTTCTGGAAAGTCCGCCATAGAACGTTACCTTGTCTCAAACAAAGGTTTTGTCTCCCTCCGTCTCAACTCCAATACCTCGGAGGGTAGGGATGGCGAGACAGATTTCGAGGTACGTTTTGTCTCTCGTTGCTAACCGCGCCATACGACACGCGGCATCTCATAAGGCAAGCAATAGGGCAACAAGATCCTCTCGTCATGGTCCAACTCCCCCGTTTTATCGCGCAAAGAGCTCAGCCAGTTCCCGACGCCACCTGTCAGAGCGGTGTCCAAGCACCTCTCGTTTCTCTCCATGAGCCCACTCACATCGCATGCGCCATGGGCTGAGGACTCGCCTGAACCACTAAGCTTTACCAGCCCTGCTGCTATGCTGGATTACGTCACTCTCAACTGGAAAGATAACTTCGTCACTGTCGATCTCTGTTCGCGCGACTTAGTAGAGAAATTCGTCAGACGGCCTTTCTTCTTGCTCATTAGCGTCGATGCCCCGCTCCTGGTTCGCTATTCTCGGTCCCAGAGGTATGTGGTGTGTCAATTGCTGCCCCAATTTCTGGACAACTGAGCCATTTGGTTTCCTAGACATCAGGACCAATCCCTTGTGGAATTCCTACGAGAGGACGATGAAGTCGTTTTCGGGACCAACGAAAGCGGATCAGATGGCCCATCGTCGCTACGCAGAATTCGGGACCTGATCGACATCCACATCAACAATAACTTTAATGATCTCTCAGGGCTTCATGCTCATCTTGAAGGCCTGAACCTCTTGGACCCACAACACTTACGACCGAGCTGGGACGCATATTTCATGGTAGGGCTACTCTGAGTCAGAACCTCTCTATGATGGGGTTGAACAAGAAGCTTTAGACTTTAGCCTCTTTGGCCTCCCGACGGTCAAACTGTATGAAGCGTCGGGTTGGCGCCGTTCTTGTCAGAGATAATCGGATCTTGGCTACAGGGTAAGGCACCGAGGCAGTGCGCCACGGACGGAGATCTTCGCTGATGCAGCATTGTTGATGTCAGATACAATGGCACGCCTCGAGGATTGCGAAACTGCAACGAGGGCGGGTGTAATCGCTGCAACGGTGCATCGCCTTCAATCCCCTCCCCAGAGGAATGTGTTTGCCTCCATGCGGAGGAGAACGCGCTCCTTGAAGCTGGCCGGGAGCGTGTGGGATCAAATGCAGTGCTTTACTGCAATACGTCAGTCTTTAATCTCATCTAGATCCCCGTCATTCACGGTGACTGAATCTTTACATTAACAGGTGTCCATGCCTGAAATGTACTGTCAAGATAATCCAGACGGGGATTAAGACCGTCGTATACAACTTGAGCTACAAGGTGTACGTTCAAGTTTATTCGTTCCCGAAACAATATAATAGCATTTTTGACCTTGCTTTTGTCCAGGGACGACGCCTCTGCATCGCTATTCCAACAAGCAGGAGTAGAGCTCCGACGGTTTGACCCAAATCAGAGGCTTCGCCTTGCAACCGCGGGCGATAACCTGGAGACACGGACGCTTCTCTTATCACCTGCTGCACATCCAGAACTATGAATATTACTGTTGCTACGAAATTCCATACCTACTGACAAGATCTACTTAGCGGATGTAATACCCAGTATAATTTGAGCATTATCCGCGATATCCCACTTTTCATTGTACAGAAATGCCACAACGGGGTGATCTCGTGTATACGTCGCAGTCAATACAAGCCAGGCTGCATCTGCGTTTTGCGTCATAGCCGCTTTATACAACTTCCTCGCGCATTGCTGCAGTTCAGGATGTGCAGTCCGACTCAAGAATCGACGGAATAGAACCAGGACATCCCAGAAGGAACGTTCATGCGGGCGAACGTCTTGCAACGCCGAGGTCATAGTGTTCAAGAGCGCACGATATAACCTGTGAGAGTGCGTGTAGGCGGACTCGGTGCCAATAGTGCCTTCGCCTCCCCGAACGAGTGCGCTAGTCGCGTCCGCAGATTGCACGCGCGACAAAAGATTCCTGAACTTTGGCCAAACGTCATCCCAAATCCTCCTGAACATGAACTCTCCCATGTACATCGAAAGCGCTTCAATCAGAGATGCAGCAGCACTAACGACAAAAGTCTCCTGGTCATTTAGCCGATTCAGGATGAACGGCCAAGCGGAGTGGATGGCTGGCATAAGGGCGGATGAAGAGAGGTTCGGGACTGAAGAGGCCAAGAGTGCAAGGATTCGAGCGCGAATGACAGGAGAGCCATGCGTGAGGAAGTAGATTGAACGAGAAACGATTTGTTTTGTGAGGACTTGTGTTGGCGTAGGAGGGGGTTCATCACTTGGGTTGGCTGCGTTCACCATGGCTTCTTTCTCTTCCTCTTTGATTTTCTCCTCGTCTTGTTCTTCCTCGCCCCATGCTCGGCGAGGTGCGGGTCCGTAGTCCATCTTCTCTTCAGCGTCTGCATTGGGCTCGTGGCGTTTGCGATACCACTCAAAGAAACTCGAGAGGTCGGGCAGTTGGGCGTATGGAGTGTATGGAGGTTCTTTCTCATGTTTTAGCTCCGTCGATGCGTCGTTCTTGAGCACTTTTGTGACTTCCACGAGAACGCTAACGAGCCCCTCAACCAGAATGTCATAGCCATGGAACTCGTCAAGTCGATCGAAACATTCTTCCACGACGTCTCCTGCCCTCTCCACAACGTCACTACCAACTAATCGTACAAGCATGACGAGCACTTGCGTCGCATCAACGTCCAGCCATCGACGTGTGAGTCTGCGCGATATCCCATCAAGCGCGTAGTCGAAATTTGACAAGAGAAGGTTGGCGGGGGAGGCATAGGATGAGACGACGGTCATGAACTGTAGACTAGCATAGGCGGTCGATGAAAGAAACGGAACTTGTGAAACAAGGGAATGTAGGACTGGATAAAGGATATGGATGAATAGTGAAGAGGACCGTGATTGAAGAATTCCGACGCAGACGGATATAACTTGTAGTGTAAGAGCACGATGGTTCACTGGTTGGTCTGAGGTCTCCGTTATCGTTACGGGGGATGACCTAATGATCTTGAGATTCTCGTGTAATGGCTGGAGACCACTCCTGCGTTCGATCATTAACGTGTCAGTCAAGTCTTGGACAGTGTCTTTCGGTGGTGCAGGTTCGTGGATATTGTCAATTTGCTGATCCCATATTTCAGGAAGAGTTCTCGCGAAGGATCGGGCCAATTTTTCCAATCGTCTCGTAGTCTTTGGCGTGATACGATTGATACTATCCTCGGAAGATAGGTTGATGCTGGAAATGCCTTCCAGAAGACGACATGCACACCACATCGCAGCCACAGCATTCCTCCCAATCCCAGCCTTACCGATCCCAACAAACCATTCTACCGAATACAAGCAATTTTCGCCGCCTGCGATTCCAAGGGCTCGGAACATCCGTTCAATAGATTGGAGAGTATCATTTCTCATATTCTTCAACTGAAGCCCTGGGAAAGCAATGAGCTGTGGATTGTCTGGATCGTTCTCGAGCATGAGCTGCTCTGTGGAAGTTTGGACAACAGTGACTGGCGCCTCCGAAAACTGGAATACTGATAGCAGGCTCCAACCCCACTTTTCGATACCACCGCTTGGCCCTAGGAGTTTTCCGATGCCTTTGGAAATTGCAGGCGTAGAAGTGGTTGTTGAGCCCTCGGCAGAGGAAGCCAACTTGCAAACGGCTTCTATTAGACCAGCCAAGTGTTGCACCTTGCTCTCTTCTTGAATGGAGACAAGACGAGGGAGAGCTGAAAGATATTCGTTCGTATTTCGCATCAAGGTCTGCAGCAGGACTGCTTGTGACTTGCATGCGTCAGAAACCAGAAACGTGAGGTGTGAACGCGCTTCCGACGAGACTGAATCGAAAGAGGAATTAGATATGGAGAGGAGGAACGCGAGTAGGAGAGGTTGGGTCTGTGGTAGGGTTTGCGGCGTCATTTCGAGAACATGCCTCGAGAAGGATGCTAATGCGCAAATGGCGATGGGACTTGGGTGTCTGGTTAAACTGTTGAGGTTGTTGATAGCAATGTGTAGTTGTGAAGTCGTCCCTTTCAACCATGACGGTGTCCTCTTTGTGGGAGACGGTGAATCTATCCTCCCCGACGATGACTCGGAAACTGACGGAGTTACGAGCTCTGCGAGGTTTTCCAGGTCATCAACACTACGTAGAGCACCCTCTTTGATACAAATATCGTCACCAACAGTCCGGACGATAGCGATTTGCATGACCTGGAGGGACGCCGCTACAATTTCGCCATTCGCCCACTGTCTTTCTAACTTCGTGCCGAGTGCCACTTTTGATAGCGAGCTGATGACTCCAGGAAGAATCATAGGAAACACCTGATCAGGAGTGTAGAATTCCAACAGCAGCCGGAGAACTCTGAGCGATGTCTTCTGGAGAGGGTAGGAGCGAGATTCTGAGATTGTGATCACAGCGTTAATGGTCTGCCCAAGGATAGGGGTGAACTTGGGCGAGTAAGCGTGATTTCTGAAATCGGCCAGACGGGCGTTCGCCTGTTGGGCTTCCACGCCGGACGAGGACTCTGATTCGCGCTCTCGAAGCAGGCTGTACAAACATTGGGCAGCAGCCTCTTTCACCTCATCGTCCCGCTCTCTTCCCTTTCCCTTGTTCGCCATTCCACCAAGTACGGAGCCGCAGAGCATGAAGATCTGTTCCCAAATAGCTATTTCGCAATGCCACCACCAGCTTTCCGAAAGAAAACCAAGTACAACAAAAATCTTTTCCAGTACTTGGTCAGGGATGGCAGAGGGAGCATTCCGTTGAAGAATGGACGATACCGGGAAGAAGATGTAGGAGACAAGGGAGGGCGAAATGTGACGAAGCTCGGCAGAATGAGCACGGAGGATATCGACTAAGTCATTGAGGTATCCCAGGCATTTCGGGATGGAAGATGGGGTGAGGGTGGCAGAGCCCAGGAGGGCCACGCAAGTAGGTTTGACCTTGAATCGATGTTATCAGTGGGAATGAAAAATCTAGCCAAAACTGGCCATACGATTGCGAAGAGGTTTTCAGACATCGACTATGAGCAACCCAATCACTTGAATATCCGCGGCATGATACTTGACACCTGGATTGCATATGTGTGAGCATAGAAGCAGCTCATCTGGAGACAGAAAGCACACACCTGGACGGAGAGGAGACACACGTTCTAATGATACTCTAAGATCACCCAGGTTGAAGGGTTGCCGGGCTCCCTTGCGCGCCCTATCACGTGTACTTAATGGAATGATAAAGACGTATTTAAATGTCACCAAATGCAAAGACATGATGAGCTCACTACCTAAATTTTTTCAGCTAAACGAAAAACTCGCGCGAATAAAACTTGAGACTCTAGTACACAGACTGTGCCAGTCACTCATCGCGAGTCTTGAAATGTTTATGTAGCTTATCCTATATAAGTTGTGAAACTTTATTTTTAGCCGATTTTCGATGACGCCAATCTTCGATTTTCATGGTTGACTCGGCATTGTATCGAGCCTTATTCCAACTTGGAGCAATGCGCTCTTTCTGCCCTCTGCTTTCCATATCCAAGAATGCATGTTCAGTAGACTACTGTTTCTGGAGAATGCGACCGGCGACTTACGGTATGAATACGTTTAACACGCTCCCTCAACATTCACTCAATATTCTTTCCATATCCCTTCCCATAGCTGAACCCCATCTTCGATAACTGTCGGCCCCTTTGCTTCCTTTCAATGGATAACGAACCACCCCATATCTTATTCGTTGACTCGTACTGTTCTTTCGCGTACAAGTACGTATCATTCCCCCTTTCGTATTTGCAAGTCTTGATCGAAAAAACTCCAGCCTCGCAGCGTTGTGCAAGAAAGCCATTCCTTCAGCCGTGCTGCACGTAATAAAGAACGATGCTCATACTATCGAAAAACTACTTCCAGTCCTTCGCCAGTTTTCAGCTGTTGTCATCGGACCCGGACCTGGTTCGCCTGATGTGTCTACAGACATTGGTGTCGTCAGGGACTTATGGAAGATACCAGACAAGGATTTGGTGCCCATGTTCGGCGTCTGCTTGGGCCAGCAGAGTCTGGGCATTGAACACGGCGCTAGCCTCCACCGCCTAGGTACCGTAAAGCACGGCCAGGTCTCCATCGTTCATCACACTGGAACAGAGATCTTTGAGGGCCTACAAGAAATCAAGGCTGTCCGGTACCACTCGCTTCACATCAAACCGCTCAAGGGGGGAGATATTGAAGAGTTGGCATGGTCAGAGGACGAGGAAAATGGGACGGTAGTAATGGGCGTGAGGCACGTCAGAAAACCGTTTTGGGCGGTCCAATATCATCCAGAGTCTGTATTGACGGATGGCGGTGGTCTCAAGGTAGTTCAGAATTTCTGGAGGCTGGCACAAGATTGGAATGCGCGCAACCGTCCGTCTTTCGTCTCCCAGCACGAGCTCAACCTTGACAACTCCCACATCTGGCCTCGTACCTCACAGCGATACTCCGACCACGCATTTCAAAAATCCCTCAACTCTGTCCATTACACCCCCATTGACGTGCCCGACCTCTCCCTCATTAGCTTGTGCGAATACCTCGGTGCCCGCGACGACTCTAAGCGCTTCGTATTCCTTGATAGCGCTGCCCACCCTGGCCAGTTTTCCATCCTCGCATGCATGGACGAATCTTCTCCTCAATTTACCCATTATGTCCACGAGCGTTTCATCGAGGTCACAATAGGTGCTGTCAAGGAACGCCATGAGCTTGCTGGCAAAGACTTCTGGACCTGGTTTGACGAATACCGGGAGTCTCGTAAAGTCACGGGTGGAGATACGACTGTTCCTTTCTGGGGTGGTTTTGCGGGATATCTGACCTACGAGGCTGGCTTCCATGCTTTGGACTTACCTGCCCCGAGGAAAGGCGGTCACAGAGACATCCAACATCCTGACATTAACCTTGTCTGGGTGGATCGCAGCATTGTGGTCGATGTGTCCACTTCAAGGGTTTGGGTTCAATCCCTGCTCCCAGATGACGATCAGTGGATTCAGGAGACGGCGAAGCAAATCAAGTTGTTGCCTCGAGGTTCAGAACCGTCCATCGCATCAGTCACGACTAAGGACAAAGTCTTCGTCAAGTTCCCGGATCACGCTCAGTACATTTCGAACATCAAGCGGTCAAAGGAGTATCTTTTCTCTGGTGATTCGTATGAACTTTGCCTCACGGACCTCACTCGCATCACTGTGCCCAAGGAAGCGACTATTTCAACCTGGGAGAGATACAAACTCTTACGCCAAGCCAACCCGGCACCCCATTCTGGCTATCTTCGACTCCATCCTACCACCTTCCTTTCGTCTTCACCGGAACGCTTCCTCTCTTACTCGCGCTCCCCTGGTGCTGTATGTCAACTTCGACCCATCAAGGGTACAGTACGGAAGCTTCCGCATATCAACCGTGAAGTGGCGGAAAAGATGCTGGCTGGGAGTCGTAAAGAGATCGCAGAGAACTTGATGATCGTAGATCTCATCCGTCACGATTTGCATAACGCAGTTGGAGAGAACGTGAATATGACGAAGTTTTGCGGTGTTGAGGAATACAAGACCGTATGGCAGCTTGTTAGCGTGATTGAAGGATCGTTGCCTGAGGGGACTTCTGCCGAGGTTGATGATAGTTTGGGGTGGGAGGTGTTGAGGCGCAGCTTGCCACCTGGTATGGTTCTTAACGTTCTCCCGGATGATGCCTATAATGACCATATTTATGTTACAGGTAGCATGACAGGAGCCCCAAAGAAACGCAGCGTCGAGCTCCTCCAGACCATTGAAGGCCACGAGAGAGGTCCATATTCTGGAGTATTCGGCTATTGGTGTGCAGGGGGAGGTGGTGATTGGTCTGTAACCATCAGAAGCTGTTTCCTTCACGACTCGAATAAGGGTGGCGATGAAGAGTGGGTTATCGGCGCAGGTGGTGCCATCACAGCACTCTCTGACCCCGAGGCAGAATGGGAGGAAATGAATGCCAAACTCAACGGTGTCCTTCGCGGTTTCGGGGCATCCTCCTGAGCGTAGGATTAACAAAGCTTCCGACATGAACTTTTGCGATGGCACGGGATATCCAACAGTCTGCCTGCTTCCGCAAACCACTAATACATATATAATATCTGGGATCTAACTACTTATGCATATTAGTATCCTCAAATAGACCTCTATTGTACATGATTATTGTCCGGTTAGCAAAACAAAGGAATCTATACAAACGTCGATCTAGGAGATATCCATGGATACGTGTGCTAGGCATCATCAAGCTGTGGAATTGCTCACCGTGTTGATACGTCGCCCGTTTCCAAGATCCCAACAACTTCTCCCCTGTCATACGATCCCACCTCTACAAAGAAATGCCCGCTACCTTCAACGCTTGAGCAAAATTACTTTCGGATCGAGGACCTGCATCGCATTTGGTTACTCAAATCTTCAGTAGGGCTGTGTTCAGGTGCCACCGTGGCATCTCCTCAGGATCAGATTCTACAGGTAGTGCTTCTTGTTTCGTCGTACATAACCGATTCTCCCCATCGGTTGGAGCGCACCGCGAACTTCCCGTGTCGACTTCTTCCTTCTCCACCGGACTGGTCTTCAACCAAGTGATTAGGACTGCCTCGTGGACTCCCATTGTATTATTTTTGGAACATCAACACTGCACTTGATCCCGTATTATCCCAGACATCATTGGAGACCAGTTCGAATCGGTCTCTCCTGGCCGCCGTTCATTCTATATCGTTTGACCTCCCCCCTTCACCAACTTCCGAAACTCCATCGTCTCTCGGAAAAGATGATTATTCTAAACGAAAGGTAGGTTTCAATGGTGCTGGCGACAGTAGTTACGGGACTGACGTAGTTTGAACATTCACTATCGCAGTGAGTCGCTGAAATCAGAGAGCAGCGCGAGCTTGTATCTTCTCGAGCCTCCGCCGAAGCATCCACTCTCGAGCGGGATTATGAGCGCAAACTCGTCAACGATCAGTCTCAGTCAACGGACGCCTCTGCCTCCTTCGCCGCCCTCGCATCCAAGTCCTCTAAGGAGTGGATCCCAGCCTCCCACACCGCCTGGGTGCGTACTTTCCCCAGTACCGGGTTTATTTGTACATAAGGGGCTAACAGACAATACCATAGGTATCTGGAATCTAATAGACCAGCAACTTCGATAACGTACACCTTCACTCCCAGGACGATCCCCTCGAACAGCATGATACTCTCCGCACCTGCGTACACCTCAAAAGAACCGTACTATATCTCCGTCAACATGAACTGCTTCACACCGACATCGTACGTCACTACCATTTGCCGGGGTTCATGGGATGGCGAGACCGTGGGGGAGTTTGAGTGCGTCTTTCGTTCTCTAATATGTGTGAGTTTACAATGTGTAAGATGCTGATTGTTAGGCATTATCATGTAGGATGGGCTTGACGACATCGAGAAAGCAGAGTACGGTGTATACTCGGGGTAAGGAGTATTCGTTGTCGGATTTGTTGGGGACCAATTTCCGGCTGGTTAAGACTGTATGTTCTTTTCAGTCACTATGCCCAGAGTCATGTTGAATGGCGGGTTGTTCTCTAGACATGGTCTTGGAACGTCATGGATAAGGACAGAAATGTGATCTACTGGGATGACTCCAGTGGCAACGGAATATTAACAGTGAATATTCGAGCTTGAATTTTACTCTACCGATTCACTAATAGCCTTCACTCAGTGTTTCTCATCGAAGGACCGAGTGCAGGGCAACCTCCTTGCCAAGTTCATCCCTCCATCTCACCCAAGAAAACAGGGGAAGGCCCCAGAACTGACAAGGTTGGAGGTGCTACCGCTGGGCCATGATTTCATCGACGACATTATCATCTCGGCCCTGGTCATCGAACGACTAAGAACAACCCCAACAGTAGCCCGCGTTCCAAACCCTTTGACGTGATTCTTTTGACATACATATTTACATAGGTATAGCGCTGTCGATATATACATCTTACACCAGATTTACTTGTACGATTATAATTTATTTCGCTCGAACATTCAGGCCATGAGTGCGATATGCTTGAGCTCGCTAGGCTAAGAATCAGGTAGGCTCTCTGGGAGAAAAAGGGACCACTTACTTCTGAACCTGTTGTCCCACTTTCATCGGTTCATAGACAGCATCCTCGAGGTCATCTTTGCCAAGGTTGATGTGCTTGGCGCGCAATGCCTTGGCTTGTTCAGCAAGAGCGGGAATAGGGACCAAATCAAAGTCGGAGGACAGGTGCCAGAAAAAGGTCGAGGAGATCCGAATAAGAGGTCGATCGGGGAACTCGATCTTACGTTTCTCAATCGTCTGAAATATATGGTACGTCAGTCGCAAGCGAAAATGAAAATGAGCATATGGCAGCACTTACAGCAACCGTGTTTTCATTGACCACTACCTCGTGATAACCAGCCTTAATAAGACCGCCAGTAAGATGCTCGAGTTGTTTGCCGGCTTGAACGAGAAGGTTGTTTCCTGGTGGGATGCGGACTGGAATGCGCTTGCCGGTGTTGCGCGCCCAAATGTGAAGGCCTGGGTAGCGGGAACGACCATGAATGGTGAGGAAGTTGAGATCGGAGTGGAAGCCTGCGAGAATGGTGTCTTTTTGACCGTACTTGACGAGGTCTGAGGCGGTTGGTGCAAGTAGATGCGGTCTGCGGAGTAGTTGTGAGGTGAAGCCGAATGGACATAAGCCTGGACTTACCCATATCGCCCAGCTTCCCGGAACGTCTCCCCTGGTACGCCGAGGCCGATGGCCACCATTTCGGCGAGGTCTGCGACACTGTCGCAAATGTTCAGCACTCGAATAAGCCAATGAAAATTGTCGGCAACTCACGCGGTCTTCATGGCCTTGCCCCACTGCTCCATAGTAGGCGTCCATCGTCGCTTGATATGTTCAGCTTGGGGGATGACATTGGGCGCGTTCAGTGCCGGAAACTGAGTCTCATAGGGCGGAGCTTCGCTCATCTTCCAGAAGAACCTGCATTTCGGATCGGGCTGGTGCGCAGAGATATCCAAAGGCCTCTCCGAGGGCTCAAGTCTCTCGATGATCCGAAGGCAAGGTTCATCAACAGCGCACTTGGGTTTCTCTGTGTTTTCGAGCGTGACGCCGACCTGGTAGCTGAGCTCCGGCCGCTCGTCTTTCTTGAGCTCGGCTTCTGGTTGGGCAAAGTAGTCCTCGAGAAGATCGAGGAAACGCGAGTTGTCGTCTTCGGAGACCCGTGAATCGTGCAGAACGAGAGCGCCGTAGACGATCAACGCATCCGCGGCCTGGTCACAAAGGTAGGACGGAGTTGATAAGCTGATGATGGGTGATCATTGAGTCAAACTGACCTTCTTGCACTCCTGAATGGCAGCGTCGGAGTCGCGGGACCCTGAGAGGAAGACATCGAGATCAATGACTGGGAGGTCCATAGAGATATCTTGCGAAGCCATGGCTTGGGTTCGACAGTAAAAACGTTTTCAAATGAATGTATTAACGGACTGCCTTATAAGCGGTCGCAGGATGGGCTGCCATATGGTGGCCATCGGCGACTGAAGCCATGTGGCGAGGGGAAGCACAGCCACAGACGCGCCTCGGAGGAAGTTTCCTTTTCTGGACAACTTATAATCTCCCCACCGCTGACCGCAACCTTGACTCACGCTACACACGCTTTCCACTTTCCTACCACCATGATCAAGGTATCTGTCCCTCTCAGTACCTCAATTATCTGTTCCTATACTTACAGGATCGCATAGATATGGAGCATGAAGAAGGACGAGAATGCCGCGGCTAAGAAGAAGCCTAAGACGAGTGCCGCCCAGATTCGAGTGCAGAAAGGTACGTGCCCGTGAGTTGCTGTCGTGTGGCTCACACTCAATATCTTTTGCTTCCATAACAGACCTAACCGAGCTGGATTTGCCTTCAACAATGAAGACGCATTTCCCTGATCCCTCTGATCTCCTCAACTTCACCCTTACCATCACCCCCGACGAAGGTCAGCACCACAACAAGGGGGTCACAACGAAAGAAGCTCATTCACGCGCTTTCACTTAGGCATGTACAAGGGTGGCGCTTTCAAGTTCTCTTTTGCTATCAACACCAACTACCCCCACGAACCCCCCAAAGTCAAGTGTACGCAAAAGGTACGCACAGCATTCGTGAAAGGATGTAATTCATAAGTTAACCCTGGGTATCAAAAGATTTACCACCCCAACGTCGACCTTGAGGGCAACGTTTGCCTCAACATCCTGAGAGAAGACTGGAAACCTGTTCTCAACCTCAACTCGGTCATGGTCGGTCTACAATACCTCTTCCTCGAACCAAATGCAGACGACCCCTTGAATAAGGGTAGGTGTGATCGATTATCAGTAGTGAACGCTACTGATACATCTTTCTTCGATAGACGCTGCCCAGGAAATGAGCAAAAACAGAGACCAATTCTTGTCTAACGTTAAGATTTCTATGCGTGGCGGTCGCGTGGGGAGCAACGTTTACGATAACGTGCTTGCATCATGACGGACCTGAAGCCTGACCAGCGACCTCTCGTAGCTTCTAGTCCTTTCCACCTCATTACCTCGTTGCTTCCATTGTACGCTGCGCACCTCTGTCATCTTATCTGGGCATATCTTTCTCCCTGTTTGTTCTCTCCTCACCCTCTCGTGTGATGATAGATGCATAGTAGATCGCGCCTCCCGTGTTTCCCTGAGTAGATACGTACATAACTCCATCGTAATCCCAACCTCCCAGTTAATTTCTCAGCTTCCTCGATAGGTCGTAAAAGAATATGGGCTGATGAGTAACGGGATGTGATAGTGTTCATTCGGATTTTCTATGGTGAACGTGATCTGACGGAGAATTGGTGTGGGCCAAGTGTGAAAGTGTAACTATACTTACCTCAACCCAAGGATAAAATGATATCCGGTTGGTCCTCTCGAAGTATTCTTTTGTCTTGAACACGATCTTGTACGTCTGCCCCGCTTCTGGGTCAGTCTTCTCCTTGACTGCCTCCTTTGAGCCCCGGGGTGGTAGGAGATCGAGGCATCGACCATCCGAGTTGGTTACTCTGGTTAAGAACCGTCAAACAATGCACAGATAGGGATCAACATAGCCTTACCCCCTGGCTACTGGCTGAAAAATATCAGGACCGTTGTCGGTGGTTGCAACCTCGAGAATCTGGAGACGAATAACGACACCCTGCGCAGGTTTGCCTGTCGATGCGTCGAGCACTGAAAAACCCCAATAAAAATCAAGACAAATATACGAATACCCCAGACGCACCGTGGCAGGTTATGGGAGACTTAGACATGATTATAAGTCGGGAGCGTTAGAGAGAGTGTGTCTGCAATATGTATGTATTCGTACGGGAGGCACCATGATGATATCATGGGGTGATAGAAGCTTGGCGCTCATCGGCTCAATCCGAAAAAGTCTACTTTGATTTTCCACCATGCCATCCAACGCCGACGCTCCCCCACTTGCAAAGTATTTTGCTTCTACTGGTGTGTAAGATTGTTTGTATTTGTTCCTTGGATGTGTTCTGAAGCGACCGGTGCAGAGAAAAAGACGCGCGATAAGGCGGTTAAAAATCTTGCAGCGTTCCTTTCGGAGGCACCTGAAAATGCACTGTCGAAATCAGAGATGGATAAACTGTGGAAGGGGATCTTCTATTGTGCGTTTTTTAATCCTTTCATTTGAATACCGGGGTCTAAACGGCGAATAGGTTTTTGGATGTCGGATAAACCGCTCGTGCAGCAGGCATTAGCGAGTGAACTTGCGGAATTGCTTTTGACGATCACCAGTACCACTGCCTCTCTGGCCTTCCTGCGAGGGTTCTGGACAACGATTGTACGGGAGTGGAATGGGATTGACAGACTAAGGTTCGTTGCTTTCATCGTCATGAAGGAAAGATTTTCATTGTCATTCGCAGAATTGATAAATACTACATGCTCGTACGACGGTTCGTCAACGCATCTTTTCGCCTCTTAATTAGAGCCAGTTGGGAAGAAAAAGCATGTTCTGAGTATAATGATATACTAGTATCAAGGGGAGGACCTCTATGGTACGCAAAACTCTTCTGCTTTCTATACCCTACTTGAACTTTTGAAAGTCCAACAGATACCCGTGTGCCAATGGGCCTATGCAACCACCTCTCCGACATATACCTCGAAGAACTCGACAAAGCCCTCGCAGCAACCTCGGAGCAGTCGCCCCTCCCCGCACCTCTCGGCATGCTCCTCGACCCTTTCCTCTCGTTCATGGCGCAAACGCCCAACAATACGACCTACAAACGAGTCCAATCATCACTACTAGAGCCCCTCCTTGAAGCCCTCACACCACCGTGCCGCTCCGATGACGAGCCAACGCCAAAACGCGCACGCAGAGAATCCGATCCATACCCTGATCTCATTGCGAATGCATGCATCACCGATCCCAAAGCATCCGGGCCCCTGGACCGCACGGCATTGAAAAAGAAGCTGCTGAGAACAGTGTTTGAAGTTGCAAGCCGGTCAGAGACGAAGGATGCTAGCCGCCGGAAGATGTATGCGCTATGGAAGGAGGGAGCAGACGAAGCGGAGGAGGAAGAGTAGTTGTCGACCGGGAGCAAGGTCACGTTCTCATATCGCGTCATAGGCTATTTACGAAATTAGAATCTCGTGTAAGAGTACACCACCCTTTCTTTGCCTGCCTTCCCATGTCTTCGCTACCCCTCGATCTGCATATTTCGGTTCTTAGCTTTCTGCCTTCATCTAGATGTCGGCTTACAGAAGATGTTGCGGTACGAACGCTGGTGAATTACTCACAGGCCAGTTCACTGCTACGGGAAGCAGCGTCAGTGCCTGCACTCTGGGAACCACACTATCGCACGAGGTACCGGCATTGTAGCCCAAGCACGGAGAGTCTCATAAAGTTCCGATATGAAGGAAACTGGAGATTGATGTACTATGAGCGATACCGGATCGACAAGGTCGCTCTGGAGCTTCTGCGAGACATAACGCTTTCTCGGGTGGGGCGGTGCGACAAGGCTCTAATATTGTCCAGGATGGGCCTGGACGTCTGGGATGTATTGGACATCGAGTCTGAGCGTGCTCCAATGGTTCGGGCGCTGCCAAATACAGAGCCGCCACATGCGCTAACCCGGCATTTCTGGGTTCGGAGGATGTTGGAAATCATAGCGAGGGAGGAGGCTATTGGAATTTGGGGAACGTTAATGGGAAATGCGGATGTACCTGTGGAGAAGAGGGCCTCGTTTGAGCAGACGATGTTGGGACTGTCTGCCTTCTTTGGAAAGTCGATCCTCGAGGTGAGTGGTGTGAAGTCCCTCAGGATTGGGTTTGTTTGAGCGTTGGTGTACTTTTCAGATGACACAGCTGCTTGATGGCATGGAGGCGGAATGTCGGGAATATGTACGGAAAAAGGGATTGACATTAGATGCTGGATCTCCCGATTATGATATACCTGAACTTTGCAAGGCTATATGTGGGTTTATGATCAAGGAGGGGTTTGGACCATCTCGGAGTAAGTCTTCCTCACCCATAGACCCGGATTTCAGCTGAGTTGAATTGGAGTAGGCAACATGTTCTTCGAGATGCTTAATCATTTCCCCCATGCATATCTAACGACCAACAAACGCACGCTGCCCATTGCACTTGTCCATGTATTCGTCTCGTTGGCGAGGAGATTGGGACTCGATGCTTCGCCAGTCAACTTCCCCGAAAAGGTCCTTTGTCATGTCCAGTCGCCGCGAGAAGGAGATGGCCCATATCATGTGAATGCCTTCGTCGACGATGCGGAACGGTGCATCATCAAGATACAGGATTTGGGACAACATTTGTCTAATCCACATGTCCTCAACTCGATCCCACAGATGTACCTGTCTCGGTATCTTGATCCCGCTGACCCGTCGGTTATGCTTCTTCGGGCAGCGAGGAATATCCTTGTCTCGTACTCGCATGTCCCGGTTATTCCGTACGACGTCACACAGAGTTGTTTGTATCTTGCGGTTGTGGTGCACCTGATGTTCCATGGGGACATTGAGAGCATTACGCAGATACTCAGAACCGTGGATTTGCAACCTATAGATTGTGCGACATTCTTGTTAGATAAGTTGGCGCCGCTGCTGCCTCCTCCGACTAGGATTCTGTTGGAGTCGCAGTGCAAACACGCATTGGAGGATGAAGCCATTGAAGCAGCGACGGTACTGGCTCGAGCCAATTCCCGCCCTGTACAGTATTGCGTTGGACTGCCGTTCCGGCACAGGCGGTATGGGTATATTGCGTGCATTGTCCGTTGGGATGTGGGTGGTTACCTTCTCCTTGTAAGGGTTCGCAGATGCTGACTTGGTTTTATCAGGTAACGTGCCAAGCCAGTGATACGTGGATTAACCAAATGAGAGTGGATAACTTGGACAGAGGAAGATATCAACCGTTCTACACGAGTTTGGTTCTTGACGAAGCGTCAACGCAGCGATGTAGGTACATATTCGGATTTCAAGAGGATAATGCTGATCCATATTTTCGAAAGATATCGCTGAAGAGAACATCGAGCCCGTTCCGCTTCCCGAAGAGTATATTGAGCAGTTTTTCGAAAAGCACCCGAATATGGCGATGTACTTCCAGTCAGTGGAGATGGAGGAGACACCGGAGGCGACGGAAAGGAAGCGATGGAGGTTCGTTTTGAGTCCAGAGTCAAGAGCCAGTTATCCAGAAGATGATGCCATTGGATCAGCTTGGGTAAGGGAGGGTGTTTTACCGGAGCTGAATGATGTAGTTACGAATGTTTAATATTTGAGCTGTAATCAATGCGTTAAGAGGTCATAGGGGATCCTTGGACAGTGGAGAGTTGAAGCTAAGCCTAGGCATGTTTTGGGAGATAATGGAGTGGATTCTCTGCGCAAATGTATAGTAAGTATACTAAAGCTCAGCTGAAGCGTGACCTGCCTGCGTAGTGTGACAGGACGCGCCTTTCTCTCCCGCTCGTCTAATTTATTGATCGCATACCCCATCTACTCTATGCATCACCCTTGAAATCAGGATGGCCACCTTTGTGAACAGAAACGCTGCATCTTACTACCGCCCACAACCATATGTTGCTCCGCAACCTGTGCAGGCAGTACAGAGGCCGGCTCCCGATGTGAGGGATGACTATGAACGTAAGTTGCTTCTACCGTCCCTCCGCGCCGTTAACCTGTAATTCTGCTTCCAATTTCAGGATGGTACACAGAAGGAACACCCAATAATCGGATGTCACTATCTCTCCGCTCAGGCGTTCTCAGGGAGGTCGCTTGGGCACTCGACCGCCTTTGCCGACTTTGTCACAACGAGCAATTCGTTTTCCGGTCAATACCAGGCCTAATTGACGGACTATTTGACTGGCCGGAGTGGTACGCAACAGAGGGGTATAAGAACTGGACAGAAGAAAGCATCCTCTTTTCGCCCTCGCGAGAACTCGTTCAAAAACGTCGCTTCGCGCTCGAATCGCTTTTCGTCCTTCGGAACGCTGCGCTGAATGAGACCAATGCATGGGATCTGGCGGTGCATTCACACACGATGCCGTTGCTACTTGATGCGCTATTCAATCTCGACGTGAACATCGATGAGAATGTGGAGTTTATATTGTACATTCTCGATATCTTCCAGGTCCTTGCACCGAGGATGGTCATCCACGCAAACTTGCTACCGAAACAAAACCCGCTTCCACCTATCTTAAATATCCTGCGAACAACAACAAACCGCTCAATGATCGTCTCCGCATTGACCGCTCTCAGCATCCTTTTCTCCAACCCCTCCAACATCTCACAATTAACGACAGACTCCCCCGCTTTGGCAGCCGCCATCCGATACCTCCCGCTTTTCATGGATATACCACTCGTAGACGCTTGTCTCGATTACCTGTATGTGCACATATCACACCCACCGTTTGCGAGGGCGTTTTTGCTACACTCCGAAATGCCAAGCGTCTTAAGGCTACTTGTGTCGTTCATCTTGCATCAACAGACGTTGGTGGAGGAAAACGTTAGTATTGACGTCACGGGTTCAGTGCATACTATCGCCTCTACGGCTACGCACACGAAGGATCATGAACTTACGCAGGAGGAGCTGGATAGTTTGCTGGAGATGAGCGAGCCCCAGCGGTGCTACGAATGGTACGTCTCTGGTATCCGGCTAACTATCGTTTTCTGACATGTGCTTAGGATGAAGTACATGTTCGTTGCAAAGGCAGATGGGGAGCTCACACAAGTCGACTTCTGGAATTTATATAAGGATACCTTCACGCCTTATTCCGAAAAATGCGCTCTACTGGTTGCATCGGATGTGATCAAGAATGTCAATCATGTCTTCCCGCGAGCTCAAGCTATGGTGCTCCAAGGTCCTGTGCAGAGATTTGTCGTGCGGGGCGTGGACAGGCGGAAAGATGCCACAACAGTTGAGCGCTTCAAGTGCCAGTGGGACCGAGGTCAGTGCCAAAAGGCGCCATTCCAGGCACCAAGTGACCTCTATGACCATCTGCTGGAACACCTCGTCAGTCTGGAGGGGGCGGAGCATGATTGCTTGTGGGCTACATGTCCTCGGACGAGTTTGCCAAAAGCTCAGCTTCGCTCGCACGTCCTCACCCACTTGTCACCTAGTCAACCCCCGCAAAAGCATCCTTCCCAGAGTGACACTATCACCCTTCCCTCGAGTGGCGCGCAATATCCTATAACGGATCCGACCTCTAGACCCATCCCACCACTACGCAGTACTGTCATCAACTATACGAGACCCAAAGCCGATCCTCCCTCTCCCGCACTTACCGCACTGCTGATCATTCGCATTCTCTACCGGACGTCATTTGCTTCAGCTGATGCCGCGCCGCGAGCTGATGCTGATCACTTTGGGTTCCCTGGCATTATTGAAGATACGAGTGATCCAGATGACGGGTCGGATGCGAACTTTGGTGGAGATGATAAAGAGGGTGAAATGAGAGGGAGGAAGGCATTTGTTGGAATTAGAGGGATGTTGGGCAATGTAAATATCTACGATCCGGTGCTGATGAGTTGGGTTACAGAAATGGCTGACGATGGTGTCGCGGGGAATGTGATTGAGGCTTCATAGTATTCATCCAATTTTGAAGCATTGATAGACATGTGTACTGTATTGTATTGCAATGCTAGAGAGACCGTAGTACACCCTCGGGCAGCGCTTGAGCCAGTACGTACATAGTGACCTGGGCTCTTTTTCATGTTCTTTCACGTCCCTTATCGGGTCTATCCTCAGGACCAAGCTCTAGATCCCGTTGTTTGGACTGAATCCTCGTAGGTAACACAAAGAGGGGGTTCAAAGGCATCGATATGCAACAAAACATTCGCAACTCGAATTCCTGATAGTCACAAAGGTAGGAATGGCGAAGACTTGACCTGCCAGAATTACATACGTATTATCAAAGAGACGGGGGATAAAACGAGACAGTCAAAAACGAGAACAGTATGTTACATTTTTCGAAAGACATTGCTGCACATTTCCTTCACTTCTGCCACGATTTGCCGGAATTGATTGGCACCGCTCTCTTCAAGTATGTCGAAAGACCACCACTCGCGAGGCGCAGTGTCCGTGACCATGTCTGGATCGGGGGTGATGCGTCGTGGCTCGAGTCGGCGGGTGCTACCATAATACTTGTAGAATGTAATCTTGGTCCCGAATGCGGATATACCATGGAGAACCGGGATGCGCAGCATTTCAGCGCAATCACGGAAACATTGACGCATCTGAAGGTCCGTCTCTTCGCGCTTGGATGCCAGTCGAAATTCGTTGGGATTTTTCACTTCAACGATGAAGACAGGGGATGACTCGATACATATGAGGAAAAGAACGACATAATCAACCGCATCTTGACCGGTGGTTGGGGGGAAGAACTTGGGTACTACTTCGAAGATCGTGTTGGGTGGAAAGATGGTGTTCAGCAAGCGGTTCCAGGGTCCGTAGAATGGCTTTTCCAAAGTCGTGTTAGCACTGCTGGCAATGGAGAACGAGCGCATGATAATTTCGGGCCAAGGACCTGGTTGAACGTCTGCCATGATGGTGGTGGCTCTGTGACGATGGAAAGGAGAAAGTACAGTTCAATGTCATGACGATGGTTCAAGCCGAAATCACGCGCCGCTGCCGACTCTTGGCCGCAAAGGCCTTTTACTTTCCCTCCACCATTGTCAGACGTCGTCCAAGATGCGGATAAAAAAACCTACGAAAATCTTCCAGAGCGTCCTCAAAGGTTGGGAACGCTTGTTCGTGAAAGGGGTGAACGGGCATTGTCTATAAAGCAGGCAGCCTGGATTAAGACTGTTGAAAAACGGTTGGACAATATCCCGGAGATTGTGGGCTTCTATGAAGTAAAGGCACTCAATGCAAGTGTAAGGACTGCGAAAGATGCAATGAGGGTGGTCGCGCAAGCGATTGACTCTGCGGAGTTGCACGGCGCTAAGCCAACACTTGACTCGGAACCCCCGTGAGTCGCGTTCGAATGATCGGACATAACAGAAAACGTGTGGATGCAGTCAGCTTTGTTTGATATGGGTACAGCGATATTCTAGCCCTTATGCCTTAGATAAGTAGGGATATTTGAGGATATGTACGCCTGTAGGCGCAGTGGGTGACATGAAAGCGAGAATCCGATTTTCTGATTTTCTTTAGCTCTCGGAGATCGGCAATTCAAGACGTTCACTGGTGATCTATTCATTAATTCATGGGATTGCGGAACCAGCCGGGGTTCCGTTCCTCCGAGTCAGGAGAAAAAAGTTTTTGTCTTCCTAAATGGGACCATGACAGGACTTATGATGCCATTGCAGATTTTGTCTCGGGGTTGCTCTTATTCGCTAATATGTTATCATCAGCGCCTACGATGTGCATATTATCCAAATGTCCAACCCGTTTACTTGTCGCTAGACGTTGACAATGCACCTGAGGTTTGTTACGTGTCGAGTTACTTATCAGTATATTACGTCGTAGGGGGCTTACTCGGTGAATGGCTCGGTGGAAGCCTTTCTGGCCCTTTCCAAAAATTCGAGTCGTGCCAGTCCTCTTTATCTTTTTGAACAACCTCGCTGAGCGTTCTTCCCGCGACTGTTGGCTACTCCACGATGTCTGCCTTGGGCGTTGCGTCAAGGCTTGGGCGATTCTGTTCTGCCCAGCGCCCTCGCTGGTTCATCCCATCTTCTAGGGGCCTCGCCAGCCTCAAGAAGCCTGTTTCGCTGTTCGAGCCGCTGGACACTTTCAGCGAGCGCCATATTGGGCCGGATGACACCGAGGCATCCAAGATGCTCGAAGTGATCGGATACAAGACTATGGACGACTTCATCAATGCTACCGTTCCTCCCAAGATCCGGATTGCTTCGAACGCCATTAGTAATGACTCTATCAAGCCTTTCAGCGAGTCGCAATTGAACACCAAGGCAAAGGCGCTAGGGGACCAGAATAAGGTTTTTAAAAGTTTCATTGGGATGGGTTATCACTGTGCGGTCGTTCCTCCCGTGATTCTGCGGAATGTGCGCCAAACGTTGAATCTTGCCTACTTTGCGTGTTCTCATTTCCTAGCTAGGTCTTCGAGAACCCTGCATGGTACACTCAATACACTCCCTACCAGCCCGAGATCTCGCAAGGTCCGAATGATGACGCTGTGTTATTTTTACACCACTGATAATTCTAATTTTAGGTCGCCTTGAATCTTTGGTTAACTTCCAAACAATGGTTATGTCATTGACGGCTATGGACATTGCAAATGCTTCTCTTCTGGACGAGGCCACGGCTGCCGCTGAAGGGATGGTCATGGCATTCGTTTCGGCAAATTCGAAGAAGAAAACATTTATCGTCGACTCTGGTGTTCTTCCACAAACCATTGCAGTTCTTCGTACCCGCGCTAAAGGCTTCGGCATTCGCGTTGTAGTCGGGGATGTTGAGTCCCTCTTGCAATCAGAGAGCTCATCCGACATCTGTGGCGTTCTTGTCCAATATCCCGATGTCAATGGCGCCATCCATGATTTCGGTGAGGTAACCGAAAAGATCCACGCCATGGGTGGTCTCGTTGTCGTTGCAACCGACCTTCTGGCATTGACGCAATTGAAGCCTCCCGGTGAATGGGGTGCTGATGTCGTGATTGGCAATACCGCTCGATTTGGTGTGCCCACTGGTTATGGCGGACCACATGCTGCATTTTTCGCCGTTAAAGATAAGCTGAAAAGAAGAATGCCGGGTCGTTTGATCGGACGCAGTCGTGACGCCGAAGGCAAACCCGCTTACCGTCTCTCGCTCCAAAGTGAGTTTGTCTTGCTATTTTCTTGTAGCCATCGTTCACACGACTATCACGTTAGCTCGTGAACAGCATATTCGTCGCGAGAAGGCCACTAGCAACATCTGCACAAGCCAGGCCTTGCTCGCCAACATGGCTGCTATGTATGCTGTGTACCACGGACCCCAGGGATTAAATCGCATTGCCAACAAAGTTCATGGTTTCACCCAGGTGTTCGCCGATGCGGTCACCAGCCTTGGCTACAAGATAGTTAACGGCTCATTCTTTGACACCGTCACCATCGACGTTACTCCCATATTGGCCAACGCAGAGTTGCTTCATAACAAGTCCGTTGCCGCTTGTATCAACTTGCGTAGGGTCGATGATCAGCATGTTGGTGCGACTTTTGACGAGAGCATCACTCCTCAGGATTTGGTTTCCCTCATCAATGTCTTTGCTTCTGCTGCTTCGGCAGGTCCGGTCACCTTGGCTGACCTTACTGAACCGAAGCAATCCGTCATTCCCGAGAAACTGAGACGGACGACTCCCTACCTGCCTCATCCCGTCTTCAACAAGCACCACTCCGAAACCGAGATGCTGCGCTACATCAATCACTTGGCTTCCAAAGATCTCAGTCTCGCCCACGCTATGATCCCACTTGGCAGCTGCACGATGA
The DNA here is from genome assembly GCA_018524725.1 of Podaxis mareebaensis. Lineage (NCBI taxonomy): Eukaryota > Fungi > Basidiomycota > Agaricomycetes > Agaricales > Agaricaceae > Podaxis > Podaxis mareebaensis. The sequence goes on along the minus strand of JAEUWP010000470.1, from coordinate 223,064 downwards.
AGCTCAACAGCACCAGCAGTATGATCCCTCTCTCTTGGCCTGAGTATGGCAACATCCATCCCTTCGCTCCTTATGATCAAGTCAAAGGTTATCATACCATCATCAAGGTAGAAGCAATTCATGCATGTCACTTCACGTCGCTGATGTGTGTTTTGTTTAGGAACTCGAGGAATATCTCTGCAAGATTACTGGTTTCTATGCTGCTTCGCTCCAACCTAATTCCGGGGCTGCCGGGGAATACACTGGCCTTTGCGTCATCCGTGCCTACCATGAATCCCGGGGCGAGGGTCATCGTGATGTTTGTCTCATTCCTCTCAGTGCTCATGGGACGAACCCTGCTGTATGTCTTTTCCGCTCTATCTCGGCTTTTTTGTTCTCACAAAAACTCATTAGTCGGCTGCTATGGCTGGCCTGAAAGTTGTCGCTGTCAAGGTTCATCCCGATGGTAACCTCGACCTGGAGGACCTTCGCGTCAAGGCAGAGAAGCATAAGGATAATCTCGCTGCTTTCATGGTGAGTCCGAGTATACTCGGAGCCCCGGTCCTAATCACATAACACAATGCGGAAATAGATCACCTATCCGTCAACGTTTGGTGTTTTCGAGGCAGGTGTCCAGGAGGTGAGCATTTCATCAGTTAACGTTCAAGATCAAGATCTGACCAGATCCCCAGGCCTGCAAAATTATCCATGATAACGGCGGTCAAGTCTATCTTGATGGTGCTAACCTTAACGCGCAAATCGGTCTGACCAATCCTGCAACTTGCGGGGGTGATGTCTGTCACATGAATCTCCACAAGACATTCGCTATGTGCGTTTCAATCCCTCAACGCTGTAGTAGACCGTCTAATCTTTGTATAGTCCTCATGGTGGTGGTGGTCCTGGCGTCGGGTAGGTCCATCACTCATTAAGCTTGATATATTGTCTCATACCGCCCTTCAGACCCATCTGCGTCGCTGAACACCTTGCCCCTTTCCTCCCCTCGCACCCTGCCATGCCCATCAAGGGTGAACAATCTATTGACGCTGTCTCTGCCGCACCTTTTGGCAGCGCCTCTATCAACCTCATCTCCTGGGCATACATTAAGATGCTTGGTGGTAAAGGCCTTGTAGACTCCTCCAAGATCGCGCTCCTCAATGCTAACTATATGGCCGCTCGCCTCTCCGGTTATTACACCCTCCGGTATAAGAACGAAAACGGTCGCGTTGCGCATGAACTCTTGATCGACCTTGCCGAGTTTGATAAAGCCGCTGGACTAAAAGTCAATGACTTTGCCAAGCGTCTTCAAGACTTTGGTTTCCACCCGCCTACATGTTCTTGGCCTATCCAAACTTGCATGCTGATTGAGCCAACTGAGTCTGAGACACTGGAGGAGCTCGATCGGTTCTGCGATGCCATGATTCAGATCCGTAAAGAGGCGGAGGACATCATCACTGGCAAGCAACCCAAAGATAACAATCTGTTGAAGAATGCCCCCCATCCTATGTCTGTTATGACTTTGCCTGAAGACAAATGGAACAGGTATGTCCTTGACCTCAGTTAATTATGAATATACTCATGGAGTACGTTCTTTAGGCCATATACACGTGAGGAAGCTGCATATCCCCTGCCCTGGCTTCGTGAGAAGAAATTCTGGCCGACCGTGTCTAGACTTGATGATGGTGAGTGCCTACTGCGTTGTACCTTCCTGGCAGCTAACATTATCATGTTCTCAGCTTATGGTGATCTAAACCTTATTGTGAGTCCTCTATATCTTTGAAAATATTCTGATTGCTGATATACTTCTTCCAGTGCGACTGCCCATCCGTAGAGGAGCTTGCCTCCACATAATGGACTCATTGTTAGACTCAACTAGATGATGTATGCCCTTACCTCTTCATTTTGTTATACCTCTCCGCATGGGCTTTCTATTCCCCTAGGAGGCTCGCCCAGCCTTCGGCCTTGCTCAACCACATGCCGCATTGTATACTACATCCACCATCACATTCTCTTCATCAAACCTTGTTTTGCGTTTTCTGTTTGGGATAGACTTCTTAAATACTATCCAGTGGGTTTTTTGGTTCTTTTTGGTTCCGCATTCAAAGAGTCCAATAAATCCATTATTCAGTGTTGACGTTAGCTCTCAAAGTTCGGCCTGGTAAAACCACTTATTAAATTAAACCCCTTATATAAGATGGCAATGCAGCCCAAAGGCCAGGTAATGACACCTTTACACGACCCAGCACATCCACCTCTTTCCCCCCTCCCTTTGCAAACTTGAACACAAGTTTAACACTCTCCACATCCGATCTCGCACCTTCAGGTAAACCTTCGCCCTCCCCGCAGAGCACACCAACTGCTTCGTCCAATCTCCCCAACCGACAAAGGCACTCCAGCCACGTATTCCAATTGTGCAGCGTGAATTGATAATTATCCCTCACAAGCCTTGTCACAACACGCTTCGCGACGGAATACGCACCAGCGTATCCACATGCGTCCAGGATGATACTCACACTCGCGGAGCTGTACTGGCCAGAGAGGTACATCATTTCCCATACGCGATATGCGTCGGCAAAACACCCTAGGCGTTGGTATGTGTCCATCATCTGGTTCCACAATACAGCATCAGGGGAGAGCGATGCGTCCAGTGTGAGTAAGTCGTGTGCTCGCCGGGTTGTGAGTATTAGCTTATCGCGGAATTCGTTGATCTCTGCGTGATCTGGGTGATTGGATTGCTGGATCTGAGTCGCGACGCGACCAAGTTGATGCAGGAGAATGGTGTAGACTTCCACTGTGATATTGAGTCCTGCGAGACGCATGTCTTTCACTATCTCAAAGTATCCCCTGAGAGAAGGTATCTGTATAGAATCGCCAAAGCGCAGTTTGCAGAATGCGCCGAGAACGACGGCGTAACCTTTTTCGTCTAGTGGGGATTTGAGACGGCGGTAGACTTCGAGCGCTTCGTCAATACTTGAGGAGTTACGCATATGAAGGACGATGATGGAACTGATGGTATTGCTATCGTCTGGAGTATAGTTCCGTGCAGTCATGTCGTCCATAATCTCCTTTGCAACGTCCACATACTTGTATGCGGACTTCGCAGTGGCCAAGCCACGTAAAAGGGTGGCATAGATATCTTGATCGGGACCAACAGAGTGCTCCAGGAAGTTTGTACGCTGAGATTGAATATCTACTTCTTGGGGAACTGCTGTGCGCAGGTCTTGGTAGATTTCGAGTGCCCGATCGATGTTAGGCTCTTGCGGAGGACCAAACCTGGATTGGCAGAGGGAATGAATTAGGGGAGACACCATAGCTGCGTCTGGTGTGATGCCTGCGGTTTTGGAAGCTTCGTACATAGCGAGTGCTTCATCGAGCTTTCCTGCGCGGACGTTGTTAACTATGAGGAGGGACCAGTGTATGACGTTGCACTTGACATCGAATTCTTGTTCGATGAGGTGCAAATCGGGGAGGTGACGGCTATGTCGGAGCATGGTGTGTATATGCGCGGGTGATGGCGACTGGTTAGGTTTCCAGGACTTGTAGAGTGCGACAGCAGATCGCATGCCTTTAGATTGAGCCGTTTGCATAAGCTTTAGGTCCATTTCTCCCTGCTTCGGGCGCCCAGGGGAATCTTGAGTTTGGAACTTGGTCTCGTATATGTTCTGTACTTGCTCTGCATACAAGGGGAAATCACGTTTGGCGTATTCGTCGTAGAGAAGTTCGGAGAAGGAGGGATCATATGGCAGACCCTCCTTCTCCATATCTTCGAACATTGCTGCCAATGCGATGGGACGAACACGCGAACCACCTTGATCGTACAGCTTCCATCGCCCACGAAAGAGAAGCTTGTAGGTTTCGTTCGTTGGCGCACACCCAACCGGCCGCATATTGTTGACCACACCTCGCATAAACTTGAACGAGCAACCCTCCATTTCTGGCAGAGCCTGGAGGAACAAATGGTACTGCTCAAGAGTCGGTGTGATATGTCCGGGGCGTTTTGGCATCCCCTCGAGCCATTTCCGCGTCGCATATATATCTCCACGATGAATGAGCCCCCGAATGATCGCTGTATGCGTCTCCACAGTCGGACTCAAACCCAACACAAGAGGCATGTCGAGCAGGATGTCATGAAGTCTCTGAATATCAGAGGGTCGACCGGACTTGGCAAGGAGCCATAGAATCTTGTGCAGCTGCGATTCATTGAGGATCTTGCGTGTTGGAAAGCTGCCGAGTTTCTCGGATTCTTTCAGTTTCACGACAAGATTGGTGTAGTGGGTGTGGATAGCATGGAGGGATGTGGTCGAGGTGAGCTTTTCGACGTCTTGCTCTATTGGCGCAGAGGATGATGCGGACGCATTCGTTGCTATGGTTTGTGAACTACTTGCGACGGAATAATTTTGAGAACGATGAGAGTGAAACAGGATCGGGGCGTTTCGGCAGCTACCTGGACGAAAGAGAGAACGGCCGCGGATTCTGAGCAAAGACCTGCATGTGGACATTCATGCGCGACCACCTAAACACGATGAGATGTATTCAGAAATGACAACACCGATACGCACCGCAGCAAAAGAGCGCGTGGAGGAACAAGCCGACAAGGACAAATTCAATCAAAAAGTTGTCGGACGTGTCATCGCCACCCGTGGGAACTTCCACGATCACACCTCCACTCATTAACCTGCCAGCGCAACTTTAACATACTCACCCACCCACCCCCTCCACTTCCGCACGCACTCCCCTCCTTTCATCCCTTCACTATGTCTGACAAAGTCCGCGAGTTCGTCGAGATACCCCAGCAGTTCGTCCGCGATGGGAACCAAGTCCGTGCTCGACCTCTCCCCCCATTCCTGCCATCCTTTGCTAACGTGTCTCTTCGCAGTTCCTCACACGTTGCACAAAACCCTCACAAAAAGGTGCTTGAAGGTGCTGACCACACGACATAAGACGACTAAATACCCCACAGAGTTCACGCAAATTTGCAAGGCAGTCGCCGTCGGGTTTGCCGTCATGGGCTTCATCGGTTACTTCGTCAAGCTAATTCACATTCCCATGTAAGCCATCCTGAATCTCTTTTCGTATACATACAATTGACATCCCATCATAGAAATAACATCCTGGTGTATGTCCTTCTCTTCTTGTAACGCCGCAAATTCGACATTGACATCCCTAAACAGCGGAGGCGCATAATTTTTCGCTATATTTCCTCCTGTATTGACTGTTTTATATATCTTTTTTTGGGACGCGGACATGGCAAATGCAAAAATAAGTTCATGACCTGGATCTCCCAGAAACGCCTCAACACCTCAATCTCCACAAGGATGCCAAACCTCAAACACAAGATTGTATTGTTACCCTAGCTATAATTACACGTTCGATATTGATGGGGTTGGTATCCGCTCGATACCGAGTAATGTTGAAGAACTGCCGGAAATTGCATAAATGCGCCCTGCTTGATGTGACGAATGCTTGGGTGGTGGATCAAAGGGCGAAACAGTGGGATATGGTTTCCAAAACCGCCAGACAAGAAAAATATCCTAGAGAGCCAAAGAATTAAGATCCGCTCGATTACTCAGGTTCAAAGCTTACCTTTTGGGTCCCGAAGACGAGGAAGGCGGACAAGGGTACTACGATGCGACATCAGACTCCTGAAGTGACTCTCAGATAATGGATGCTCACAAGCTGCCTGCACCATGTACGGCCAAGCCAATGGGCTGCCGAACAAGAAGAGTGCTCCAGCTCTGGGAAATAAACATTCATATCAGTCCATACAAATGACCGAAGGATTTGTGACATACATGAGCGTTATTAGGGTATACACGCTAAACGCCGTAATACGAAGAACCATCGCAGGCGATCTCTTGGTGTCCGCCAAAGGAAAGCTGTCAGAAATTGTTCTTTGCATTCGGAAATATCGTATAGCGATGGCAACTGCGGGCTGTCATTAGGATGGAAGGAACGTCGATTATTAAAAAACGAAAAGCGTACCTTCGAAACCAATAATGATAACCAACACTGCTGTGCAGAAAGCCGGTACAGCATATCGTATTCTATAGTGTATCACCATCCCGAGGCCGTCAGCATGTGTTTCAACGCCATCGCGCTCCACACGTAACCATCAGAACTTACATTGGTTCTCCTCGCAGCGTACAATATAGCCCATTCCAGTCTCCAATGTCAACGCCCTCCCTGCGCTGAAGCTGAGAAGAGTTTTAAGAATGCTGATCAGCAATCATGAAGCTCCCAAAATAGATCAACCAGATTGACTCACGAGGGCTGTCAGTGTTGTAAAGACCACGAAGGATACATACGGCATCGTCAGCATGATTCTGAGGCGCAGCGTCTTCGGCCATCTTGACCGTGACAAGACGGCCTGTTGTGCCGGTGGTTCTCGCAGTGCCATCCAGAGCTATGAATATACCAGGTTCAAAATCAAGAATCGCACAACCCGGTATGGATATCCCGCAAGCAAGGAAATCATCAAGAACCACAGAATAAGTGCCACCGATCAATGTCCAACCCAGTTTAGTCAGTGAGGAGTTGGGAGATTTAATTAATCAGGATATTCGGCACTCACCTGAATGACTAGTGCGAGCGTCGCCACGACACACCTGTGAAACATCAGTTCATGTTACAAGGGAACAATGATTCCTCATATCGTTGTCGTGGAGAACGCACTCACATTGGTGGAGCACCGTGAATTAAGGCGGATTGGGCTCGACAAAGGGCACCTGGTTGTTGGTCCTGTTGTCTACTGTACAAGCTGCACAACAATAAACTCGGTCACTGCGTAGCGACACCAGAAGAGGAGCAATACTCACAGAATACAATATACGATAGAATAAATAATCCAAGTGCAAAAGAAATTAATGAGGGTAGGGTGGCGAGCGACTTTTTTCGATATCAGCAGAGTAGTGACAAGTGTAGGCAGTCCCACTTGTCCACCAGCAATCAGGAGTGTGAGGTATAGTGGTACCAAGTGGGAGTAATTAGGTCCTAAAAACACGATGTTACTTCGAATCACCCCCCACGCAGCGGACAGAAAGTGTGAAGAGGCGTACCGAACATGATAATGGACAGGAACTTTTGGGCAAGTCGGGAAGGGCCAAAACTCTACAACCGACTTGTTCCCATACTAAACTCTCGAGCCCTCTTCAGGATCCAGACAGGTCAAGCAGAACCAGAAAAAGGTCGGGGCCCGGCGAAAATTATAGAGGGATTACCCGCAAGGGAGTGGGGCTGCAACCGTCCCTGCCAGAGGTCGGAGAGGTAGGAGAAAGACTAGGGGCAGAGGTTGAGGAGACGGGAGAAGAGGAGTGGTTGAAGAGGCAAGGCTGGCGAGCAATCTATCAAGAAAGCAGCAACAAGTGACACATCGTTCTCATCGCATCGCCAATCTGTCACTTTAAAACCTCTTCCTTCCCAATTTGCCCTAATTCGGTTGACTGCTCTGTCATCCTGGCGCCCGCATCTCCGACCCGCTTTTTAATCCTCGCTTCCAACAATAGCCGTACCAGTCCGCCATAGACTAGCATATATGACCCCGTGTTTGAGTTCCTGCTTACCCGTGATGCGAGCGTCGCATCAGAATTCCCACCCTGCTGCTGCAAATATATCACGACTCTAACAATCAATTCTCTTAGCTCCAGCTAGCTGTCTCTTACTCGAGTCATTGGAAGACACTGGCAGCATCTCAGTTTCACCCCCATAACAGACTCTAACAATAATAAGTTGCAACATCACCGACTACTATCTCCGCCTACCAGCAACAGCCCGAAGCGCGGACCTGGCTTAGCCAAGTCAGGGAAGACCTGGAGCTGGTGATATTCTGTCGACGGTGGTCCATAGCGCAACAAGTTCGGAAATTTATCCACGCTTGAACCACCACCTGCATTCTCATTTGGAGGTCGCCCTTGATCAGGGCATTCTGCGATAGTTGCCGGAAGGAAAGTTTGTAGTCGCCTGATGTGTTCCGATGCCTCTCGTTCAAGATTGGATGAATCAGCCTTGGCAAGGACAATATCAACTGGGGGTACTAGCACAACAAAATCAAGGGGTCGCTCACAGTCTGTTTCAGCCTGTTTTCCAGTTCCTGCAAGATTCCCGGTGGTTTCAGCCCCGAAGCCAATTTTGCAAGCTCCCGTAAAAGTGCAAGGTCGTGCGCTGCAGCTTGTTCGCGCTCGCACCCTTTATTTAACCACTCTTCTACAAAAAGATTGAGGGTGTCTTGCATTATACCCGCTTGCTTTTCTCTATCCCATCGGAATGTAACTTGCAATGCTTCACACAATGTCAACAATGCTTGGATGAGTTCTGGGGCTGGACCTAGTTTGGCATTGAGTTCATGGTACATCATATCAAGCACTTATTCTCACCTATTGACGAAGTGGGTATCACCCTAGAGGAAGGGGTTGCTTGCCGAATTATATATGATAGTGTTTTGCGTTTCCAGGAATCCAAAACGGTAGCATTAAGGGTGTTCAGCCGCTCTATGAACACTATTGAAATATGAGCCTGGGTTGATGACCTGCGTCGTTGGATGGGGACTCACTGTCACCAGAAGCCTGTCCACAGCCAATTTGTTCAACAAAGCAAGACCGCGAAGCCAGACCTTCGATAACCTGCCCCAAAAACACAAGTTTGCGAATGGAAACGTCTGCCCACGCAGTAAGATCACCGGATGGAGAACACAGAGATAAGTTACCATCGTCTCCTCGTATTTGGTCGACAACTTTTTCTATAGCGTGCAGCGACGACCTCGTCAATTCTTCTGCGGCAGGTTCATGCAGTGTTTTGAGCAGGTCGACAATGGAACTAATGATCTGGTCAGCGAGGGATGATCATACGATAAGGCCATCATATACTTTGCTTCACTCCGCAAGCTGGACCGTATGAAGGATATTTCTTCGTGTATGTGACTCGCACATTGTTCCAGGGCGTTGAGGACATTATCTAACAACCCCGTTCGCCCAAGAAGTTGCTGCTTGAGCGAGCTTTGGTACTTGCGGAGAGAAACATCATGGTTGCCTGGCGATTGTGAGAGCATAGGCAGCGGCACTGTGTTGAAGAGGAAATCTACTGGTGAACCAACTGCAACATTGTCAGATGTATACGAGATCATTCATGGAAATTACACACACCCGCTTCGAGCTCGTTGGAGCCAATCAGCTGCAACGACACTTCCAGCGTAGTCTGAAACGTTCCCGAAGCGGCTTTCAGCATCAGCTTCCATATCTCCACAACCCTCTCCCTACAAATCCGATCCACCATTTCCAATACTTGTGCCTGTTCTCCCTCTTTTAGAGTTGATGTGCCAATCCACTTCCTCGAGGCCATCCTAACGCTCCACACCTCCTTCACAGTTTCTAGCTCCCTGAACCACCTCTCCGCGGCGCCTTGCATTAACTTTATAGACTGGTCGAACCATTCATTCAGTTGATTCAGGAACTGATCCTGCCGCAGAGACGCAGATGACGATGTTAAGTCAACGTAAGGTTTATACGACTGCAGGTTCTGCGGAAGCAATTGGAAGTGGGCAACGGAAGTTACGTTCGTGAGCAATGCCTGCGTCGTGAGATGGAGTTCTGTCGGGATGTTATTGTTCTTGTCTGCATCAGATTGGATGAACTCGAGGACACGTTTTATCAATGAGCGACCAGATCCTCCGTCAAACACTTCGCGTGCCACATGCATGGTTTGTGAAATGATGGTGAGAACGTTGTGAAGTGATTCCTTGACCTCTCGTATACGTGGTTTAGCAAGAGATGTCGTCGCAGTGTCTTGTGAAAAGGAGAATGTGATTTTCCCGTGGGTAGCTTGTCTTGAATCGGATGGCGACATCAATGATGGCCCGACCTGGCTTTTGGCGGTCAAAGTAGCGTTTAGGGTCTTGGAGCGTTGCGAGAGTAGCGAAGCCAAAGTATCATGGAGCGGGCGTGAATCCAATAGATGTAGTGTTACCAAAGTAGCACATGCATCCTGCAAACCCGGGTAATCTTCAGTCGGGAGAAGTACCATAGGTTTTGGGCGTACGAACCTCAACGGAGCTGGACGCATCTCTCAGCCACAAAGTCGCCTTATGGATGATCTGGGAACGGAACTGCGATACTACTTCCCACTGCCGTTGGATGAGCGGAAACTCAGCCAACACATCCACACCCCGATTCTTCCATGTCTCTTCATCCTGCTCATCACTCCGAATCAATGCCCGATGAATAACTCTCGCAAGTAGGAAAAGCCATGCAGCGGGGAAGAATTTCTTTCGCTCTATCAGCCGCCATAGATGCTCCGGTGCGTCGAGCAACAGTTTCATATGTGCAGCGAGGATTTGTAACGCACGTAAGTGCCCATCTATCCGAAAAAGCAACAGCCCATCAACTCCAGGTGGCGGCCACGGTACTTCGATGCAAAACTCACTTTGAACATTGGTGACCGAAGAAGCTTTGGGCAACGGTGGATCTGTTTGACTTTGTATCGCAACTCTTGACTCTTCCAAAGCCTCCACGACCCGCTTCGAAGATTGTGCGATAGAAATTATAGATGACGACGCTTGTAATAAATCCCGGTACCGTTCTCTACGCTTTCGGGAGTCAACCCAAACGTCAGAGGAAGCTCAGACCATTAAGACTTTAATAAGGAAATGAGACGCACCCAACCATGTGTCGCAGCTCCTTCTTCTTCGAATCAGCATCTGTTCTGTCCATACTTTAGCATCCATTCCATTTGAAGATGAATGGAAGAGCAGGCACTTTAGACGATTCTGTATAACCCTGATCTCAGCAATCGTATGTTTGGTGAATAGCTCGTCAGTGTTAAAGTCTCGGTCCTCATTGATGACAGATGTCGTGGCCGTAGTATTCGACACTGAGCGTTTGGTGGTTTGGTCCTTCATACTGGTAGAGACGGATGCTGTCGATGGTACCTTCGTGGGGGGAAGTCCATTGCCAATGGCCGATGAAACTGACTGGACAGCAGACGGACGCCGAATCATAGGGTATGTGCCAGTAGGAGTTCGCGGAATGGACAAACTGGTTCTGATGCGCTCCTGGCAGTTGATGCTAAATTACATAAGCAAATTGCTATATGTCTTTCGTGCATTCAATTGATTCGCCCACTCCAGCTGGTGGTTGACCTGCTCGGATCAGGAATGCTTCCATGAACCTCTGATCCCCTACGCGATGGATTCCTTGTACAAGACCTTGGCTGATTGAAGTCTTGCTAGCCTCTATTATGCATTGGACAGGTAAAAGTTGAGTCATTCCAGTGAGCAACCATTGCAGGTCTTCAGCTTGAGTTCTTTTCCACTTTGGTCTTCTCAGCTTTTGCGTATATATTAGGATTCCCTTTTACTACAACATTAAATGAGTGAGCACCTGAAGCATCTACTGGCTGGGATAGTCAAAAGTCAATTCAAGCAGAATGGTATTGATAGCCTTGTACAGCCAATGGCCTCTCTAAGGGGTATTTCTGTGCAGAAAGGTAATTTCATGTAGTAGTAAATCTATCAGAGACTGAGTAACCAGCCAGGTCCAACATATCAAATTGCCTTACATAAAACAAAGAGTGATAGAGAAATGAATATTAAACTACTTATTCTCCCCAGTGAAGGCAAGATGTGATATGCTACCCTAGCACACCAGTCATGTCAGGACAAAGAAGTTGAATAGGCACAGTTGCTCAGCCACCTTGGCTAAAAGATGCCACTATCCTAGCAGTAACCAAAATATAATGCCCTGTAACTCATAATGTTTTCTGCACTGGGATATAGTGATCAATGGTTTTCTCCTTCAGGTTTGTGCACTGCCAAATCCCAGGTCTGCTTCTTACTTGAATGTCCTTCAGGGCTGATTCCCTACTCACTGAGAACTACCTCTGGATTAGCTCACCCGCTTAGGTATATCCACCATCATCATTGCTTTCTCCTATTACTGGCAACTGTTCACCCTAAGACAGTGCAACGTCAGTCAAATTAGGAAGCAAGGATGACAAGCAAGTACTGTAACAATTCTACAGAACAACACACAGCATATGATTGTCCAATCGGACTTGAAAGTCACCCAGTGAATTTCTGAAACGCCTTTCCTTGGGATATCATGCCTACCCATATAAAGGAACAGATCGATTATTGACTGTCCGACTTTTTCATGGCTTCGCCTGCATCCACTTCACTGACACTCTTCTTCCGGTCTTGAGGACGGCCGTTAGCAGCGGGTGAAGCAGCAGAAGGACTAGTACCCTCCGACCGGGACTGGGTGACAGGCAGTGGGCGGACCGATTGTGTGTTGGAGTTAGAGGATGTGGAGCCGACGGGTGACGAAGTGTTCGCGAGGCGTTGATCCAGAGCTTTGAGGGCCAAAGCTCTAAAATAACCCAATAAGCGTGATGATGGGGTTTGGAAGAGAGTTCAACTCACCTCCTCCTTTCAGCTTCCGCGCGCGCACTGAGTGGAACTGGGCTATATGTGCCACTTTCGATATCACCAGATGACGCAGGAATCAGGTGGAAGCGATTTGCCCATTTGTAAACAAAGTTGCCCAGAATTGTAAGCGGTTTGCTGTGCAAGGGATCAGAGACCCCATGAATTCCATAAGGCGGAATACCTACTGCATGAAGGGAGGGAACCACGACACGAGGGAGAAGGTCTCGCTCCTGTCACCATACGAATCAATCCCGCCAACCGACTCTGCTGGGTTTTTCTTGTAGAAACGCAGATATACCCAGCCCACGAACCATCCAAACTGGATGAGGATCCAAGGACATTGCAGGCCTAGAATGCAGAGAACGGTGGAAAGAGTGAGATAGGCCATTGGTAAGCTCTGGTTAATAGTCATCAAACAAGAGCCTAGGCATATTCGGGTGAGAGACACACTTTGACACGCGCTTTGATGACACCAAGAACTTGAACTTGATGTTCTGGGATGAGTTGAGTGAATGCGACTAGCAAAGCAATCTGGAGTGCCATTTGTCCATGGTATTTCATGCCGTAGCTATGAAACGGGTTAATGATTGACGCATAGACACAAGACAGATAACGCACAGGAAAAGCTCCGCATTATTTGTTCCAATAAACTCAATCCAATTGAGTCCGAATGCGATGATGTTCGAAGCGACAATTGATACCACAATAAACTTGGTTGTCTCAACCGCACCCCACAATCTTTCCAGATACTTGAGCGAAGCGGGCACGAATATCATCGACGCGATAAACTAGGATCGCGTAGAGCAATTGGAGGAAGCATCTCAGTCAATATCTCATTTGAGAAAGAATGATAGCACTCACCTCCAATATTGAAGGCTCAACAAGCGCCGATGTCAAAAAGGTCCATGGCGCGAAGAGACTAGAACCAGGGACAAGCAACATGTACTGTGCCGCTGTCTGACCCATCTCCTGGTACCTCAGCCATGCATAAAGTCCCGAAGAAACAACTGTAGCAATCGTAAAGGCACGTGTCACAGGAGGTATCGACTGAATAAGGAGGAGTGGTGAGGAGAGGACCGCCATGACGCAAAGATGTCAGGAGTTGAGTACACTGCGGACTTCTCTTGGTGGGAGCGTTATATACGTAAGACGTGGGCCGGGAGTAATTCCTCGACACGGAGGACGATAGAGCCACGATGTCGTGAGTTGAAGACTTCAAACGGGGCTGGCCTCTGCGCACAGGGTGACGGGGTTCAAGGCACGTGCTCGGGTCTGTTTTTGGCAGCCCATGCCCGGTCGCGGGCCAAGTTCATAGCATCATGTCGTCTTCGTACTCAACCACCATCATGTCCGAGTATGACCTTCGCCCGGGTGGTTCCCTCAAACTGAAAGGGGGAGTCATAGATGGCGGTATTGTAAAGAAGTAAGTGCTGCATCTGAATATAATAACCCAAGCCAACCATTGCCCCATACTAGGAAGAAGAAGAAATCAAAACGCAAGGAAGAAGAGCCAGATGAACTGGAGCGTGAGCGACAAAAGGTGGAGAAGGCGACTTCTGGCGAGGAAGGGAGGGCTAGCTCCTCTTCAGGAAGTGGACGCAATTCCCCTGCCGTCGCTGGTAGCAGCAACGGTGGTCCCAAGAAGACGGAAGCAGAGAGACGTTTTGAAGAGGTCCAGAAGAAGCGGGTATGTCATCCCATTTCTACAATCCTTCAAAATTACCCAATCTCCGATCAAGCTTGCACAGCGGGTTGCCAAGTTGGCAGGGAAGACCCATAAAGACAGGGTAAATGAATTCAATGCCAAACTTGAAGCCCTCAGTGAACACCACGATATACCCAAGGTGAACACCCGAGTGAATGTCTATCAACAAGCGTTTACTAATCTAAATGCAGGTTGGACCGGGTTAAGATGTCGATCTATCCTTTCAATACACTGTATTTCTGTGCTGCATCAATGTATACAAGACACGCCATATTATTACACCAATGACACCATCAGCAGACAGACTGGACACACTCCGGTTTTGTGGAAGTTTTCTGCTATTTCGTAATATGTGCTACGGTGGAAGAGATGGTGAGGTTGAAGTGATCGCTGGTGACCACTGATGTTTTGCGTAGACTACATAGGACTTCGAACCATATCCTACGGTGACTTAGCCCATGCATCCGAGTTCCATCCTATATCACTATTTAAGGAGCGCGTATTCCGCTTACGATAGGTATTCAAGTCTCGGCGAGCATGGCACTGAGCTTTTGAAGTCACGTCTAGAACGCATCAAACGAAGTATTTAAGTTCTAACATGTTGGGTCTCTTTACCATGAATAAGAAATGCATGTCAAGTTACTATTCTGATGACGCCGCCACAGCATGTGTGATGTAATCCGTCTTAGACGAGTCTACACTCCTCCCAGGTAGGATATGCTTCGAAGTGCCCATCAGTGGGTGATAAGAAGGAATGTAGACAGATCACTCCTTTCAATATACCTGGCTTATGCCATTGGTCGGGAAAACGAGACAGGACTTCGGCATGCGTCCCACACTGAGGTATCTCGTGCTTTAGACAGGAATGTCAGATTGGTCTACAACGGCGAATCACCAAATACATACCAGTGCGCTCGTGATACCGAGAGGTTCGATCGGCATACCTTTTGGTCAAGATGAAAGATTACGAAGGAGTTGGATGTCAACGACATCATAAGCCACTTCTGTCCGTAAGGCGTATTGGCCAACCGATTGACATGAACCTGCAACATGATTCAACTCACCAAAAAAAAACGTTACTTGAACCAATGATAAGGCGCTGGTCAGGTCTATTAGACATCCAGGGGAATGGGATCATCCAAGTCCAGCAAGCTGAAGCTGAATTCGTGGGTTTCAGTGACTAAATCCATGTCCTCTTTGCGAATTGCGGGTGGCAAAGCAAGAGCCTGGGCTGGGTCCTGTAATTCCCTAGTTAATCTTTTGAATATTATCCTCACTAAACCGATGGGAGGTGAGACATCATGCTCTTTTAGGTCCCACATCTGGTATTTCATGGTAGTAACATGGTTCAGATTGAAGACGAAGGCGAAGGAAATCAACTCACAACGGGGATATTGATACGCCAAGATACGCCCATTGTCCCCCTGTCAAGAAAACCTCAACCCTCCGGTAGGAAACAGGTTTCCAGAACGATGCCATCCTAAAACGTATTTCTGAAGGGATTTGTGATAGAAGGATAGACATTCCTCCTTTACGTTTGAAAGTAGTGGAACGTTTACCTATGAATGCTATTATGCAGAGCGACATGGAACATGTTAACTGGTGAAATAGCCAAAGCTGCTCTGTGGGGAACCGCGGTTCCGAGTCGTCGCAAGC
The DNA here is from genome assembly GCA_018524725.1 of Podaxis mareebaensis. Lineage (NCBI taxonomy): Eukaryota > Fungi > Basidiomycota > Agaricomycetes > Agaricales > Agaricaceae > Podaxis > Podaxis mareebaensis. The sequence goes on along the minus strand of JAEUWP010000470.1, from coordinate 207,315 downwards.
AATAAGTCCAAGAATATTCATCGCGGTAGAAAGTGCGTCTTCTGATACTTTTAAGAGGATTTCGACACCGAGAAGATCTAGCGTCGCTAGAAGACTGCTAGCAAAGGTGCCAGGCTTCGAACAAATCGAGCAAGTAAATAAGCCGTGCTTCTGGATGACCCATTTGAGGATTGTCCGCAACCCTGAGGCCTTGTCATGGTCGGGGCGAAGGAGAGCACTTATCCCAGACGATGCTTCGGAGATTATGTTAAATTTGAATTTTTCTTTGGAGGCCGGTGTCGCTCGAGTTGTCGCTGATAGCATCTCATAGCCCCGGGTTTAGCGTGGTTGAAGTCGCTCCGCGTTTTCGTATATTTCATCATCAATTGGGGACACAGAGGGTAATGTGTTCAAGGCTAGAGAAGGTACACCTGATAAGTTCCCCTGGCGGCAGTCTTAATGAAAACATCAAAAAGTATACGTGCGTGAGTGAATGCATAAAGTCATGGAGCCTTGCAAACCGTACCTATTTTCCCGATCATACAATATTTCTTATTGCAATGGGAATTGTCGAGTTGTGGATGGTAAAGTCATGCGCCGGTGAAGAGCTCACCAGCTAAGGGTTGTAATGCCAGCTGACGTTCCTGCTTTAAATGCCTTGTGTTATGAGAGCTAGTATTTCCGGCTTTATTTCGCTTCGTAGGCCAAAAATCAACTTGACATGCTTCGTTTGAGGCTTGAGCTGGGGAGGCAAGATGATTTGAGGTAGCGAGTGGCCAGTCAACCTTCCGTAGAGGTGCATGGGAAACACCTTCCTATCTAGAAACTGCGCTTGGAGTCGTCCATACTGTCCTTCCCTCTGCAACCTCTATCTCAAAAAGCGCGTCATGAAAGCGACTACGTCTGCCGCAGCATCCTCTGCGCCTGCGCATAATGCACCCCTACCACCAACAACGTCAGCAGCAGCACGCTCGTCGCGCATCGCGCCTCATTCGCATATCAAAGGCCTGGGGCTCAACAATGAGGGGTATGCATCCTCTGGTGCCGCCGGCTTCGTTGGTCAGATCGAAGCTCGGGAGGTGCGTCGCTTATTTCTACGCTTCTTTCTGTTTCTTTCCGAGTCTCTGAACCTATACCGACTATCTGTAGGCCTGTGGTGTTGTAGTTGAGCTGGTCAAGTCGCGTAAATTCTCTGGTCGAGCGCTTTTGCTTGTCGGTGCGCCAGGAACAGGGAAAACTGCCCTCGCACTGGCCGTTGCTCAGGAACTAGGGGCAAAAGTGCCATTCTGCCCCATGGTCGGTTCAGAGGTATACAGCTCGGAGGTGAAAAAGACTGAAGTACTTGCGGAAGCTTTCCGGCGGGCCATCGGTGAGTTGGAGCTCTCTGTACTGATGAGACGTTATGTCATCTCGGTGCGCATGCGGTTGCATATCGAAGGTTGGCAGTTGCCGCCTGGCAAGCAAACGATCCCAACGTCTTGGATCACACTATCATCTAACACAATTTATCTATCCTCTATCCTCTGTCTCCCGGGTTGTTGTCAAGAAACCTTTACTCTCTTCATTTTGTCCCGTTTCCTGTTTGATTCCGAGGAGCTGATCCCTCCAGTTCTTCAGGTCTACGGATAAAGGAAACAAAAGAAGTCTATGAGGGTGAAGTCACGGAATTGACACCAACGGAGTCTGAGAATCCACTCAGCGGTTACGGCAAAACTGTTTCTCACGTCATCGTGGGCCTCAAAACCGTCAAGGGAACAAAACAGCTTAAACTGGACCCCAGCATATACGAGGCAATCCTCAAAGAAAAAATCATTGTCGGTGACGTGATTTATATCGAAGCCAATACTGGTGCTGTCAAGGTGTGTCTTACGTCTCACCAAATCGCGTTAGGACGAGTTCTGATGCGAGGGGATTGTACAGCGCGTGGGTCGTTCTGATGCATATGCATCTTCCTATGACCTTGAATCCGAAACATACGTGCCACTCCCGAAAGGAGATGTACATAAGCGGAAAGAGCTTGTACAAGATGTGACCTTAGGAGACTTAGATGCGGCGAATGCGCGGCCGCAAGGAGGCCAGGATATCATGAGTGTCATGGGCAGCCTCGTAAAGAGCGGGAGAACGGAAGTGACGGATAAATTGCGGCGGGAGGTAAATCGTGTGGTAAAAGGTTATGTTGATCAGGGTGTTGCGGAAGTCGTTCCCGGTGTCGTGTTTATCGATGAAGTGAGTACTTCGTATCCTTTGATCGGTTCAAGAGTTCTGACTGGCATGACGAAAGGTGCACATGCTCGATATCGAATGCTTCACCTATCTTAACGCCCTCCTCGAGTCGCCAATGGCACCCACCGTGATTTTAGCGACGAACAGAGGAAATGCGCTCGTGAGAGGTACAACGGATATTGTCTCTCCGCACGGTATTCCAGTGGACCTGCTTGATCGGTATGTATCCAAATTTATTAAGATCACCGGGTGTAGCCTGAGCCTATGAGTAGATGTTTGATCGTCAAAACCTCGACCTACACACGCGATGAGGTTGGCAAGGTTGTCCAGATTCGTGCCCAGGTGGAAGGTCTCAAACTTGGCCCCGGCGTGCAAGAAAAGCTCGCCGAAGAAGGAGAGCGAAGTTCGTTAAGGTGAAGTTCTTCATCCGCCCACTGCGCTTCTAGGACTAAGACCTCCTACCCTTAGATACGCCCTCCAGCTTTTGACACCAGCCTCTATTGCTGCAGCGTTGGCTGGCCGGTCGCAAATCGAGCTCGAGGATATCAATGAAATGAACGAGCTCTTCCTGGATGCAAAGAGCTCCGCACAGAACATCGGAGAGGGTGGTTTCAACGGAGGGGAGTCACTGTAGACATGAGCCTCGGGACCGGTTGTGTATAGTAAGTGGGCTGTGCGTTCATCAAATAATTTTTTATTGATGCATTGTCGTAGATTGTTGTATCTAGAGTGTTTCTAGCGAATGTACTCGTGATATTGATCATCTTGACCGTGGATCTATCGGGTTTCCCATCCCTCATCGCATTTCAAACCCAGATTTTGGAATATGCCGTTCTGCAGGCGTTGATTCGATCCGCTACGTCGCCCAGATAAGGCATAAGATAAATGCTGTTGTCAGGCTGCATGTTTGGTAATTTCATTGGACAGGGCCACAGGTCGTGGCACGGACCCATTCCCGCTCATGTCTGTGCCTATTCTACGTGGTGGAACGACATGTAGCTGGTGGGACAATTGTGCAACGCCGAGCGCATAGAATCTGTTGGCGCAAAACGGATTACCACGATCAATGGAGCACGCTCGACTAAAGGAAACGAAGCTAAATAGTGTATTGTAATATATTTGTTCCGGGATATAAAAATGAGGATTAAGGTTGTGACTTAAGCAAGCCATCATACCGCGTTTCTTCATTCGCCACCAACTGCACCAAGGGTTGGCCACAGGCGCGTTTTTGGCTCCTTTCCCCACCTTCATCTCTCCTCCCCCGCTATGGCGGCACCTGGCGTACGACCAGAACGCAAAGGACACGTCTGTCCACCGTCGAATGCAACACATCCATCAGACCGATGGGAATCCCTATTTGTATATTCCTTCATTCTCAAATTCACGAACCTGAAAGGCAAGATACCTGGCTTCGAGAGTCCTATGGAGTGAGTGTCCTGTATTCTCACTCTGGTGTTCTTTGTGTTGATTGGTTATTGTGCGCGATGCGGTTGGCGGTGTTGGGTCTTGTAGTCTCGAAAACGCACTCATGTCGCGCGAGCCAAATGACATACTCACAAAAATCCTTGGCCGGTTTATCCTCAACCTCAAACCACAGACACGTAACCTCAGGTGCGTTGCCTACGCTCCAATCCAACGCCCGAGTTGTTTCATGTTGCTTACGAGCTCATTAACACCACACGCGCTTTGGTTGCGGCGCGCGCGTCTGGGGTTTTCGTTATGGAACATTATAGTACTGATCAAATTTCAACGACGGTTATGGGCGTGTTGTCGGAATACCTCAAGTCGAACGAGCGGACGATTTTCTGGGATGATAACATTAAGGCGAATGTGGATCCGTTTGAAGGGATGGAATGTGGGTTCTTTGCGGCTGACTGGGATCTCAAGGTGGGTAGTTGATGCTCATTCCCACCCTAATAATTATTGCTAACTACTTTTTTGTTCTGGATTTTTTTTGCAGTTGAAAATCCTACGACAGCTTGTGGAATTGCAATTAACGCATTCACAGGAGGTCAAGGCGGTTATAGATCGTGCGTGGGGCGTGGTGCATCATAAACAAAAGAAGGAAAAGGGCGCTGGCGCTGCGGAGAACCCGTCCGCGGGTTCGAGTGGGCCTGATCGCGAAAGTCTGGAACTAAAGCCGTTCGGACAAGACTCGAAGAGGGAGAGGTATTGGGTTGCTGATGGTCCGTGCTCCTTTACTTTTGCCCCAGAAGTCTTCGTTTTACCCTACTGCTGTGTTATCTTGGGAATCCTTTGTGGTATTCACATCGGGTTCTTCCGTTTCTTCTCGTACTATCTGATTCGGTGTTTAATGCCGAGAGCTAACTTCTTTGTTTGCAATATTAGATTCACCGCGTATTTATGTGTCAACGAATCCATGGAAAATGTCTGCGTCGTTCAAGGCGGTTTCCTCGACACGTGAAGAATACCTCGCCGTCATTGACAACCTTAAATCCACTGCTCCAGAAATCAAGAAGGGACAGAAAAGGACGAAGACCGATGCAGCGCATCTTGATTTGATCCAGTCCTTACAGGACAGGATTGAACAGATAGACCATGAACTTGCGGTATGTCTCTCCATTTCGATTGTTACTCGTATCACTTGGTGTCCCGTTACCGTGTCCTTTGTGAATCAACTTGATTTCCGTCCCCCCATTTTTTTCATGTCCGCTTGTACGCACTCACCGGCGGAATTTATTCTTTCGATGACCGATGCTATTGCTCTGCTGGGGCGTATTGCTCACGTCTCGCTCGTATGAAATTAGCGGGTAGCCAAAGTTCGCAAGAAAATTGAACAAAACCGTGTATTAATGGCTCAAGCCGAGCTTCGGGAAACTCGAACACGACGGCAGGCTCAGAGACCCGATTATGTATATTATAACCAAGAAAGCGAGGTGAGCAGACATGCTCTCATGTTACCTGCGTTGATTCTCACCCCTGTCCTCCCCAGGATGAGTACCAGTTCCAGGAGGAGCAGGATGATGACTTTGAGGATGACGATGAGCCGCAGGATGGGAGGAGACGGCGGAGAGGGACAGCTCCTGTTGCGACGCGGAGATCGACGCGGACGGCAGTCTTGAATGCGAATGGGAAGAGAGAGGGGTCATCAGAGTCGAGTTTGGGCACGTGGAAAGGGGAGCGTCGGTCGACAAGGCTCGGGTTCCAGGATCCATTCGAGGTCGAGCGGCCAGCGAAGAGAGCACGGACGGAGGAGAGTATAACGAGCGTTGGATCGGGGGATGCAAGCTCTACTGTCAGCGGACAGGTGAATGGCAACGGGATGAGCAAGATCAAAGTGAAAACGACGGGCGCAGCGGCGTTGAGGCCAAATGAAATCGCGCTGGAACAGGTTGCAGGGAAGAAAAAATCCAAGTTTTGGGTTTACGCCGTCGAGCCGATACCGGAACCTGAGCCAGAGGGAGGAGCGTCTGAAGGAGAGAATGTGGGGGTAAGGATGAATGGAGATGGTTCGTCACACAGCGGGAACGGACATGAGACGGTGAATGGTCAAGGCGTGCCTCTGTCCGTCGATCAGGTTGATCAGGGTGTTGCTGTGGGGTCGACACCGTGACTTTGGATTTATTTTAGACATTTACATACTTACACTCTGAGGGATCTGGGTAGACCATGGATGTTAATATATTGGAGGTATACGGTGATTGCTGGGAGTGACATCAGCGACGGAACGGAGGCCAGAGCCAATCGGATAAGAGATGTTACGAGGGGCCAATGAACACGTGACGGTGAATTGTTGTGAAAATGCCGAGGAATGGATGGATTGAGTGGATGACAGCCTCTTCATGCTCGCACGCTCAGCGAGAAATTTGCTCTCAGCTTCCAAGAACACCTTCAGATTCCGCGGATGTCTCTTTGCTAAACATGCCTCCACCGCCTCTATCGAAGACAGAGCTATAGTCTCCCTCTTCGACACTCCAAGTCCCTCCTTCAGATACCCCTCCTCCGCTTCTACTGGTCTCTTTGGCCACGCACAGCTATCCCATCCGAATGCTTTCATTTCCCTCGCAGATGCAACCCTTGTCCGTGCTCAACTTCTCACCAACCGCATCCTCAATGCCCGGAGTTCCCGAGATGAGCTCCTCAAAGTCGTCAAGAATCTCGATCGTTTGAGTGACATGCTCTGTAGCGTCATCGACCTTGCTGAACTCGTCCGCAACGCTCACCCGGACAAGAACTGGATAGCTGCCGCCAACCATGCCTATGAGAAGCTCTGTGAGTTCATGAACGTGCTCAATACCCATGTTGGACTATACGAGGTGAGTCACGGTTTGCTTATACTATAACTTGGGTCCCTCATCATCCGTTTAACCAGGTCCTCAAAGTCGTGTTGTCCGATCCCTCACTCGTCAAGACACTCAATCCGGAAGCATACCAAACCGCACTCATATTCTGGCGTGACTTTGAAAAGTCGGCGATCGACCTTCTGCCAGCACAGCGGCAACAATTCGTTTCCCTCTCTTCTGATATCCTAGTCCTCGGACGCGAATTCTTGGAGAATGCGAGCGCACCGAGACCGCCGGCTGCAATTAGACCTGAGGACCTGGCAGGGATCAAGGACAAGGGCATGGGGGTCAGGCTGCAGCTTCAAGCTCAGTTTACAAGGCGTGACCTTCTTGTTTATCCAGGCTCATTACAGGCACAGATGATCATGCGTTCTGCACCAGATGAGGAGCCCAGGAGAAGGATGTATATCGCGGCAAATTCGAGCACGGAGCAGCAAATAGATACATTAGAGAAGCTGTTGAAGACGAGGGCGGAGCTGGCGAGGTTGGTTGGACGACGGAGCTTCGCGCATATGACATTGGATGACAAGATGGCCAAGACTCCAGGTGCGCACTTCTTTTGTGTTCCTACCGTCCCATTGACAGTGGTGGTGGTACTCATACACAGAAAATGTCATGAACTTCTTGGACGCTCTCATGAACCATACCCGACCCTTTGCTCGACGTGCCCTCCGAACACTCAGCTCCCGCAAACAAGCGCACCACAATCTCTCCTCTCTACCTATCATTCAAGCCTGGGATCGCGACTTCTACTGCCCGCCTGAACCCCCTGCACCCCCTATACCCCTCCCACCACTCACTCTTGGAACAGTATTTATGGGTCTATCTCGACTATTTAAACATCTTTATGGGGTTTCATTGCGCCCCGCAGACGCCGCAACCGGCGAAGTCTGGCACCCAGACGTTCAAAAACTAGAAGTCATAGACGAAGGCAAAGGACTAATCGGATGGATATATGCTGATCTATTTGCACGACGAGGAAAAGCGAGTGGAGCAGCGCATTATACAGTGCGATGCTCCCGTCGGACGGATTTGGACGATGAGGAGGCGGATGGGACGGCGCCAGGTTACGAGGACCTGGTGAAACAGAGTTTTGAATTTGAGAAGGTGAAAAGGCACAGGATACCAAACCAGGAGGGGGTGTATCAGTTGCCGCTTGTTGTGTTGCTTTGTGAGTTTACGAGGCCTTCAATATCAAAGGGGCCGACGATACTGGAGTGGCATGACGTGATGACGCTATTCCATGAAATGGGACATGCGATGCACTGTGAGTAGCGCGTCGTTTATCCGAACGAGAATCCAACACTGACCAATATTGACGTTACCAGCTATGATCGGTCGTACAGAGTACCAAAACGTCTCTGGCACACGTTGCGCAACCGACTTTGTCGAACTCCCCTCGATCCTTATGGAACACTTCCTAAACTCACCCACAGTCCTTTCCCTCTTCGATCTCGACGGTACACATTCTCTCCGCCAAATCGGTAACCACCATGAAGACCCTTGCAACTCTATTGACACATACTCACAAATCCTCCTCGCGTCCCTCGATCAAATCTATCACTCCCCTGCGGTCCTCGACGACCCGTCGTTCTCAACGACCTATGAACTCGCGAACCTGCATAACACCAAGGGCTTGATACCCCACGTTCCCGGCACCAGTTTCCAAACTCAGTTTGGACACTTGTTTGGGTATGGTGCGACGTATTATTCATATTTGTTTGACCGCGCGATTGCGTCGAGGGTGTGGAAGGAGGTGTTTGAGAAGGATCCGTTGAATAGGGAGTTGGGCGAGAAGTATAAGCAGGAGGTGTTGAGGTGGGGTGGTGCGAAGGATCCTTGGCAGATGGTTAGCGCGTTGTTGAATGTGCCTGAGCTTGAGCGAGGGGATGCTGAGGCCATGAGGGAGGTTGGTATGTGGAAGATTGAGGATGAGGTTGGACTTTCGGGAAGACATTAGATTACATTAGATGGTCGGGTTGTGCATCTATAATACATCATACAAAATGCAACGAAAGCCGGAAATTAGATGTGCGAAAAGCAGATACAAATGTTAAGTACAAGGCAGTTGAACATGGGCCCAAATAATGAGAAAATAAAGAAATGCGAATGCAGGGTATCGTGAGGTTGAACTAATGGTATCAAAACATAATGGCGATGTGACGTTCGACTGATAGATGGACAGTTGTCACGGAATCGATTTGCAGTTCCTAGAGAACTGGAGTCAGAAAATGATACGCGACAAGAAACAAAGCGACGTACTACAACACTGCGAGCTCGGCTTCTAGGCGCTGCGCTGCTTCCCTCAATTCCGCAAGGAGTTTCATCTTTTTAGACTTTTCGTCTTGAGACAGGGTACTAATTGTTGACTCCAAATCTTTGGCGACAGATGGCTGAATTATAGGACCGAACATATCCTCAACGTCACTTGAGTTGCTCCAACTGAACGACTCATGGGCATTGGGAATGATATCAGCAAGATCGGAGCCCATACCGGGACCGGTTTGATTAGGAAGAGGCGAGGCCGAGAAGGCGGGTAGGTGGGTTTCAGGGAGGAACGTATCCTGAGGAAAGCAATTGAGGAAACTGAGGATGCCTTCATCTGACAGCTCAGCGTTATTGTAAGTACTGAAAGAATTAGTTGATGGTGGGACAATCAAGGCGTTGGGGGCGACACCAGTCTGAGGGAAGATCGTTTCGACATCAAAGACTGACGGATAAACTGAGACAGCAAGTGAGTCCAGTGTTCAAGTAACATCACAACAAACTTACTAGGCAAAGGCTCCTTCCCCTGGTGCAGGGTCTGAGGAGAATATGTGGAGAAATCAAAGGTTGCGACTTCGCAGTTTGTTGGATCATCTAGACTATCGAAACCTGGACCTGATTGAAGAATCTCTGGGTCGAACGACCACCCGGACACGGCCCCGATGCCCTCGATGGACAAAGAATCAGAAACAGAATGGACCCGAGGCAACTTGTTCCGTAGTGTACTGGGAAATTGGGGTCCCAGTTCAGAAACGCATCGCCGGCGATGGTTGGCTTGGGGTTGTTCAATGACCGATGTTTGTTGATCCTGGTTCGGCAAGGGGCAAGCTCCCGGGTCGCTAACATAAAATTAAAACAAAATAAAAGTGAAAATTAGTCTAAACAACTGTACCTGGTTGCGGACGGAATCAAAGCCAAGGTTGCGTCGAGGGGAGTTGATTCACTGCAAATGAAGATAAGTCATAAAAGCAAGTTGACATAAGGAAAATCATTACCGTCCAACTTCCACAGTGTCAGATGTATTTCCCACAGCTCCAGCCACCTCCTTTGGAGGTTGATGAAGAGGCCTATGCTTTGGGGTCAACACCTGAGGCCACAAAGAATACAGGTATACATTACCCTGAATCACGAGGGCAACCAGCAGCCTGTGAAGCACCGGATTGGTAACTGGCTGAAGGACTGGAACTAATGGAGTAAGCATAAACATTCACGGCGCTGTTACTTGAATTGTACCTTCTAGAAGGCGACTCGTGGCAAGATTGGGGGGAGATACTGATGATGAATCAACACATAGCACACTGGGGCATAAACAAAACTAGATACCTGGCGGAAGGTTCGGGCGTTCCACGAGAAGATGCAGGAGAAGGCAATCTTGAATTAAGTCTGGAGATGGAACAGAGGGGTTAGTCACGTCAACACAACAAAGGCACATGGGATTCTATACAAACCGTTGTCGCTTGGAAGGTCGATCACGAGTATGAATTCTAACCGAGTCCTCAACTTCCTCGACTGATCTCGCTCGCTTTGATGAAGGAACAGTTGATTTCGGGACGGATGGCAAGGGCGGGATAATTGGAGATGGAGGGAGTGACGAAGAGCAAGACCTCGGTGATGGATACACAGTGGTTTGATCAAAAACGCGTCCCGTTTGGTTGCCTTTCTTCTTCAAGGCGAAAGTATCAACAGCCTCAGCAAATCGAGAACCGAGTGCACTGGGGCGCAACTTCTCCGCATACAAATCCCTTGCTGCAAGTTCCATCGAGGCAAACTCCGAAGCGAGACTACTGTCTCCTCGGTTCTCACGAAAGAAGAGCGTAGCCGCGCGGATGATATCGTCCTTTTTCCCACCGAAACGGAACCTACGCAAAGAATTCCACCCGATCCGTTTTCGCACGTCGACAAACCATGCATCGATGGCCTTTCTGGAGGAGCCCGATTCTTTCGCAAGGGAATCACGCATCGAAGCCGAAGGATATGGGCAATGAAGGTTGTCGAGAAGCCATGTGTACGCAAGGGGGATGTAAGGGGGTATAGCTGACCTAGTGGAGGTGGTTTGACAGTCGGAATGGGGTTCTCTCCCGAGAATGTCCTCAACCTCTTGCAGGAAGGAGGTCGTCAGTTCTTGACACTTCGTGTCCAAGTCGAAAAAGGCGGATGCAAGGATCTGAACGCGGCTCGAAACCGTATTTGCAAGTGCTTGAATGGCCTCTGACAATTGCTCTGCCTCAACGGCAGCCGCAATGTCATCGGAAAGCTGGGACCAGTCGCGTTCAAACTCCTCCAGCGAGTCGTTCGAAAGCGCTGAGAGCAGATCGTCCTCAGCTCGCAAGAGGCGAACGTGTATGTCGTGCATGTCGGATGGTGAAAAGGGCAGTCCGAGTATCTGGTGCTGTATTCAAAAGGCAGTCACACAATGTCACAAAGGGAGTTTGAAAAACATTCTCACGCTACGAATCCCATTGTCTGTCAAACATGAGCAAATAAATACATAAACAATATACGGTGCTACCACTTGCGACGACCGACCACTGGCCACCAGTTAGCGTTTCCTCCAGAGTTCTTCCAACCACTCTCATGTCCATGACCTCCTCACATGATCTCTTTGCGAGAATGGGGCGCTTGCGGATGCCCCAACTCGACAGCCTACAGAGATTTCTCGGCTATACAACACAACCGCTCTTATCCCCCAACGTAGACACCATCCTCTCAACCGACCTCGACTTAGTGTTCCCACCTGCAAAGCCTATCACACGAGACATCGAAGCTTTGGGCCTCGATTCGGCTACCGCAACAACTTTTTCTGATGCATACCTCTCGGCAGCTTCAAGTCTTCGGGAGCGCTGTAAATACTTTGTTCGCCAAAGTACGGCGTCGATACAGTCCTCAACGCCCGACAATACTTCGAAGCATGCTTACTCTATCAGAAAACGATATTCTATGATATACCACCACTTCCTTGCCACTTGGAAAAAGTCCACAATTGAACAATCTCGTCCGATTTCCAGGTCCCGGCATGGCTTCAACAGGGTAATTGACTCACTTGGGCTGATCCTTAGCGTAGTCTGAATACTTGCACAGGGAAGCCTACCCCTTCTGGCAAAGTACTTCGACTACAATCCATATCCTCCTGCTGCGGATAGAGTGGTGCTGGCGAAGAAGACAGGATTGACTCCTCGACAAATTGAAGTTTGGGTAGGTTCCGTCCACCCAACGTCAGTCATTACCACTTCTGACTATCTGCAACCAGTTCCAGAACCACCGCAATCGTTCAGATAAGCCTCTAAAACGACTTAGTCAGGATGAACCCCCCTTCGACTTCGATTCACGTGAAACAACGCCTTTGCATCCTCAACAATCCCCCGAACCTGCAGTCATAGCTAGTCCTGCAACATCTCAAATCAAATCCTCACCGACGCCATTAGTGGGTACTACTAAACTGCTACCCGCCTCATTGTTTCTCATCGCCCGCTACACCCCTAGATACCAGAGCCAGCAATACCTAAAATTACCTCCTCTGCTTTGGACAACTTGATTCGCGCCCCTTCAGCATTTCCCAAGCCTTTCCGGCCTACCCCGGATTCTCAAAAGGCCTTCTCTTTCCAGCAAGTTAAATGGCCCCGTCCACCTAATACAAGTCAAGCCCGTAAGAAGGCTAAAGTGGATATGGATGACCTTTGCGAATCCTTCAAACAGTCCCTGAATCTTCACCGACAAAATAAAAGAACCCATCGCGATGCCTTTCCTTCAGAGCCTTCGTCAACTCCGTGGACATCTCTACGATATATCGTCCCACCTCCGGCGCGCCACCCTGCCTTTGTGAAGCCGACTCTGACCCACCCAACGAAAGCAAGCACAACTCCTGGCAACCGACCTTCCCTGTCGCCACGAGTATATAAACCCCTGCCTCACCGTCCCCATACCGCATTCCTGAAATATCAATGTCAGGAAGGGAGACTGAACGTTATTGCGTCTTCTCAGACTACACATGCATGCCCGTCTACTCCTAGGCTACGGCGCAGCTCAAGTGCTTCGTCAGTGGGCAGTTCTGCGGGTTTTTCGACACCTATGTCATCACCAAATGCCGCCACCGTCTACCTACCACAATACGATGATAGCTCACATGTCTCTGACACGAGTTGTGACATATCAGGACTCTATGCACCACATGCCAAAAAACCACGGTGGCAGCATCAGCCTGATTTTCCCATCCTCCTATAAACCCCAGACACGCTCTTGATTATGGTGACTGTTAATTTATGATCTCGTCCATTACCCTGTCGCACTGCACAGTTTCACTTCGTGTGATTTTGTACTATTATCACTACTCTCATAGCCACATCTTTATATATCATAAAGCGTACATTTCACAATTAGTATATGAGGTTGTTCCACGAACCTAAATCAATAATAATCCGTGTTCGGAATCATCGTATTACCAGGCTAATAGTACCTGTACGTAGAAATCACTTGGACAACTTAGATACCTGAACAAAATCGGCATCACTCAGACCATAGACATTCGACTCACCAAATTCAATAGGCCACTTAAACCACCCGAATCCTTTCCTCCAGTTGTTCCCGCACCGCTGAATTCGGACTGAACAAGAAGCTTCATGACAGTCATAGCAGCTCCATTGACAGCATCTTGCTTGTTCCCGGACGACCCTCCCCCCGACTTGTCAAACAGCTTGGTGGCTTCGGTCATGGCCAAGCTAATGAGCTGAGTCTGCGTATTTCCACTGCCATGACCACTCCCATGGCTAGAAGAGCCACTGCTAGTGAATTGCTTGATGACCTAATCGACGCGAGATTAGCAGTGGAGGCACCAACTTGAGGAAAAGGACAAACATGTAAGGCCACAGCGCTGCCAAGAAGCTTAGAGCTCAAGCCGCCCGCATCACCCTGGTTGTATATCTTATCATGCATCATATTGATTACTACATAACCACCATTCGTGTATTATCAAGTATGGGTACCAGGATTTACAATGATATTTGTGATTGTTCAAATAGATGAAAGAATAGGCAATCGCTGAACTTATCCCAATCGCTTCCACTTGTACATTTATTGGATGACCACGTCGTGCATTCACAAAAACCCGCCCTACACCAACTTTGGAGCCATCTATGCGATCGCCGAGTGTTTCAGGGACTCCACCACTGCAGCCAACTGAGCTCAGTACTCTCAATCCTCCAGCACCTCAACACGCATTCCCCGTGCCATTTCCTCCTATCTGTGATTGCGAACCGTTCCCTGCCAAGACTCTGGTCAATGGAAACGATCACCTAGCCAGTCCGATCGTCCCAGGCGCAAGCATCTACTTGAAATACCGGCAGATAATTTTTCTGACGAATTTGCAATTCGCCTAAATGTGCGTCAAGGCAACGACCGCAAGCGGTTTCGTGGCGTACTGGAATCCAAGGGGCCTGTGACCTCGCGGTGTGCCCCTACTCACGTCTATCTCTGTAAAGGTAGGCACCCCGCCCTAGCGCGAAGCGGATCAAGGGAAGCAACCAAGTTGCGCTCGACTGGCCTTTGGACACCATCAGCGTCATCAACACGTCCTATCAAACGCCTTAAACCCTCCCCACTAAATCCACCATATATGCCACGCCCCAGTTGCATGTCACCTAGTTCAAGTTCTAGCTGCTCATCTCGGAGTACACTCGCTACTCCCACCCATTTTCCTCTATTTGTTCCTTGGTAGATTAGCACCGCACCGTGTCTGTTGCCTCTCAAGGTTGATTCATTACTCCCGCTTGCGGCCCAAGCTACTTGCCTGTCTGCTTTCGAGGTGTACGCGGGCTTGAATATTACCTTCGGCCTTCTGTATCATAATACCCACGGAAACCGATCTCCCATACTTTTCCCTTATTCATTTTCGTCCTCCCCGCGTGCGCTTTCCATAAAATAATTCGTTGCACTTACTCGTCACCTATCAAGCACTTCTGGCTAAATTATACATATATTACGGAGATGTACTCTACCTTTTAGTACAACTGGAGCGTTTGTCAGGCAAAAGATCCCGATTAGTCCTCGCAATATACCCAGTCCTGTTTGAGCAAGTCTATGCCCCGATGCACTTCAGGTGGCTTGTCAACTTAACTTATCATTACAGGAGTGCATGCTTTCAATTGCAAAGGATAGCACGCGGGAAATAATATTTCCACACTACATGTGCGGGTCTTGAGACGAGTATTCATGGACATTAGGTTTATCATGTATCATGTCCCCTCACTTGGAAAAATGCGATGCCTAGTACGTCGTCATAAACAAACGAAGGTAGCCATATCAAAAATTTATTCACCATCTTCAACAGACTACTCAACCCTCCTGAATCCTTCCCTCCGGTCGTTCCTGCGCCACTAAACTTGGATTGAACCAGAAGCTTCATCACAGTCATGGCTGCTCCGTTAACAGCATCCTGCTTGTTGCCAGATGCCTTTCCTCCCGATTTGTCAAACAGCTTGCTCGCCTCCGCCATAGCCAAGCTGATGAGCTGGGTCTGTGAATTTCCGTTTCCATGGCCACTTCCATGACCAGAAGAACCACCGCTGGTGAATCGTTTAATGATCTAAACAGCAGAGATGAACAATTGCGCCGCGCGGAGCGAGGGAGACAAACCTCCAGAGCCGCGGCGCTGCCAAGAAGCTTAGAGCTCAA
The DNA here is from genome assembly GCA_018524725.1 of Podaxis mareebaensis. Classification (NCBI taxonomy): domain Eukaryota; kingdom Fungi; phylum Basidiomycota; class Agaricomycetes; order Agaricales; family Agaricaceae; genus Podaxis; species Podaxis mareebaensis. Next base: position 191,881 of record JAEUWP010000470.1, on the reverse strand, counting down.
GCCTCCCGCGTCACCCTGATTGTATATCTTATCATGAGCGCGAGTGACTTCTTCGTCGTTAAGAGGCTCTTCGTGGGCTTTCTACAAGATATAAAAACGTAAACGAAGGATTCCTCGCTGAAATTTCACGAGCACCATCAACAGCAGCGCACCTTGTTCTCGGTCAAGAAGCCGAGGGCAGTAGAGAACAGCGATGGATCTCCGGATCCAGACTTCTCAGCAGTCCTAACAACCTCGTCATGGTCGACTTAAACACACCATCCAGTCAATCGATTGCCTTTTCATTTACCCTGCGATCACTCACATTCGGGGCGATCGTAGGATCCTTGGCCGCTTTGACCGGAATGGTGGGGAGAATTGTACCCTTGACCTCCTGTCTTGTTTACATCGGCTATTGAAGAAAATCGATTGGCGATGATATGCCCTGATGTTACCGAAGTTGATCAATGAATGTGATTAAGATAATCGCACATTGGGAATTGTTATAGGCACCCAGGCCTTGTTTTGCAAGGTTGACGAAAGTATCCTGGGTGATGAGATGAAATCAACACCTTTGGAACATCCGTGAGGCCTCACCATTGTAGGGAGTTGCCTCGTTGACTGTAGAATATGAAGTGATACGGTCAGCCGAATAACTCCACCAGAGAACAGCCAGTTAACATGGCTAATTTTAGTGACAGACTTGATTCGGGTTCACGTGGTATGACGTCAGGCTGGACCGCAATGAAGTAAACCGAGATTAAAAAAAATAAGACGATACTAGTGATACTATACAAGAGTAGTGGAAAGGTATTATGAGCTAGTTAATGGTCTTCTTCGATTCGTTCTGACCAATATCCTTCGTACCAACAGTCGTCGTAGTCGAAGGATACGGCGAATCAAGTTTGTGCGGCCCGGACTCCAAAGGCGCACTCGTCGCAGGAATACCAGTCGAAGACGCAGGCATATCTTTCACCTGAGCACCCTGCGTCCCAGCAGTACCCAAGATATTCTGCGCGCTGGCCGTAACAGTTCCCATGGCATTCTGGGCAGCGGCTTTCGCAGACGCCAATACGTCCGTTGCTGTATTTATGACGCTTGTGGTAGTGCCCTGAACCGGAGGCACATACGAGCCAGACGACTCGGTAGCTTGCTTGTCTTGTGTAGTGGTGTTATCAGCGCCTTTGCGTTGGCCAGTTGCGGAAGATAGATACCCCTGTTGATAGTTAACCATCATGCCACCAATACGAATCAAGAGCGAGTTATCCTAACCTGGGCAGTTGCAGTTGCCTTCACAGCCATCTCTTTAGCTTGCCCGAGATACTCAGAACCCGTAGCCTGCATGCTACCAACATCTCGCTTCCCTTCTTCCACCGCTTCCTCTAGTGGCTTTCCAGGCTGGTTTCTCGGTTTGTCAGCGGATGTCGCTTTTTCTCCAGTATATCGCGGGCCTAGAGTCTACCAGATCTGTTGGTTAGGAAAACTAATTATAGGAGCACAAGGGCGTACCTTTGCGACGGAAGCAGCCTGTTGTGCAGCTTGATGCTCGAGGTCGGCGTTTGCTGCTACTTGTTGTGCGATTGGGAGGTTAGGGGCGTCTGCGTGTGCCTCACTGGCGGTCGTCCCACGCCTTCAGAGGAGGGGGAAGTCATAAGTGTGTCGACAACTACGAAATAACCGTAAACGCGCACTTTGCCTCGGGAGGAATGTCGGAGATATCAGCTCTAGAGGTCATAGTAGTTAGCGTTATTTGAACTGTCGAATGAGAGGCCCTAGATATATACCAGACGCCTTTTCTGCCCGAACGCCTTGGAGCCCGAGAGGTTGACATCATCGTTCGCAGTACCATGACGAAAGAAAGGTCATACTTGGAAGGTGGCTAGCTGGCTCCTCAGGGGCTACGGTGGCTGTGGCTGACAATAAATTTCTATTCTATTCATTTATCGCAGGGCTACACGTTCGCATGTAACAACTTGTTCTAGGAGAGAACGAACTGAATGGGGGTATGTGCGAATGACAACAGTACGGAGGCAGGGACTGGTTGCAGAGTCAGAGGATTGGGGAGGGAATCACAACTACAGTTGTACTAAGAGACGGCTTTTTGCAAAACGGACTAGAAAACAACAACGGAATGTTCACAAAAAAAAAAAAAAAAAGAAAAGAAAAGACAAAAAGAGCGACTGTTCATCAGAGGTAAGAAGTCCTGAGCATATATGCAGACGTTGTATTTTATTCATAAGTAGATTTCAACGGGTGCTCTCATCCCAAGATCCCATCTTCAGGAATCGAGCCAGCACTTCCTCTGACCCGCGTTTGAACAACTCCACACCGCGAGCAGGATCCCAAACTCTCGTACCCTTGCGAAGCGGGGATGCGGTGAAAGGTTGGTCATCTCGAGGTGACACCGGTCCTACAGATGACGGTGGAGATCCGACTGAAGAATCATTCGATATTTGGCGAGAAGCAATTGAAGGTGCTTTAGTAGGGTGAAGAATGTGGCGTCCGGTCTGGATGGAGGGACGAGCCGGAGTAGAGGCTCTGGGGGGCGCCGGAGCCTTTTGGGGGATTATCGACTTGTGGGATGTTCCTACCTCTGAAGGCGTAGAAGCTTTGGAGGTTTCAGGTGCGCGGGAGGTGATGGGTTTGGTGGGGGGTCTTTGGGGAAGGGATGAAGGGGAAGTGATGAAGTCGCGATGAGGGCGAGGTACGGGATCCAGAGGTGAAGCACGCCCGACAGATCCGTTGCTTGTGGAACGAGGCCGGATGGACCCGAAAGTCGGAGAGGCACCGGGTCTGGGCAAGGATTCAGGCGTATGATTGACTTCTCGACTTGGTAAAGGGCTAGCACTGCTTCCAGAAGCCACGGAACGCTTACTAGAAAGAGAAGATCGGCGACTTTTATCCCGGCTCGGCGGTTCCACAATCACAGAGACTTGGACGCCTTGACTACGTTTTTCCCGCGGAATGGTTTGGACACCCCGAGAGCGGTAAAATTTCTGAGCGGATTTCTGAACCTGGCGAGTGTCTTCGACTATTGAAGACGCACTGTGGGATCGCTGCCGAGATACCCTATCATCGTCGCTGTCGGCTTCCCGAGCGTTCTCATCCTCATCTCCTTCGTCCTCATCATCTCCGTCCCGACTGCTAGCCTCCACTTTCTCATCCCAACTTCTTTCATGAGCACCTTTGCGCCGGCCACTACCATCAAAGGTAGGAGCGGGGGCGGGATCCGAGGGGGAAGGCCGCACAAGCCGTGACGCGTAGTTCTGAATGCTGGGAACATTGTCCCAGGCATTGGAGTAGTTGAGGCTGGTAGGGAGTCCAGGGGGTGACACAGGAGATCGTTTGAGTGGTTTTCTTTCAGGTGCTTTTGGGGCAGTCGTCGGCGGAATTGTTGGTGAAGTTTGGGGTTTTGGTTTGATAAAGTGAGTTGGTGATGGAGCGTCCGACTCCGGGAAAACGCGTCGCGGCATCTGACGCGGTTTATCCTCCCAAGGAAACACGGGTTTCACTTTGCTACGATCTGGACCGGGTGTAGAGCCCGTTGCAGCCTCTCCCGTGACATTGCGATAATGTCCCTGCGTGCGTAATGCTTCAGGTATTTGTGGAGGAGGCGGGGCTTGGAAAAACTCCGAAGGTTGCCCAGGCGAACCTTTCTGAGTGTGCGAGGAGCTTTGAGAGCGGGTTTCATCCCAAACATTTGTGAAGTACGTGTCAGCAGGGAAACCAGAGGGCGGTGGGGGATCGTTCGGCGGCGGCTCCACAGCTGGGTTCCAAGAAATAAGGGGAGGAGAAGACGGTCGAGGGACACTCCCTTGCTCAGGAAATGGGAAGCCATGCTGATGCTGGGCCTGCTGATGACGGGGGTCCTCTGTGTGGTGTCGATGAGGATGTTGATGCTGTAGGTTATGGTGGTGATGGTGGTGGTGATGATGCTGCGACTCCATTGGTTCACCATGGGAATCACTTCGCGGCAGCGACTGCTGAGGTGGAAATGATTGACTGAAAAGGTGAGAAGGAGCTTGATTCGCCTGGTCAACTGGACTTTCAACGCTGTAAAAGGCATCCGAGTCGCTCGTTTGTCCAGCGGAGGATGCATAATAGTCAGGCGCAGGTGTCGGTGTCGGAGGTAAGGATTTGAGCCGGAACTTAGGACTCGGCGGAACCTCATTGGGGCCCGGGGTGGGTAGAGTGTGCCAACGCGGGGGGTCGTCAGGTAGATCCAGGTGTTGTGATATCGGGGTCATGGGCAATTCTCTATCCGTATCGAGAAGATTTTTCTCCACTGTGGGCTCCGGGAGAGAAGAGGCTGGCGTCGATACCGGATCCTTTTCACTTTCAGGATGTACTTTCTTTGGTCGCATTAAGTCAAACCGTCCCTCAAGAGGCATGCTCCGATATTCTCCTTCTCCTGGCCGTCCACCAAGAGATGAGGATTTGAGGCCGGCAGTAGTCATGCCTTCAATAGCAATTCTTCGCAGATCTTCCAAACTGAATGGTCTGCCCGAATCAGCTTCGAAGGAACCGCCAGAGCTGGGTGAGTCCCACGCCGAAAGATAGCGCTTCACTTCAAATGGGGGTGCAGTAAGAGGTTGAGAGCGATAGTGTTTGTCATAAACCGCGAACCAGCGATCTACGAGAGACTCGTAGTCATATGCTTGCTGAGACGAGCGGGGTTCCGGTGCGGGTCTTTTCTCTGCTAAAAACGGAGAACGGAAAGGGATGGACTTCCATGGTTTGTTTGGACCGATGAAATGAATGGCGTTGATTTGGGAACCATAGCGCTCGTAAGCCGGCGCGTACCTTGAATGTACGTTAGTGTGTAACGAGGGAACTGTAAAATAAAACTCACGTATATGCAGCTGTTGGTGTTGTGTTGTAGGTAAAACTGAGCCTATGCCAATTGCCAGCGCGCCATTCGTTGAGAAGGCCTTGATCGCCACCGTCCCAAGAGCCTTTCGACTTGAGGAGTTCGCTTAAATCGTTAAACTTGTCCTCACCTGGTGTCAGAACCAGGACACCGGAATTGAAGATATCGGGCCAGCCTACATCTGGGGCGGCTGCGAATTCATGCGGAATATTAAATAAATGGGAAAGAGGACGAATGGGTAGCACGTCGGCATCGAGGAAGATGATCTTGGAATACTGAGTCAAACGAAAAACATGTAATTTGGTAAGGACTGTGGTGAGGTCGGGGCGGCCTGACAAACGGGGTTAGTATAACGCCAAAGATGTTGTAACGAAAGGGAACCAGATAAGTAGGCTTCGACAACAGTGGGACTGGAATGTTGAAAGCTTATCAGGCAGAGTGACAGGATTTATCGTGGCTGAAACCCCCAAGTACTCAAGCAAAAAGATACGGTGCAGGGCGCAAAAGGAAAAACAGAAGATACAACACTCACCGAGAAGTTTCAAGTTGCTAATGTTTTCTTGTTCAAGGACTTCGACACCGATGACCAAATCGAAAGCCCGCCGGAGGAGCTTGATTGTGGAAACATCAACGGTTTCTGGGGTTACAAGGCAGAGGATTTGAAAAGGAACCTCTGGAAAAACTGGAGGATGGGGGTGGAGGTCCCGCAACGCAGCTGCTTGGGCTAGAGCACCTGGAAGGTATGCGTCTGAAGAAATAAGAGTGACAAAGGCATACGGGCCAGCCATCAAGCGGTGCAGGCGAGAAACCGCAATGGCGGGGACGCGGACACAAAGAAGAAGGTGAGTGTCAAGGAAAGTCGAAGGAAAGTTTGACAAGAGTATCGGGGCTACAAACAGTCAGGGGCACCAACACACATCAACATCGCCCTTTAACCTTTAACCACCAGCTCTACCAAGATAAGTATATTTGTCCTGTTACTCCGTTCTTAAGTACTTCCATATTACAGTATAAGCGCTCCATCCATCAGCAAAATTATCACTAGCGGGTGCTGGCTTGAATGTACTGGAACCTGCTACTTCTGCCTGTGTAGGAGGCCGCGAAGTCTGGATAGGAACCGCCGTATCGTTCTAGAAGAGTCTGCTGGCATACTTACTCCACCTGCTCTTAATGTAGAAGCGCTGGTCATTGCCGAGCAAGCCAGAATTCGCAGCACACTGTTTGCACGGATACCTTCCCTTGTATGATCACACGCTATATCGAACCTCTGTTGTATTCCTTTCGTGTTCGGTGATAAGACAAGGTTGTATTCAATGGCGGTTTATCTGGCTTTCATTTGAAGCGGTTGTCTTCGCGTAACCTACGTTATGCCTCCCAGCGTCAGGTCACTTGAGAAATGGGGACGTGGCCAAGTTGGCACCCTTGATTCGAGGGTGTCACTTTGCATCTTCACGCCATGACGACCACCGAAGCGGCATCTCCTCTGGCAGGTGTTGAGAAGATTCGATGAGAGAGTATCGAAACGACCTTAGATAGAAGGTGGCTGTGCAGAAGAGGTATAGTGTTTGACGTCATGGGTGTGATTTTTTCGGTGGACAGCGGCCTTGATTGTGCTTGACCACCTGCAGCCCCTTTCGCAGTGCTGCGCTGCAGCGCACTCGCTCCTGTCTTCTTCACGTGCATGTGTCCAGACCTGTGCCGACGATGATATTTTGTCGGTTGGGTCTCCGCCTCCGCGCCGCACGTCCCCCGCCTCATGCCTGTCGCCTGCCGCCCTCTGCCTTTCCTCGGCGTGGCTCGACTTGGGCCCGCCCTTCCTTCTTCACTCGCGCTCCTCCAATCCGCATTATCATCCCCCGACGGCATGCTCTTTGGGTCATCCCACTAGCAGGCGGCCTCACTCTTTATCTCCTCCCGAAACCCAAGTCCCTCTTCCCCTCCATATTCTCTTCCCCGACTCTCATTCCATGCCCCAGCCCCGCCCAGCCCCAGTCGCCCATCAATCCCACTATATTCTCGCCTTCCGAGTCTGACAAGTCTCTTGTAACCCGTGTTATCCAACTTCTCCGAGAGCATGTCTGGGAGCCAATACTTACCGCGAAACGCTTTATATACCTTTTCGTTCTTTTCGTGCCCATCATCATCACAAGCCCTATGCTGCTAATAGGAAAGCCAGAAAAGCGACTGAAGGGCGACAGGTGGGGTGCTGTTTGGTGGTACGGTTTATTGGTCCACCAGATGGAGGCTGCAGGTCCAACCTTCATCAAGGTTAGTCCCGTCTGCGTTCGCCTTGCCCCATTCACTGACAAAAAGTTCCAGCTAGCACAATGGGCAGCATCTAGGAAAGACCTCTTCCCGGCCCTGCTGTGCGAAAAGCTAGGCTCTCTGCATTCCCAAGGCAAACCACATTCACTAGAGCATACGAAGAAGGTGATCGAGCGGGTCTTTCAACGGCCCTTTGAAGACGTCTTTGAGGTCTTTGATGAAGTGCCCATCGGTACCGGTGCTATTGCACAAGTGTGTCCCTCATTTTGATCTTTATTGTCTCGAATCCAACTCCCTTTAGGTCTATCGAGCAACACTCAAGAAGGATCTTATACCTCCTTCATACCTCGGGCCCCGTCGTAAACGGAAAACACCCGCAGGTGCTCTCGCACCCGTGATTCTTAAAGACCCCCCACCCTCCGTCCCTACCGCCTCCGTCGCCATCAAAGTTCTTCACCCCCATGTATCAAAGACAATCTCCCGTGATCTTTCGATCATGCATTTCTTCTCCCGTGTCATTTCGTTGCTCCCAGGGATGAAGTGGATCTCACTACCGGAGGAAGTAGAGGTTTTCGGGTCCATGATGAACCAGCAATTGGATCTAAGGAATGAAGTCGAGAATTTGATCGCTTTCGAGAACAACTTTTCGCCAAGGAAGGTGCCCGTGACGTTCCCAAGGCCACTCAAGATTTGGTCGACCAACAATGTTCTCGTTGAAGAATACCAGGATGCACTGCCGATGGAGCTTTTCCTACGTAATGGAGGTGGGCCCTATGACGATCAAGTGGCTACGGTTGGTTTGGATGCATTTCTGGTACGTTCTCATTTGGTGGCTGCTGGAGATCTTCTCATGGTATCGCGTAGAACATGCTACTACTGGACAACTTCGTACACTCCGATCTACACCCAGGCAACATTATGGTTAAATTCTGCAAACCATTGAGCACTCGCATGTTACTAGAGAACTTGTACAACCACATCTTCCACAAGGATCCCGAGCCAAAAGGCAGCCTCTCTTCAACACTAAATCCACCAGTAGACTACTCTGATTCGGGCAGGATCGTCTCCCGCCTTCGTGAATTGAAGGACAACCCTTCAGAATGGCATGCAGAGCTCGACAGACTGCACGAAGCCGGCTATATTCCCGAAATCGTTTTTATTGACGCAGGGCTCGTGACGACGCTCGACGCCAAAAATCGACGCAACTTCCTCGATCTCTTTCGCGCCGTAGCTGAATTTGACGGGTATCGAACCGGCCAACTCATGATTGAACGTTCGCGCTCCCCCGAACTCGCCCTTGACACCGAAACCTTCGCCCTCAAAATGCAGCACCTTGTCCTCAGTGTAAAACGCAAAACCTTCTCCCTCGGACGGATCAAAATCTCGGATCTACTCACTGAAGTTTTGAAAAACGTTCGCGAACACCACGTGAAGCTCGAGGCTGACTTTATCAACACTGTAATTTCGATATTGTTGTTGGAGGGTATTGGAAGGCAGTTGGATCCTGGGTTGGATTTGTTTGCAAGTGCGTTGCCGATCTTGAGGCAGCTGGGTGGGCAGATGGCGAGTCGGGAGAGCGGTGCGATGATAAAGGATATGCCGAAGGGTAACCTGGGTGCATTGTTGAAGGTATGGGTGTGGCTTGAGGCAAGGTCATTCATTTCTGGAGCAATTGTGAATGTGGATGATATGGTTAAATATAATTGGTGCGCTGCTTTTTCCCTCCTTGGTTTGTGTTCTCCGTGTTGACTTATAACTTTGGGATGCAGGTTCTGTCCGAGCATATGAGCCACGCTGCGGCTGCTGTGCCTCCCTTCCTCTGGTATTGATATATCTTTGATATCTCTAACTTGCCAGATAGACTTGTCCCGGATTCCGGGGCTGACTGTACATTTATTGACATTTCTAATTTCTTTTCGATAAAGGCAATCTCATGATCATCCAAATTTACTATCCTAGAGTCATGTATTCTACAGTATCAACAGCTCATTCATTGAATAAACTAATACAACATGAACAGCAGTGTGAAGGTTATATGAAATAGAAGGCTTCACAAGTCAAGACCGCCATCATCTAATTATACATGCCGCATTCTCACTCCTGCAGATGGATACACCAGCCAACCGTCATCCCAGTAAACAAGATCAATTGGTGCACCATGGCTATATAAGCCATTATCAATGGAGACCCAGTAAGGCATACATCCAGCGATGGGGTCATTGTTGAGAGCCTTTCGGCCAAAAGCCAGCCTGTTGAATATGTTCAAGTTGAAGGCTCTCATCTCTAGAGGAACTGAAGAAACAAACCTGAACTCTCCCGGTCTCCCTGTACTCCACAGTGCAACAGGGTTAGGTTTATACAAGCCGATGTCTGCATCTTGAATAATCCTCAGGACGTCGTACCCATGAACAATAAGCTCCGTCAAATACAATCCACCGTTAATGATCTTCATTTCCGCTGCAGTCTCGCCTTCATGGCCTTTGGCAGATGCACCAATCCAACGTCCGGCGTATGCCTTGTTCACCCGCTCCTGGAGTAGTGTTTGGATAGCTGGCTGGAACAGTGATGCGGCTTTGTGCACGATTGCGCCCGTGTTCGTGTACGTGCCTGTTAATAAGACGATGATACCATATTGAAACTCGGGAACAAGAACAAATTCTGAGTGATATCCTGGCAAGTTTCCTCCTAAGTGCCTTGTTAGCAGGTTACAGAGACGACGCAGAGGTAAACAAACCCTTCATGTACAACCGTACATTCTGACCAATTGTTGTGATTTCCCAAGGTGCACCCACTTCCTGGAAGCCGTCTTTCCATGTGAAAAGCGGATGTAACCACTCTCTGACGACTTGCTCGGATATCAAACCGTTATTCCTGGTTGGATCCAAGAACGATTGCATAACGGCTTCGAGGTCAGCGAGAGAGCTGTATTGACCACCAGCAGGGGCGTCAGCATCGTCGAAGACATAGTCCTGACATACGTCAGTAAGGATTTGAGATGCTGAGTGAAAGTAAGAACACTGACAGCCCAAGCGTGGTCCTTGCTGGGGACGGCTAGGTCGGCTACCAACGAAGTGCCATAGGGTACACGGTAAAAACTACTGTTTAGACTAAGGGGTCCGAAGATGTCCCGTTTGATTAGGTCCTCGTGCGACTGAGGCTCGTTGTCGGGTTGAGTGCTTGCACGTTTGTTTGCGGCGACATTTGACAAACCAAGCAGGTCGATACCAGAATTTGAGTAGATCGGATAGTCGTAGGGCAAGTTGATGAGTGGGTACTTGTTAATAGATTCCACTAGCTGCTTGTAACTATGTTCTGGAAGTGGAAGATCTCCTCGCATGCGTTTTAGAGATGGAATCGGTGAGTTTTGAGGCCATTCGCCAATGTCGAACGGAGGGTAGTCTCTCCCTATGCCTGAGAAAGACCTGTGGTGAATAACACATACTCAGAGCGAAAGGGGGACGCCTAGTTACCAGACATATGGCTAGCAAGTTGCCTTAAGGTAACACGCGGCCTGACCATCTGAGTTTTATTTTCGCCTCTGAGATAATCAGACCACCCATATGCTGGATACTTGAGTTCCGGCAGAAACTTCTCCACGGGATCGTCCCTTCAAGACCTTGTTTCAGTACGCAGTCGTATAAAAGTACAAGGTGGGGAAAAGATATACAGATTCAATGCACCCCGCTCACGCAAGATCAACGTCTCCAGAGTCGTAAACATCTTCGTGATGCTCGCAATTCGATAAATCGAGTCCCTTGTCACAGGCCGTGGGGAGATCGTTTCGTTCGCCTTGAGAATGCCATAGCTTTGCTCATATACTGTCCCGGAGGGGGTCACAATAGCAATCGAGAGACTGTCAATGTCTAGATGAGAGGTGCGCTCGGAAAGGAAGGCGTGAAGTTTCTTGGAGCTATCCGCGAGGGGTCCTTCATTCGGTTGCAGGGGCTGTTCTCTGAGAAGATGGTTTGGGAGGGGGAACGGACACCCATTCTTGACATATTTGATGTATAAGCTGTCCAAGGGATAACGGCGGAAAAGAGGGGCACTATAGAAGTGCAGGAGGATGGTCCAGAGTCCCGCCAACGTGAACATCCAGATACCAAATTTCCGATTAACGAAGCGCCTCATTGGCACCCTTGCTTTCGAAGTTGCGCGTTCAGCCTTGGGGATTGCATCCATCATTTGATGAAGAGGGAAGAAGGAGCACAAGGGTCATATGTGCCTCCCACCCCCAAGATTCCCCCAAGATTTCCCCACACGCCTGCGGGAGTGATATGCTCAGAACGGAATGTTGCGCACATTGATTAGGTTACGTCCGTGCCGCCCTTTGATCATTGCCCATATTACGTCACAGACCTTCGCACAGCATATCTCTCGAATACGCGAGGTCGTGGTCTATCATTGCCTCTCGGAATCTTCCTATAATACACTAGAATGTCGTCCAGTAAAGTCGTTATATGCGGTGCAGGGTTCTTAGGTGAGTTAGGCACTTCCAGACGCCTTGCCAGCTTCAAGTTAAGCGTGCGTTCCCAAGGCTCCAACATTGCCCGCCAAATTGCTGGCACACCAACATTCGATGCAGCCATACGCCGAGTTCAACTCTCTTCTCGCAACCCTCGACCTCTCCATTCCAAACTCGAGAAAGAGATCCCGAATGGTCTTCTACCACCTGTAGCACTAGACATAACCAAACCACACACTCTATCACCCGCCTTCGAGAGTGCAAGAGTCGTCGTTTCACTCGTTGGACTAATGCACGGGTCCCCGCAGCAATTCGATGAGATCCAATGGCGTGGAGCGGAAAATGTCGCAAGAGCAGCGAGACAAACCGAAGCGAAACTGGTGCATTTCAGTGCGATAGGGGCTGATCCTGACAGCCAGATTCCATACGCTAGAACGAAAGGACTAGCAGAGAAGTCGATTTTGGAGATTTGTCCGAATGCGACAATCATAAGGCCAAGTTTGGTGTTTGGACCGGAGGATGATTTTTTCAATGTGAGTCATTTGGGATCTCGGAATGTTCTGAACTGAATGGGGAATTGGTAATACACTGGATGTGACAGAGGTTTGCCAAATTAGCAAAGTTCTTGCCCTTCTTACCTGTCTATGGTGGTGGCACCACGCGGTTCCAACCTGTATATGTTGGTGATTTGGCTCGGGCAGTTGAAATTATTTCCAGGCTAGAACCAGCTATTGAAAGACAGGTTAGCGGAAAGATCATCGAAGCGGGGGGTCCTGATGGTACTTAATACCTACTTGCTTTCTTTCGCTCTCGCACACCGACTGACATTCCGTGTACAGTTTACACTTTCAAGCAACTGATGGAGCTCGTTCTAAAATGTACTCACCGATACCGACCTATTATTTCATTCCCTTATTCCTTCGAATATGTGCAAGGCGCAGTTCTTGAGAGGCTTCCTGTTAACCTTTTCACAATAACTCGGGCTCAGGTGAGAGAATGCCTCGATTCAGAAAATTGCTATAACTCATACTCCCGTCAGGTTGAACAGCTTCGGAGCGATAGCACCGCCACCGAAGGTGGCCCCGACACGTTTTCGTTCAAGAAGCTAGTAGAGGAAGGATACAATCAGGCGTCATTGAGGTCTCTATCTGAGATTTTGCCGCAATATCTACGCTAAGTTGTCCAAGCCGTTGAAGGTAATTACACAATATCTGGTCTGGATGTTCCGTTCCGCGAGCCCCAAAGAAGTTTGGACAAGGTACCGAGAGCCAAAATATGTCGATGTGACTTTGCCTTTTGGGTGCGGCCGCCGGTATCTGCGCTTATGCAACTGAAAGATGTTCTATTTTTGCGACATTTTACGTTTAAATACTACCATGCAATCCACCTTTGGCCTCTCCCTGACAAATTGCCCGACATTTCTTGACGACTTTCTGTAACAAGAATGACGCAAGAGCATGAAGAGAGAAAAGCGGAATCAATACAGGATGCCCCTTCAGCTCCTTTGAATGAGATCTTGGGACCACCAGAGGAGAAACTAGAAGACGAGAAGAGCCAAAAGGATCGACCACCTCAAGCATATGACGACAAGAATGTGTTCACGAAAAAAAAAAGAAAGAAATGGTTAGTTGTCGGGATAATCGCATTTGCTGGGTTCTTCAGGTGAGTCGGGTTGCCAATGACACTTCTGGTGTTTCTCTTATTGAGAATGCCGTTGAGGGGATCAGTCCATTTACAGCGGACATATATTTTCCTGCGATACCCATATTGGCGATCGTTTTCAACAAGTCCACAGAACTTATCAACCTGACAGTGAGTCGTATGAACATCCCCTATTCCCTCCTCACGGACGAACGTAGGTCACGATGTACTTGATACTACAGGGCATATGCGAGTGGCCATATTATTGTCTCAAACTTTTTTTTTCTGATAATAATATGGCACCGATGGTCTGCCGGACAATGTGGGCAGACGACCCATCACAGCCGCCTGTCTCATTGTGCTCTCGTTATCGTGCATCGGCTTGGCTCTAGTCCCTACTTCGGCATACTGGCTTCTTATGATCTTACGGTGTTTGCAAGCTGCTGCTGGTTCTGCAAGTATTATCGCGATCGGAGCAGGCGTAATTTCCGATATATCTACCGCTGCTGAACGTGGTGGGTTCTTTGGATTCTTCACTCTTGGACCCATGGTAGGTCCCGCAATTGGACCGGTCATTGGTGGTGCGTTGACACAAGGACTAGGATGGAGGTTCGTTTGATATCGTCCTTCCCCGGGCTGTCTCACTCACCGTGCTTCTCAGGTCAATATTCTGGTTCCTCTGCATTGCTGTATCTACATGCCTCGTAATCATTATAATGTAAGCTTTTTCGGTTCTGACATCGAAGCTGTCGCTGACAGCTCGTTGAGTGTCATGCCAGAGACGCCTTCTGTGGTCAGGTATAGGAAAGACAAGCTCTCGAAGATCATATATACTCCGATCGTCCCAGTCGTCGGTAAGAAGAACAAAGGCGCCCTCGATACCCAGCCTCCAAGGAAACCATTTCAGAATCCGCTCAAGCGTTTTACGAAGCTCGACATCGTCTTCCTACTACCAATCAACGCCTTCATCTGCGCTGTATTCTATGACATTCTAGCGTCTATATCATCCACGTTATTTGAACGAACATACTCATTCCTGGATGAGACGAAGGTTGAGTTATGCTTCCTATCTATAGGAGGCGGGATGACCGTTGGAGGCATAGTCAACGGAAAGCTGTTGGATAAATGGTACCAGGCCGGGAAGAAACGATTTGCAAAAAAAAATTGTCAGGCGACTCGGAAGGGCAGGTTGATGCGAAGACCGTTGACAAATTGCCTGGATTTCCCTTGGAGCGGGTGAGATAAAAGACCCTCAATGACCGGTATCTGCACGCATGGTGAAACCGATATTTGGGTATCTAGGCACGTCTAAGTGCCATGCCTTTCCTCGCAGCTTGCATGGCTGGTTATGGATGGGCAATAGAAAAACATGCGAACATTGCTATTCCCCTTATTCTTCAGTTCATTAGCGAGTGCAGTCATTTAACTGCAGGATCGAAATTAACATGGTACCGCAGGCGGATATATGTATGTGAGCATCATGAACAGCTCTTCCACAACCATGATCGACCTCGTTCCTGGCCAAGGTTCTGCAGTCACGGCTCGTGTCAGTACATCTATGTTTCATGCTCATCGATACGCGCTCACCTGGTTCACGCAGAATAATCTCGTCCGTTGCCTCCTGAGTGCTGCCTTGGTATCCGTTATCGAACTGATATTTAATGCTATTGGTGTTGGTTGGACGTATATCTTGTTGACCGGAATAACGTTGTTGTCCCTGCCCGTGATATTCCTTGAACTGCAGCTCGGTCCCAAGATCAGAAAGAAGCGCCTGAGAGTCCCGGTGGAAAGGAAATAGATACATACCACAGAATATTCCGAATTCGTGTTATGAACATCAGATTATGACTTCTCAAGTTTTCGCTAGATACATACTACTGCAATCGTCTGTACATCCATGTACTACTTATAATTCTTTGACCATGCACGGTTTCGAACCCAGCGGATGTCCTTGCCAGTGGCGCATGCGCGCTGGTTCTCAGACTTTAAATCATGCAGGAGATCGCTAACGTCACAGACATGATAATGATTATAAAGAGAACTCCCACGTTTGACTCTACCACCGTCTCCACCCCTAAGCTTAAGGCCGCGTTCAGCAAACAGTAACGATGCTATGAGTGAGAATAGAACACTCACCTTCAACGGTTCGTCCCACTTTTCATCCCCCACCTATTCTTGTCACTGACAACAGAAGAAACAGAAACCGTCCGCGGGATCACAGAATTCAGTACGTCCCAGCAATCTCAAATTGTTGCTCCTTGTACTGATTCAGGCACTTGTCGCAGTCGAGGTGGCTATCCACACGATCCTGTATGTCCGCCAAGTCTACCCACCTGACATTTTTGTCCGGCGCAAGAAATACGAGACACCAGTGTACCAATCTCGTCATCCCGCGTTGAACGAGTATATCTCTGGTGCAGTTAAAGCTGTCCGCGACGAACTCGAGCAGGTTTGTCGCTTGAATGTGGTTCCACCCGTCGCTTTTACCAAATTGTTATCATGATTAGGGAAATGTTGAGAAAATAATTGTTGTCATTAAAGACCAGAATCAAGTCGCTCTGGAACGTTTCATCTTCTCGGTCGAACACATGATTCAAGTCGAGCCTTTTAACAAGGACATAAGGTATCCTAATTTTCTCCTATTCAATAGCGTCGACTCACAGAGACTACATTGAGTGTTGAGAACGCGATGACCCCTGGTGGTCTCGCACAATATTTCCGCTCGTTCCTCATTAAGATTAATATGATCGAGTCGGTGCTCGGACAGCTAGAGCTTGGAGGTAAGCATCTCACCAGTTGCGCAAAGCCTTACCTGCACAAACAATCCTAGACGACATCACGTTTGCCGTTATCATCGAACTTAAGGATGACGCGGTCCCGACAGTTTCCCATACAAAGGTCCGCCTTTACTTGCCTTTACTTCAAGCTGAGATGGTATTGAATCTCAAGATTCACGTTCAGGATCCCCCGCCTTGGATTCCGGCGGAACCGCAGAATACGACATCAGGCACTTCCGATGATGCGGAATTGCACATGTTGCGGGCCGTCAACACAGGAATAATCAATGTGCGTACTCTAGTATCTGCTCAGTCAACTCGAAAGGCTGATGTTTTTTTGCAGTTATCTGTCGCTGTCCAGGAATCTGGAGATAAATTGCAGCGCATGAAAGACCTGAGTCTGTAGACAGACATGGCTGCTCGTTATCAGTCATTATGGTCATGGGACTAATATACAAAGTGGCAGAAACAGTACTTCAATAAACTAAATGTCCACACGAATCCGCTGTATTATAGGTATGATGCGGTCCCATTCCTCCATCGCCTGATCGTCGCAATGAGAGCCGGTATGAGTAGAAGCAATGGAAATGAGCTCACTGCTTTGTAGAATTCAATCTGACCGTCGGCAAAGTTCCCAAGCATCTCCTTCATCTCTGCCTCCTTCGCATGCTGGAAAATGACCTGCTCTCTAAGGGTCTCATCACTGAAAGCGTCAGATGTTTCATGCGCCGTTGTCACAGCATCTTGCAGCTATATTGGCGTGAGTGTGGTCCAAAGCGCCAAAAATGAAGATAACCCACCTCTTTGATTTTGGCGTCCAATTTGCGCATCTTCTCCACCCGACTTCTGTCATCATCGGCACCACGCAGCGCGTCTACACGGTCCTTGATGTAAGCCCCAATGCCGAGACCGGTGCTGCCTGCATGACCGCTGATGACTGCAGCAAGGCGATCGCGTTCAGCAGTGACACCAGAAAGATACTCTGAAAGCTCTTCAAAATCCAATTGTTTCTGATCACGCAGTCTAAGGACAGCGCGATTAGCATGCGAGTAGGTCAAAAGCGAGTGTAGGTGGTTGAGGAGAGGATCCGTCGTTGTATGCGTCTAGTAGAGATGATAAGTGGCGCGAATATCATTAGCATAAACTACGCACCATATGACGCAGCAACGCCGAGAATTCGAGGAGGGTGTTAGAGAAGTGGTTCAAAGGATCCGTTATTCCTGATTCAAGGAATCCTAGGCCCTGAACGGCTACAGCCAAGTCGTGGTAATCTGCAGTGAGATCTTCACCGGATTCAGGGTTTCCATCTCATTTAGCCTCAGATTCTCGGAATGAGGGGAAGGGCCGCTACATAAAACTCACCACTTGTTCTGTTCCTGATCCGCGAGTACAACCGTTCTGTGTGATTCAGGCCCTCTTCAAACTTGTCTACCCCTTCGCGCATCACTAGGAACCGTTCGTCGGGTTTCTTAACACGGGAGAATGCATTCAAGAGGGTATCGGAGATGTTGTCGATGATACTAGGGGAGGGTTCGGAGCCTGGTGGGTGTGCAACATGTTGGTGCATGTATACATGCTAATGGACAGTGATTAGCTGAGGTACCCACTCATGAAAGACAAGGCATACCCATTCGGTCGACTCGAAGAAAGCGCGCACAAGAGTGCTGCGTTGAAGGGTAGGATGTCTTGCTATTCTCTGCAAGAATCGGTGGAGCCTACGGGGAAACTCAGCAGTTGTATAGGGCAGAATGTGGGAGGATCGTACTCGAGCCTTCGGCGTTCAATGAATTCAGGGCTGAATCGATCGCCAGTGATATACTCTGCAGGTCAGGTTTGGGCGAGCCCCTTGCATTTATGAGTCAAGAAGTCGCACCTAGCCTATGTTTGTCTGGAAGAGCTGGTACGACGCATGCAGGGAAGTCTCGCACGAGGTGGTTACGGAGAAAGACGAAGTCCTGGAATCTGCGCCGCGAAGATGGATTTGAAGTTGAGAATATGGGTAGGTTTGTCTTCAGAGGAAAGGATTAGCAAAGATTTGCGGGAGTGGAATAATAGATTAGACAGACCTTAGCAGAGACGAGGTATGAAACATAAGCATCTTTAGTTTCAGCCAGTTCCTTGACTGGGTCCTTGACTGAAGTGACCAAGTAGCCCTCCCATTTGGGCTCGTGTGGGTCACCAGAGTCAGCAGTGCTCTGCTTGAAGCCTGGCCCTGGTGGCACCGCAATGTGGTCATCGTAGGCTGGTGCAGAGGGAGACTCCCAAGTGACGCTGTCGAAGACGTCCTCCTCGTCGCCTAGCATGATTGACGACGTAATGGGCCAAGGCTGTGGTGAGGAGTGACAGCCGCAGGACGCGGATACAACAAGGACAAACACACAACGTTGCTTCCACTTGTCATCATGCCCTCGCAGGCTACGGCCATGCTACCCTTAATATTTATTTCTCTCCTCTCATTAATCCCCTTTGTTTCTGCTTTTCAAGTCCCAATATCTGACTCAGGTTGGCTACAATCATATGACGTTTCTCGATCCCTCAATATTTGCTACAGATTATTCCAGGCAAACATGTAGTGGCATGTGGGCTGGCGACGACACATACATCAATGGTGCGCTACTCGTGGCTCCGAGCTGTACCCATACTGACTCCGAGCCCAAGTTATGTTTGACCAGAGCTCCCAAGGGCAAGTAGCCATGGTCATATATGAATGGGCAGACGCATCATACTTGGGAAAGGCAGATTCTGCGGACGACGATGATCTTGTGCCAGTAAGCTCGCACGTCTTCCGATCCCTCAGTGGGTTTGAACATCCAGAAACAGAAAACATATGTCTGCACCTCCGACGCTCTTGCACGCGGGGTTTGTACACGAGAACAACTTGGGCGTTTCATTCTCGATCTTCCACAGGGCAAGACGATCAATGACACGAGCTTTTGGTCTGCACGTGTCCTCCTTCCTTCAAATAAAGCTTCTGTCGATCCCTCTTCATCTGTAACTACCAAGGATCTCAATGGGCCAACACAACATGAACGGGCAATGCCTTCAAAAAACGAAACGCCCTGGCGGCGGGGTGTACTCACTCCCCGACTGTCGGTTAACCCCAACCCGAGTCCAGACGGAATTTTGTCATATAGTGAACCTATCCACTATCTTGTGAAAAAGACCGGATATTACTGTGTTGGTGCGTAACTTGTCCCTCTACGGCATCTTTGTGAGCCTTATCCATCCCAGCTATAATACCCCTGTCCTCTAGTTCAGCAACCAGTCGTGCACCCACAGACGTTCCATACCACCCACAGTACAAGGGCAACATTCTCTTCAGAAACACGTTCGATGGCCAATTAGAAGCTATAGATTATCCCAAAGTCAATGTACGTACCTGCATCTTCACACGACCTGGTGCCCGTGTCCTAACTATTTCTCGCGTAGTTCTATTTCGCTATGTCAGTGATTTATGCCATCTTTGGATTGATTTGGGGCTGGTTGTGCTACAAACACTCGCAAGATTTATTGCCGCTACAAGTGAGCTTGGTTCTAGGCCATCTCGAGCCCACTCGTACTGACTTTTCGTAGAACTACCTTTCTGGTCTTGTCGCCCTCCTTGTCATTGAAATGGTAGCCAACTGGGGTATGCAACTCAGCGGGTGCCTTTGTATTTGAGCTGATTTTCTCGACCAGCTTATTACCGATATCTCAATGCACACGGCCGGAGCACGGCTTCGACCATCTTCCTTATTGTCGGTAAGATATGGATGCCCTGGTGTTGTTGTTGTACCTGATAGCAATGTTCAGTTTCTATTCTTGATGCTGGAAAGGCCTCTATGTCGTTCTTCATGTTGCTCGTCGTTGCAATGGGTCTCAGTGTCGTGAAGGAATCTCTGGGTAGGACCATGCTGAAGTGTCAGATTTTGGCTGGTGCCCATTTTATCTTCGGCAGTGAGTACAACAGTATCCGATTTCCGCTCACCTTCTCACATTACTGCAGTTTTGTACTCCGTTGGCATTGTTGAATTGTCTCTGGAGTCGACATCAGCACTAGTCCTTCTTATGTTTGTCGTGCCTTTGGCATTCACCCTCAGTGGCTTCCTCCTCTGGATCATGTACTCGCTGAATGGTACGCCTTCTTGCCTGTCTGTTAGTCAGACTCTTAATCCTGCGTTTAGCTACAATCATCTACCTCCGTGAACGCAAGCAGCGCTATAAGCTCAGGATGTTCCAGCGCCTCCACTACATCCTCATCTTCGTTGTCTTTACTATATTTGCCTTCTTTGTTGTCTCTTCCTTCGCATTCTCGGGTCGCTTGGCTGAAGGTAATGTTCTATCATTTTTTAAGTCCCTCAGACGCTCACGCAGCGACGACGCCCAGATTTCGAAGCCAAACAGTGGAAAGTCCGCTGGTGGTTGTTAGATGGCTGGTTGGCTCTGCTTTACCTCGTCGCCTTCGGAGCCATCGCATTCCTCTGGCGTCCATCAGAAAATAACAGGCGCCTAGCTATGTCTGATGAAATTGCCCAGGATGAAAACGACGCCGAAGACTACGATATGGAGTCCCTTCATCACCGACAGAGGTTAAGGGACGACGACGACGATGACGCAACCCTTGTAGGGACCCGCAATGGTCGTCCTCAATCGTTAGCCGGAGATCAAGTCGTCTTTGAGATTGGCGACGAGGATGAGGATGATGAGGATCCTTCTAAGAAACATCGTCCGGAGCGACTTTCAGGAGAAAACGCGCACCACCCCGGAGAAAGAGAAGGCCTTATGAGCGAAGGTCGCAACAGGGATGACTGATCAATCCCTAGTAGATATCATTTTCCTCTTCCTTTCGGCCTGGAGTGTGGAGGGCCAGGTTGTGTCCGTTGTCTCACACAAATCACGTTTCCACCGCGGTGTGTATTACTAAGTACAGTCTAGTCTAATAAACATATGTCAAAAATTAATCACGGATACGCCCGGAAGACACGGTATATAAACGAGCTGCGATGTTCATGCTTTGCAATTCCTATCACAAAATCAGATATGTGCAGATTAGGAAATGGCGGAGAGTACAAACCTGGAACAACAGTTTGGCGGCATAAGGAATATACAACTGTGAACATGCCGTCTTGTTCTTGCATGCACGGCACTGAAAAAGGATATTAGCAATCCAAGAGGTTGTGGCCAAGATGGATACTAACCTCGAAGGTTTGTTTCTTGAGATTAGCGATGGCAGTGAGACCACAACTATAGACAGGTGAGACACCAATCCGAAAGCAACGAACAATAAGTGAGACTCACATATCACAAACATGCAAACGATAGGCATCACTAGCCTCAAATAGACGCTCCTTCAGGAACCCAGCAATACCATGCGAAATCATACAATCACGCTCCATCTCTCCAAATCGCAAACCACCGTCACGACTACGACCTTCCACAGGCTGTCTCGTAAGAATTTGTACAGGGCCTCTCGCACGGGAATGAATCTTATCGTCCACCATGTGCTTGAGACGTTGATAATATGTTGGGCCGAGGTATACCTGAGCTTGAAGCTTACGACCAGTATGACCGTGATACATAACTTCAAGACCACGAGATTGGTAGCCCTTTTGTCGGAGGAATGTCGAGACGGACTCGACGGTCAGGTCCGTGAAAGGTGTGGCATCACCTTCATTGCCAATGAGAGTTGCCACCTTGGAGAGGAGACACTCAACCAAGTGACCGATAGTCATACGGGACGGGATGGCGTGGGGATTAATGATAAGGTCGGGAACGATACCCTCGGCGGTGAAGGGCATGTCTTCTTGACGGTATGTGATACCAATCGTACCCTTTTGACCGTGGCGGGACGCGAATTTATCGCCGATTTGGGGTATACGAGTAGAGCGAACGCGGACTTTGACGAACTTCTGTCCTTCAGAGTTGGTCGTAATCAAAACTTGATCAACGATACCACTCTCCGTGCTCTTGAGAGGCGTCGAGACGTCACGCCTCGTGTGCGTACGCGTTCGTTGACCGAGTTCCTCGCTATCCGGTGGTATAGGGGCGGTCTTCCCAATGATGATATCCTCCCCGCGGACACCGGTGCCAGGTGCAATCAAACCGTCATCCTCCAACTTGTCGTAGGTGCCATGCTTCATGCGAAGCGTAGTCTCTCGCGTTGGCTTCTCAAACTCTTCCAGCTGCTGAATACCACTCTTCTTCTCCAAATCCATATAGCTTCGGTAATAGATACTACGGAAGAGACCGCGATCAATAGAACTTTGGTTCATGATGACGGAATCTTCTTGGTTGTAACCACTGTAGCACAGAATCGCAACGATGGCATTTTGACCCGCTGGTAGCTCTCGGAACTTGAGGTATTCCATGGAGCGAGTGGTAGCAAGGGGTTTTTGGGGGTAATAGAGGATGTTGGCCATCGTATCCATACGAATCAAGAAATTGGTCAAATATATGCCCATGGCCTGCTTACCCATGGCGGATTGATAGGTGTTACGAGGAGACTAGAAATAGGGTTAGAAAAAACTGCGTTCAAAGATAATGATCCAGACAACTTACTTGGTTATGGTCAGGGAAAGGAATGATACTAGCACAGATACCGAGAATCATACTCGGATGAATCTCGCAGTGCGTCCAGGTATGAGCATGAGTACCAGCTTTGAGGCGCGCTGCAGGGTCGAAGTCTCCATCATTCGCATGGGGGTCAACACCAGCAGCTTGCAAACGAGAGTTCTCCAGGTCCTCTGGAGTCATCGAGATCATGACAGTCTCCTCTTCTTCAGCGTCCAGCAACTCGATAACACCGCCCTTAATCAATTGCTCCCACTTGTATTCGTTGCCCTCGTCGTCAAAGCCATTGTTTAACCAACGGATGTGCTTCTTTTGCAGAAGCAACTGCTGGTTCTCCACAATAAAGAGCGGCCGGCACACGCGACCAGCATCGGTATAAATCCTAAGCTCCTTCTCTCGGATATCGCGGACAACAGAAACTTCAGGACTGATATCGTCCTTCCGCCTCAATTTCTTTATGGTCTTGACTAAGTTGGCAGGGTCACGATGTACACCCATCCAAACACCGTTGACGAAGACCTTCGTGCAAGGCGTCGTTGAATGTGCGTTCTCTTCTAACGACTCGAGACCCCACTCTTCCAAGAACTCGATGACAGGGGCAGAGTATGAGCCGACGGAGATACATGACATGAGCGCAAGATTCTTGACGAGACCACAAGCTTGACCTTCTGGCGTTTCCGCAGGACACACCATACCCCAGTGAGTATTGTGGAGTTGACGGGGTTTGGCAATCTTGCCTTCTCGTCCGAGAGGTGTGTTGCAACGACGCAAATGCGACAGGGTGGACGCATATGTGTAACGGTTGAGCACCTGGGAGACACCAGCTTTTGAAGACATCGACTTCTTCTGGTCACCCCAGTTTCCGGTTGCCAAGGAATACTTGAGACCATTGGTAATTGTCTGGTGCTTGACAGCGAGAGCAAGATTGAACTCCTTGTGTGTTTCAACGCACTGCGAAGTTCGATGATCAGCATAGGCTGTGGAACTATGACTAAGACCACGAAAGGGGCACACCTTCTGGAGATAGCGGTATACATCCTTCGTCAACTTCCGGAAAAGCATACGGAAGAGGTTGGCAAGGAGAGGGCCAGCTAGATCGAGACGCTTCTTGCCGAAGTGGTCACGATCGTCAAGCTCCCGTCGCTCCAAAGCAGCGAGTAGCAGTCGATGAATCATATAACCGAAGAAGTACGCCTTCTTCGATTCAGAACCCTCCGCCATGGAGACGTGAGGCAACATCTCCTTCTGCAAAATTTCCTGAGCATAGCGGATGCGACGCTCACGGGATAGACCAGTCGTTGTACCACGATTGCCAATAAAGTCCAGCGCCACTTCTCGATCCTGAATCACAAAACCATCGTCTATACAAGGTTTGAGCATCTCCAGCATTTGGGCGTCTTGCATATCATAGCAGATGTGCTCGAGGATATCACGATCAGAAATGACACCGAGGCCACGAAAAACGACCCAGATAGGAATGTCGACCTTGATATAGGGTATCGTGGCTTTCATAACATTTCCCAACTAATAAACATATGAGTTGAAAGCACATGGTCCAGTGGTAATGCACACTCACAGAGCGTTCCTGGTTCCTGTGGAACATCTTCACCTGAAATTGACTAATCGTCTTCCCTCCCTTCTCAACTGCACTGCGAATTTCAGCAAGGAAGTTGATTGGCGAAGGTTGAGCTTTAGCGAAGACATAAACATGGTTTGTGGCCATCCGCTCTTGGGCGATCAGGACCTTTTCGGAACCATTGATGATAAAGTATCCTCCGGAGTCGTAAGGACACTCGTTGAGGTCATATAGATCCTGATCTTGGAGCCCACGGAGAATACAGAAGGTCGACCGAAGCATGATGGGTACCTATATGACGGATGTTATTCCCGATACACGTACTGAGACGAAGACATACACACCTTGCCAATCCACACCTTTGTCGCATCATCCGGGTGATCCTCCCTCTCAGCCTCCCAAGCAATTTCGCCTGGAGCGTCAGGATCCTCACGTCCCACCAAAACACGCTTCCGCATCTCGATATATAGTGGCGCCGAATAAGTGAGATTCCGCAACCGAGCTTCCTGAGGAAACACGGGCACAACAGATCCATCCGCTTCCGTTACGGTGGGTCGAGAAAGATAGATTTGACCAAATTTGATCTCATAACGACGGGTCATGTCTGTTTCGTGCCCGGTGTGCTGATCTGCTTGGTCCAGGATAAGGTCTGAGTTCTCGTCCACTAGTTCTTGCATTGTATTCTGGACGAACTCATCAAACGAATCGAGTTGTTGACGCACAAGACCCTTTTGCTCAAAGAAACTTGAAATAACGGTCCAGCAGTCCTCCTGCGTAATGTCCTCATAGCCATCCTCCTCCTCTATACCATAGTTCGGGTCTTCGTAATCATAGGTTTCTTGTGTAGCATTGTAATCTCAAAAGGAGTTGAGCAAAACTGAGGCCAACTAACGTGCATACCTTACCTTGGCTCATTTCCATGAATACAAATCCCCAAAGTCAAAATTCGAGAAGCAAACGCCAAACTTTTGGATTCTGCAATAAGTCGAAAGTCCTGGGATTGAGAATAGGTTTTAGGCCTAGAGGATGCGGGAGGCTCAAGGCGGTCTTCAGACACGGTCGTCGTCGAAGACGAAGCTGAGTGACCAAGCGGTGTTTGTCATTATTGAAAGTAATAGTCATCAGCAGTCACGTCCACAAGGACAAACACAGCCTCCTGCCATGCTATTGACTCTTAACTGACTCACTCCAACGCTCCGATCATCCTACAACTTCACTTTTCATGACATTGCAAAATGTTCCAGAACTTCACAAACTCGCAGTCGCTGACAGCAACTTGTTCATAATTTTCTGCGCACTCCGTGCGTAGCCACCCTGGAACGTAGAATCAGACCCAAGCACCTTTCAGGAATTGCACAACTTACTCCAAACAATAGTGCGTGATTGAGGTAATGGTATAACTCGTATAGCTCTGCCCTCAAACTGTACTGAGATACGGGCTCAGTCTTCGGGTAATACTTGTGGTAAGTTTCATAAAACGACTGTGGAAATCCCCCAAAAATGCGGGCGATGGCCAGGCTTATCATAATAATCAGCATAGGTATCACTCCCTAATCACAGTGGAGTAGCTTACTCTGCCTTGTTATGCCCGTAGTATGACGACGGATCAAATATTACTGGCTGTCCCGTTGCAGAATCAATGCCCACGTTTCCACTCTAAACAAAGCTCGTTGAATCGCATTGTGTCCAGAATCGACAGGAAAGCATGTTCCTAACCCAAAGATCACCATGCAGCAAGACTGGCTGGATGTTGAGCTGACCTATCGATATGGTCAAACTTACAGATACTGTAAGGTCTCGACAATGGGACATGAGACCTACCAAGTAATTTCGGAATCACACTATTGTATGTCCAATCATCCAGTTGCAGTACTGTGTGCCACCAGAATACTACGTACCTGTTGCGCACCTCCTCGCCTGTACTAACGAGATCATCATACCCTCGTTTGGATAGTCCCTCCAGCAAATTCCCGATCAAGGCATCATAACACTTCTCCCAAGTTCCATACCAGCCATTCTTTTGCCTAGTCGCTCCGCAATACGTAGGAACCTCGAAACCGAAACCCTTCTGACTCCGAAACTGATGCAGCTCCCTGGCCAACCTCTTCGCCAACACATTGGCAGCTTCTCCAGTTAGACCAGTCATATTCTTGTACTCCGAGATGAAGTAGGGATTCCCATTTGCACCCATACCATATGACAGCATTTTCGGCGCCAGACCAGGCGCCGCGGTGCTTATGGCCCTTAGCGACTCTGCTTCTCCCATGTACTGTTCGTTTTCCGAGGGCGATCCCAACTTCACAAAATAGCATTCCCCAGTTGAAGAACGGACCTTAGGTGGACTTCCGCTGAAGTCAGCATCTGGATTAATCTTTTTCAGCTGTTCGAGAAGAAATTCGGGTAGCGACTTCGCCATGAGGGGTGGAAGTGGTGGTAGAGTCAAACGTGGGAGTGCTCTTTATAATCATTATCGTGTCCATGACGTTAGCGATCTCCTGTGGGTCTTGCACAGATCAATAGTATTGATGGGAAATTAACCGGTCCATCCCTTCCGGAGAAGATATTCGAGCGGTTCACAACCAAATGGCGAATATTGATAGCATCCAATGCTGACAAACTCTGGAATGCGCAGCGATATAAATGTCCAGCAACTCGGATCGTGATGTTTCTTTGACTGAACGATGCCTTCCGACTTGGTCAACAAAGCCGTCCCAGGTGCGAAAGAATTTTACCCCCTGAATGAGCCTGAAATCGGCACTCCTTGGGACTCGGTGGGTTACTCCTACACTGCGACGGCAATATGGCTAACCGTCGCTCCAGGATGCAGAGAGCCCTCTGCTGTTCAAGCCCCTGACTATTAGGGGAACAACGTTCAAGAACAGGATATGGGTGGTGAGCATCATAATCACCAGGTGCGCAGTGCCGCTAAAGGCTTCACTAGGCTCCAATGTGCCAATACAGCTCCGACAATGGCCATGCTACGGACTGGCACCTCGTTCATCTTGGTGTAAGAGACTTCTAGCGAATCCACGAGTCATTCCAGTTGAGACTAAGCAGTACGAATCTCTAGGGATTCGCCACCAGAGGAGTCGGCGCCATCATCGTCGAAGCAACCTCCGTCCTTCCCGAGGGGAGGATTGCGCCAGAGGATGCAGTATGGGCTATTTCTTAAAACCTTTGGTTTATGACATCGCCTAATCACTCTCGAAAGGGACTATGGACGGACACTCAGATCGAACCATTGAAACGAATCGTTTCTTTTGTCCACGGGCAGGGAACCAAGATCGGGGTCCAGCTGGCGCACGCAGGTCGAAAGGCTTCTACCCATGCTCCATGGGTGCAAAGGCGCGCTGGAAGTGGTGTACCATTCACGGCTGCCAGGGAGGAGAATGGTTGGCCGGACAGGGGTATGGCTACACCTTGTGAGGGTTTGAATCTGGCAACTTACAGTGTTTTCCAGTTTATGGTCCCAGTAATATGTCGTTCAAAGAGGGTGCCTTCCCGGACCCGAAACAAATGACAGAAGGCGATATAAATAAAATCATTAACGCTTTCGTCGAATCCGCTGAACGTGCAGAGAAGGCGGGATTCGATTTCATCGAAATTCATGCTGCTCATGGATATCTCCTCCATTCGTTTGTCTCGCCTCTATCCAATACACGTGATGACATATATGGGGGTCAACCTCTAGAGAACCGCCTCCGGGTCATTAGTACTCTTGTTCAGAGGATCCGAAAAGCTTGGCCTACGAAGCCTCTTTTCGTACGCATTAGCGCTACGGATTGGGCGGAAGGCCCGGAACGGGACGCCAGCGGGAAATGGCTACAATGGGGCATCGAGCAAAGCAAGATCCTCGCGGCTCGATTGCAGGACTTAGGTGTCGACCTCATCGATTGTAGCTCTGGAGGTAACTGGGCTGCGCAAGTAATCCCGCTTGGGCCTGGCTATCAGGTTGGTGTGTTCAGTTCCTGAACGACGCGAAGACTGAATCATTTCCTTAGGTTCCCTTTGCCGCGGAGCTGAAGAAGGCTCTGCCAGATCTTTGCATTGGCACTGTTGGGCTTATCACAGAGCCGGAACAAGCTGAATTCTACCTTAAAGAGGGCAAAGCTGACGTTATCCTGCTTGCAAGAGCACTCTTGCGAAACCCTCATTGGCCCTTGCATGCCGCTCAGAAACTAGGGGCTAAGGTCAAGCCCGCCAATCAATATGAAAGGGCATGGGGAGAAATCACGCCAATTCCAGCACCTGGTCGATAAATTGAAGTGTACAGTATATTGACAGTGTGTTATAGCTACACAGATATACAGTGAAGAATGCAGTACTATGGCAGGAGGGCAAAATTACAACATGCAAATTCATAGCGATCCCTTTGAAACTCGTGCTCATATACCCGCTTGTCCTGCGGCTGTACCCAACCGTTTCACCCTGATAGCAGGTCCTAGTTTGAGCTCGATGAATATTATCGGGAGTGATATTAACGTCAATCCTGTCAATAGGACGTATGTGTATCCTACGCCGACGGCTTCGAACAGGAGCTCTAGGACTGAAACCAAACCGGCTCCCAAGAGACAGCGGACGAGGTTATTCTGTAGGTAATTCCTAGTTAAGCGAGTAACCCTTAATGAAGGGGCAAAGGCAGATGCTCACACAAGCTGTAACCGCTGAACTTCGGTTAGGGACAAGATCAAGCATGATCGTCGAGGAACCACTCATAATGCCGACACACAGATATCCAACTTAAATAGTCATGTTAGTATCAAGGTTATTGTCGTCGGTTTGGGTTGCTTACTGATTGCCTGCAGAATCAACGGGACAGCGATGTTTGCGTGTTTCTCCAGTGCCCATCCATAACCGGCTGTGCAGGCAGCTAGAGCAATCGTGAGTGGTGGTATAAACCTGAGGCGAGCCTAAGATTGCAAATGTCACATTCTCGGCGAACGAATTCTGGGGTAACATGAACCCACCCTTTCCAGCGGGAAGTTTGGTAGTTTGTCGATAGACTCGAGATCCACTTTCTTAAGGTCATCCGATTGCTTCTCCGCGAAGCGCACCTTCTCTGCGTGGTACCACTTATCCAACAGCTTTCCATTCACACAGCTTCCAAGAGTCATCCCGCCCCCGACAGCCAAGAAACACAACCCTATTTTCATCTCATCCAAGAATGAATACGTTCTTTCGAAGAGCGAGGATGTGGACGCTACAACACCATAGAATACGCCGCAGACTAACGCGTTGACGGCGAGCAGAAGCAGGATATCCATTTTTGCAAAGAGCCTGAGGGGGTTTTCGAACGATTCCTTTAGAAGGGGGTCTCCAACTTGATTCGCGAGGACGTCTCTCCCCACAGTTGGAATGATGGGTATATATAATATCCTAGAGAGCTTGTTTTGTCTGTGCCGAGCCGCAGGAAGTGTTTCTGGCATGATACTAAACCCTCTATCAACCGCATCATCAGCGTGACGAAAGTACTATGAGGACTTACATTAAGATTATAACAAGGCATATTGATGCAGCGATGCATAAGAACCAGAAAATTGATCTGAACAGCGCGAGTAAAACAAAACGAAGCTGAGATTGCGAACAAACGGCATACCTCCACCCAAATTTCTGCGCCAGCGCACCGCCAACCACCGGACCTATAGCCGGACCTATCATGGGTCCAAGCATAAAGAATCCAAAGAATCCTCCGCGCTCCGTGGGCGCAGAGATGTCGGAGATCACACCTGCCCCAATGGCAATGGTACTTGCAGAACCTGCCGCTTGAAAGCATCTCAACACCATAAGCAACCAATATGCTGAGGTAGGAACCAGAGCTAGCCCGATGCATGATAACGAGAGCACAAGGAGACAAGCAGCTATAATGGGCCTTCGACCAACATTGTCTGACAGAGTTCCCCAGATCATCGGAGCTGGGAACTTCGTTGTTAGACGTGAAAGCTTCACGGACTTCTAGATGACCCACCCACTCCTTGGAGAACCATATACAGAGTCACCTAAACACGTATATGCCGTTAGTTATTTACTGAGTTCGCCAAGATAGCTCGCCTACGGTCAAGTTGATGAGTTCCGTGGATTTGTCAAACACAGCTGTAAGAGTGGGTATCACGGGAAAGTAGATGTTCGCCGTAAAGGGACTGTAGGTAAGGACAGCGCGCGCTTGTCAGTAATAATACTTCCAGCGCCACGTTCTACGTTTACCCACCTAAAGATCCCGGCAAATGCAACCATACCCACGATCAACCACTTCTCTCTGTTCGTAAAGATGGCCTCGTTACCAACTCCTGGGTGTGTGTCCCCATGAGTGCCCTCCCCCGCCAGCAGTCTTTCCTGCGAAGACTCCGGCAAGGTTTCCGTCGAAATACCAGAGGTTAAGAACACGAAGTGCGGTAGTTCCACCTCTCCTTTCTCAGAAGAATGCTCCTGCATCGCTGGTTGTGGCCGGTTGGCCAGTGGTCGCACAAAGAGGGAGACCACATGTTCACAGGTATGGATTTAAGTACTCGCATTTCCTGTCGTCGTAAATATAGGACCCATTCTCAGGGGGCATTGCATCAACGAAGATGTCAAGCTGAATGATGTTGTATCCAGAGGTGTGAAGCAGAGGTTATGATATGATGTTTCTAGTCTGCGACTCCCTTTCTAGCTCAGCCCCTTGATCGTGGAATAGCGGCTCGATCCACTCCATTGACACGTTCAGTTTGCTCGGACCCACAGCAGGTGAAGCTGGGATGTCAGCAAGGGACATGAAGACTCTATTGTCGTTGGCTCGTTGGACAGAAAATATCCGGGCGGCTTTTCTTGGTGACATTGGCATCATTCCGGAGTTATTGGACGTGGCAGCATCAGTAACAACTCGCCAACTTCGACATCTTCTCGCCTGCGTTCGGGCTGGGTTGGGGTCGCTGGGAATTTTTCTCCAAAACTTCATTCTGACAGCGCTTCCCCGCATACTCTAGAGCAAACCGAAGAGAGTCCAAGCGAGAAGCAGTATAGTGGTAACTTGAAGCTGACCGAAAACGCATGGTGGACCCGTGGGAGTCTGCGTTGCGACGCATGACATACCAGGACACCGTTACGGTCAGGTCTACTGGCTTCAATGCCAACCAAATGCCAACAGACTTTCCAACGACGACTGCGCAGCAACAGTAGCTCTCAAACTTGACAGTCTTACCCGTGACTTGAATTGGAGCTCAAAGAAGTCGTGGCCTGAATTTGTATATAACCCTTGACAAACGAAGCCTAGCCCTTACCACCAGGGGTTGGCGGCGGGACGATTCGGAAGGAGCTTGTTCCGCAAATTGAGAACAAGGAAGCCTGTAGACAGCAATCCTACCCACACCTAGGTACCTAGGGCCCAAGGTCTGAGATTGATGTCTAACCGGCTATGGCTAGGAGCTGTGCAAAATATAGTCTGAAAACCAATGGGCATCCGGTCGGTTTGAAAACGTGCGTTGTCAAAAGAGTTATAAGTAGTACATGGATATATGGACGGTTGCAGTAGTATCTGTCTAATGAGAGCTTGAGAAATCATGATATGATCTTCGTAACGTGAGTTCGGAATATTCTGTGGTATCTATTTCTGTTCCACTAGGACTCTTAGGCGCTTCTTTCTGATCTTGGGACCGAGCCGCAGTTCAAGGAATATCACAGGCAGGGACAACAACGTTATTCCAGTCAACAAGATATACGTCCAACCAACACCAATAGCGTTAAACGTCAGTTCGATAACGGATACCAAGGCAGCACTCAGGAGGCAACGGACGAGATTATTCTGCGTGAACCAGGTGAGCACGTATCGGTGATCATGAAACATAGGTGTACTGACACAAGCCGTGACTGCAGAACCCTGGCCGGGAGCGAGGTCGATCATGATTGTGGATGAACCGTTCATGATGCCTATACACATATATCCGCCTGCGGTAGCATGTTAATTCCGACCCTATGATCAAATGACTACACTCACTAATGAACTGGAGAATGAGGGGTATAGCGATGTTCGCATGTTTTTCTATTGCCCATCCATAACCAGCCGTGCAAGCTGCGAGAATGATAACGAGGAAAGGCATGGAGCTTAGACGTGCCTAGATACCCAAACATCGGTTTCAGCATGCGTGCGGATACCAGACGTTGAGGGTCTTTTATCTCACCCGCTCCAAGGGAAATTCAGGAAATTTGTCAACGGTCTTCACATCAACCTGCCTTTCCGAGTCGCCTGACAGCTTCTCTGCAAACCGTTTCTTCTCGGCTTGGTACCCTCTATCCAACAGCTTTCCGCTGATCGTACTTCCAACGCCCATCCCGCCTCCTATAGATAGGAAGCACAGCCCGATTTTCGTCTCATCCAGGAATGGGTATGTTCGTTCGAACAGTGTGGATATAGACGCTACAATGCCATAGAATACAGCACAAACAAAGGCGCTGATTAGTAGTAGGAAGACGATGTCGAGCTTCGTAAATAGCTTGAGCGGATTCTGAAATGGTTTCCTTGGAGGCGGGTTTTGCGCTTGGGTATCGAGAGCGCCTTTGTTCTTCTTACCGACGATTGGGACGATCGGAGTATATATGATCTTCGAGAGCTTGTCTTTCCTATACCTGACCGCAGAGAGAGTCTCTGGCATGATACTCAACGACCTGTCAGTGGTCGCTTCGATGTCAGAAGAGTAAAAGCTTACATTATGATGATTACGAGACATGCAGATACAGCAATGCAGAGGAACCAGAATATTGACCTGAGAAGCACGGTGAGAGAGATATCCCGGGGAAGGATGATATTAAACGAACCTCCACCCCAGTCCTTGTGCCAACGCACCACCAATCACCGGTCCAATTGCGGGACCTACCATGGGTCCAAGAGTGAAGAATCCAAAGAATCCGCCGCGTTCGGCGGCGGTGGATATATCGGAAATTACGCCCGCCCCGATCGCGATAGTACTTGCAGAACCAGCAGCTTGCAAACACCGTAAGATCATAAGAAGCCAGTATGCCGAAGTAGGGACTAGAGCCAGGCCAATACACGATAACGAGAGTACAGTGAGACAGGCGGCTGTGATAGGTCGTCTGCCCACATTGTCCGAGAGCGTTCCCCAGACCATCGGTGCTGCGTTATTCGTTAGAAAGAAAAAGTTTGAGACATTAATATAGCCACTCGCCTATGCCCTGTAGTATCAAGTACATTGTAACCTACGTCGTCCGTGAGTAGGTGAATGGCGGATGTTCATGCGACTCACTGTCAGGTTGATAAGCTCTGTGGACTTGTTGAAAACGATTGCTAATGTAGGTATCGCAGGAAAATATATGTTCGCTGTAAATGGACTGATCCCCTCAACGGCATTCTCATTAAGAGAAACATTAGAAATGTCATTGGCAACCCGACTCACCTGAAGAACCCAGCAAATGCGATTATCCCGACAATTAACCACTTTTCTTTTTTCGTGAACACATTCTTGTCGTCGTATGCTTGAGGTGGTCGATCCTTTTGGTTCTTCTCGTCTTCTAGTTTCTCCTCTGGTGATCCCGAGACCTCATTCAGAGAAGCTGAAGGGGTATCCTGTATTGATTTCGCTTTTCTCTCTTCATGCTCTTGTGTCATTCTCGTTACAGAAAGTCGTTCAGAAATATGGGGTAATTTTCTGAGGAGAGGCTACAGGTGCATCAATGTGGATCGCCTGGGAGTATTTAAACGTAGGAGATCGCAAAAAATAGAACGTCTTTCGGTTGCATAAGCGCAGATGCCGCACCCAAAGGGGAAAGTCACATCAACCTATTTTCAGCTTTCGGTATCCTATCCGAATTTTTTTAGACTCGCAGGATAAAACATCCGGACCAGATATTGTGCGAGTACCCTCAACAG
This sequence comes from Podaxis mareebaensis, assembly GCA_018524725.1. NCBI lineage: Eukaryota > Fungi > Basidiomycota > Agaricomycetes > Agaricales > Agaricaceae > Podaxis > Podaxis mareebaensis. The sequence continues at coordinate 157,909 of JAEUWP010000470.1, read as the reverse complement.
CCTGGACAACTTAGTAGATATTGCGGTAAAATCTCAGGCCGAGACCTCAATGACGCCTGATTGTACCCTTCCTCTATTAGCTTGTTGAACGAAAGTGTGTCGGGACCACCCTCGGTGGCGGTGTTATCGCTTCGAAGCTGTTCGCCCTGATGGGAAAATGAGTCACAGCAATTTGTTGAATCAAGGTAGCATTCTCTCACCTGAGCCCGAGTCACTGTGAAAGGATTGACAGGAAGCTTCTCGAGAACTGCGCCTTACACATATCCGAAGGAATAGGGGAATGAAATAATAGGTCGGTATCGGTGAGTATATTTTAGGACGAGTTCCATCAGTTGCTTGAAAGTGTAAACTGTACACAGAATGTCAGCCACCGCGCAAGAGCGAAAGAAAGCAAGTATGCATTAAGGACCATTAGGACCCTCCGCTTCGATGATCTTCCCGCTAACCTGTCTTTCAATAGCTGGTTCTAGCCTGGAAATAATTTCGACTGCTTGAGCCAAATCGCCAATATAAACAGGCTGGAACCGCGTGGTTCCACCACCATAGACAGGTAAGAAGGGCAAGAACTTTGCTAATTTGGCAAACCTCTGCCACGTCCAGTGTAATCACCAATTCCGCATTCCATTTCAGAACTCCAAATTCCGAGATTTCGAATGACTTACATTGAAAAAATAGACCTCCGTTCCAGACATCAAACTCGGCCTTATGATTGTCGCGTTCGGGCAAATCTCCAAAATAGACCTCTCCGCTAGCCCTTTCGTCCTAGCGCATGGAATCCGGTTGTCAGAATCAGCCCTTATCGCACCAAAATGCACAAGTTTCGCTTCGGCTTGTTTCGCTGCTCTTGCGACGTTTTCCGCTCCATGCCATTGGATCTCATCAGGTTGCTGCGGGGACCCATGCATTAATCTAACGATTAAACACAACTGTTGCATTCTCGAAGGCGGGTGGTAAGGTGTGTGGTTTGGTTATGTCTAGCGCTACAGGTGGTAGAAGGCCATTTGGGATCTCTTTCTCGAGTTTAGAATGGAGAGGTCGAGGATTGCGAGAAGAGAGTTAAACTCGGCGTATGGCTGCGTCGAATGTTGGTGTTCCAGCAATTTGGCGGGCAATGTTGGAGCCTTGGGAACGCACACAATAGGTTGAAGCTGGTAAGGCGTCTGGAAGTGCTTGACTCACCTAAGAACCCTGCACCGCATACGACGACTTTACTGGATAACATTTGAATGTATACTGGGAGACAATGACAGACTACAGCCTCGCGTATTCGAGAGATATGTTGTCGGCATCTGTGCGAGGGTCAGTGACGTAGGCCCTGTGCGGCAACCCCGCCAGCTGTCAGATTAGGCCATGACGAGTCCAGGGTAAGGTCTTAGTTTCGAACCTGGGGCGATGATAAAGAGTACGGTTGGCCAAAGGCCGGCTGCAATGGATATATTTGAAGGAGAGCATAACCTGAGCGAGCGCCCTCACCAGTTGCGATTACGATGGTATGTTGTCTATGCTACCAACAATAACCACACCGTCTTCCAACCCAGCTGTTCTCGACCGGCTCCGCTTTTTTGGTTGTTTTGCGGGTGCTTCTTGTACACTGCTCTCCTCTCTATTTTCTTGTTCATGTACTGGTTCAGGTTGAACAACAGGGGGTGGCGGAGCGCGAATCTCTGGAACAGGGCCAGAGAAATCTTTTCCTGTCATACGTTCTAGCGTTTTCATATCTACGGAATACATGCGCTTAGTCTAGTGTCGGTGGGAGTTGCCAGCGCAGAACTCACCAACTGGTATCCTGTTATTGAGGCAATAATTTATGCGAGCATGATTCTTCTTGTCTTCCGCTTTGAATTTGTTTTTGCATGATTTGCGATCTCGACCAGGTAATACATAAGCAATAAGTTCATAGTTTTCTCCATACTGCGCGAGAGCCTACAAAGACCATAAGCATGTATCCAAAGGCTCAATCAAGCGGCCAACTCACATTATAAAACAATTCTGTCTCTTCTGCACTCCACCGCGAACCGCGATATCGTTTTCCATACGTCCCAGAATTGACGAACTTGGTATAGTCGGATTCTACGACGTGTGTATAATTAGACGTATCCTCATTTTCAGTACGGTCAACGACAAGGGAGTCTTCATCGATGATAGCCTCGCCATTGGGACCTATTCGAACCTGAACATTGTAACGACTGGTCTCCATTTGCTGAGAATAATCGATTCCGGTCTCCTCGTCTGCACCCGAGGTGCTTGGGGCTACCGAGGGACCGTTGGCGTTCCGGCTTTCACCTCCAGCAAGTGGATTGGGCGGTTGACCTGACTGCTCCAGTTCTTCGTCAACTGGTCGACCATATTTTTTAGCTTCCATGATAGCCCTCATCCTCGCTCGTCTCTCCCTGTTCCTCGCCTTCCATGCCGCATGATTGCTCAAAATCTCCGCTGCTTTGCTACTGACGCGACCTTGACCCGTATCGCTACATAATGTCGCCATTGTCACGATAGTGGGGTCGATGTCTTCACCAGGATCTGCATCGGGGTCGTAAGGAGGGAGTGACGGTCCACGAGACCGCCGTTGGCGAGGGGTGGTACTACGGGATTTAGGATTCCTAGTGGATGGACCATCCTCTGTTTCGCCGTCGCTGGTGGTTTTTGACAATTTCCGTTTCCGTTTTGATTTCTCCCCTGAGTCGTCTTGCAACTGTTTTCGAGGTGCGGATCCGGATGTATACGGCTGTTGAGAACTTTCGGGAGTGGGTGTCGGGATTAATGTATTCATAACCTCAGTTGGAGCCGGCTCTGAAGGAGTGAGGATGACCGTGCTTGACTGGCTTGGACCAGGTGGCATAATGGGAAGCCCAGGATTCATAATCTGGGATGGATGGGGCATAATCATGGGTGGCCTACTCTCTTGACGAGTGGGAATGTCGATCATATTTACGGGCTCTGCTGCAGAACGACCAACGCTAATGAGTGTAGGAGGAAAATTAGAGGTACTGACGAGAACAGGGGGAGAGTGAGAGGGAACAATGGTGGGAGGAGTGTTCGTTCCTCGAGCAAGCACAGGCGGTTCCTGGACCACATGTTGTGGAGGTTGTGGTAGAATGGGAATGGACTCTGGACGGGGAGGAGGGACTTGTTTCAGTGGTTCGCGACCTGGGATTGCTGTGGAGGGTATGGGAAGGGACAATGAAGGGGCAGGCGCCGCTGGAGGAGCTGGAGCTGGAGTGGCTTCAGGAATGATTGGGAGGTCTGACGGCGTCGAGGACTGTGCGGGAGTTGCTGTCGGCGCACGCGACCGAGCTTTGGCGACGGGCTTAAAAACGGTGCTCCCCTTTTCTAGAGCGTGGAGACAGGGTTGAGCAGAAAGCAGGGCGGAGAAAAAAAGAAAGAATAATACTCACGGACTCTGCTGCTCATGTTTGGGGTGTTCAATGTCGTTGATCAAAGTTGTTGGGGAGAGAGAAACATTTGTAGATAAGATGAGAGATGTGCATGAAGATGAAATGTTTAAAGGCAAGCGATCAGGGTCCGGAACACACGGCCCCGACAACTGTCCAGAAATGGAATATCGCCAAGCTTCCTTCTCAACTTCGTCCCATGGCTCAAGTCGACTTCCCTTATGGCAAGAAACGAAACTGGGAACTCGACACTGCTGATGCTGACATCGGCCTCAAGTCCATTCCAGAGAGGTGATGTCTTGTCTTGGCAATATTGACTTTGGTCGCTGATTGGCATCCTCCGTTTAGCTGTGTCATCGCGCATTCATTGCGTCAGTGTACGTCCTACAACTCTTCGCTGTCAATGAATGGGATTTTGACAATGCTTCAGCTAGAGAGAAGTTCCTGCTACACACTTTTCCAAAATTCACCAGTAAAGCTCGTGGTGCAAAGGCGCCAGAGCCACCACCGCCTCATACGATCATGTCGAGAGGGAAATGCGACCTTATTATCGGTCCACACCAATTTCGAGACACCATCTTCTACCAGGTGCATTACATGCAACCAGCATCCGCATCTCCAACTATTCAAACTCCATCTGCCCCAGCGCCAACGACTTCTTACTCATCCTATCCCGTCAGTGCAGCTCAACCCTCCTCAGCGCCATCTACTACTTCCACAACTACAACATCCATTCCTGGGTCATCGGATGACACGAGCATATCCCAGCTCAAACTCGCTTTAGGAGGGGGAATGGAATATACAGTCTCATCGGACCTCGTTGCGAGAATTCACCATGAGGCATCCGTCAACCCCATCTTTGCCACCAAGTTCCGACTCGCTGTAGATCCAAACGCGACTCAAGAACAGATAAGAAACTTCGCCTTCGCTCTCCCACATCTACCAGGCGTCAGAGTCACCGGAGTCCCGACTTCTTTGACCTTGTCCACCGAACAACATGTTCGTCTGCCGCCTGTAAGAGAATGGGATCTGGTCATCGAATTCAATGAGGCGCCGAACGAACGATGGCTAATGCCAAGGGGCACTCTTGCTTCATGCTCGCGTCTGGTGAGCAAAGGTAGCACGAGTTTATCAGACGCGTCTCTCACCCTACGACTCCCTCTACCTCAAACCCAATCAAAAGCCACGGCCTCGGACGAAACAAACACCTCGGAAAAAACACCATCAGACTCGACGCCCCCACATCCTGTCAAACTAACGCTACGTCAGGTACCAAATGCTGTATATGATCTTATTCTCGAGTGGATTGGTGGGGATGATAAGAACAGGGAAAATGCGGCGGCGCTAGCGAAGATAGTGAGTATCTATGGCCTTGACGTTTTGCCCTTGCTCATAGGGATGTGTCCACTAGCCTAAGAGACAGAAGGTCTATCTGCCTCACTGCCTTTCTCAGGGGGCGTTGTTATCCCAACTACAGGCTGTACGTCTCTTGAGCTCCTATATCCGCACTTCCTCAATAATCTCTTCAGGCACAAACGCCCAATTATACCATGAGACCACTGAAACAAGGCCCATCCAACCCACCTCGGCCAAGGCGCAGGCCAACACAAAAGCAGAAACACCCGCCGCAGGAAGTTCCAGCTACACCAATACCGACCGAAAACCACAACTGCACTGCTCCTACCTCAACAGAAAAACCGACAAAACCGCCAAAGGAGCCAAAGGAACCAAAACGCCGACGATACCAGTCCACGGCGAAACCAGCCCCCATGCCGATACGATGTTTCTCCTGTTTCAAGACAGATGTGCCGCTTATGCTGGGCGGACGTGAGTATCTTCCTGCACATCTTATCATGATAGCGTTACTCATACCGCGGGATATAGGATATTGCAGGGAATGTGTCGACGCTGGGAAAGCCAACGTCGCTATACCACAATTACCCACCAGAGGCTCCCAATCATCATACGCAGTTACCCCTTACGTTTCCTCTGCTGTTGCCATGTCTGTGACTTCTACAACGGTGCCCCCAACACCCTCACAATGGCAAACCACAGGAGTCCCAACCCCCGCCGCGTCATCGCCAGCCATTCCTTCTACTCCTCAACCGCCTCAAACTGTTCCAGATACCAAGCCGCCAGCTTCCGAAAACGCTCCTAATGCACAACCATCAACCCCCAACATATAGAGCCGCTCTTCGTACTTCTGTTACCTCGGTTGTTCGTTTATTCTCAGACCCCAGTTTGATTTCTCGCACGGCGCTATTCATTTTGTTCATGTACAATTCCGGTCTTACTCCTGTATGTTTTTGAGTATATAAAATATCTTCACGTAATTCTACATCCAGTGATACACTATACAAGCTGCAAATATTGTATACAGTAGTGATAAGTTAAACGAGCGTGATGAAAATAAATCAAAAAGCGAAGTATGCATCAATTTAAAGAAGTATCTAAGAGACATCCAGGGGAAAAAGGAAAATGGAAAGGTGATGTGAACAAGAAGAAAAAAATCAAAGAAAGAATGCAGCAAAAATGGATCGATGGAAGTGTCCCAAGGAAAAAGAATGTCAAGAGTTCAAGTCAGCAGGTTCACAGACCACCCCAACCACCATGCAATAACCCCCAACTCCATCAATACAATACCACACTCCATAAATACCACCCACCACTGCATCAGAATCCCTACCCAGAAAAACGGTAATGCTGTATACCGCATACCGTCAAACGGTATCCACCTCAGCTTTGAATGCATCGTCGATGAAATCGCCACACGTATTTGAAACGTGGTCAACGAGATGGAAGCGAGGAAGAACACCACCAGCCCGAGCCAGTGACGCAGGGAACGTTTCGGAAGGGCCTTGATGGGGTACCGCCTAGCTTCACCTGTGAATTCATTGCGGTAAAGTGGGATGATGAGGAAGTCTCGGATGTCTTCGCCTATTGTTTTGCCATAGGTTCGCCAGAAAGGTGTTACGGTATCCAGGAGGAGTGTTAGTGCGTCCATCCCGAATTCCCAGAACTGTTGGTACTGGTCTTTGTAACTTTCTTCCAAAGCAACAGCTTGCGAGAGCTATCATAATAACCCAAGATGAGCCGGGGGCATCGAGGTTGATGTCAAAAGATACGATCTTACCTCAGGATAGAGTGCAGAAGTTAAGGACATTGTCTTATCATAGTCTTTCTTCGCGTCCTTATATACCTTCTGCACATCCCTAAGTACGCTCTCCACCTCTTTTGCCCTCTCAGCCAGTTTCTCCTTCCGCTCTTCCAAGATAGCCAAACTTCGCGTAAGGGAAGAAACCTTATCGTCCAGGATACTCTCATGATCGCTTGTCTTACGTGATTCCATCGCAATGAAAGTAGAAAAAACTTCTCGCTGTCGGATCAGCCGTTGATGAATATCCTCGACTGCTCGCCAACCCCTGAGACGCCTTGTTGCGCCCGTAACAGCTGCTGGATCATGACCGAAGGATTCTACCAGTTCTTTGGGAAGAGCCTGGTACTTCTTTCCGAGAGCGTTCATCGCTGTGCGCTGCGCGGTATCGTACTCCTTCACGCTGATGGAGATGCGATTCAGAAGCTGCCGTATTCGCTGGTTATGTGCCATTGTATCCTCCAAGAGACTAAAAAATTCAACACATGCTCCGTGGTAAGCAAGGAAAGACACATACGCTATTTTTTGTTCGTACTCTCTCTGCATTGCCTCTTCGTCCTGTATATCCTTCTGGGGATCGTCGGATGGTGGAGTATGCCTCAATAAAGGCGACGACGCGAACTTCCGGCTCATACCCGGTGATTCGAGGTTCGACCGCGACCTAGTGGCAGGTGAAGGTGAAGGTTTACTTTCAGTGGTGGCCTCGTCACGGTCCGGTACAGGTAGGACGAGCTTAGGCAGGTTGTCCCCGAGATCGATGAGAGCCCCGTTCCTCAGATCTCCAAGACCCGGAGGTAAAGCCGTCCTCTTGTTAGGAGGCTTGTCAGGGCTCGTCTCAATGGTTGGAGGCGTTCTTGTGAGATCTTCTGTACCACTTCCAGTGTTTTCCGGATACGAGGGTGTCCAGGCCCTTTGTCGACCGTATTGCTTGATGGACGGGATGGGCGAGACGACTGGGTTCGATGATCCACTGACATTGCTGCTTAATACCGACTCTCCACTTCTTCTTGACTCGACGTCAAACGAACTCCGCGGGGACTGGAACTTGTCATCAAAAGATGGCCGCCTGCGTTCTAACGATTGGTGGTGTATCAGAGGACGAGGAAGTGCCTGAAGCGAATGCCCTTCTGGAATAGATTCCATGCGGTGGGGTTCTGAGTGTCGAGGTGACGTTTGAGCGGCAATAAATTCCTCCATTATTCGAGCCGGCAGATGCCATCGCGAGAGTCGTTGTGCTCTCCGCGGAAGGTGTTTGAGCCAGGTTAAAGGTTCGACGGTTTCAAGCTCTTGTCGCCTTGCTTCACTTTGAGACCCGTACCAGCGGGATATCATAGCGAGGTTTAAAGGGACAGACTTAGTGTCTAGTGATTCCTGTATTAGAGCGTAATGTCGCTGTAGCTGATCAGATGTCATCGCGGCCTTCCGAAGAGTTTTCGAGGAGGCCGAAGCCCGAAGCTTGCTGAGTCTCTCTATCTAGATGTCAGAACGTTATGAAGCCTGTAGGCGTGGACTAGCGAACCTCGATGATTCTTCTCCTGCTGATCCTGCATCAACTCTAGGGGAGGCAACTTGTCCTTGTCTTTCCGCCGAACAGATATTGGCCATCTCCTATCAGCCTTCTCTTCATCAAACGTGGAACATCCCCAATCTAACGTCAAGCCGTTATCTAACGAAGACGGAACGGGGTGCAGGCATGGTTGGATCTGGGGCCGTCTAGTTGAAGGACTGAAGTCGACTTCGGAAGAAGTGCTTGTGCTAGCCTTCCGTAGAGGCGACGAAACAGGTGACAAAGGAACAGGCAATGCGAGGTGGGGATAGGGGTGTCTTCCCGAAGATTTTGAATGCTTAGATGACGGGGAAATGCTGGTCGAGGGCAACACATGGTGATGGTAGTCGGAACTGGGTTGAGCTGCCTTCATCTTAGCTTCTCGCTTGGCCTTAACTTTGAGGGCTCGCTGGACATCTTGGAGGATTCGAGGATCTATTGGTGAAGGTCAAGAAAGTGTACATTGCGCAGCAATGTAGAAACTTGCCTTCATGTGCTACAACTTAGGTCAGATTAACATTATAGTGCAAGTCGGGGTGCACTCACAAAGATCATATTCATCCGAGAATGCGCTCACTTCATTGACACCCGCATCCAGCTCTGGTATGCTCCGAATATTCGGGGACAGTTGGTCGTCCATTGGAGCTAATAGAGGCGACCGTCGTGTCCGAAATAACGGTTCAGAAGTGGGATTGAGGCCGTCACTAGAGCTAAGGCGCCGTCGATCTTGCCCAGGGGCTCTGAGAGGATTCAGCGGGGAGCCTCGCCGAATTGGAGGTGTCATGTGCGCGTGTATCGCGGGAGCTTCGACAGAGTAGGGTCTTCGACGGGTTGGGCTAGGACTTTCGGGAAAATAAATCCTGGAACGATGTGGATGTGCCTGCTCAGGAGGAGTACTAAACACATCATCGGAACTCCGTGAGTCACGCGCGTCCGAAGGCTCCATCCCTTATGCAAGAGAATGTCTTTCGCCTTCCCTTGTGAAGGCTCTGGATGGTAAGGTGTGGCGCAGGTTGTACGCGAAGAAACTTGTGAATAGAGTGGATCCCCGGAACGAGCGTCATTTGGGTTAGGATGAAATTCACGTGATTACAGGGATGATGGCCACCCTTCGGCGCAGGTCAAAAGTGGATATCTCTGCTTGATCAGAGCTATTCTAATCACCGCAGTACTGTATGACTTGGATGTTTACTAAGAGATGTATAGACCTTCCATTCTACCCGTGAATAGAATGGCAGTTAACATAAAGTTAGGACGCCTCTCATTTATACAAGTGTGCCATTGGGTGTTGCTAGGCACTTAGGCTGGCTCCGAAGTGCCGAGAAATATATTGTGGTTGCTTCCAAGCGTCATTTGAGCAGAATTTCAATCGCACCGCTCGAATCATGTCGTGTGTAGCTGAAATGATTTCGGTGACTTGATGTGCTCTTCTGCATGCCCGACGTCGACCTCTGAACCATGGACGCAAAGGTCTTCGATCTCCGACTAGCCTCCTTGTACTATAGGGTATGGATTTACAGTCCCAGGCGTAGTTGCGTGGGTGAATCGCGAACTCCAAGTATATAAGGAACATCTATAAGCCGACAAGATTTTTCGCCTACATGGACTGAGGTAGCAGATGGCTTCAAGACAGCTTTAAATCTGCATTCCTATCTGAATCTAGGCATCCGTTTACCAGCGTTCCGTTTCTTGTTGATCAACAAACGCATGAACATGAACGCCGTCAATCCAGAAAGCGCATACCTAGAATTGTAGGTTAAGCGCAATAACCCTCAATGAATATTGGACGTACCATGTAATAACATATGAGAGATGGGAATTTCTCAGGTCAACAGTTGGGGGTCGGCCAACAGGGATACCTTTTTCGACTCGCGAAGTCGCTTCACCAGCATGTCCCTCTGTAGAAAAGGCGTTCAAAATAAGGAATGCCATCGTTCCCTAAGGCAGGGAGCTCACCAAAGATTTGCTCCACGAATACTGGCTGGACACCGGCCTTTTCACCACCTGCGTACTCCGCCATGGCCTCAACATCTGTCCAGTACCAGGTGCCGTTTTCGGGCTTGTTATCTGGAGTGAACCTGTTCCTCTTTTGAGAGGTTCTAAGCATTCCGATAATCTCGACCTCCCCGTCGTCTTGGAGGTATGCACCAGAATCAAGTCGTTCTTTTGAGACAAATCCTCGGTCAACCAGAACCGTTGAGCCGTTTTCTCGAACCAGTGGTGTAACGACATGGACTCCGTGCACGCCTTCGCGGACTCGAGGCGCAAATATCATAGTATGTGCATGATCCCACTTGCCCTTCAATGCAACCTTTCGGAAAACGAATTCGGGAATGACTGAAAGGCTATTTCTGTTAGGAAAGGAATCCGGGGAGAGTGTTAAGTGCATACTTGATCTTGCTGGGCAATGTAAGAGGCTGCAGTTGCAGTTTCTCCTCAAGTTCGTCAATGAGATTGATTTTCCACTTCAGGCGTTTCAATTGCCACGTCCCGAGTGCGAAAGTAAAAAACGGAATAATCCCAACTACAACCATCGTTGGGGTGATCCATGATTCCTTCCTTGGCTTGTAAATAGCCGGAACGTCAGATTTTTGTTGCCACCATAACGTGCGCTTCGTCTGCCGAAAACATTGAAACCTATGTTGGAACAGGGCCTGTGGACGCGACCGGGTGAGACGCCCGAAGGAAAGCATGAAAGCTGGAGAGCTGCTGCCTGCCTTTTGGGGAAGACGCCGGGCCGCTTGATCACACCGCGACCTTTCGCACGACTGCGTAACCGCACATAACAGGTCCGAGTATAACTGAGCCCACAATCCCCTGTCGCTCGCTGAATCTTATCCTTCCCCAACCCGTGAATACGTGCTACCTAAAGGCTATAGGGCCTAGGCACTCCATCTACCTAAGAAATGTGGGCTCTCTCCATAATCACAGAAACCATATCACCCTGATCATTTACACAGGTTCGGTGGCAGTCGAGGACGCCATGGTGGATTCGATGTTGACGAAGAGGTTCACTATCCAACGCGGCCCGTAGACAAGGACAAAGCAGAACAGGAACTCGTTGTTAATATTAAGAAAGCCACTAGTCCGGATGAGACTGCGCCAAAACAGAAGCACGTCCGAAGTAGGTTCATATCCATCGACCTCGTTCTATGCGCTTATTCCTGGCCAGAATGTATCGTGTACACGTGGGACTATCACTCGTCAATATCCTTCTGGAGTGGCTTGCGCGTCCAGCCGATTCTCGCTGACGAAGTTCAGACTTTCAAGGCTCTGATTACGGTGCATAAAGTTCTGCAGGAAGGACACCCTATCGTGAGTCTTTCCGGTCATTTGCTTGTGCCCTCGGTGCTGAATAACAATCTCAGACAATCAAAGAAGCTCATGGGCAAACGGCATGGCTTGAGACTTGTGCTCGGACAGTGGGACATGATGGCGCACGGGGTGAGCGCTTTGCGATGGCAACAGCAGTCCTGTTCTCATATCTATCAGGTTATGGTCCCCTAATCAGGACATACGTACAATTTCTCCTGCAGAAACTCAGATTCCACCGATTGCGTCCCGAGTTCAATGGACTCTTTGACTATGACGAGTACGTTACATTGAAGGGCATAGATGATCCCAATGAGGGGTGAGTGCACTCTGCGTGTAACCTGGGATACTGGCTTATTTGACATTCTAGATATGAGACGATTAGCGATCTCATGAACTTACAAGACCAAATCGAGTCGTTCCAAAAGATGGTGTTTTCGCATTTCAGGTACTCTGCCAATAATGAATGTCGCATCTCTTCCCTTGTACCTCTGGTGAAGGAGAGTTGGGGTATCTATAGGTTTATCACGAGCATGATGCGTGCCATGTACCGAAGTACACATCCTTCCCACTATCCGTGATCCTTCGCCTGACTTTGTCGCATAGGAACGAACGATGTCGATGCCCTGGAACCTCTCAAGGAACGTTACGGCGGTCAACACTACAGCCTCCGGAAGTTCTACTATGAATGCTCGAATCTCAAATATCTTACTGGCCTCATTAACGTGCCAAAGCTTGGACATGTATGATACATTCATGTTGAACGGGCGCATTTACTCACTGGAATGAAATAGGAACCCCCTAACTTGATGGACACCGGAGACGCTCCTGACCTACCTGCCCGTCCACAACAAGCCAAGAGTCCTGCAGCGCCTACAACACCGACGCCGACAGCAGCCGAAATCGATGAACAAGCACGCATTCTCAAACAATACGAAGATCAGCAGGCCGCGCTTCAGGCTGCGCGTGAGGCTGAGGAGCGTCGTAGGCAGGAAGCAGAATTGGCGCAACAACGCGAGTTCGAGCAAAGACAACGTGAGCAGGAGGAAGCTCAGCGCCTCGCCCAAGAACAATTATTGCAAGCCCAAATGCAGCAGCAGCAGTTTGCGGTGAACCAAGAAGTCATGCAATTGCAACAGGAGATTCTTGCTATGCGAGGACAATATGAGCGTGATCAGATATTCCTGGAACAATATGATCGCGTGAGTGAATCACAGGGTTATTCGTTGCGACAAAACAGCTGATGTGTTTTCCAGCGTGTAAAAGCCCTAGAGGCAGAGCTCGGCTCAGTAACCGCCAACGTTAATTCGCAACTCGCGTCTAAGGATGAGCTCATCAAGCAGTTACAAGACCAAGTCACCTTATGGCGGAACAAATACGAGGCCCTCGCCAAGCTTTACAGCCAGCTTCGTACCGAACATCTTGACATGCTCTCCAAGTTCAAGCAACTGCAGCTCAAAGCCAATTCAGCCCAGGAAGCCAACGACCGGGTGGAAAGAATGGAGCGGGATCTCAAAGCTAAGAACCTCGAATTGGCAGACATGCTGCGCGAGCGCGATAGAGCACGGTTTGAAGTGGACCGCCAGAAATCCTCGCATAAGGAGGAAATGGATCGCCTACGCAGAGAATTGAACTTTGCCAATGAGCGCGCCGAGGACTCTTCCCGTGTAAAGAATCAGGAAGTATCGACTGTCATGTCCAAGTACAACAGGCAGCTGTCAGAGCTTGAAGATTCTCTCAGGGTGGGTTACACTGAGCTGCATTCCCGCGTCGGTGCAATGCTGACCTCTGGGTCCATTTTTTCAGTCTAAGCAAACCCAAATTGATGAGCTGCTTAGCAAGTTGGACAATGCTCATGCAGACTTGGAGCGCTTGCGTGAAGAGAAGGACGCGGAGATTCAGATCTTGCAAGAAGGAATGGACACCACAATCCAACAATTGTCAGAAGCTCAAGCGGTGCGTTACTGTCAACCTGAAGACTTCGCGTTATCTTGATTTTGTCTATCATCAGAATCAAGGCTTAGTGGACGAAACCACGAACGCTCAGATCGACACATTGATCTTGGATAACCGTAAGAAGTTGAATCAGATCATTGGTATGTTTTTTCTTTACATCCTTGGCTTCCGAGTCTCATATTTTTCCATAGATTCAATTTTACAAGCCTGCGTCCAGAAGGTGGATGATGCTATTTATGAGCTTGAGTCGCCTTCCCAAGCCGGCAACCTCAATTCGACACCGGAGTATACGCTTTCAATGATCGAGAAAGCTGTCAACAATGCCACCGAGTTTGCGACGATCTACAATCTTCACCTTGGTGGTGAAGTTGGCGGCGATCACGTTGAAGTCATCAAATCCGCCAACGAGTTCGCCCAGTCTCTGTCCGACGTTCTGACCAATACCAAGGGCATCACTCGTCTAGCTAGTGACGATGACGCTGTCGATAAGATCATCAACACTGCCAAGGCTGCTGGTGACGTCGGTCTGCGGTTCTTCGACAACTTGCAGTCCTACAGACTCGACCTACTCCAACCTTCCCAGAGGAAAGAGGTTCCTACCCGTAACAATAGCCAGGCTCGCGCTGCTCTCACCAAGCTATCCGAAGTTGTTGACAGTCTGGTTGCGAAGAAAGGTGGTGCTCTGGCCCGTGCCAATGGCGATATTGGTGATATCGTCGAGCAGGAGATGTTGGGTGCCGCAAGGGCTATCGAGATGGCTACAGAACGGCTGCAACAGCTCATGGATCGACCACGCGACTCGACACGTTTCAGCGCTGTCGACCTTCAAGTTCACGATTCAATCCTCGCGTCAGCTATGGCCATCACGAACGCGATTGCTCGCTTGATCAAGGCCGCCACGGAATCTCAACAAGAGATCGTTGCTCAAGGAAAGGGTTCAAGCACCACGCAGCAATTCTATAAACGCAACAACCGATGGACGGAGGGTCTTATCTCGGCTGCTAAAGCCGTTGCTTTCGCTACCAATCTTTTGATCGAGAGTGCCGATGGCGTTCTTTCCGGTACCCACTCGCTCGAACAACTCATCGTTGCTTCGAACGAAGTTGCAGGCGCCACCGCCCAACTCGTCGCTGCATCTCGCGTGAAAGCCAACCTCATGTCTAAGACTCAAGAACGCCTTGAAGCGGCAGCCAAAGCTGTCACAGAGGCTTGCAAGGCTCTCGTCCGTCAAGTTAAAGCCGTGTCCGCGAGAGAGGTCGAGGAAGAGGAGGTCGATTACAAAAACATGGCGGTACTCGAGTTCAAGAAGCGAGAGATGGAACAACAAGTGGAGATTCTCAAATTGGAAAAGGAGCTGGGTGCTGCGAGACATCGGTTGGGTGCTATGCGCCGTGCCGGATATCATACAGAAGAAACGGAGTAAGATCTGGATTGGGTTGTTCGGCTGCGAAGTTAGCAGTAGATGGTTTTTTTCTGTCCGTTTTCGTTGGAATATCGCGCTTGTATACTTTTTCCCCTCTAATCTATTTCCGATTGCACTAATGCCAATGCCTTGACACATGTCGTCCGCAGTCAAAGTCATCAGACCTGCCAAAGACCCTTACATCTCAGTCCCATATCACTCAATCGAGGCCGATGTTCCTAACTGGACCAAAATTGGCGGGTTATCACTCTTGTTAAAAGTGAGATTTCAACAGAGTTGTCCCCCTGGCGTCCCTCGGCCCAGCTCAAACCTCAGGATATATTTAGGTATTCCCAGTGTCCCTCCCGATCACGATCGCGCTCTCTGTCCGAGGAACTGATGATATGGGCGATCTTACATGAATGATTCATACGAATAATTGTTCACGTTGGGTTGATGGGGGCGAACCATACATTATCGCCCAGCGGTTCCTACATGTCATGCGATCGTCAATCTAGAGTTGTAAGTACCTCCGTTATGGAAATGATCTGAGTGGATGGATATATGATGATGCGGTCTACTGAATGATTGTACTTCTCACTTTGTTACCTACTTACTAGCTTTAAGTTTCCTTCCAAAACGCCGAAAAGTCGCAGAACCAGCCGCAGAGTAACCAGAATAGACAAATGAGCCCACGTTAAAAATGAACCCATGGGGTCTAAGAAAGCGAAGAGTATACGATAGAACACACAAATTAAGGACATCATTGGATGGGCGGTGCGAACCAACCAATACCGGGATGAAGCAGAAGTAACGATTAACTTCGACAGGTTAATAAAACACCCAGCATGGAACGAAATGAATGAGTACAGTAAAAAAGGATATACAAATAACGTTAAGTTAAAGGCAATACCCTTGCAAACAAGAAAACAGTGGGGTGGGGAATGAATGAAGGAAGCAATCCAAGACATAACCAAAAAAGAAGGAAACCGAAATGAATACAAACACACGTTCCCTTTGAGCCAGCCTCAATCCAGATCTCTCAGAACTTCCCTGAGCTAAACTCGGCACTCCTAACCGTATCAAAACTCTCCCTCCCGAACTCCAGGAAACTCTCTGCTACCGTAGAGTAATCAGTTCGAGAGAAACTGGCACCGCCAGAAGCACTGCTCATCCGCATAATTGCACCGAAATCCAAGTTCATCTCCGATTCCATGTCGTCATCATCATCATCAATATCCAAGAACGAGGGTTTCCGCTGGAGTGAAATTCTGCGTGATATCTTAGCACTCATAGCACTCGGCGGCGGCTGTTGGCCATCCATCGCAGCTCGAGGTCTTCGAGCGCTGGGTGGCGGGGGTCTTGATGCGGCTCTAGGGGGAACAGGAGGTGCGTAGGAGGGCTGATTGATGCTTGCCGCAGACACGGAACGCATCGAGTAGCCACTGTTCATAGACTGGATCGAGGGAGATACAACATGCTCGTTACGCTGATCGTGACCAAAATCAACAGCGATCGGGGCTTTCAAGTCGCTCTGGAAGTGAGATTTATCGGGTGAGCTAGATCGTGGCTCTGCGGCCGTGGTGACGACCTCCGCCTTAGCTCGTGGTCGAGGTGGTGGTGGTAAGCTTCTCAGTTGCAGTGGAGGATTGTTGTTGGCATTTGAATTCTTCCTTGGAGCCTTTTTGATATTAAGAGGAGTGATGGGAGTAGTGGGTGAAGGATCGCTAGCAGGAGCGGAGGAAGTGCCGACATTTTCTGGATTCTCCAGAGTTTCAGGTTCATGAATAGTCGACATTGGTGCGACGGGTCCAAGTGTGGTGGCCCCCGAGGCCGTAGCGGGCCGACGGGACAATGGGGATGCTATCGATGACTTGGATTTCATAGATGCAACCCGTCCAACACCTGCTCCCGACGATTTTCCCGCCTCACTCACAGATATCACCCCTGATTTCATCGAATTTGCAGGAGTTTGTGGAGACCTGGTAGACTCGGAGAGGGGTATAGAGTAAATGCTCGAAGGGATGATCTCACTATCCCTATCAGAGAGCACCGTTGATACAGACATCGTCCTTTCTCGCATCGAGGAAGGAGGCGCAGCCGGAGGCGGCAACGCGCTTACGACGGATATGTCATCAAGTTCAGCCTCAACTTTGGCCAGGTCCTCAGGTGACATGATAGGTTGAGGCGTGTACTCCGAGCGGACAGGGCTATGCGGCTGGTCATCCCAAAATGATCCAAGCGTTGACATGTTCGTCGGCCAGGGCTTGAATGGGGAGGCACCAGTAAAAACGTCATGGTCCGAGCGTAAACTGAATAGTGAGCGAGCATCTTCTTCTTTAGGTGGGAGTGCAACCCCCGAAGAAGTCGAAGGTCGACGCAGACTGGATCCGGAGAAAACCCGCCTTCGGACGGGTATTATTGGCACTGAGGTTTGGCTGGTCGCGCTTCCACGCCGCTGTTCCAGGGTGGAAGGAGCCACGGAGGGCTCGGATATCTGGGGAGATGATGGTGTGCTGATGGAAGCCGTGTGACAATGTTTGAACCCCAACGATATTGGGGGAATTGGAAGCCGGTGGTGAGACTTTTGCTTCCGAGGAGTCTTGCGGGTTTCTGCAGGTGGTTCTGAGGAGGTGGATGTTGACGTCTGTATTGGAGGTGGCCGCTTCGCGAGAGAGGAGTGCGAAGGTGCCTTCCTCAGTGCTCGGTATGAAAGGGTGGTGCTCAAGGGTGATTTAGAAGAGGGCGGGGAGTGATTCACATCCGGCTCAGGGCTTGGTCTGAGACTTGTAACGAATGACCATTTCTCGGAATCAGGCTTGTGCTTCTCCCGTTCCCTTCGTCGATCCAAGTGATTGGCGATAACTTCCCTGCCTGACGATATTGAGGAGACGAAAGAAAGGCTCGATGAAGACATCGAACCGTCACAAGCTGGCGGAATGTCCAACTCATCCTCCAATGTCGGCTCTTCCGTAACTTTTGATGGTGGAGCAGGTAATTCATGTGTTGGGGGCGCAGTTGGGGGTTGTAGTCGTTGAATGGAAGTTTGACGTGAGATGGTCTGTGTCTTCATTACGGGTGCAGCCGACGCTAGTTGATTTGGTGTTGTGCGTCCAGCTGAGGGAGGGCGGCTGCAAGGACGACTGGAAGGACGACTAGATGGCTGACTTCCGAGGCCTAAAGACGAAGGAAGTGGAGATGTCATGGCATGAGCTGCGGAGGGGGGTTTTCCCGGTGAGGAAGGACGTCTGGGTCTAGTCCCAGAATGTGCCTCCTGCAGAAATGGCGGTCTGGTGGGACCACTTTCAGTCATTCCTCGCGATCTTGTAGGTGGACGAGAATTAGGTTGGCTATTAGATTGTGGGCCAGCAGGTAACGGGGGTTCAGGGTCGGCATGATTGGGTTTCCTCTGCAGGTTACTCAGAGATTTGCTAACAAGGACATAAGCAACAAGACGGTTATAGCAAAGGCAGGTTCCTTACGAGGAAGAAAGCGTCCTCATATCAGCGCTAGTGTTGCGAACCTTGAGCAAGTCATGGGGCTGAGGTTCGCGAGGTGAGTGGGAGTTTGAAGAAGAGGAAGAATATGAGCCTCGGACGTAAAGAGAAGACTTGTCCTGCTTCGAGTGAACGTCGAGAAACGAGTTATTCGAATGAGCGGAAAGGCGTGTTGGACTAGGAGGTCCATGTATGGTGATCCCTCGACCCGCGAAAGGGTCGGTATCAGACAACGTCAACAAAGACTGTCGTCCTTCGCGAAAACCATCCACAGGAGTTATAAGCTCGGAATCGGCGGGGGATAATGGTTGGGGAGCGGATTTGAGTCGCGCTCTGCTCTGATAATCGGGGTGGTATTGGGGTGGTATTTCTCGGTGTGGACGAGAACTAGAATACGATTTAAGAGGTGAGGGAGGGTCTTGGATGGTTAAAGTAGGGTGCTTCTTGGACTTAAGTCCAATGACAGATGCGAAAGAGGGAAAGTTTCGGCCAGAGGAGTTCTTGGATATGGAACCTGATGGTTTGTCGTTTGCATACTGCTTGCGGAGGTCCTGCTTCGAGGACTTTGAAGAGAGGGACCACCATGTGCGGGAGGGCTGCTCCGCACGAAGAGCAGAAGACATGAAGCGTCAAGAGAAAGAAAGGAGTGGGAGAAGTGAAAGGGAGCGAAGGGGCGGGGAGACCAAAACGGGAGAGGGAAAGCACCTCAGAATAGGCGCATGAGAGAAAATCAGAACTAGTCGTCAAATAAGAAGGTCGAATGTCCCTCCCGTTCCTTTGATTACCACACCCCTTGGCACATCACAACTTTCGCTAACGCTAATCCTATTGCTTCTTTAATTTCTTACCTTAGCCTATCTATCATCCTATGACTCGTTCCCACTCTGAAGAACAACTGTTTTTTCGTTCGTCTCTCGGAACATATGTATCAAATTTCCAGCATTCTTCGTCTTGTGGAGTGATATTTGATATGTTAATCCCACGCGGCACAGAGCCGATACGTCCTCTGTATGCAACACCAGGGTCACATCACCACAACTGTCCGAAATTTGATGTACGTCGTCATTTCCTCATGATGTTCCAGCACGCGTCGTCCCGAATCAACCTTAAAGCCGGATTCTCCATTCATTGCTCCAGGTTTGTTCCGCCTCCCATCGCCGTGTCCCCAACGTTGTTATGCCAAAATATTACATAACTTTCGCGGAATTTGCACCCGGATCGCCTTCCTCGCAACAGACATACGTGTCACTCGTCGCGTGGACACACCTTCGCGTCCCCTATAAGCACCCCCCCAACTCCATCAAAAGCTACTCCACATCCATTAACACCCGGCAAATAAATTACAAAATGTCCCAAACTTTCAAAGTGGCAACCATGGACATGATGAAGACGTAAAATTACCCAATCTCAGCCCAAACATCTTCAGTATCCCTATTATGCGCTGCATGAACTGCGCGCGGCATGTCCTGATAGTTTCTCGACGATTGTTCCCCATCTGATCGGCCATTCGCCTCAACATCAAACAACACAGGATTGCGCACCAGTGGGCGGCTCAACTCGTCTTCCTCGTCGCTTTCAATATCGAGTTCCATGCCAAATCCAGCGCGGCGCGCCGCATTGATATCAATCGGTTTAGGACGAGAAAAGATGGATTGGCCAGATCTGGAGGCAACATCAGCGCCGAAATAACCTCAGACCAGTTTACTACTCACTGTCGCATCACCGCAGCAAGCCTTCCAAACTGAAGAACGTTCCGAGCCACCAGGAGCAGAGTATCAAATACCTCCTCTTCCTTGCTTCCTGCGCCGCACTCAGCAAAGGCCAGCACTAGGAGTGTAAGCGCACAGAAAGCAGTAAGAATTACATCCATGACGTTAAATGGCGATTTCCAGAATTGCTGTATCGAATATTGGAGACGTTTCCAAAGAAACAGGGGAGTAGACGCACCCGACCAAGCGCCACAAAGCGAATCCCGACTTCAATGATCATAGCTACGTTGATGATAACTTCCAGGATGTAAAATGCTAGGCCGGGGCATCCATCGGTTAAACTGAGTACGACGGTGGTCACTGAGAGCGCAGCCATTCCGAGATAGAGGAAGATATAGGTCCGGGAATGGACGAAGCGGTTGGCGAGACCTCTCGCAATCTCCTCGCGAGTGAGGGCATAGATGGATCTGGTGGGCCTGGTATATACATAGGGCATGTCAGTGCACAGGCATGAAAGGGGAGGTATGGTAGTACGAACACAGGTTGGGGATTTGTCCGAGAGTCTTCCACGTCAGAGTTTAAATGATGGGATTCCTCATACTCCGGGTCATGTGGGTACTGTGTTGACTGGGCCATTGACGACTAACCCGTGTGTTTGCGGCAAGCCGCCTTCTCACCATTGCTGAGCCACCCCGCAACTGCCTTCGCAAGTCACGTGATACATCGCTGCTTATGACATACATTGGCAAACAGAGTCATTGCCTTCTTGCCTCTTACAATCAACTCGGACGCCCAAGGTCGTCCTTTCACCCTCCCCCTTCTCTTCGTATTTCGTGTCCGTCTCTAGAGAAACCGCATCAAAATGGGTGGTGGAGATCTTAACATGAAAAAGTCCTGGCACCCGCTCCTGCTGAAGAACCAGGAGCGGGTTTGGCTCGAGGAAAAGAAGGCGGTACGTATCTCTGCTCAATTGCCTTTAGTCATCCGCTGACTCGACTCGTTATTCTAGCTTGAGGAGAAGAAGAAACTTGATCAACTCCGTAAAGAAAAAGAGGAAGAGCGTCAACTTCAAGAACTGCAGCGGTTGCAGGAAGAGCAGACTGGGAAGAAAAGGCAGGAAAAGTTAGAGTGGATGTATGCCACACCAGCGACAGGGAATAGCCAGAACCCAAACGACCTGGAGGATTATCTGTTGGGAAAGAAGAGGGTTGACAAGATGTTGACTGCCGATGACAATGCCAAGGTACGTTCGTGTAGCAAATTCCATTCTCCTCGTCGATTGACAATAGTTTTTCAGCTCGGTGCTGCTCACAAGAACTTCATTGCTGTCCAGAACGCAAACACAGCTCGAGATATTGCAGCCAAGATTCGAGAAGATCCTCTCCTCGCCATCAAACAACAGGAACAAAATGCGTATCAAGCTCTCATGTCCAACCCTTTGCGTCTGCGCCAGCTGCAAGAAAAGAACGGTATTAAACCCAAGAAGGACAAGAAAGAGAAAAAGAAAGAGAAGGAGGAAAGAAAGAGGCTGGGGGCCGAGCGTAAACACCGTCGCGAAAGGGACTCTCGGTCACTAAGTCCCCGCGAGCGAAGGCGTTCACGAAGTCCATATGAACGCAGACGGTCACCTAGCCCTTATTCACGGCGTTCCAGGAGCAGGGATCGAGATTATCATCGTTCGTCTCATTACGACGATTACAAGGACCGGTCGTCGAAACGCTACAGTCCTGACTTGCATCGGAGAAGTGACAGTCAAAGTCCGATATGTCATGATAGGGGAAGGGAACGTGGCGGATATGCTGGTCCTTCGACGTCTAACGGGTACTACAGAAGCAGGAGTCCCCGCTATGATACTGGCAAGCGCTCAAGGAGCCCGAGTCCCCGATATGATGACTATGACTCCCGTTCCAAACGCTATCGCGTAGAACGTTCCCCACCCCCACCAACTCGTGCACCGCCGCCACCCCCACCGCCTCGTCAGACTCGTCCGCCGGAAAAGGACGCTAAGACCCTCGGCGAAGAACGTGCTGCTCGTTTGGCCGCCATGTCCTCGAACGCCTCGAATATGCAAGAGGAACGCAAGAAGCGACTGGCAGAACTTCTGGAGAAGGAGAAGGCGGAGTTGGCAAGGGAGGAACAAGAACGTGCCAAATCTGCCAAGTCTGGTGGGCTCGGAGGGTTCATGAGCGCAGATTACAAGAAGGTTTATAGCGGAGAAGGAGGCTTGGAGGATCGTATCCGGAGATCGAGGGGTACACTGGTTATCGACTAGTACGTTGGTTTGGGTTCATCTCCTGTAACTTTAGCATATAATATCGGACTTGCTATCTTTTTTGTACAATATAGGGCGCTTCTGTGTTGCATCGTACCGCTCTGTGCTCTGCGAAAGATCCTGAAACCTACCAGTTGTATGCACTCACGTGGACGCCAGAACTGAGCCTATTTATGCCCCGGTTTCTACTCCTCTTTTTATTTTTCCTTGCCCGACAACTACTCTAACAATGGCGCCCCGTCGAGCACCTTCCGTTCCCTCCATCGCTTCACGCGCTCCAAGCCCTGTCGTTGAAGAGGACGAGGTATCCCTACTTTTATCGAACGCATACACCCTATCCTGATCAGTCTTCAGACGCCATTCTTTGACTCCGTCGATGAACTTCAACAGCATGTAAGCTTCCGCCAAACAAGCCCCGGCGCATATACTTGAGTGTTACGTGACAGGGAATCAATGTTCAAGATATTCTCAAACTCAAAGTGAGTATTTTTGTCGTGCATACACTGACTGAGGCTCACAGACAGTTCAGTCGGCAGCTATCAACACGGTCTCTGGTGTCAACATGACAACTAGGCGACAACTCTTGAAGATCAAGGTCGGCATAGAGCATATACGTGCATGGTTTCTTAGTCCCTGACTACTTTCCATGCGCATATAGGGCATGTCCGAGGCTAAAGTCGAGAAAATCAAGGTCAGCACTACTTTCCTACGCGCTTTGATGATGAGACCCAACTTGAGATTGTTCCGTGCTTGGGTAGGAAGCTGCACATAAGATCTTGGTTGGTTTGCTAGATGCTCTGATACCACTTGCAGCTCAGTGCATATGACGAAAAGGGTTCATCTTTTGCTACGGGTATTGAGGTACAAGAGCGGCGGAAGAGAGTACATATCATCAGCACTGGAAGTAAATCCGTCGACGCTATCCTCGGCGGTAAGTCATTAGCCTCGATCTTATACCTGGCATCAAGTATTTGATGTACGAGTTATTGTTTCGTGGTTGTAGGAGGTCTCATGTCGCAGTCGATATCCGAAGGTGAGTCCACATCTCTGCGCAACTGCGTATCTAACGATATGGAACCAGTTTATGGGGAGTTCCGGACTGGCAAAACCCAACTGGCCCATACTTTGAGCGTTGTGGCTCAGCTCCCTCCTGACCTCGGTGGTGCTGCGGGAAAGGTGTGTTCCTCCTGCAATGCCTTTCTCTCATTTAGTTTAAACAATTGCAAGGTCGCATACATCGATACAGAAGGTGTCCCCCTCACTCCACCCCTCGTTGTATTAGCAGAGACGTTGACGGGACAATAGGGACCTTTCGGCCGGATCGCATCAAAGCTATAGCTGATAGATTCGGCGTAGATGGCAATATGGCGCTAGAGAACATTCTCTATGGTTAGTGTCTATTTTCATTCAATCATATATGATAGCCCAATCCCACTTTTAGCGCGTGCTTTCAACAGCGAACATCAAGTATTTTTTTCGCTACGATCTGTTGATGACAACTTGACTATCAGCGACAGATGGAACTCATCAACGAATGTTCCTTACGCTTCGCCGAGGACAAGGATTTCCGGCTCTTGGTGCATTCCCTCGGTCAGGACATGGCCATCAACTGACGCTCCAAAGATTGTTGACAGCATAATGGCACTGTTCCGTGTGGATTACTCAGGCAGAGGTGAACTCAGTGAAAGGCAGCAAAAGGTAGTTTACGCCATTGACTTTGGTTGACAGAACAGCGACTAACCACTTCTATAGCTTGCACAGGTTTAAGTCGGACGCTATTGTTCATTCCTTTCGATCCTGATGCCATGATCGTTAGATGTTGTCCAAGCTAACAAAACTGTCCGAGGAGTATAATGTAGAGATCGGCTTTCTCGCTTCGACTTTCGCTCTACTAATGTGCCCGAAATTTCCAGATTGCGATCCTTCTCACCAATCAGGTACAGTGTGAGTAACCCACTCCCTGTAGTAGTGGATGGTTCCTAATTCTTCTCGCCATAGCGGATCCGGGTGCTACTATGACTTTTGTCGCAGGGGGTGCCCTCAAACCTATTGGTGGGCACATCCTATCTCATGCCTCCGCCACTCGCCTTTATCTACGGAAAGGTAGCCCGAATTTGATTATTAAAATCCATTTGGCGTCGTCTAAATTGTTCACTTGACAGGCCGTGCCGAAGAACGTGTCGCTAAACTGGTTGACAGCCCGGATCGACCGGAAAGCGAAGCCTCGTACAAACTCGACGAAGGAGGTTGGGCTGATGTCTGAGAACCGTCGCTGGATTCTGCACTTGGAGTCTTTAACACTGCTGCACCTTCAACTCAAAATCCTCGATGCAAGCTCTTCCAATCTTGTTGCTCATATGCTTTCCAATAAATTGATAAAACATTGGTGCCTATGGGAACCTGACAACCGAAATCGTCCACGTGGCCCTGATAGCTGTGTCGATGTTATGAGGGATAAAGAGTTCTATATTTAGGTTGCGAAAGTTCCTTGCTTCAACGGGCAATGTGATTGGCATTTCTGCACCATGTGGTTCGTGAACATACGTGCCGTTTCTCGGTTATAAGACCTATTTGGTCGAGCTTGTTCTCCCAGGCCGTGCTTCTCCTTGCTTCTGAGCTCGGTCGCGATGAAGACGCAAACTCTTCTGTTCTTCTCCATCTTCGCAGCAGGTGCTCTCGCGAGATCTGGTTATGGTCATGGTGCGGATCACAGTGCTCACGATTTGCACACCTATCCCAACCTTGCTGCGTGCATTCGTGAACCTTCCTTTTTCTCTTGCGAGAATACTACTCCTATAAGAAATACCTGTTGCTCGCCAACACCTGGTGGTCTCGTTCTTCAAACTCAATTCTGGAGCACCTATACTGGGCTGGAACGCAGGGGACAGAAGTTGCCCAAAGGCAGTTGGGGCATCCATGGCCTATGGCCAGACAACTGCGATGGGTGTGTATCGATTCATTGGATCCATCTTTCGGTACCACTTAAACCATCCTTTGCAGGTCTTTTGAGCAATACTGTGACCTCTCAAGGCAGTACGACCCCGCCCCTTCTCCCGCCAGTTTCCCCAACGGCACCGCGATTCCCGCCTACACGGGCCCAGGTGTTGACACCTTCGTCAAGAAGTTCGAAAGGGGTGGATTATTGGATTACAGTGCGTCTCGGGGTTCCAACGTGATACTTGGATTTCCCCTGATTACTCGAGCTTGAAGTGAACAAGTACTGGATCAATCGCGATGCACCCAATGAAGAGCTTTGGGCACACGAGGTGAATTATAGATACACCATCCTTTGAAAAAACCTATCATGACTGACGTTTCCACTTAGTTCTCCAAGCACGCTACCTGCACTTCGACCTTTGACGTCGCCTGCTATGGAGAGGATTATGTCAAACATGCTGAGGTCGTTGATTACTTTGAAGCTGTTATCAGGGCATTCCAACTCTTCCCTACCTACAAACTCCTTGCCGCGTACGTCGACCCCTCGCTGTTCATTTTGGCTTATATCAGGTTTAATTATGTTGCGTCCAGCGGAGGCATTGTCCCGTCCAACAAGACCACCTACAAGCTTGATGACCTCGAGGCCATTGTCAAGTCCCAGACCAGTGCCGTTCCTTACTTCGGTTGCGTAAACAATGGAACCGTCCTCAGCGAGGTCTGGTACTTCAACCACGTGTATGGAACAGTGCGTCCTGATTTTTTTTTCTTTGACGTTCCTTGCGGCCTCTGTACCTAACCTGAAATGTTTCCAGGAACAGTTCGGCACCTATAAGTCCGTCGACTCGACGACCGAATCTAGCTGTACAAGGACCGGCGGTATCTGGTACTATGAACGCACCCCCGGCAGTGAACAGGATGTCGAAAATTAAGAGGCCTAGTATAACATTGGCCGAAAGTCCGATTGGGTACATAAATTATAATACTTTGGTTCCCTTGCCCATAAGTCGATGGTGTCGTGATCAGCATTGTGTGGTCCATGCCGTGCGTGCCCGTTTGCCGAAATTCCATCAAATTTGGTCCGTAACTTCTCTGTCATTATGCGATCGACCAGACGGGCCGTTTAAGGCCCAAAGGTTCAATTGAGTTGGGGTTTCGACCGCATGCAAATCCATTTAAGAGTTGGGAACAAAAATGCCACCTACATCCTCTCTCCTTTCCTCCTTCTGCTAGCACCTTTCCCACTTTTACAATGAAGTCCATTGCATTTGCTACGCTCCTTGCTCTTACAGCTTTTAAAAGTAGGTGTGGACGAGGTCAAAATACGTACAAGCATCTTACGAACATTCTTTCAGCTGCATTAGCTCAGTCAACCTCCTTGACTATTCTCGGATTTGATCCACAACCCCTCAGTGCCGACGTTATTGGAGTGGATACCGCGGCTGGACACACGACTTGGGCGGTTCAGGCGGGTCATGATCCTAATTGGGAGGATGACGTCTTGCCCGGTACAGGTGAAGCGGTTTACTATTTTCTCAAAGGTCATTCATTACCTGTCGCTGACCTTCAAATCTTGGTAGCCACCGTTGTGCAGGGCCCTGATTACGCCTCCGTCTTCTACGTTGGGTCTGGCTCGTCGGACACGTTCACGATTGCATATGGGTGTAATTTCCGGGGTGCTGTAGCGGTTTGCTCTGGGACACAGGATGGTCAAGTGGCTACTATAACCGAGACCTCGATAGCTACTCCGATTGCTGTCCAGCTGGGAACGACCGCTGTTCCCGGAGCCCCGTCAGCTCCCAGTCCAAGTGCTACGCCTACTCCGAGTCCTCCTTCATCTGGAGGGTTGGTGACTTCTGTTACGTCTGGCACGTCCGCATCATCCCGCAGCGATGCTCCCTCCCCGACGCAATCCTCCGGAGCTGTGTCGCTCAGTGCTGCTTGGTCGAGCATTGTTGCGCTTTCTTCTATTCTCACCGTTGGGTTCATTATGGTCGTCTAGTCGTTACAATACACTTAAACAGTAGTTTAGGAAGGACATGTTTATGGAGTCGAATTGTGTTCTCGGTAGACTATACGTGTCATCAATTGTCCCGCGTCTTCTTTGAGAGTTAAGGAATGTTCTTGGGCGCTAATGACAGAGAGCGCTTGTACAAGACGCGTCGTTGATATTTGCCAGAGTTTACCACGTGATAGAACGCGTTCAGACGTTGATGTGCTAACTTTGGAGCGTGGACTGTGGGTGTCTCAAGAACGCTCCTGGTTGCCACCAACCTGTCTCTCAACAGCGATGACCATCACTGTTGACCTACCTGTAGCATCAACAGACGTCCATACGAGGCGTACTCTACTGGAGCTCTCGCTTGCCGTTGTTAAAAGCAAGCGGATCGTGGTTGTCACAGGCGCTGGTATTTCGTGTTCTTGTGGTATACCTGTATGAACAGGTTTCCTCTACGAATCAAAAACAAAAGGTCGCTGACGAATTAGTTCAGGACTTCCGGTCCTCAGATGGCCTATACGCACTTGTCAAGCAGAAATATCCCGACGTTGTCTTAAAAGGACGGGATTTATTCGACGCGTCCTTGTTCCGGGATCCTACCTCAACCGCCGTTTTTTATACCTTCATATCTGAGCTCAAACGCTCGATTGATGCTGCTTCACCCACGCCAACACATTATTTCATCAAGACTCTCGACGCTAAGAAGAGGTTATTGCGTTCGTATACGCAAAATATAGATGGGTTGGAAGAAAGAGCGGGACTTCTCGGAACGTCTTGTGATGACGCAAAAGCAACCGGCAAAGGGAAGAATAAACTGAAGACCAAGGATGTCCGCAATGTCCAGCTACACGGGGATATTCACCGTGTTCGATGCGTCTCCTGTGCAGCAGAATATCCTTGTACAGGGGATCATCTAAACATATTCAGCCAAGGGACAGCTCCTGATTGTCCTGAATGTCTTACACGCTGTAAGTAACCTTTTATATGCTATCTTAGCGATTCTAATACATTATTTAGCTGAAGCCAGAGTTGCTCGGAGCGCCCGGGCCATCAAGGTCGGAACATTAAGACCTGCCATTGTTCTTTACGACGAACCTCATCCCTTGGGTGATGATATTGGCTCTATTCAAGCGGCGGATGTCGGGCG
Source organism: Podaxis mareebaensis (assembly GCA_018524725.1). Lineage (NCBI taxonomy): Eukaryota > Fungi > Basidiomycota > Agaricomycetes > Agaricales > Agaricaceae > Podaxis > Podaxis mareebaensis. The sequence continues at coordinate 129,589 of JAEUWP010000470.1, read as the reverse complement.
CAAGCCGGACCTGTTGATCATTATGGGAACCTCGCTCAAGGTTCATGGACTCAAGAAGCTCGTCAAGGACTTTGCCAAGACAATTCGTGAAAATGCCCCGAAGACTGGTACTCTGACCTCGAAGCCAAAGCCCCGAGTTATATTTGTTAACAAGACGGCTCCTGGTTCGGAGTGGGCTGACGTGATCGATTATCACGTCGTTGGTGAAACCGACGTTTGGGTTGCAAGGGTTCTCGAGGATTGGAAAAAGAACAAGCCTGCTGACTGGGAGATACAGCAAACTCTCGACGGGGATACCAGCATGGCGAGTCCCTTCAAGGTAGCCAAACCCGGTGCCGAGGCTACTAAGAAAAAGAAAGGTAACTCTTAAGTTCTTGTCTCCGTTGACTCATTCTTATATCCGTCGTCCTAGTTGCAAACAAGAAGAACAACCATCCTCAGGACGAGAACAGGCTACCTGCAGGGCCAAATTCGGTTCCTCAGGCACCTCTCTCCCCCAGCAAACGTCGACAGGGTACATGTCACTACAACAACCTCGAATCCAGCCCCTCGAAACGTCAGTCCATGGTTGCTTCGAGACCCATCAAGCACGCCCTACCTGCTTCAGAGCGCAAACTATTATTTGGAGAAAGTACGAACCATGCTAAAACTGGATCCGATGATACTGCCCTAATGGATATATCCCTGGTGGAGCTATCCATGCAGGACGTCGAACCGGATATCGAGAAGTCTCCGGTCAAGCCTACCCCGACCACACGCAAGGCTGCAACTATCAAAACTCGATCAACTACTAGAGCTGCATCCACGGCGAAACGGCGAGCCGCACAACGTGTTGAGGTCGTTATCCCATGACTTCGTCTGCTATCTCCTCTTTGTATTGCGACACCTGCCCTACCCATTCGCTCTTTCCACAATACCAGTCTAATGACCTTTCATTTTATTTATCGTGTATTATATTATTTTCATGCATTATACGATGTTGATGCGGGGCCCCATAATGAAAAATAGCGAGCTCGGTGGAAGCCTGTAGGCTCCACTAAGGGAGATCAATGAGTGCCCTCGAGTGCTACTGAGAGTGGACAATAAGTGTATCGAATATACAGGAAGATGTTAAGGTGTGGAAGGAAGAAGCATCTATCTACGTCTACCTGTGTATACTTACCAGGCTTACACTTGGACACAACATCAATTAAGGATATATATTTAAAGCAAGGTCGACCTATCATACAACAATTCTATGTTCAATCGGTGATGAGTTCAGACACACTCCAGTCCTCGAAGCTTCCGTCTGGAAGGTAACGGCGGATGACGAGTGGAATTTTGCGCTGGGAAAGCTCCTTGATTGCGATCTGGAGAGCATCGGTTTCACCATCCAGTGGAACGAGAACCGGAGCATTCATGCTGTTCATGGTGCACTTCAGTATACATGAGCATATTAAGGACGAAATGTGACTCACCTGATTTGCAGGGCCCTTGTTCCCAGTATTCGCGCTCTCTCATATTTTGTTAGGTAGGGCGTCGTCACCCTCACCTTGTTCGGTTGTCTCTCGCCAGTTACGGTCGTGCTTGTTGCAACTTCGTCGCCATTCGTCATAGGTTGGTCATTATCTGCGCCGTTGACAGCGTTGACTTGGGATTCTTCGCCCTCGCCCTCTCCAGCACCCTCTCCTTCTTGTTCCTGGGCCAGGAGATCATAGTTCTCGTCCTGAAAAACGAAGTATCACTTCCAAGTTCCGATATGCGAACCATTGAAGCGACATACGAATGCCTCCTCCTGATAGCTAGCACATGAGTTGTGAATAAACTAGCTAAGGGACTATGTGTTGATCCAACGTACCCTCCTCCATAATCGTAATCATCTCCAACAGCTCCGCCATCGTATCCGTCGTCAGACATTGTATTTTTGGATTATTGATGACAGAAGTGATAGGGAGAGGCAGCAACAGTAGCAGGAAAGAAGTGAGTGACGGTCAATAAAGAAGAAATACTTTTGTTTGGCAGCACAAATAACGCGCTTGCCCAATCATTCAGGGGAAATTGATTGTTGACCGATCACTAGTCACTTCAGATTTGGATACCTGACTCCCGCACCTAAAATACTATCTGCTCCAACTTGATGCGGAAAACTTTGCGATACGAGCCGTGTCTTCCAATAGAAAACGATATAACCCTGGCACCGGCTTCTTTCAACAACACAAGCTATCTGCCATTGGAAGAGGCCCGGAGCTCTTGGTCTTCACAATACCATGGGGGGTATTCATTCAAACATTTATCCTTGAGAATGTATACTGAAACAGTGACGGTCCAGCCTGTTCACTGTCACATGCCAAGATTCGCTTCCTGAACGTTAGAACTGAGCTACATCTTCTATCACCCGTCGCAGAACGACTGCTACAGAACCTTCCTGGCCTTCGTCATCGACTTTGCATGATGCGCCACCGTGCCGGAATGGTTATGGGTTGACTGAGCTGGGATGCTCGAGATCCATGTCTACGTAGATGGTCACTTGTGAGAACGCCTGAAAGGCTGCTGTCCTGGTTGCCTCGTTTTGCACTTGTCGACGAACCGACATCATGGTCTCTACGAATCGACACAACAATCCCCTCTTCCTGGATAAACGAATCATCTCATCGTTCATCAATGCATCACTGCCAGTCCGAACTGTCATGCTGGAATCGCTGCCAACCGGCATCCCCTACGTAAAGAATTTCTCTAGGCCGGCAACAACCTCCAGCTGAACGAGGTTCTTCCAGATCGCGAAGACTCATACCTGGTTGTCCGGTTTTCATTTTCCGCGGAAGCCGAATCGTACCTCCATGGATCTGGTTTATTTGAATGACGTGTAGTCCTTCGGTTCTTCGTACATCTGTCTTCTCTTCTTGGACTGGACATACCTGAACTAGAGATAGAAAGTGGAAAGCAAAGTATAAGATGGGTCATGGCTATCTATGCTTTTTCGGATGATCACCTCGAGCTATTTGGGGAACCCTTCTTTCATATCGGATGCAGACAATCACTCCCTTTCTAGGGTCCCTTGTGTTACTTCTCATCTCCTGTTCGTAACCAGAGGACTGGTGGTTGTACAAACATCCAAGGGGAACGGACATAGATGGCCATTTCTTGCTTCTGACATGACAGGAAGTTACACATCTCGAAAATAGACCTTCGTTGATCTTAGTTTTGGCTGTCGTATATCGTTGGAAACACATCGGGCACCGTCAAACGTGTTTATCGCTCCCTGCCAGGGACAATGTATCGGTGGCATACCCGTGATGCCGCCCCCCAGAAGCGGCTCAAAACCGGCTGTCGAATAGTCCGAATTTTTCTAAGGCGCGAAGTTCTGCTGTGTTTCCGCGCCAACCCGTTGAGAAGTATTAATCGTACCTTATATACGTGCATAAGCTGCGGTCGATCTGCTTCACGATCTATCCCGGACTTGGAGCCTCTGTGTTTATTTGGACCTCAACCATCCTTCGCTCGAATTTCAACTCTCACTGTCCTACCATCCGGTTTCTATCACAAATACCCACTAGTACATATCTATCGTTCAACTAGGTGTTATGCCTCCTAAACAGCCCAGCCAAACGCGCACATGGGGTACTCGATACGATACACTACCAACGCCGTCCTCTCTTTCTCCCGAGTCAACGCTAGGCGAGGGACAAATAACCAGTCAGCTCACCGAAGTAAAGGACAAGGCCGATAGGCCGCCGCACAACGCGAGCGTCTTTATTGGGAGGTTCGTCTGATCCTCAACGTTGTCAAGTGTCGCCATTGCTTACTGCTCCGTCCTCTGGAAGCCTCCCGTCTAATATCGATCAAGCGGAATTGACCCGCCTCTTGGTCGGGCACCTCTCGGAATATACGGAAATCAAAAGCATCAAGGTTATTCGTGATTCAAAGGGAGGTGTATGTGCTTTTGTTCAGTGCGAGGTGAGGCTCCGCGCTGTCGCATATATACGTCTATGCTCACCCATGCCACCGCTGACTATTGAGGACGAGTCTTCGGCTTCAACCTTCCTCCAAAGCTTACAGTCATGCCCTCCTAAACCGTTCCTAGGTCGGATTTTGCGTTATGAGCCTGCCCGAGCTTTCAGAACACTCCTCATCTCCTACAGGCAAGTCTTCTTGTTGTTACCAGTTGATATTCGATGACATCGTCCTCCCAAAGAGCGCCATCTAAAGTAACAATGTCCGAGAGAATCGGGAAGCTCTCTCCGCAAACGAAGGGTGAACTTCCTGAACTCGAGCTCCCCCATGCGATCCGACTCTGGAAACCAAGGAACACAAAGTAAACGAGACAATTTGTGTGCATATACGCACCTATACGCACCTCTGACGCTTTTCCTCAGATACCATCGCATCGTCTATAATGCAGAAGCTATTGAAGCAGAACAATATGCTCGGACGCTTCCCAAAGATGACGCAATCTCTGGAAAAGATGCTGCAGTTTATCTGCATCCATTAAAATTCGACGCGGAGGTTGGTCAACTGTTCGGTTATATTGACAAAAGTGATGACAAGCAAGACCTCCTGCAGTCTATAATCAAGCTCGTGAGGCATTTTGGCCCCCTGGAGAAGGTCTCTATATTAACGGAAAATCATGACCTTGTCAAAGGTAGGCTCGAGTTACGCGGTTGGGGATATTTCTCTTAATGCAGCCTACTAGTTCCCGAAGGGAGTGATTTTACCCCCGAATGTTACCCTCCTCCGCACAACATGCCTCGGATCAAGGGCATGGATACCAGCTGTTGGGAGGTAAAGTGGAATCACCGCGATGACTGCGTAACTGCATTAATGGTGGGTGATTTTTCTCTGAGCCATTATCTCAATGTCTGAGTCAAGAGCAGACGTTATGTAGAGTTCCCCATCTGTCCGTTTCATGGGCTCATCGACCTGAAGCCCGACGCGTCGAGCAGCGCTACCACCCGCAAAGGTACCAACAAGCCCTGGATCATGCTCTTCGCACCCAGCCCAGAATAGACCGCTTTCAGTCTTACTTCTCCCCCAATTTCGTTCCTCACTTGGGACCAACATCCCCTCGTAGCAACGCGCTTGGAACCCGACCGAAACCTGTCCTCGAGGATAACAACCGTACTATTCTTAAACATGATTCTGTCTCTTGCGTCGACGAACCTAAGTACTGGATGGATCCTGTAACGCCTCCTGGTCTCAGACGTAAACTCGGACATAAATTGCCATCCACATTTAATGCCACCAAAATCGACTGGGGAGACGCGGATTTTCCGTCGTTCACGGATTCTGAATGTAATTCTAGACTGGACTGGAGCATTTGGGGTGAAACGGCACACTTCGGAGAGGACATCGGGTGAGCACTCTCTTCCTCCAAGCATTGTCTCACTCAAGTCTTTGGGTAGATTACCTTCCATCGTTGCTTCCCAATCAGCGCACGGGATCCTTACTCCTCAAAAAACTCGAGCTTCTCCCCTGATCCAGGCTGAAGAGATACCTACACCTGGGTTGGCGACGTCCCCTCCAACGCCTGGAACAACCTTGTCCCAAACTCCCACTACGCCAATCCATCACACCTACGACTCACGGCTTTCAGATTACGAAACAAAACCTGACGCTCGAGGAGCTAGCGGCGGCTCTCTTCGCCCAGCCAAGGAATTCGATCCTACGTCATTGTTTGTCGGTGGCCTGGAGATGTATGGGCCTGGAGCGTGGACAGACGAGAAGGTACGGGTCCTCTTTGGGAGATTTGAAGGTCTTGAATTTGTCAGACTTATTCGACCCCGTGAGTATAATATTGGCTATTATCAAGATCTTTCTGCTCACAGATTGATCAGCTAATGGTAGCGCCGCCTTTGCTTTTGTCAAATACAATAACACGGAATCCCCCGCACGAGCAATCTTGGAAGAGGTGTGCTACTCGCTTTCCTCCGCTTGTGGCGCTGATCCCCGCCCCTAGCACAATCGCATTTACGCTGGTCGTGCCTTAAAAGTCCAACTTCGGGATATCAACCCCCCTCGCAGCACATGGAGGCGTAACAGGGGGCGTGGCCGCTACTCTCACTGCCATCCGCCTCGAAAGATTGCTTTCTCGCAAGGTCCCTCGGACAATCCCCATAACAGTGAAACTACTCTGGCTCTCCAACGCAATTCTAATGCTGTTGAGATTAATAAGACCGTCCTGGGAGATGCAGCTCCCGTCACAGAGGCCGAAGATACGCACCATAAAATACCCTCGACAAATAAGCAACAGCCAGAAAGTCCAATGGCACGAGTACTGGAGTACACACGGGGAGAGAAGTACCGCGAGTGGTACGATACCCCTGTGGCAGAATCACCGCCTGACTCGGGTGGTTCTGGCGGATCCGTTGCACCTCCTCTGGCAACCCCTATGGTGCCGGTGCCCTGTCCGGTTCCCGGTCATTATCCCATGCCCTGGTTTCACCCTTATGCGCAACCTGGCCCCCACCAACTGTCCTATTATGCCCCGTATCCTGGTTATCCGGTTCCCGCAGCCCCGATCCAGCCGTTTCCTACGGTGCCTCCAGGTTCTGGTGTAAATGGACCAACGGTTGCAGGTCACTCTTGGCCTGGCGTGGTGTACAACGTGCGTCTCCTTTGCAAGGTCTTGATGTTATTGACTTAAGACTCTGCAGGCTTACCTTCCTTATATTGGTCCACCGAATGTAGAACACAACCCATCGGCGTCCGTCCAAGCTCCTCAAGCCCCTTTGGTACCATCTGGGTTTATTCAGAACGACCGGGGCACGTTGATAGCTGTCTATTCATCTGAAGCACTGGACCAGTACATGGCTGGTCAGGGCATTAGCAGCAATGGTCACGGCGGTAGCAACCTTTCCACTTCGACACAATCCATCAGTACGACAGCAACCTGGTCATCTACGCAAACCCTCCCGCTCCCAGGATCAGCTTCGAACCACAACGTTGTGCCTCAGGCCAACAGCGTTCTTCCTCGGTCATACCCTGTCCCCACTAACCCGTTCTGGAACCCTGTACCTCCGCCGTATGTGTATATGCCTCCTGGTCTTGTCACAAATCCAGCTATGCCAGGGTATAGCTTTGATCCTACTCCCCGACCTGGCGAGAACCAGAACGGAGGTAGTGCGAATGCTCCGCCATCAAATGTTGGCAGGAAGGAAGCGAACGGGAGGGATTTCCATCGTCGGAATGTCGACTGCTCTACTCGTGCGTCTATCGCTCGCAACGGACGAAGTCCTATACATAATCAAAGCTTCACTGGAGACGCGGAAGGAGTCAACTCGCCCGACGGAAACTGTGGGCGCCCTTGATTGGAGTCACTAGAGCGCCAGATGCAGAGGGTCTCAGGCATATACGGCCATGCCCCCTTCCATTCATTTCCTTATTCGTTTGTTCTATCCTATTCATTCCATCTTGGTCAAACTCCCCGATCCTTTATTCATTTCCCCTTCATTTCATTTCTCTTTAAACCCACATCCTCGATGTTAGTATTTCAAGAAAGAGATATGATTGTCGAAAACTTTTTCAACTCTATACTCTCCTTTAGTAACATCCTCCATTCCGTTTGCAATACAAACGTTTTGTGACCACAGCGGCGTGTTAGGTTAAAGGTCAGAATAGATTGGGATTATTAGGGTGATGCTCTAAATATCGTCACAAGGGGATCGGGACAACAATGGATGCACTAAGGTAGGGGGTGGATGAGGAAAACATATGTTACACAGATTGGAGTGTAATATCGGATGAGTGAGAGGGATAGGTATGTAGGTATAAGGGAAAATGTCCGAGGGTGCGAGAAAAAGGTGTGCATATAGACGGATCGCAGGAAAGGGGAGCTAAGAAAAATTTATCAGGATTAGTCATATAGGGGGAGAGGAAGCAGACACACTGCATATGTACTGTCGGGATAAGAGGGTGGTCATAAGGTGATTAAATGAAAGATCGTCGGGGGCATAATTGGTCGTAGCCGGTTCGTTATCGGAATAGAAAAGCTGTCCAAATTCGAAAGCAGATACGTTCAAGGAGAATAGAAAAGGACAATCAACGTCCTTGTGGATTATCTTTTTTTTTGAGGGGGCGTGTGTCCCCGTTGCGGGAAGCAATATTAAATCGACGGATGGATGAGGTCATATACAACCCGAGAGGATAAGAGGGGGTATAACGTCCAATCAAAATCCCAGTTGAGGGCGCGAAGTTATTGCGGCCAGTTTACCGCTTTTTCTCAGTCGTCCAGGACAATTGTACACTTCCGACGCCATTAATGAAGACTTTAGCGCGCACACGACATACAGTGTCAGCGACTTCTGCGCTCTGGAACGAGACGACGAGGTCGCCGTTGGGCATGCGCAAGATCTGCCGTACTTCACCGAAACTCTGCGAATCCATTAGAAAACCAAGATCATAACAAGGAATGACAGAAAAGCAAACACACCTCACACCACCGTTTGACACCTTCAAACCTCCTCGTATCATTAACCGCAACACCACTCACAACAAGTTTCTTTTTCTTCCTTTTGCTCCTAGATAGAGCAAGATTCGAGAACGACGTCATCCTCGACAACGTGCCTCCATTCTGTGAAGAATAAACAACATGCGGTTTCTTTTTCTTTGCTTGTTCCCGATGCTGTGGTTGTTGCTGTGCGTCCACGCGGCGATGTCCGCCGCCCTCAACGTCATCATCCTCGCCCTCTTCGGCACACTCCCGGAAATTATAGGCGCTATGAATGCCATCAAACGCATTAGCGCCCCTCCGCGCACTAGTTTGAACACCGTTGTTGTATACGAATGGATACATCCGAGAAAACGTGCCCTGCGGGTTGTACCCCCTTCCTGTGTTTGACGAAAGCGTGGGCGAGGGCGAGGCAAAATCGCGGTCCGAGCTGAACAGGTCGTGGATGTTGGTGTTGGTGTTGACTGAAGATGGATAGGCCTGCGAGCGCGATGATATTGATGATGCTCCCGAGATGGAGTTTACACCAATCTCTTGACTATTATAACGGGAGTGCTGCGAGGTGGGCGTCGAGTAACGTTTCGTACTCCTCCTCGAGCGCACAGAGCCCACATGCCGTGTCGATTGTGGCGAGCCCTGTTTTAGTTCCGAGGCCGAGGGAGACGAGTGCGTCGGCGAACACTGGCTAGCACTACCCTCAGCGCTCGGCACGGTAAGCGATGTGTGCGCATGAGAGGTGTCAACGGATGAGGAGACACTAGGCCTTGACGGGGTGTAGTTGGAGTCAGAGGGTGGTGGGTGGATAGATGACTGGGAAGCGGCGTGTGCGTGCGATGATGGGGTAAAGTGGCCGAGAACGCTGGGACGCCACTTGGAGGATGATGAAGACCTTGCTGCAGCTGTTCCCCGTGGTGGGGTACGGGGAGACAGGGATGGGTGGGAAGAGGTGGTGTTGTTGATGTTGGTGAAGATCTGAGATGATCGACTCGAAGATTTTTGGGGTGTAGTGTGGGGCGTGATGGTGCCTCTACTAGTGATGGTGCCGGAGCTGGTTCGGTTCGAGCGGGAAAAGAGGGAGATCCGGGATGATGGACGGGAGGGGGAGTCTTCGACTTGGGAGTTGGATGAGGGAGAGCGGAAGACGAGGTTGAAGTGACGGAAAGAGGTAGGAGAGAGGGACATGCGCGAGTTGCGTCTGTTGGCACGGATAGTGGCGTGTGTGTCTGTAACCTAACGGGAGAGGTTTTAAATAAGTCAGAAAGAAAAAATCGACTACCCTGGGGTGAAGTAAGATTTACATACCTTCATGTTGAGGAACTCGGCTGCAAGGCTGGGAGGTATGTCATCATCGTCCACGAGGTCGTAGCCATTTTCCGACGCAGCGCCTTCGGAAGGACCGGCACGATCGAGTAATGAGCGGTTAAGCTCTGGGTATGCAAGGTATGCATGAGTAGTTGGGGAAGAATGGGAACGGCTGTGGGTGAGGGAGTCGGAGGAAGACGGGTCTTCCGGGGAGGTATAGCGTTGCTGCTCTTGAATCCATTTGTCGAGCATGCTGGATTTCCTGCGCCGAGGGTATGGTTGAACCAGAGGGCGAACGTTGAAAGGATCCTCTTCGGGAGTTGTATATGGTGGATCATCCATTCCCGGTATTTCGGTAATGGTGTGGTGGAAGCAGAAAGTCTTGAGAGTCGTCGCGTCGTGTGGTGAACGTAGAATGAAGAGAGATGATGGTCGTAAGAAGATGAGAGAAAAAAGAAGAAAGGGCTCAGGTGAAGGGCATTTGATAGAAAATGGTTCGTGTTCAAGGGCACGAGGCAGCCAAAAGTTGGGTGTTGACGTAACCACGCGTACAAGACAATCCACCGCGTCGGGTCACGACACCACCCCAAGCCCGGAAATAACTTGCTCTGTCATTCCCATAAACAGCTTTGCAGTCGCTGTCTTCCTGTACTTCTCCACCAACAAAAACTTTCTTCCACCCTCCCCGTCCCCTCCCTTGCCCCCCGAATCCAGCACATCAACCAGTTCCGTGTCCACAGGCAGACTTCCCAGGAACTTGAGCCCCTCCCGCCGCGCCATCTCCTCCCCTCCTCCCGTCGAAAACACATTGCTGACCTCCCCACAGCACGGACACACATATCCACTCATGTTCTCTATCAACCCTACCACACGCAACTCCACAGCCCGGGTAAACGACAAACACTTCATCGCATCCATCAACGCAACAGCCTGTGGCGTAGTCACAACAACAGCAGAAACCTTCTCTCGAACCCCAGCCATATGTTCCATCAGCGATAAATGCTCGTCCGAAGTACCTGAATACGATGTGTTTGTTTCACTTCTTGGCTAGTTTTAGAATATGACATCGGAAATGGGACGTACCCGGAGGTGTATCGATAACGAGATAGTCTAGTTCTCCCCATCGCACGTCACTCAGAAATTGTCTTATCATTGCATTCTTCTTCGGTCCCCGCCAGACCACAGAATCCCCCCTTTTCTTCAACAAGAACCCCACACTCATCACTGCCAGCCTTTGTTCCCCCGACTCGGCATCCGCGTAGACAGGTACCCATCCGCTTGTGCTCTGGTGCACTGCGTACTGCGGCCCATCCACCCCGAGCATCCGCGGTATCGAGGGACCAGTGAGATCCACATCAAGGATTCCCACTCGTGCAGTCGGCGAAGACGCGTACAAGTTGAGAGCCAGTTGCGTCGATACCGATGACTTGCCGACGCCACCTTTTCCGGAAAGCACCAAGATGATGTGTTTGACTGATTGCAATCGCCGGGTCACTGGTGTATCTTCTACTGCTGTTGACATGGTTATTGGGGTTTAGCGGGAAAGGGAAGAGGAAGGAGAGCGTCTAAGAGAGGGAAAATATGTGCGATCATTATGTCGAGCTGATCGCGAAATGAATGGAGGGATGAGTAATCACTTGACTTAGCAATACACTCAAAAATGTCAAATCCAAATGACATAGAAGGAAATATACAGTACAACTGGATCTCTACATGAAGAAACGAACCAACATCCCTAACGCGCCTTATACCCTGAAGAGCTCTGGTTTGAGATGCTAAAGGGCAAAGTCAGCGCCAGCATCAGAGACTGATCCCAAACCACACACCATTTTGCACAACCTCGCAATTAGCCCAGCCAATTGAATGAATGTCCCCACACCCTCTAGAATGCGCATATGTGTAAACCCAATTTCCTATCAAATCCGTCAAACGTCAATCGCCACGAACCCGAAAAAGCAAAATAGCTCGGCGAATACGAGAACCCGTTACCACCCACCTTGATATATTCCAATTTCGTATACTCTGGCACCCTACAGCGAGAAACAACAGCATCAGTCAACAGCCCATTCCACAACAACAGCAACACGGCACAGAAATGGAAGCCCTAGGCCCAGGTCACATCATACAAACCCAAAATCGTCCAAAACGAATTCAGGCAACACAGGAAAAATGGAGACATGACGCACTCGTCAAAAGTTTTCACCACCCGAAACAAGGTGACCACAATATCCACAGCACTATACCCCTGATCCCATAACTCTTTGAGTCTCTCCAACGCCGAATCTACATCTCCTTTCAAGCATGCACGAATTGCGGCTTGAATCACGATTGGATGCGGTTGGTCGCATACTTTGAATACGTTGTCTCCTGAAACGAAACCAAAGCCCGAATAGGTTGACTGGAGGTTGTTTATGGCTTGCCGCATGTCGCCTTCAGACGTGAATATCAGTGCTGTTAGACCATCGTCATTGTATTTGACCTGGGCACCGCCAAGGGGGTGAGTGAAGTGAGCGAGCTGCTGTGGAGGGAACGCACGTGTTCGGCTTCGCAGATCTCGAGTAGTCGTTTGAGGATTTCCTGGTCTCGTAATTTGGCATAGCGGAGAATGGCGCAGCGTGATTGGATGGGTTCGATGATTTTGTTGCTCATGTTGCAGGCTAGGCAGAATCGAGTGGTGTTGGAGAAGATTTCCATTGTTCTTCGGAGAGCTTGTTGTGCTCCTGGTGTCATGCTGGTAGCCCCCATGATTAGTCCTGAGGTTATGGAGAGGGCGGTCTGACGCCGCACCTGTCTGCTTCATCGAGAATGACGATTTTGTGTCGTCCAGGCGGTAGTGTAACTTTCTTTTGTGCGAATTGTTTGATTTTTGTTCGTACAACTTCAATACCTCTTCATGATCGAAGACTCAGATCAGCGTTCCAGCTAGTGAATGGCGCAACAGAAAACATACCGCTCATCTGACGCATTCAACTCCAATACACCCTCCTTGTACGCGTCTCCAAGTAACTGATGCGCTAAACAGTGTATACTTGTCGTTTTACCAATACCAGGCAATCCCTGAACCGTCCATTATTAATAAATGAGCCCGCCAAAGCCGAAACTGACACTCACGGAGATAATTAAATGAGGACAATTGCCATCCCTCGCGATGACCTTTAACCGTTCAATTGTGTCAGAGTTTCCAACGACGTCGTCGAGGACTTTTGGTCTGTATTTCTCCACCCTAGACTCATCGACGCTTTAGTGTTCCCTCCACATAGAGACGTAGAAAGAATGGACCTACCATGGAAGTTCATATGGTTCCGTTGCAGCCGTTCCATTCGTCGCCTTCCCCTTCGAGTTACTCGTTGACGAAGCCATAGAGTCAGGCAAACTGGATGAATGGGACCTGGATGCGACGCGTCCCGTCACGCGTCTGTGTGACGACATTTCGGTTTGTCGACGCGACAGATCAGTCTCCGTCGTTCCCACAACCAGACGTCACCAGCAATGATGCAAAGCGGCACCTGGCAAAAAGCGTGCCTGCGCTATTGTTGTCGTATCCCTTTCCAACCTGGTGAGCTCTCCCACAATCTTAACCCGGAGGCAAAACTGATTGAAATATATGAGCCACAAGAACTTCTGTCTCTCGAATCCGTACACGACTATACACCACCTCCTCATCCCACGATGACATCCCCATTTTCACCAATAGTGAATTCCCCAAACCCAAACTTGACTACGGCGCCATAACCCAAAGCCTCTCTTCCAAAATCACAAATGCACGCGCACGCAAAGCTCCAATCGACGTCGATGCCGTATCTTCCCTCACGGCCATCTACACCCAATACAAAGATCACCTCCGTACAATCAATTCCATCCGCCAAGAGCAGAATGCTCTGGGTCCAGATATCCAACAAGCCGCCAAATCAAAGGACATTTCAAAACGAAACGAACTCCTTGAACACGCAAAGACTTTAAAGGCTAACCTATCGGAAGAAGAGAAAAAACTAGACATCCTCGAACACCGCCTCCTCGCTCTCTCCCTCACATTCCCAAACGACACCCACCCACAATCCCCACTCGGTGCCGAACCCAATGCTAAAACACTCTCCATCCATGGTCCACCTCCCCTCCCAAGTTCTCCCGCCCGAGACCACCTCTCAATATGCAAGAAATTCAATCTATTAGATTTCGAAAGTGGCTCGGTCGTAACCGGGAGCTCATGGTACTACCTCCTCAACGAAGCAGCACTACTCGAAATGGCGTTGATAAAATACGCATTAAGCATCGCTGTAGAATGCGGGTTCACACCCGTCGTGACACCAGACGTCGTCCGTGCAGATATAGCCGCCAGGTGTGGTTTCCAACCTCGCGAACCTGGAGGTGCAGCATCCCAAATGTATCACATCGCCAATCACCACATTTCCACATCTGCATCCCAGCCAGAACTTGTTTTAGCGGGGACAGCAGAAGTCCCACTCGCAGGCATGTTCGCAAATAAAATTTATCCCTCTAACCAACTCCCACTCAAAGTCGTTGGCGTCGGACATGCATTCCGTTCCGAAGCTGGTGCGTCAGCAGAGAGTAGGGGTCTCTACCGCGTACACCAGTTCACCAAAGTCGAGTTGTTTGCTGTTACGGCTGAAGATCAGAGTAAGGAGATGATGGAGTTTATCAAGGATGTTCAGAAGAGAATTTTGGAGGGTTTGGGTTTGTCGTTTAGGTATGTATTTCCTGCCACGTCAGTTCCAAACCGTTTTAACGAACTGATGGAATCGTTGTAATAGAATCCTTGACATGCCCTCTGAAGAACTCGGTGCATCTGCCTATCGCAAATATGATATGGAAGCCTGGATGCCAGGCCGCCAAATGTGGGGTGAAGTCTCTTCACTATCCAATTGTACGGATTACCAAGCTCGACGGTTGTATATCCGCTATCGTCCACTCACACCCAAGGGCTCTACACCTTCTCAAACCAAAAAGGCTCAGAGTGGCACTCTGCCCTTTGCTCATACACTTAATGGTACTGCTGCTGCTGTCCCGAGACTTATAGTCGCTCTGTTGGAAAACGGTGCCGTGTTTGGTGAGAGCGGAGAGGTCGAGTACATCTGTCTTCCAAAGGCCCTGAAGCCGTTTTGGATCGACAATAAGCGGGGAGTGGTGAGATGGGAGGACGAGGTATAACTAAAGTTTAGTGAGTTTACCGACAACGCGGCACTTGCATCCTACATCGCGGTCCTCCCAGCTGATAATACATAATTTATTACTTCTCTCGAGTCTGCTAATCATACATTGAAGCATAAAGGTACCTCCAAACAAATATCAGTGCTTGTCAGCAAACGGGTCAGCAAATGGGTCATCGTCAGTGACCGCCGCCTTCGCGGGCGCAGGTGCAGGAGCAGCAGGAGCAATCTGGGTTGCGGGACCAGCAACGACAGGGTGCTCATTGCCCGAATCATCCGACACCGTCACATAGTTCTTCCTTTTCGACGTCCCAACATACGTTTCGCCATCCGAACTCTCATAATCGCTAAAATCAGACAACGACCCTCTCCTGTCCTCATCGACACCTCTCCCCCCACCATCATCCGAGAACGTCGTAGGTCTAATCGGTGGGGGTAAATTCTGTGCTGAGGCGTTAAAGTCCAAATCCGCGAGGTCTGGGTGCATGAAAGTTCGATAGGGGTTCTTGGATTCGTCCTTGCCTTTCTCGGAGTCGAGTTGAGCATTGCCGTTGGTGGCGTTGGCGCCTTTTGCGCGTTCGACAGCTGCGTTGTTGTCTGCTTGGATCTGGCTGAGTTCGTGGTCCGTTATCGTGGTCCTTGCGATTCCGGAAGTTATAGCCGCTGTATCGTCGGGTGTAATAAGTTGGGTGTAGGTATTCAGTGCGGCTTCTAGGCGTTCATGGGTCTCAATTAGGGTACCAATGAGCTCTTCGTTTTCGACGAGCTGATTTCGGGTTAGTTATCAAGCTGGTGAAATGGTGGGTTCACGCACCTGGGTATACCGCATGATGACTCTCTTTGCTGACTTGGCCTTTGTTACACATGCCTGAACCTCTGGGTTCGCTTCGATAGTATCCGTCTCAAGATTTACGCGCTGGGTGCTGGGGTTTTAACGACGAGTTGCACCATATTTAAAGACTCACCATGATTGCATTTATCAGATTGCTGGATGCCTGTGAAGCTTCAACGATACTGTTCGTGACCTTTGCCTTGTCCTGCAAGAAAATTAAACTTCGTCTTAACTCAGCGAATAGCCACATACCCTCTCAAAGTTAAACGACCTCCTTCTCCTCTCCCCAGTCCCCTCCTGCTCCTTCCTATTCCTTTCCTTCTCCTTCTTATTCTTTTCCTTCTCCCTTTCCTTGATTCTCTCCTTCTCTACTTTCGGGTTTAATTCCCTGTTAGCATACTGATCCCCACTAGCAAGGTACGACATCAAATCTTCATTCTTCATTGCTTGCTTGTCCTTCTTCAGCTGAGCGTACAGCCCCGCGTACGTGGACATCGTAGCATCCCCTCGATACTGCTCCTGCCACACGAGGAGAACTGATGACAATCTCTTCTTGACCCGTTTATCGACATAGGGGTCGTTCCATATCCCTTTGATGACGTCTAGGAACTGAGAATCCGCAAATGCAACTAGAGGTCCGTTTTAGCTAGGAAGTGAGCCGAGGTAAAGATACGAGGGTGGTACCTTTCATCTTGTCTGGAATGTTATCAAGTAGCAATCGCATAATCTACTAGGACCCACATCAAAATACACGAACACACTAGTCAGTATTTCCGCAGTCGCTCCCAATTTATATTCATGGAAGGGACTCACCACAATAGCTCGATACTGCTGATGTCGACCTCCATGTTTCATCTTCTTTCTCAATGCTCTTGCAGCTTCCGTCGGCCTATTAAGCCATGAGTCCCGGGGATCAGGGGTGGAGAGTTTGAAATCTCACCCCGAAGCCTGCAAATTTATCGCATCGACGAGTTCCGGCATACTAATCGGACATATCTGAATGCGTTGGGCGACACTAGATTGATGATGGATAGGAACTTACCCTTCGTATGATTCTTCCGCTGTTTGAGGACCTGTCATGATCTCTACCCAATCTGTTACCGACGACTACAATAGCATCGGTCAACATGGAGTCCTCTTGAGTCGGGGGTGGGTACTAACGTGAGGTTTCTCGCGGCCAAAGGCTTGCTTGAAGTTGAAGCTGGATATCGACATGGTTGTGGACAGAACTGAGGTGTGTGTGCGGCCCGAAGTCCAAGGATAAGATAAGTAACAATTGCAAGCACCGGACTCCAGTCCGTCCATTACGTAACAGGAACAACAAGAAAAGAACAGCGAATCCGATAGCTACATACAGACAACTAAGTACAGTGCTACTAGTATATACGAGTGCCCAAAATCCTGAAACCGAGGGAAAGAAAGAAGCGGGTAAGGAAACAAGTACAGATGCGTAGAACCGAACAAGGAAGAGATATCAATTCCCGCAACAATTGTTTTCGTTCAATTTGATCATTGTGATTGTCGTTGCGCTGGAAATTTCATCCACCGTCTTCCCCTGCTGTTGTTCCATTTGTAACATCGCCGTTCGATCCACCTGCGCCGCTAGGCCCAGCTTGGACGCTTGCCGACGAGTTGGCCGCGCCTCTTGCATGAGCCATGATGGTCGGCACCATTGAGCTCATATTGGCAGATTGTACACCCATACCAACAGGACTCTCAAGGTAAAGGCGGATGAGGATCGTCTCCAAGGCGGCTACGCTGGCACCAGGGTACTCAAAGTTCCTTGCATGTTCGCGAATGGATTGAAAGAGTGTAGCCATATTCTCCCATCGATCGTTCACTAGGTTTGTAGGAGTCACAGCGGGGACAGGTTGAGGGGGAGGAGCGGGCGGGTATGCAAGCTGCTGCGGTGCAGGGGTACCGTATGT
The DNA here is from genome assembly GCA_018524725.1 of Podaxis mareebaensis. Taxonomy (NCBI): domain Eukaryota; kingdom Fungi; phylum Basidiomycota; class Agaricomycetes; order Agaricales; family Agaricaceae; genus Podaxis; species Podaxis mareebaensis. The sequence goes on along the minus strand of JAEUWP010000470.1, from coordinate 111,940 downwards.
GTATGCTTGTGGGCTGTTCACTGTGTAGGCATTTTGTGAGGGTAAAGGTGCCAGCATTGATACTGCAGTCGTGAATGAATTCGTAGCGGGAGGTGGAACCGATGATGCGAGTTGAGGCGATACATTCGTTGATGGGGCATTAGACTGTTCGTTCGTGGCGTTCGTCGCAGATGTGGTCGGGGCAACCGAACTCGTCGCCGAAGTAATGGTATTTTCTTGCGTTTGTGTAGATGTGGATTTATTTCTCTCCTTCTCCGCCCTCATAGTAGCCTCTCTCCTCCCACGGCGTGTAAAAGGTAAATTGGCCAAGCCGATCTCATGAGAGTGTTGTGAGATATCTAAGGTTTGATGAGGGCCACGTTGCTCGTCGAAAAGTGGACAATAACATACAACATGCTCGGACCTGCTCCGTATCGAAATACGTCTTGTAGCTGATCGAAGCCGGGCATCCTACTTCCAACTAGACGCCGGATACGTGAGCCTATCCCACATTCAATACAAGGTCTACCCACCTTGCGGCTCGGGACCTTTCTGATGCGTTCTGGATGTTTCTTGATGTATTTCTTGCGCCCACTCCGCGAATGCCTCGCACACACCAGTTTAGTATGATCTTTGAATCGTGGAGGAACGGCCTTGCTCCCATGGGTATCTCCCTGATACGCTGTTATGAGATCTGATACGCTAAGGATAGCATAGAGATGAGTGCACTTTTACGAATTCGCACATCGTCCGTTCCTCCTCCGCCTGCCTCCACTCGTTGAACGCTTGCAGATTTGCAAAGACGAGTGTATACCCGTCGTCTGCATCTCCCGATCCATAGGGCTGCTTGGTGCTCTGTGCAGGTTGTGGTTGCGGGGGTGCCTGTTGTGGCTGCTGAGGCGATTGTTGGGGTTGTTCCTTGAGACTAACGGAGAAAGTCGTAATGGGATTCTCGATCTGGACAGAAAACTGGGACTGGCCCGATACGGGCTGCGGGGAGATGTGTTGCTGCTGTTGCTGGGCCTGCTGCTGCTGTTGTTGCTGTGGGTGGTGGTGGCGGCCGGGATGGATATTATGTTGGAGTGGCTGGTGAAGAGCAAGGTCCCCAAGACGGAAATGCTGGAAACTCATGCGAAGGGAAGTCAATTGCACGTATTTTTGCCCCGGACGTTATATTTCCGGAGATAAAATGTGTCGCAGCAGATTTGTCCGCCTTTTTGGGATGAGATTGGCACGATTTTACCAAACTTCCCTACACAAAGTCACTGATGTCACACTCACCCTCTCCTGTCACATTGCCAAACTGATGACCTTTTGTGAATCCTTTTCTGCCAAGTCATGACATCCTCTCTCAGAAATTCTCTCCATCGCAGGAACCACAAGGAGCGTTCACAGCTCGCTCACAGAACCAAGTTTGGTATCCTAGAGAAGCACAAAGACTATGTCTTGCGAGCGAGGGACTACCACTCCAAGCAGGATAGACTGAATCGCCTCAAGCAAAAGGCAGCCGAACGCAACAAAGATGAATTCTACTTTTCCATGGTCAGGGAGAAGACAAGGGTATGATTAAATATTATATGCACTATTCAAAGTTAATTGATTAGTTGAAAGGGAGGTGTCCACATCAAAGATAGAGGAAACGTCGCTCTCCCAGTGGATATCGTGAAAGTTCTCAAAACGCAAGACGAAAACTACGTTCGAACGATGCGAGCATCTAATGCCAAAGTTAGCGCATAGTTGAGCCTCCTAAGTGTACGATTACTCACTCTCTTATGACACCAGAAAATCGATAAACTCAAAAACCAACTCACCACAATGGCAGACCTAATGAAAGATTCCCTAAACGAAGACGACGAAGAAGGTCTCGAAGAAGACGAACTTAAAATCCTCCAGGACGCAGGTATCCTCAGACCCTCAGCGAAAGCGTCCGGTAAACGGAAAGCACAACATATCATCTTCGCCGAGTCGGCAGAAGAAGGTATGCTGCTTCTACCCTCATGCCCCGTGCAAAGACTAAACCCCATCCTCCCATAGCACGTCAATTTACTAAGCAGTCTCATTCCAAACGTCCCTCGGCCGAAGACTCCACATCTACCGACAACCCGCAACCTCAAGAGATCGACCTCGGCTGGAAATCCGCCGAGCCGAAACGCAAACGCCGAAAATCATCGCATACACCAGAACCCACTATCCCTCAACCGGACACTGATAATGCCGACCTAGAAGCAGATGACCTAGACACGGCGGACGACGGACCTCAGTCGACAACGTCTACAAAGCGCCGCCTCTTAAAAGAGCTCTCCGCACGCCTACGCCGAGACACCCAACTACGTTACGCTCAACGCGAGTTTGAGATGCAACGGCTGCTGATGGGCAAAGGCGCTCGCACGAAGATTGCAGCTGTAGAGAAGGTGAACGGGGACTCGGAGTCGGAAGAGGACGAAGATGAGATCGACGCACGGAAAGGCAGGCGGCGGAATTCAGTCAAGAAAGTAGACGAGGAGATGTACAAGCCTCGCGTGTACAAGTGGAAGATGGAGCGCAAGCGGTGACAGTCACTCACACAATTTTTGTATGTTTTTGCACGAAGAGTCCTTGTATTTCCCATAATGGAATCTGAATAGCAGTAGATGTACAGGGGATGGATGAATTATTAAATGAGCACCATCTAAATAATGAGAGAGATCGCCTGGCATTCGCCACATCTGGCTCAGAGTTGTGCCATCCCGAGCGCTTGTAGCCTCGGCCTGTTTTCCACTACAATAGAAGAAGACAAGGTCCTACGGCCATGGCGACGAGGGCGGAGACTAACGAGAAGATCATCTCGTAAGAAACTACACCGAATACAGAAGTACCTCCGTTACCGAGGGGTCTGCTAGTGGTTTGGCCACTGGAAGAGGAAGATGAACCTGTTGAGCCCGGAGCGGCTATAGGCTTAGTTGGGTTGTATTGCACGTTGTTGATGCGCGCGGCAACTTCAAACACAGAGCCTCCACCGAATTCATAGAACTGCCAAGGAAAGAACCGCCGGTTTGTTTCAGGTTTCGATCAACGAACAGTTGAGACTTACGTCTACGAGCAAGAAGTTAGGTGGCTTCGAGTGCTGTGCGACACAAGTGTCCACATGTTCGCCAAGTGACCCAGGACCAGAGGCAGCATTCGTCTCATTCAGCTTCTCGATGAACGGGACGGGTTGGCCCACAACGACTTTATCAAGGAAGTGGTTGATGAGATACATCTGGGCAGCAGAATCAACGTTGGAGTTTGTCCTGTTGATATTACAGTTGAACGCAGGATCGATGACGTTGAACTCGGTTTCCCAGACATTGGTGAACTCTGTTTTGACATGAATGTTGGTTTTAAGAAACACTAAGCAGCATGCATACCGTCAATGATGTAGGGAACCGAGGGATCCGCTCCATGGTCCATGAAAGTGACAAGACGCTTTCCGGAGTCAATCATGGAACCCAGAGTTGGCCAAGATGCGGCTGGAAGAGGTGTCGATTCTGGAACGAATGACATGGCATCCAAGCCCACCGTCTTGAAAATTGCATCATATTGGGCGACGGGCAAACCATCGATATTGACAATCAGCAACGAAAGCACTGCAGGCAGCCGAATTTAGTCCAGGTATCACATCAGCAGATTGATTGTTCACACCTTCGTTCGGGTTTGCATCCATCCAGGTTCGGACTGCACAGTAATTATTATTCGTTGAACAATTGGGTGTGTTGTGTAGCCGAAGGACACACCTTCCCTCAGGTAGTCGGCGAGAGTTCCGCCATCATAAATGGACTACTCTTTGAGTTAAAAACAACATATCTCCACGCAGCACCACAATTGTACTCACGCAGAACGTGTGGCAGAGTCTAATGTCCCCGTTTTGTCCGTGCGCTTGCATCTGCAGCATCCGAATGCCATCATCCAGCTGTGTTGTGACTACAGTGGACCACACCCCATAGAGCTGAGAAGCCTGAAGGAAGAAGCAATGAGATGGACGCACTGTTTTGAGCTTGATTAACAGCAACTAGGGGATAGATGCCCGCCATCAATACTCCTGACTCTTACAGCGAGAATGCTTACTACTTACGATTGGTAGTTACGCCGATTGCGTACGAATCATGAGCACCGACGAAGGCCACCGACCCGAAGCTCTTGTCGCAGAGTTCAGCGTGCCCGTTGCACACTGTCGCACGGCGCCCAATTCCCGAGTTTGCCTGCTGGGGTGCACCGAGTACGGAGAACGCCGATGGGAGAAGGATGAGGGAAAGCCGGGTAAGGAAATTTGTGGTTAGTGAGAGTCGCATGACCAGTGCGAGGTAGTTGTGTTAGATTTGCAAAAGGTAAAAGAGAAGCAAAAGAAAGCAATGGGAAGAAAGAAAGTGAGAGAAGATGGTGAGAGAAAAAAGGAAGGGGACTGATGTGTTTGTTGCGCAACTTGTAAGAATAGCCTCCTGCGGTGCTCGTCAGTGTCACGGCAGGTTCCCATTTATAGATCTATAGATCATTGTACTTCCCCCGGGCGCTTGCACCTCACTTATTCTGTGTTCCTTATTGTGAAAGCATGCCAGGCGCTCGCATGAGTTTCCTTTTGTTCTTGCCAAAGCCCCGTCGGACACTTGAAGTGAGCACAGGGAATCCTACGAGTCTACGACCAATGATATATCAAAAAACTCAGGGGCAGCTGTCACCATCAAAACTTCAACACCGCTCCTCCATCCGTCGATCACCCCAAAGGGTCAATAAAACTTTCCAATGCTGATCCTCATATCTCTCGAATAGGCCTGCCTTGGAAATGTGAGGATGGGAGAATGGGCGACACCCCAGGACACCCCACAACTTGAATGTTAGCCGAGTCAATTGGTCCCTGTCTTGTCCCGTCGGCCGAGGAACCAGAATTTTCAGCTACGAGTACATTGGGGCATAAGACTGGCAGGAGATTACCATCGATGACGGCTGAATAGTTCCCTGCGGCCATCTACAAACGAATGGTGCCACTGCAGCTCAAACTCTACCGCTCATTTTATATTTGAGATCTCCTGTCTGATGTGGCTGATGCCCACCACGCACACAATCCTGCTCTGACAGGACTTACAGCCGCCATGAGAAAATATGATCTGTCACTAGTCACTTTTGGAGTTGGGGAATTTGCGATAAGCGTGAATCAGAAACGACTGGTACTGAGCTGAGGACATGAGAATACGAGGTGAGAATCTGGACTGCCGATGACGCGACTGGTCAGGCCCTTGGTCCGGCTAAGAGTCGGAGTCGACTCCAAAAGATGGCGTATTCTTGTTAACTTGGTGCCACAGGGTCCGATTCCCTGGCGTCGGGTACTAGGAAGAGAAGACGACGGAAGAGCACTCAAGAATTTACAGGGTACTCAGTCGTCCGACTTACGTGCACTCGGACACGCCTGGCAGTGAACTGAAGTGGAGACTTTCGGATTGGGCACTGCCTGTCGTACTCTCGAGCAGCGCCTTAGTAAGTCTTCAGGCTATGTAGTGATTCTTGTGCCCCGAATGTCTCGCCGTTTTCTATTCGCATCCGTCCATACTGCGCGGATTGTTCCCAGTCCAGCCTTACACACCACGACCCCATTCCCTGTATGTCTGATTATGGAGAATTCAGAGACCACCCTTAGTATAATTCATCAGTAAGGTGGTCAACTGAACGACGGACATTTATGTCACTTGCCCGGGGCCCCCCGCTTCCCCAGCTTGACATTTATTACATCCATCAACTAGCACCACTGACCAACCCGACCTGCTTGGCACTCACTACACTCTGACCAACGACCCTTCTTCTCTGCAACATTATGTCTCGCGTAGTGCTTGTCACCGGATGCTCAACTGGAGGCATCGGCTATGCCTTGCAAGTTAACCGATGATGACTTCACCAAGTTGACTAACACCCAATATCGTCACAGGGCTCGAGAATTTGGCAGACAGGGCTGCACCGTCTACGCGACCTCTCGCAGAGTCGAAACCATAGGCGACTTCTGCAATCCCAACATTCATAGGCTTGCCCTGGATGTAACCAGTGATGAAGACGTCCAACGCGTTATCCAGCAAATCGTGAGTCGGGAAGGAAAGATCGACGTGGTGGTGAACAACGCTGGCATTATCTGTCCAGGCAAGTTCTTCTGCACCAAGTCGGAAGGACGCTGTTATGCTGACGAGTCACACGGCTTCGATATGCAGGACCCCTCATCGATAATTCCTTGGATGACGTGAAGAAGGTATTCGATACTAATACCTTTTCCATCCTGCGTGTCTCGAGGGCCGTCATACCCGAAATGGCCAAACGTAAAGAGGGTGTTATTGTTAACATTGGTTCCCTCGTCGGCGAAGTGTGAGTCCTGCAGTTTCGTCCTAGACGAAGGATGCCAATGACTTATTCTAATAGTGCAACACCATGGAATGGGATCTATTGCGCCACAAAAGCAGCCGTCAACTCCATTAGCCAAGTACTTTCCATGGAATGCCGACCTTTGGGCATCAAGGTCTTACACGTTGCACCAGGTGCAGTCAAGTCCAACATTGCTAGCACCGGCGCCAGCAGCTTCTCTCTTCCCATGGACTCGCTCTATAAGCCTTACCTGGCGAATATCATGGATAGGATCTATTCTAGTCAAGGCCCCTACTCTATGCCCGCGGAAATCTTCGCGAAACGGGTTGTTGCGAAGGCATTGCAGAAGAACCCACCCCTGTACATGTCCCTTGGCGGTCACTCGCTGCTGCTGACTATCCTCAAGTGGCTGCCAAGGGCCGCGGTTTTGACCATCATGTGGAGGAGATTCTCTAAGAAACTTTAGTTCAGTGCGCGTGTGTCCGCGTAAATCTAGGGATATATTTATGCCGATCTAGATGCATACTTCGTAGTTTTCGAACCAGCGACAACCGTTAACCAACCCAACTACTAAAGCCGCATATTCCACTCCACCTTGCGAATTTAGGGACACAAAGTTTATCGTGAATACATATCTGTGCATTTAGAAAGCTCATAATTGATGAAAAAGGCTCGTGAATTTGAGCCCATGAAAAGAACTCCGTCCCACTGGCCGTTCACCGTGCAACGCTCCTCCTACGCCCCGATCAAAGTCCACTGAGCGGCAGACACGAGAGGAAAAGTGCATGATTCACTTGATAATGTGGGGCATAAACCCTGCCAAAGGACGAACTGACCGTCTTTGTCCTACTCCGACAGAAATAAACGGGGTGCAATAATATCGACGGCAACATCGGGATTGTATCACCGCCGGCAAGAGGTCGTCGTCTCCAGCTTTTCTTCAAAGACGGAGAAGAATCTCAAGATTTGCTACAGATAAAATCTGGTGAGAACGCCGTGCCTGCGCCGAAGTCGTTGGACTGTGAGGCCGAACAGAGGAAGTCACAAAAGTCCCACAGCGAGATGTGATCATCGTGATGCCCGTACGCACGTGTCTGATAAGCACTCAACAACATCCAAATCAAACCAATGCAGTTCAACAGCCGCCGCGACGCGTTTAACTTCGAACTCCCCTGCCGACTTCCACGACCTCCGCCCCCGGTTTATTATGTCGCGTTATCCGGATTATCTTTCACCTAATATCACACCGACCAAACCCGGAAGCGGTTTCTCAAAGTCCCAGAAATCGCGTGCGAGACGAGAACCATCTGGCGTGTTTTCGTTATTCCAACCTGCGCAGATCCAGCAGTTCAAGGAGGCTTTTCAATTGATTGATCATGATAAGGATGGTTGGGTTAGTGAGAGTGATTTGAAGGAGATTTTCTCGAGTTTAGGTGGGGTGTTTGGTTTGGGCCGAGGTTGATTCGGCTGACATGGTACACACGAAGGCATTACTCCGTCCAAGAATATGATGGATGAACTATTGAACTCGAGGCCTGGTGGACAGACCCGTGGAGATGTCTTTGCCGCAGGGTCTGATTCGAATGATCGTGGAATCAACTTCACCATGTTCTTGACTATGATGAGTGAACGACTATTCGAGTTTGATGTTGAGTCAGAGTTATTGGAGGCGTTTGAGTCGTTTGATGAGAATGACTCCGGTGTGGTAAAGGTCGATGAGATGAAGAAGTGGTTGAGTGAAGTTGGAGAGAGGATGGACAACTACGAGGTCGAGTTGCCCCTTTTTTCATACTGATTGAACTGAGTGACTGAGCCGATGCCCTGCTAGATTGATAGGTTCCTCAAAGGACCTTTCACAGACAGACAAGGGAATTTCAACTATCGTGAATGGGTTAAGGTGCTACGCGTGAACGAGGAAAGCGAGGAGGGTCAACAGCAGCAGTTCTGATCAGCCCTTGGCACCTAGTCCCCCCGCTTCGATCACAATTGTATTCTCCCACAAACTTCTCCTCGGGGTATCTGTGATCACGGCGGCGGTATTTATCTCCCGACATGCCCCCAAGATTTCCGGACTTTCGTGGTCTAGGTGTTTCACTGTACCGGACACCAAGAGTTATGCCTTGCAACTATAGTTCTTGGCGTTCTCAGGTTTTCGGTCTCGTCATATCTCCTTTCATCGCCATCCATTACCCCAGGACAAACTTTTCGATACCCACCCCGCTGTTAAGGTGCTCTTGGATTTGTACTGATTAACTTTTGGCTACCTGCTCATATCCGCAATGATCATATCCACATTATCTCCAGTTAAGCTTCAAGTTCGATACGTGGGCAAACCAGCAAAACGGACTGGTAAAGATCGTAGTCTGAACCAACTCGAAAGTGGATCCTCATATTGTACCAGAACACAGTCTTGTTGGCAGTTGCACACCAGAACCAATCTCGACATATCAGCTTGGAAAGGTCGGGGACATTTACGGATCGACTTGAAGAGCTCAAGGCAATCACCATATCCACCGCCAAGGATTTTGGAACAAGGTTCCGTCACTATAGGACCTTGCTCCTCTTCCAGAACAAGAACAAGAACAAAAGTCCAATGTGATTTAGAGAAAGGGACTTTCTGGTCCGACGTAAAAACGACTTCAAGGTCCATTTGACAGGTACTATAACCGCAATGTAGTCATATTAGGAGATGCGACACCCAAGTCTCGACCTTCCTATCATGACAAGTTCCGTGAACCACCTACAAAGGTAATGCCAAGATTCTACATGTATTAGTGGAAATGATGACCACTGTACCGGGCGTGTTCCAAGGGTGCACCATATGAAGGAAGCTCGATTTCTCGCCAAGGACTTCTGGGTGGTTGGTGGCTAACACAACTATATGACCGGGTGGAGGGGGGTCGTCTGCTGCATGTTGACGGTGTTAACCGACCTGTCCACCGGGGCTCCTGTTGCCCGTGGAACTCGTGGAACTCATACACCCTCAGTACTCGTGTGACACGGGGCACGCCTACTGAATTCACCTTCTCGGGGATTGATAATTATCCAACACCTCAACAATCAGCACTCCACCGCTCTTTTCCTCCTTAGATCTACTGCGATCTAAACTGAGGTGAGTAAGTGTGGTGGGTAAGTAGCGGGAGATTCGTTCTTTCTGACCGTCATGCTGATTGGGTGGTTTCTTGGCTCTCTCGGTTACAGTTTGGTTCTAGGCCCTCGGTTTTGGATATCTCAAAAGCGTCTATGTTGCAAGGCTTGGAGCCAAGCTGACAAGTTGCTTCTGTCATGACCATGACATCTCCTTGTGGCGTCGTAGAACATGAGATTACATCAACGCAGAATAATTGGAGGACGCTAGGGCGCGCTTAGAACCGGTCAATTGTAAAAGAACAGAAAACAACTCGCTGCTGTCAAGACGAATGCCAAGCCGGGTTATGCAAAAACAGACTCTTTAGAAGATGCCAAGGATCGAGATTGATGTCCGCGATTTGTCAAGAACACAAACAACGGATCGGGGCTTACGACTCAGGTATCCACAAGGGAAGAAACGAAGTTCAGTCGCTATGTTAATTTGTCGAATAAGTCCGCTTAACTGCATTCGAATATATATAGTTTCCACTGTGTCGAGTCAGGTTCGCGGAGATTGTGAATTGATAATGTGTTGCCAACTTGCTGTTGGATAGATTTACTACTTCCGTCGAGGCTCCGAAAAGCACTGACAGGCAAAGGCTTGGGTTTGACGTAAGTTCTTGGGTGCCTGTTAACCAAGAACACTCCAAGAACCAAAGAGCAAGTTCCGCCTGTTGTTATCCAAAAAGGTGATGGCAGAGAATCCCTTGGCTTGGCTTGATGGTATCCCCGCATAGATAGTGTTCGCAGGCTTGTTTTCATTACTCGCCAATTTACTCACAAGTGATTGTGTGCAAACAGGTGCGGGGTCGTCTCCGACATGTGGTTGCAGCAAGTGATGCTCTGAAAAGAGTACGAGTCACGCGAATCCATGGTAATGGGTCTCAATAGATTATGAAGTCGGTGGTTGGTGGCGTTAGATGGTCTCGGGATCCCATATATTAGAAGACCAAGGACTCTCGATTAGGGTCCGGGGCGTGTGTTCTTTCATCAAAAAGAGGCCTGGACTTTGTCTCTGTCGGTCGTATGACCCTTCAAACAAGGGAGGTTTGGTAATGAGTTGACAAGTCACGGTAGGCCGTTGTAGCAGCTCATACGACTGGATCGTGACGGTGAACATTCGGTGGGTTTCACTTGCTAACTTAGTGATCGGAGGGGCAGGGTGGAATAGACGCCCATGCACACGTTCGTCGATCTGCGAGGCTAAAGCTGCTCTCCACTGTTTAACATCTCAAATTATGATTGCCTCCAGCGAGCTTATACCATCAGCAGTGCTGTACTTGTCGGTCTAGGCCAAGATGTTCCTAGGTCTTGTGAGTGAAGGCTGTTATGCATCCGGCCAAGGTGCTGATGAATATACCTTGCAAGCGATGCCAAGAGAACCGGTAGAATGGGACCCTCAGCTTCGGAAGTCTGATTGCGAACCTGAGATACTGGAGCGATCAAGATGGCCAGCGCTTTGGGAATATCGAACCAAGGAACCATTTGCCAAGAGGATGAAGCCAAAATAAATTTGCCGCGTTACACGGGTGCGACGGTGTGATTCACAAGGATATACGAAAGCGAGGCGAAGCGAGAGAGGCAAGACATAACGCGCGGAAGGGGAGGGGCAAGACCAAGTGCCTCCATTCCAAGGAAGAGACAGGGTCCTTCCAATTCCACCGGAGCTATTGCTGACCCAGTGCAAAGATAGGCTTGGCATTGTCTTGGCATTTTGACGGCTTATGTGTTCGAGTTCTTGGCGCAACTTGACTTTTTGGGTGTGCCGAGCCTAAATGTGTTTGGCGTGGTACTTATTTCGAGGTTTGTCTTGGCGAGATGACCTATGTTTGCAGAATGCCAAGACCGGATTGTAGCTGGTTGTAAGTTGTAGTACATCATGCCTATTGGCTGATGAAAGATCAGAGAGATGATTAAGGATGTCGTGGCCAGCTGGATGGCTGTCCCGTGACCCGAGTGTTTGTGACTCATAGTGATCTATTTTTTTTTTTTTTTTTTTTTTGCAAGATTCCTCTCCTGGGCTTGTCGCGCCAAAGCGAAGACGGGAAAATTGAGCTTGTAAACGAGTGCTCAATGTCGGCTCCGGTATCTTTCTTCGAAGCATTCCTCGGTTTTCTTGGGAGCTTGTTCGACGATATTTATGGTTTAACCTGAGGTTTTCGAGTCGAGGCTTGGCGCCTAGCTACCAAAGGTCCGTCGGGCTTTCTCAAGGACGGCGTAGTTCCGGGCGGTCTTCCCTGTGTGCTCCCAGCCCTTCTGCCGCGTTCGTCGTGAGGTCATAGACCGCTGCGAAGTTGATGTACATTGCGTGTGGGAGTGCACGGGAGTGTATGCGCTTCGGCGATGCCGTCGGAACGTGTGTTCAGGAGGCCTCGTACGAAGAGGCTTCGTCAGAGCACATGAGTAATCAGACGGCGAGGAAACGGCAGAGCGTTTGGAAATAACTGCGCTGCGGCTTTGCATGAGATGGTAACCATGTGTATAGGTACGTGAGATATTTATTACACACCCTTTATGTTTTTGACTGGAGAGATTACAAGAATACATTATCGCCATAGATTTAAAGTTTGCATCGTGTTTGAATTAGGGCATCGGCCTGAACGAGTGTCCTTTTGGTTGAGTTTGCGGTATGCGATGAATTCAGGTCGGACCGAATCAGTCCATAAACCCTCAGATGACTTGGTGGGTGGTGTGTTGATATGCCAAGTCATGGAGCTGAACCATAACCACAGGTTTGGTTGCGTTCATGGAACCGTAGCGTCCAAAGCTGTGTCGGTTCACTCACGTTGTAGTAGTATAGGGGAATGGAATGATTAGGTGGATTGGATCAGATTGGATCCCATGACCCAGGAAATGTATCCGATTCTGTTCAGGCATATGAGCCAGGCACTTTTGGATTAGTGGTTTTGGAAAATGTGGCCTCTTGGCTTTTTGATGCACCGGTTCTGGTTCCTGATACTCCGCTGCAAAAGCTTCAAGTCTGGATAAAGGTGTTGGAACGGGGTGGTCATGGGTCTTCTGAAGATGCACATGGCATCCTGACGAGCTAGAACTGGGCAGGAGATTGACGGCTCGATCAATGACGGTTTTGCTGCGATTGCTGGGATGTCGGCGAAACTGAGAATGGATTGGACGGGTGAGCTACTGTAGTGTACACAGACAGGCACAGATGGCGGGAGTTGCCTGAAGGTATATGGGTTGGGAATACGATTAAGAGTGGTTCGTGGTCGGAGATGAAAGGGCGGTGGGGGCTTGGCATGTCAAAGTGGGGAGGAGACGGGTGAGATACGGTTACGTAATAAGGAGATGAGTATATAGCGGGCGTTTGTGGTCGATTTCTTGGCACTGAAAGTCTTGGCGAGGATCGATCTGAGGAGTTGACGCTTGCCTGCTGGGCTTGGCATTTCGCTCTCCATAAAACATCATCATGCCTCAAAACTTCCTCCCCTTTCTCCCGCTACCCAACAACGCCATGTCCTCCCCGTCTGCCACCACAACGGAGAAACCACCCCAGTCCTTCCCAGACTCTCCCACCCCTGCTTCCCGCGAGATCATCTCCCAACCCCAAGACGACCCCAAGACCGCCCCATCCCCCGAGTCTGCCGCCTTCAAGTGTCTTTGGGTCGATTGCGGGCAGAATTTCCCCGACCCCGAGACCCTCTACAACCATCTCTGCAATGATCATATTGGCCGCAAGAGTACCAACAATCTCTGTCTCACTTGCAAATGGAAGGACTGTGGCACTACCTGTGCCAAGCGTGACCACATCACCAGTCATTTACGTGGTGTGTCCTTCTACAACTCACCGCCTCTTACTCGCCCCCTCACTGCCTTATCTCAGTCCATACCCCACTCAAGCCGCACGTCTGCGAAGTGCGTCCCATGATCCAACTTACATAAACTACTTCCGCTTATCTTGTTCCCAGATCTGCAAAAAATCCTTCAAGCGGCCTCAGGACCTCAAGAAGCATGAAAAGATTCACACAGAAGAACATCATATGCAGCACAAGCATTCCAAGGCCATTACCGTAGTAGACCCTGCCTACGCGCAAAGGGTACGCGGAGATTCGGCTCCTCGGACTTCAGACAGCAAGTCCGTTGCTGCTTCCAAGTCCCCTTCCGCAAACCTCGCTCTCAGGCCGGCCGTTTCCCGCTCGAAACCGCATTCCGCAACGTCAGATGGTACCAATCATTTTCGTTTAATTAATTCCATCACTTTTTGACGATCTCTTCCTTGCTAGGTCATTATGGCGTCTTACCCACGCCTTCGCCAGAACTGGCGCATACTTCCGCCCACCCGCATCACCCCTCACACGACATGTTTATGCCGAACCAGTCTCTTCCCTCGTGGGAGGTCCTTAGACCCGAAGGTTCCCCTTCTGTCTCTGTCGGCTCAAAGCGGTCACATGATTATGGATCCGGAGTCGATGAGTTTTTCATTGATATGAAGAAGCGACGTGTCAATCCATCCTATGATCCTCGTGAGTCTGGGATATAAGTGTGCCACTCTCATGACCTTGTGACTCAGAAGTCTATCAGGTATGGCCGAACGTTTGAACGATATCGTATATAGTCAGAATGGACCAGCAGGAACTTCCGCGGGCTTCAATCCTCGTTCAGTCTCTCTGGATATTCGTACTCCCGAAGAACTTGCCGCAGTCAATGAATTCCTCGTTACGCTTGGCCGAGACGTTACTAATGGTGTCCGCCAAACCGTCCACGGCTCTAATTCGCATTCTAATTTCTCTCCAAGCTACTTTGATGCGGCGAATCTCAGTCAATTGGGTCTTACCGGCATGCCTGGCCTTCCAGGGTCCAACGACTTCTCGGGCGATCAATCCTATGCTGGCGCGCATCATTATGCCAATGGTTCATACTCATCCAGATCGGCACCATCGATCTCAGGATCTTATCCCAGCGTGTATCCTGCAATGGAAGCGTCAATGAAATACGGCGGCGGGAATTACACTCCAGGTCGTCGAACATCTACGCAGTATCCGGGTTCATTCCATGGATCACACTATCAACATCCCACACCTCCATTGGACGGAGGATCACCCCATTCGACCGTTTCGACACCCGTGACCACCACTCCTCCCCAGGTGCCCCTATCAGTATCAGACTTCGACTTCCAAAGACCCCCAAGAGGAGTTCCCCATGTTGCACACCTTGTGCCACCGGAATATCCTCCCAAATCGATGCGGCCCATCGTTGTGCTCAAGAGTGTTCCTCCGCCGGATCGCCCAGCTCCTATTGAGCCTCACCTGCCACCTACCCAATCTGCGTCAATTACTAGCCAGCCAAGCTCCAGCAACCACAAGCTGGCATCGATATCTAAGCCAGGCTCTATCTATCCTCTACTTACATCTGGGGATAAACGTATCACCTTGCCCCCCCTCAGCACAATCTATCGATCACCTTCACCTCCCTCTCCTACTTCCCGTCATCGTCACACCCCTTATTCCCGCGAGTCGACACCGTCTTCGACAAATTCTTCGCCTGGAGCTAGGCACACTGTCCTTCCGAGCTTCAAATCCATCGCTTCTCCAGCTTTCTCACCGCGTGAGCAGCGGGACCGTCTTTCGGAGGATCAGCTAGCAAACGATGTAGGGATGATAGATCTTGAAAAACGGAATCAGATCCCTGCCGAGCAGAGGAAGAGGCACGCAGAATTAATACTAAATCTCTTGGTCACGATTAATAACGACTTCAAGCGCAAGTACGGCTCGCGGACAATGACACCATTAGCTTCGCCTGCGCAGGCATCCCGGGACGTGGAGATGACTGCTGCCTGAACGGCCCCAGTATTGATTGGCCAGTGTACATGGTATTCTCTTGGCACTTTCCTTTGGACTAGATATAGAGGACTTAAAGGATTAGTTATGGTTTTATGGCAATTGCTTATTTTGTTCTTGTATTTCTTGACCTGTTGTGATATATTATACTCCTCTCTCTCTTGCAATCTTCATCCAGGTCTTCCAGTCTCGGTGATCGTTCCTCTTGCCCCTTGTTATTTATACCCTCGTTAAACAATTTTATCTTCTCATACACCTCCACTTGATCTATCCGACAGATTTGCACATCTATTTTCCACCACTTTTCGGCAGGAAAAGGATAGACGTAACCTCGACCTTGTTTCTATTACTAGGAGTGATTGGAAACTAAAGAAAGCACTCAATGTCACCAATACCTGTAGTTACATTCAAAAGCAGATTAAAATACACATGTGGATGGGTAAAGAAGCGGAACGATCGGAAATACTACTCAACAAAACCCGTGTGCACTACAACAATAGATTCGGGGGTTCGCCTGTTGGCAAAGGAAGTGCGAAAAGCAATGAATGGAGAAAGTGGGGAAGCGGCCAAAGGAAGACCCAGTGGAGTGGCGGCCCAAAATGGCGTCTCATCCTTGTGTGATTGATCCCATTTTTCAACCACGTTTCAGTGTCAGCTTGATCTTCGGGCCAGATGCGCTCGACGAAGAAGGCGTCCCAGGTGGCAAAATGCTTCCGCTGTCATCATCCATTGCTGACATGGGAGGGCTAGTAGCCAACGGTGATGGCACGGCAGCCGGAAACCCGAATGACGAGAGGCTGCTTCCTCCAACAGGAGGTCCGCGATTGAATCCCAGGTTTGTTAATCCCGGAGCCGTGGGTGGTGGGGGGCTCGTAGCGGAGGCAGAAGGCGTTAGAGGGGGTGGAACCGTTCCGCTGTTGAATTCAGCCCAACGAGGACACTTGCGATTCGTTTCTAGGGGATAAAGTCGTTAGTTAACCAATCGTTTATTGCGTGATAGCACGGAGCATGAAATTGAAGATCATGTTAAAAATAAAACCATAGATAAGGCAGGTAAAAATAGATGCGATTGAATTGTCCAGGGAGGTGAGGGAAAAAAAAGAACGAGAAGGATGAATGGAGTTCTGATTGCAAGGGACTGCGGAGGAAGAAATAACTCACTCATATGGCCCATTTGGCCACAGTGGCCACAACGCCTCTGGAAGCAGTTATATGAGCGTTGATTCCCCAGAATAACCTGGAAGTTCGAATCCACGTACAGTTGTATCAGGCTTCATAGGTCGGTCGAGTTGCATGGGCGTGCCACCCTCCTTCACGATCTTAGCATTCTTTCTGTGCAAACGCCGCTCTTGGTTCTTCTTCATCCTGGCAATAGCCTCCTCTAGCCTGTGAAAAACAATTAGTCAACGGGTTCGGCCAAGAAAAACACCGCGTGACGTGAATAATCCTTACCTCTTCTTCGCACGTTTATCCTTGTCAGCGTCGCCTGTAGGTGCCAAACTATCGGCTAGAGTCTGCTCTTCTTCAATAGCCTGACGACTACGAACATAGGCGCGGATGACGGCAGGATCTCGGACTATTTCGGTTCTCCATTGCCCGTCGATCTGTTTTCATAAACCCAGAGTTAAAGCGATTAGAACGCGCGGTGCATGTGGTTCATAGCTTACTAGCCGTCTGATCCGCAATACTTTACGGCCACCATCGGGCCCCAGACTTCCTTCTCGGTCGTGCTCCAATGAGGCGCCCCTGCTGAACATAGGCGACGTCTGCCTCGAGGGACCGGCGGGACCAGCTATTATAATCTAGATTAGAGCTCCATTGAACACTGGGACTGCAGGACCCCACCTTCTTTGTGCCTCTCTTCATCCGCGTCTGTGAGTTGAGGCTCATCCTTGCGGCTAAGGGAGTCAAACTGGGCCTTCCAAATACGCTCTATTTCCGACTTGTAAATTTGCTGCTGCTCGGCGACATTGTACCGGTGCGCAGACTTCGGTCTATTTTCTGCCTCAGCTGTTTCAGGGAACAAGGTGAGCTATTGCAGGGAAGTCGAGTGGCGCAAACACTAACCTAACTTCTGTTCGTAATCCTCACCGGCCTTGACGAAAATATCTTTCATAGAGATACGGATAAAACTGAAGGCTTCGCCGCGGCCCGTAGGATCACCTTCGCCGTGTAGCCGCAGCATGGCTTTAGCTTGCGTGGCAAACAAGAAGTTCTTTGTCGTAATCCAAGGCGCAAGTTGTTGTTCGATGGAAAGCTTGGACTCATCGCCATCGGCAACATCAGTAGTCATACTATAACCCGCATCCTGTAGATGGCGCTGGCCAACTTGCATACTCTCTGTCAGAACAACCTGTTCTGGGACGACCATTTTGAGCATCTCCGCATCTGAAGGAATGGTTATCGTTGGCTTCAGCCGCCAGAAACCCTGATGGGGACCCCGCCGGTGATACTCCATAAACTCCTAAATATGAGTTTAGAGAACATGCCACGGTCATCGGCCACGACCCACCCACCTTTAGGCGCTGTCTCATTTGCAATTCATTTTGGTCCGGAAAATATTTCATTAACCGAGATATTTTGAGGCGCTCGCCTGGGCTTTTCTTGAGTAGCTTGAACGCGATTATTTGCAACCGGTATTTGATAGTATTCGTGATCTTTCGCGAATGAGGACCTGGGACTTCGGTGACTGGGTATGTTTGACCAATCACGAAGAGATTCTTAATCTCTCGGATGTAATACTTGGAATCGCCTTTCATCGTATTCCTAGAATGAGTTTGTCAGACACGTAGCTCTTAGAACAGGGCATGTGATTCACCTGATCACAAGGAAATCGGTGGAATAGGGCTTGTGGCGGAAGAGCGGTGCTCGAACAAGGTTATTGTAGAGGGCCGGCATGGTCTGTCCAGGGTACACGTATCCGAACTTCATGAAGGGAGATTCATCTTGGGGCTCGAGGACGAACGGGACGCCGAGGTCAGCCTGAATGATGTGAGTGATGCTCCAGTGAACGATAACAACGATCATTACCTTGGGTATGTACTCATCTTTCTCATCCTTCTTGCGGTAATAATTTACGAGGGCGCTCCCCATGCCGAAGTTCGATATAATCGGAGGATGTTCTTCCTGAGCAGAAGTCAAGTAATATCCGCTTGGGCGCGGCAATGAAACTTACCGAGTACTCCCATAGGACGAAATTACTTGTGTCACGCAAACTAAGATCACTCGTCCTATGCAGGCTTTCTCCGACATTGCCACCTTTGCCCAGCTTTCGGCCGGATTTGTCCTTCTTCTTCTTCGCTGTTCGGACCTTGCTGAAGCGTATCTCGATGTTGGCTGGGAACTGCAATGCGGGGCGGTGGAAGGACCGAGCTTCTTGCTTTGAAAGACGTGTTTTGTACTAGTTGAAGTGGTGAGAAGCGAAGTAACCGGAGAAATGAGAAATGATTTACGAAGGGAAGCTGCAACTTCTGTGCAGGATAAGCGTGTTCCACGACAAGCTGTCCAAATGTCTGTCGCACTCGGTGACGTCCACCATCCTTTGCCACCTCGTAAAAATGGTCGTTAGACAAGTTATACTTGTCTTTAATTTGTGCCGCATCTGCTCTCAACCTCTTACGAGGTCGGACAGTCTCAGCTGCGAATAAACGACTATGAGCCTGAGTTCGATGCATATATCCCGACAATACCCACTGGGTCGCTCTTCGGGAACAATATCATCCTCGTGGTTGAATTCCAGCTGTGTAAAATCCTTGAAAGGCACGTTTGGCCCCCAGATAATGCTCTTCGTCCACGTTCCAGACTCGAGGGTCTTATTGACTGGGGTAGTTAAGCTTGTTTCAGGGACGACGCGTTCTGCGTCCATGTCGACATCATCGGGATCATACATGATTTGGTCCTCCCAATTAGAAAGCAGGACAAGGTCGAAGGTGCGGTCATGGAGCGGTAATGACACAGGAACTTCTGAATTTTCACGCTCCTGTGCAAAGATTGAACAAGTCGAAACAAAGGAGAAGGACTAGCATACCTCAATCGCCTTCTGAAGATCAACATCTATACTCCCTGCAGTAACCACTTCTTCCACGCGCTTACTCTCCACCTGCCGCTGTGTATCGCCCACGACTGCATCCAGGAAGCCCTTGGGTGCTTCCTTTTTTCGCGGATAACTCGTTTCAACTAGACGGTGACAGAGTTAGCTCACGTGTGTTTTGCAACATGCTAGGCATATGCACCTAGGTAATGCCGTTTCCCCAACCGCGATTTCCTCGTCGTATTTCCTTTAAGTATTTCGGTAAAGTCGAGGATCTTGTCCTTATCAAACGAAGGGAATAGTTCGTACACGCTCTTTGGTCGTTCGACAAGTCGTTTGATGATGCGGGTTCGTTTTTGCTTTAGCTGGAGCCCGGGCGACATGACCTCCCTCTTGACCGACATCCGATCCTGTTCCGCCTCTTCCTGCATCTCCTTGTCAATCTCTGCCTCCAGATCTTCGCCCTGGTCAGCTCCAATAGCGTCATCCTCATCATCCCACTCGTCCTTGTAGATTTGACTTGAACTGAGAGTTGGAATGCCGGATATCCCAAGTTGATTTGTGAGGTTCGTTCCAGCAGGAAGTTGAAGCCCGTCGAGGACGTGGTTGAGGGAGAACCCAGTCAGAGCCGAGATGGCGTCGTTCTCGTCTTGGTTGGACATGTGTGCGGGTATAGTCTGCTATGGGGGACGTGCGGTAATGAAATTAATGGAGTGATGGTATTTGGTATTGCTGCTGCTCGATGTAAGTAGGTACCAGGAAACGAAAGGAGTTTGGTAAGCAAGGGTAAACAAGGCTTAAATGGAAATAAAAAACCAATATTAAGCGCACGTAATTCCCTCTCTTACTCTTTGCACACGAATGTGCCCAGCATAAGCATGGAGAAAATGGAAAAGGACTTGAGCAACAAGCTAGAGGTATAACCCACCATTTCCCCATCAGTAGCCAATTTCATGCCCGACGCCATCAGGATTTCCGTAAGAAGGTCACCCAGGCAGGTGAAGAAATTGTCTTCCGCTCGTTTCCCAACAAGGTGAGCGCACCACTACGTACCACGTTTAGGATGCTAATCAATGTAGATACTGTAAGGAGCATAGAACTTCTGCCTTGATTCTGCTCACCGGGGGACAGTGAACTCACGGACGTCATCCAAACGACCAACAACCCGGAGTCTCCTTTTCATGCCTCCCATACTACCCGCACCACCGATACGGCCGTATATTCCACTCCTTCTCCGTCATCTGCCTTAGATGAACCGCAATCCAAGAAGCGAAAACTTGAAAATGGAACAACCCATACAGAAACTACGTCCGCCACCACGGATACTCAATATGCCCGTTTGCCCAGTCGCGTATCCGCCAATAAACACATGGTAGAGAAGGTTCATGGAATCATCAAAAAGGAGTCCGAAGAGCTTGCCGCTTTAGTCGTGCGTGCCCTGATCATGCTCGCCACATCGCAAACCTTAAGGAATCGCTTGTGCAGGATCAAGTTAAGCTATGGGTGACCCTCACACTTCCAAAGTACATCATTTTGGCAACTGTACATTTGCGCTTGTTGACCATACTTTCTCTTCAGGATTGAAGAGTACGACCGTTTCTCATGTTCCTAACATTCGACTGAGTTCCTTCGCAGTGGCGATAACTTCGGTAAGATTCCATCTTTGCTCTTTCTTTGCCCGTCTCGGCTGATGCCCCAAAGGTGTTCAAATACAAGAAGGTATGCCCACTCTCGCAAACTGGTCTGAGGAGCAAGATACATCATTGTCTCCAGAGGTCCTTGGCGAATTACATCGAGCACAGGAAAGCGCCTACAATATCCGTGACACAACAAGGCAGGACTATATCGCTAGGGCCAAGCTCTGCTCGAAACTCATCAAATACCCCAACGTCGAGGATTACAAGGCCAGCTCGATTTCTCCCCTATACTAGCCTTTGACTCAAATATCCCCAGTTGGCCCTCATAGAACATGATGACAAACAGTTATACCTTGCCCGACAGCATTTACATGATCTCCGTAATGTCTACGCAGTCCTAACGGACCTCATCCACAAGAATATCTCCAAGGTAAGTTCCCATAAAACTAAGCTGCCCATGCAGACTCATCTATGCAACTTCAAGATACGGGCACCCAAGGCCAACAACAGCATTGGACTATACTAGGATGTTGCATATACCTAGACAGAGATAGTTTTGAATATGTTGAACCCGTCAGATGCTGTGCTGATAACGGTCCCTGGTATTTGAGGGTGCCAGTGCACCTCCTTGATGTCCTCCTGACCTTGATGAACGAACAGGAGTTGAGGAGGGACGTCTTTCCCCCCTTCAGGAGTGTCATCCATGCCTGTCTCCTCGGCGTCCTGTTCCACTGCTAGATCCCAGAGGGTCACTTGATCATCAGCACCAGATGCAGCGAAGATGGAGTCTTCTGTGGGATGCCATTCGATCGAAGTTATGGCTTTACTGTGCCATGTGAAATGAGCAACCGGTGTTGGGTCCGGGTCGCCAGAACTACGGAACATTGTCAGAGACCAAGTCGTTCTTTCAGAGTATTACCTCTCACCCTTTCTTCTTCACATTTCTCAGATCCCATGTCTTGATCCCTCCCTCGTCTCCGCCGCTGACAAGCAGATAGGTTGTCGTACGGTTCCAGCTGATAACATTTACGTCGCTCTCATGCGCATTCATGATGCCAGCCACGCTCTTACGTCCCTTCGAGCGCACGTCCCATATTTGAATGCTCTGGTCTGCAGAACAAGAAGCAAAAACAGTGGGTTCTGATGGACTCCATTGAATATCCTCGACGCTTGATGTATGCGACAAGAAGGGTTGTGAGAGAGCGTTGAACCCTGACGGCGAAGAGGTCGTCAGATAAATTTTTGAGTGGATATCTCCAGTCAGCAGTCGTAGTGAAGATGGACCAGACGAAGCCCAATCCATGGCGAAACCCTCTGCGCGGCCGTGGGAGTTGACAGTGAATACGGGTGTCTGGATCTGTGCCCTGTTATATGTGTAACCGGGGACATCCAGAGCCTCCATTAATGGTCGGATATTCCAAATGTGCACCTTGCCGGTCTCTGCCCAGGTTGCAACGTGATACGGTTGTGAAATGGGGGGTAAGGGACTGCCAGAAGGTAGCGGCTGGGCTCGCGTTCGGTTGACACCGCCAAAATGGGGTATAGTTTTGTATTCGAGGACCGCGTCTTCGTCCAAGGCGTCATCATCGTCATCGTTGTCGTCGTCGTCATCCGAATCAGCTATAAATCTGGTTAGTTCGCTCCAGCGGACGTACGAAGGTCAATAACATACCACCATCCCTTTGTGTTTTATGTAGTGAACTCATTTTATAGACAATGAGTTCATTATTTTTTGCTTTGTCTGCTTGAGTACCACCAACGATATAAGCCGTTGCAGGGTATCGCTGCCGTTCGTCACCAAGGTTGTCTCGTAGGACATCGAAAGATAAACATGGCCAATTCCCGTCCATCGCATGCCGCATAATATAGACAGAATCATCTGGTTCGAGGATCTCATCTTTCCCTAGAACATGATGTCCAGGAATGAAAGCCTGAGGTGCAGGCGCAGGTTCTTCAGACTCTTCAATCGCGGGCAGCACCTCGTCCACATCCATCCCTATAAGAATCCATCAGCATCTATAACCTCATAGCGTCCTTCCGAGCGCACCATCTTCGCCCTGAGCCTCAGCATCTACCACGTCCTCATCACTCTCTATCTCATCCTCCCAAGCATCCTCAAACTCTCCCATCTCATCAACCGTCACATTCTCTCTCCTCTGCCCGCTTCCTGATGCTTTTGGGAATGGTTCTCCGACTGTTTTAGATGATTCAAGTTCTGTTGCGGTGCGTTTTGACATAGATAACTGATATTCAACAAAATTCCCATCAAAACGATGAGATTTGCGAAAAAAGGGCACCAGCGATCAATTCCACACGTGATGTCAATTGAATATTGAATTTCGATTATCCTGCCTGACAAGGAAGCCGAGATGCTGACGTTTTGTCGCGGCCAATAAGTATGACGATGGGTGACACACTTGGGTCTGTGTCTCTTAATCTCGTCTCTCAACAACAACAACAATGTCTACCACTGTTCAAATTCCTCAGGAGTGAGTATGTACTCTTGTAGGCTCAGACGTCGTGTAATGACTTGTGACAAGTTTCCGCTATGTGGGAGCTGCCCTGGTTTCGACAGTCTGGGTCTTAATGGGTCAGGGCTTCGTGGTAGGAAGATACAGGAAGCGTGCCGGTATCAAGTACCCCCAGCGTAAGTAGTCTAGGTTTGAGTAACACCTCCGGTTGGTCAACAAGAGAGACAGTGTACGCCGAAAAGGCTGAAGCAGAGGCCAACAAGGACGCGTATTTGTTCAACTGTGCTCAACGTAAGTCGCTCGATTGTTCTTGTTAATATCATCCCCGCTCACGACTCCCAGGTGCCCATCAGAATACACTCGAAAACATCCCAATCATCTGGGCCACGTTAGTGCCTGCACTGGGTGATGCTCGTAACTAGCCTATCTCACAACCATGTTATACAGGACTGTAATCGTTGGTCTCAAGCTGCCTGTCCTTGCTGCATCAGTCTGCGGCTTGTGGTCACTTAGTCGTATTTCCTACACCCTTGGATATATCACTGGTGATCCTCAGAAGGTTCTTCCAACTCGGTTGTGCCATCTTAAAACCTCTTACTAATTATCTTTAAGCGCGTCACCCCTCTGTACGGAGTTGGTACCCTTGGCGGCCTCGGTACGTCATTTGGACCAGGCGGCTAGACGGGTGTGATGCTGATAAAATAACCAATGCTTCAGGTTTGACGCTTGCTGCGACTACGCAAGCTTTTCGATGGATCTGGCAGGGTGTTTCTGCCAAGCTTGGCCATTAAATTAGATACGACACGCGTGTTCTAACATTATATCTGTATCTACAATATTCCTTCCAAATGCGATCGTTTCAACTGTGCAGTAAAGTCACGGACCTAAACGTGGTTTTCCCCAGCTGGTAAGTATCACATCCGGATCTGAATTGAGCTGGTCAAGCAGTGGGCGGACCTAAAACGGCCGGAAGACGACCATCCTTGTTTTCGGGCGTCGTATGGTCACATCTCATACTCTTTGTTTGAAACCCTTGGCTTACAAACCTTTAGTTTCTGGTGTACACTTGTGAGGAGCTTGAGGCAGACCTGACGCGGGCCTTCGGAGTCCAGCCACCAATAGCATGCACCCTGCACAAATGTCTTGGCTAGTGAGCCGATCGCCGACTCGACGCGCGGCGCAGTTCTCGCAGTAGGTTCCTTTTCAACTCTTTTACAAAGCACGAGTGAACACGTAAGACGTTTGACCCTCAACTAGGGCTATTTTTAGCTGCCCGAACACATATAAACTCGGAGGTTCAGATGTATCAATCAGACAAAAACTCGTTTACTACTCTTCACCCAGTTGCCACGTTCAACAATGCACACTGCACCCTCTAGCGGTATCCTCATCCCTTCCGAGTATTTGCAGTCATTTCTTGGATAAGGGAACTATCGCTCACACTAGGTTCTCCAGGTACAAATATGTCATCGCCAGTCTCGTTCCTATTGCCTACCTTCTACTGGCACAGGGGATAACGGTCGGAAGGTACAGGAGGAAGGCTGGAATTCCCTATCCCCAAAGTGAGTTGATGAAAGTACCCAAGGCGAAGCTTACTGATCAATGTTCTCGTTAGTGTACGCGGAGAAGGCTGAAGCCCAGGCATCCCGAAATGCCCACCTCTTCAATTGTGCTCAACGTAAGGCAGATCGTTTCGTAATAGGCTGGTCGGTTCTGATGACTTTTCCAGGTGCTCACCAGAACACGCTTGAGCTGCTCCCTGTCATCTTCATTATGTGAGTTCGCGATGTTTCGTCCTCGTAGCACGTGTTTTGACGATGGCTTCCCACAGAGTCCTCGTTTCCGGCATCAACTATCCCAAGTCTGCTGCGACTGCCTGTTTGATTTGGGTTGCCTCCAGGATTGCGTATACCAGGGGATATGTCACTGGTGATCCGAGCCAGGTGCTTTTTTCTTAATAATTTGATGATATGCGGTATATTGACTGGCGTTTAAATAGCGGAGTGGCATTTTGTACCATGTGTCGACTTTGAGCTCGCTCGGTGAGCCGTTTTGCTGTATACGGGCCAGTGTCGGAGCTTGCTAATAAGAATCACTACTAGGTCTATTGCTGGTCAACACTTATCATATCCTCAGGTACTGGATTCTGGCTTGAAGGACTGGAGCATCGGTGTATCATGGTGTAGAATTTTGGAGGATGTAATCACCTTGAATGTACTGTCACCAAACCGGTTGGTGTGCGGTGGTACATAGTTACAGAACGAAATTTCGAGAACCAATACGCGGTTGAATTATGAACTCGCTGCTGATGCATCGTCATTCACGGTGCCTGGTCTCGGAGCTGGTCCAAGTCCATCATGCCAGGGCACAGGACTGCTTGCGCACTGGTGCATCGGATACGCGATCTCGTACGAACTGGCCGGGAGCTTTTGCAAGCAAACTTAACAAAGCGACCATTCATTGAAAAGGGTGAAGAGTTACCATTGGAGGACGTGTGATTGGGAGTACGGGGTTGCCCAGCTCGGTTAGCGACTCGCTGATGGCATATCCGCAGGAATGGCGTGTTGCTGACGCGCAGATGGGCGTGTATCACAGTGGTTCCTTGTAGACGGGAAATGGAGGGATGTCGGTCGTGTATTAAACTAGCCGGAGGCGCCGTCAATAAACGGAACCGCAAGCTTCGCGTCTTAGCGCAAGACTCACCTAGTCATAAACTGATTCGAAGACATCTCCTGGTATCGCGATTCCTGGGAGTACGAAAAACACGTTCCCTTCGGTTCATCACTATACTAACCGTGCCTCTTGGCAGATATACCTACATTGTTGGGTTGATGAGATCTATCTTCTCACCGCCCAAGCAGTGATGGTTAACAGGTTCAGGAGTGCGTTGAAGTCAAATATCCCGAGTGAGGGGGTAGACTCCCGAATGTGCAGGCCGTGACTCGTGCGTATGATCCAGTGTACACAGACAAGCAAGAATTGGAGACTTCTGGAGAGCTTTCCTGTTCAGCTGTGTGCGGCTTGAGTGACGTTAAGTCCTCCGACGATGCCCAGTCGTTGACGTGCTGTGCGTACCGGGTGCCCGCCAGAATACGCTCGGGTGAATTCTCACTGTGTGGGGACCTGGATTGAGAGACCTACTCAGTTTCGAGATTTGCAATGGTGAGATTCTTGTTTTAATAGCCTCGCTATTCTGGATTTTTGCTTGCATTTATACACCCGGCGGTACAATAGCGGAAACCCAGACAAAGCAAGATTTGCTCGTGTCTCCCGAGGAAAAGCGATGGATGAACGCCGGGACAGAGGACACACCCACTTTATTGATTGGCAGCGTTTTTGCCGTTGAGTGGGCGAATTAGTTCCGATGAGCGGTGAAAGGACGGCGACGGAAGAGAGTTGCAGGTGCATTCATGCCAGGGACCTGGGATTAGGAAACTTCACTAATAAAGGTATCATTCCTGACTGATACTTGGACATGGACTGCGTAACGTTCTGTATTTAATTACTTGAGTAGCGGGCTGACATGGAGGTACGAAGGCAAGATGGTGAGCAAATGGGAAGCTGAGCGTGCGAAAGTGATATGGGGTGCTGTAATGGACAATCGGGGGCGCAAGAAGAGTGTAGACCGGAAAAGCCACGAAGACGTTGATTCATGCGGTGAGCTCTCTTCTCTCTTTCCCTTTCACCACTCTCACACCCTTCTTCTAGTACTGTTAGTCGACTGCCACTATGCCCAAAGCCCCGCCACGCCCATCTCTCCCCACCTCGTCCTCTGAGTTCGCTCTTCCCTCCTCATCCGCTGGTCCCTTGGCCTCGTCTTCCTCCTTAACCCTTGACGATCCCTCTTGTCTACTCTCAAGGTTTCGCCGCCCTAGCTTACTTGCTCAGAAAAGCGCTCTCTTTGGAGAAGGCCGCCTCCACAGTCCACTGGCTTCATCATTCACTCCATACACACACTCAAGGCGCCGCAGCCGAAATGCTTCATTCTCTCTCACAGAGGACTCGTACGAAAGCGACAGGGAGCGCATGATCACAGACTCCCCTACCTCGGGGACCAATACTCCACCTCTCAGGGCCAATGACAGCAGCGAAGAAGATCTCAATACTAATACTGCCAAACCCGGTTCCTCATCCACCAAGGTCCCGCCACTTACGCCTCCCCGGCGCAAGTCATCGACTAGCATGGACGGGCAAGAGAGCTACGGTCTCATTACTAGCTCCGGGAAACGCATCACGCTTCCTGTACGTGCTCTTGACCTCCAGCGTCGTTCTTGCAAGCCACTCAGACTGGCTCCATTACAGTTAAAGGCTCCACGCATACTCGGTCTGCTAGCGGAGTCACGCCCAGAAGAGGCTGAAGTCAAATCCGAGGCTGCATTCCAGCGCCTTATTACGTCCTGTTCAGAATTGCCGCTGCAGCCTCGAACCCCGAGAACAGCGACGGATCGCGGTCGGTACCCTGAAGAAGCTGTCCATGAGGACGAGGAAACGCAAAGGGAAGACACTCCTAGTGATGATGATGAATGTGACGCCGGGGAAGAGCCCTTTGCGTTTTCATCGTCTGGAGGGAGTGAGCCCATAAACATTCAGAAGCCACTGACCCCGGCTGGGAGTGTTAATGGCGATGGAATGATAATGAGCGTCTCCGAGACGTCATCTGATTGCAATGCGATGGAGATAGACATGGTAAGCGCGGTCGTTGCTATTTATAACTGAGGCAGTTGTGACCGAGTATTTTGATTAGCCTTTTGGATCACCTTCAATGTCCTCCATGATATCAACACCTATAAGCCAGTGGCGATACACACCGCCTCCGACATCTACAAGCGCAATGCGATCAAACAAACGCAAATGTGAGTCGATCACATACTTCACTTCCGCCGAAACCAATGGCTTTTCGCAGTTGATGACCGGTTTGACCCATACCCAACGAGCAACAAACGGCGAGCTGTTTCCCCTGCAGTTCTGGAACAGAGTCAACGAACGCCACTGGGCAGGGGAAGCAGCTCACGATTACCCATAGCCGTGCCCATTAGTATACCTGGATCGCAAGTGAACTCTGCGTGTTCATCTCCGACAATCTCAGGAAGCCATCCACGGTTCCCCAGTTCCGTCAGCGCCATGTCGTCCAGTCCAACCATGCGTTCCAGCATGGCACTGGCGAGTCCCATATTGAGGCCCATGATACGGAGAAGAGAGGGTGAAGAAAAGGAGGTTGAAGGTGCCGGAGAGGCAGTGAATGGGCTGACACTGGGATAGGCACTGCAGTTGTTCATGGTTTTCTATTTCGTCTTCGCTTTCTTTTACTTTATTCACCTTCTAATCCCTTCAAGCTATGCGGTCTCTATTTGTTGTTCTAATTTATCAAGGCTGTTCGATGATCGAGCTCTGGATCTTGGACTCGCAGTATGTCGCTGTGCGACTGGGAATCCTTGGGCTTTCTTGATCCTTTTTGTAACCGTTGGGTGTCAGGGTTTTCTATCCTTCGATCAACATTGTATTATTATAATATTAGGGTCTGCTGTATTGTTCCAAAACAAGTATTCACTATGGCCAACTCGATTAGAGCCTCTACTTGGGGCGAATAACGAGTCTTTGAACCCCAGAAAGTCAGATCTGGTGTCACTGCTGTCTTCGGAAAGATTTGACGAATTATCATTGTCATCACGTGCAAGAAATTTCGCTCTTGCTCAGTATCCTTAGCCTATGCTCTCATCAACGTCCTTCACAAACCTTCAAAGAGCACAGCTTGGCTGACCCGCGTCCTCAGTGATACTCCTCCAAGGCTGGGATACCATTATTTGGTAGCTGTGGTGACCAAATCCCTGCCAAAACCTCTTGACTTGACCTATCAAGGCAGTGACTCCTCGCCTCACCTCCACCGCACCTTCCACACCACTTTTGATCAGCGGGCTTCATTCTACCACTCAAAAGAGCAAGTCGCAGCCGCTGGTGGCCTTCTCAATTAACCCTTTCACACGCACATTCCCTAGGGCACTGCTCCGGGCTCATAACTTCTGGTGCCGCAACGGCTGGATCAGAAAGAAGCTTATAACTCGGACAATCCTTGCTATTTCCGATAGCACAGTGACGCGGAAAGGAAAACAGGGCCCTGTGATTTCACACGTTGCTTTGTGATTTTGTGAAAGACTCAATCGAACGCTGGTGTATATAACGGTGAAGAGCACACGGCCCAGGATGATCAACACCACAGCTGCAGCTGTATCCACACCATCTACTTCCACCAACCCCACTTCCCTCCCTCCCAACACGCAGCAACCCAAGTTGACGAAGAAACAAAAGAAAGCACTAGCTTTCCGTGATAAATCCACGAAATCCAAATCCAAGACGAAGAACCCGGCTGTGAACGAGGATGAGCTCGAATTCGCTCAAATGGAAGATATTCATGTCGCTTTCGTGGAAGAGCCGGATCGCATTGGCGGCTCGGGCGATCAAATTCAAGTGGGAGGAGTGGAGGGGCAGAGCGAAGAGAGCGCCGAGGGAGGAGGTGAGGAGGCAGGTGACGGTCAGGAGGGGGCTCGTGATGTCGTCGTTTCGACGCAAGAAAACCCGTCATCAGCATCACGGCAGCAGCAGAGGAAGCGCAAACGGGTTGACGCAGACGGGGATAGGGAGCGTGGTGGGGAGCGTGAGGGGAAGGATGACAAAAAGCAAGGCAAAAAGCGCAAACGCGAGCAGTTGGATGACGGGGTGGACCGGCCAGGAAGCGAAACCGGGGTCCCAGAAAAAAAGAACAACAAGAAACGGAAAAGAGAGGAAGTTGAGTCTAGAGTGGGTCACGCCGAAGAAGAAGGCGAAGGGGAGGAAATGAGTGAGATTGAGGGGGAAGGGAAGAAGGGAGGTAGGAAGGGGAAGGATAAGCAGAGGTTTATTTTGTTTGTTGGTAAGTGACTTGTTTCGTCTTTCTGTCGTGTATTGCGGATGCTGAAGATGCTTAGGGAATCTTAAATACACTACCTCGGTTGACGCAATTAAAGCTCATTTCTCCGCCTGTGGTGTGTTGTGGTCTTTCTCGCCTGTAACTCCGCGCTCATTCGTTTCGACTTTGTCTCTTAGACCCCCCGCCTGAAGTCCGTCTCCTTACACCTAAAGCCTCCACCACGGGCAAAACAACGACCAAATCCAAAGGCTGCGCCTTTCTCGAATTCGCGAACCGTACTGCCCTCCAACAAGCGCTCAAACTACATCATTCAATGCTCGATGGCCGGATGATTAATGTCGAGTTGACTGCGGGTGGAGGTGGGAAGAGTGAGAAGAGAATGGAGAAACTTAGGGAGAGGAATAAGGAGCTGTTGGGCCAGAGAGTAAGTCTTTTCTGGTTTTTGCCCATATTTGATTCTAATCTATGTTTTTGTTTCAACCTGTAGAAAAAGAGAGCGGAGAAGAAGAATACAAAAGACGGCTCGTTGCCCTCAAGACCTGATAAACCTCAGCGCTATTCAGCGACATCTGGCATCGAACAACCTTCGCTTGAGAAGAAACGGACATGGACGGTTGGGGACGTTGCCGAAGATGAAATTCACCGAGGAGGGAAAAAACACAAGAAATCTGAGCGATCCCGTGGGTCTCGCAAGTCGAAGATGAAGGATTGGGCAACCGGTGTGAACGCCATACCCGTTGGCTGAGGAGGCGACTCTTTTTTACTGGGATTTGTGTACTATTAGTTCATTATTATACGCGTGCTCGACAACTTGTACTAGCTAATGACCACCACGTGTCCCTCTGTTCACCAGATTTTTGGGTTTCTACTTGTCACTTGGATACTCGGCAATCAATGCACGTATGTATTACGGTCCGTAGCAATAAAGGGAAAAATATGCGAGAGCTTCCCGATAATAATAAACATGTGGTGAACAAATAGAAATGTCCAGTGTACATCATGAAACCAGAATGAAAATAAGGAACTAGAGATAATAGAA
Source organism: Podaxis mareebaensis (assembly GCA_018524725.1). Classification (NCBI taxonomy): domain Eukaryota; kingdom Fungi; phylum Basidiomycota; class Agaricomycetes; order Agaricales; family Agaricaceae; genus Podaxis; species Podaxis mareebaensis. Next base: position 80,608 of record JAEUWP010000470.1, on the reverse strand, counting down.
CGTGAGTGACGAGCAGTGCGACAGAGAAGCAGAACGCACGAAAACAATCAAGACCCCAAACATCTTCATCATTAGCCAACGGTTACTCATCATGCTCGCCAAGTACTTTGAGAGTTCTCCATGTGCGGCATTGATATTACTCTCGATGTCTACAACGTTTTCATCGATCCGCTGTACTGTTTCTCGTTGTTCGGCGACCATGTTAGCGAGCTGGGTAAAAATTTGACCGAGTTCTGCAATGGTCGCTTCAATGGACTCGATAGCAGTAGAGCGTTGTTGGATATACGAGTCCTAAAATGAGTCGTAAATATAGGGCTATCATCGAAAAGGGCAAGGAGACGTACCTGTTGTTCTACTAGTTGCATCTGCATAAATGCGCCGCCTGCATGGCCGTTCTGGCCTTCACCTTCCTCTGCTGTACTTAAATCGAGAGCCAATTCGTCGTTTTTGGGTGTTGCTCGGCCTTTGCCCTTCGTGTCGAAACGATTAAAGGTACCGTCACCCATCGGGTCGGTCCTAGAGGAGTTGTATAGTACTGAATCTAGGACTTATGAGCATTGGTCTGAGAGCTGCAAAGGAGAGTACGTACTAGATGGTGTTTGCGTGGCAGCCGACGCAGCGGAATACATAAATTGTTCTGTTCGTGTCTTTGATTCTTTCATGTTCTGAGTCCTCCGTGTCAGAAAACGACGAAAAGGAAAGGTGACATAATAGAGCGTTGGCTCACCTGCGTCCGCACTTCTAGCACGTCCTTAAACGTCACACTCGTATTTGCCAGCTTGCTCTGCAGCAGCATGACGACATTATTCGTATGCTCTTCTATCTGCTTCCCCTCGGCTGACGTCGAACCGCCAGCGTTACGCTGCTTGACATATGTCTGGAGACCAGCAATCTGCTTGTTTATATGTGCGATGTCTTGCTTGATGATGTACGTCAATTCCTGTTGTGCCGGAGTGAGCACCGCTAGGATTGCTTTTGTATGAGAATAGCGTAACGAACACTGATTTCTACAGGCCGATCGTCGAACAGAGTTTTCCGCTTTGCAACTACGGGTAAGGCATCAGAACTTCTCCTAAGGGGCTTTATTGAGTAAAAAGAAATGTTTGAAGACGTACGTTGGGCGAGTTTATTGAGCTTGAGGGTGGTGTTACTAATGTCCTTGCCAATTGCCGAGGCCATACGAGAAAACTCGCTCTTGGTGGAGGACCTGTCCTTCTGGAGAAGACGTTGCTTGGATTCTATGCCACGTGTGGCTGAACGATTGCGAATAGAGTCTACGCATGCTCGGAATTCGTTTGTGCGGTCCTGGACAGGCATTATTGGGTATTTCTAGAGGAGGGAATACAGTAGCGATAGGAACGGTGGAGAGGAGAGCGGTGCAGGGACGGCATGGACCCATTGTGAACGTGGCACACGTGATTAGACGCGTTCGTCACAGCCCCAGTTCATGAGATTCCGTCCTCCGGACACAGTGGAACGCGAAGACACTGTAAGTCTAGCTTGAAGAAAAAATAACTGAGAACGACACTCGGTTCTTGATACCCTTGTGTGGCACAGGAGAGGCTCGGAATTCATATTCATGTGTAATCGTTCGTCCCTGTTGCACGCCCTCACCTCGAGACCTCTCCGGTCGATGCCTTATATAACCCGGCAATTGGCTCGCCCCTCCTTTAGCCTCCACAGCTATCTCCGCTCCACCTCTTTCTCTTCACGTTGTCTGGCCATGTATCACGCAAAGCGGCAGCCAACCGGTCCTTCCAAGGTCCTCATCTTCGGCGCAGGCAACTTTGGCTCTTGCCTTGCTTCTCATCTCGGCGACTCCCAGCACGATGTCTATTTGTGGGCGAGGGAAGAGAACATCGTCACTCATTTCAACAAATACCACCGCAATCCCGCATACCTCAAGGACCATGCCTTCCCGAAAAATATTACTGCCGTTGGACCCGCCCTTCCTTCGAGAGAGTTCATGGAGGAAATGGATGTATTACTGTTCGCTATTCCGACTCAATTCCTTAGGTGCGCATGCTTTTCATTTCGCTCGTTTCTCGGTCGCATAATAGTAATTGTAGGGAAAATTTACGGACGCTCCGCCCGAAACTCAATGTAGAGAATATGCCACTCATGATTTTTGTGAACAAGGGTATCGAGGTCGGAACCCATGCCCTCACTCTCGAGATTATTACGGATACTTGTGGACCTGAGATTGCTAAAGCTGCAACCTTCATCGTGGGGTTTGTTTCCTTCTGGGAATAGAGTCAATATTGATGACCATACTCAACAGTCCGGACCTTCGTTTGCGAAAGAAAGTGAGCCAATCATTCTCCCGCGACATCCCTGCTGCTTATCACACATTGTTAGTCGTCGACAGGCAACCTACGTCCGTATCTGTGGCTTCGTTCACCGAGGCCGAAGCGGATAAGGCCGCTGTGCTCTTCCACCAACCGCACTTTAGATGGTAAGCAGACCACCTGCTATTAATACACTCACCCTCAACTGACTGATGAAGCTACACTAATGGAGACCCGATCGGCATTGAGCTGTCTGGTGCCCTGAAGAACGTGTATGCGATTGCCGCTGGCATGTCGGACGGGTTGGGCTTCCAGAACAACACACGGGCCAGTTCGTACCACTTTTGAATTCGGGCCCTGCAAACAGCGCTGACTGTGCCACGACTACGCAGTGATCATCACCAGGGGCCTCGCCGAGCTGACGTGCATTGGGACGGCATACGGTGCATCACCGTTGACCTTCCTTGGTCTGGCCGGTGTCGGAGACTTGTTCCTCACGTGCAGCTCGTCCAACAGTCGTAACTACACTGTCGGTTATCGGTTGGGCAAGGGAGAATCTCTGGATGAGATTATGAAGACATTAGGTAGCGTTGCTGAAGGTGTGCCGACAGCAAAGGGTGCGAAGACAATAATTGATGACCTGGGTGTGACTGCCCCCATTGCCACATCAGTAGGTTGCAATTACGACTTTTCTAGGGTGTGGTTTGTTGATCAGCTTCTTATGGAACAGGTCTATGACGTGTTGTATAACGGTGAGAGCCGATGTTGAGTGGATTTGTTGCATGCGGTGATTGGCTGAATGAATTATCACGGGACAGGCAAGGATACTCGCTTGGCGGTTCGTGAGCTCATGGAGCGTCCACCTTCCAGGGAGCTTGAGCTTCCTCCAACGGCAGGAAAGCCCGCACGTCAGCTCCTGCGAAAACTCGGTTTGGAGGTCGACTCGCCGGTGCCGCAGGTAGGTTCTGTTCTGATGGTCGGCAAGATGATTGCGATAGGGCTGACTAATTCAGTGGCAGACCATGCAGGCCAGCCTTTAGAGGATTGTATGCAGATCTAGGGTGCTTTCTTGTGGTAATTGATACTTGTACACTCTCGCTAATAATGTGGGTTAATACACGATGTGCACGACGGGTGAAACGGAGCGGTGAGACGGGCGGAGCCACGCCGAGAGACGGGGGTGACATAATCTGACATAATGCGGCTTATGGGCGAGATCGATCTGGAAAAAGGCGCACGGTGGCATTTTTCATTTTTTTTGCCACTTTTCCGAAAGCTCCGGTTGGAACAAATCTTGTCGCTGGCCTTGCCCTCATCTCTCTCCTTACCGTTTCTTCTCATACTCCCCCTTCCTCATCCACCATCCATCCAGCCATGCTCCATGCCCTGCTCAAGGCCTGCTCTGAGGGTAACCTCCAAGCCGTCAACGATTTACTCAACGACGTAAATCCAGTTGATATTGAGGCCAAAGGTAAGTCATCTCTCACCCATCCACATCTCCCTCTCCAACCCACGCACCCTTCTTACACACACCCTCGCTTGCGCAGACGAGTCTGGCTCCACTCCACTCATCGAGGCTGTTAAAAATGGTCATACTGATGTCGTTCGTACTCTCCTCGACAAAGGCATGTCTTCGTCTTGTCCCTCACACGATGCCTGCTGATCAGCCCCAAACTCCAGGTGCCGATCCCTCCAACGGCTCTCCGGAGGAGCACACCACAGACCAAGTCATCTTGGACCTACTAGCCCAGGCAAAAAACAAGTCGCTCCCAAACGGCGTCGTGTCCACTGAACCGACTTATTCTCATGACGGTAACGACGACTCCCAGAAGGCCTACTATCCCCCGCCCCCTCCAGAAGCATATCCCTACTATCCTACCATCAACCCTTCGCTTTCGACCGTTTCTGATGGAACTGTCTTCTATCCCCCACCTCCCCCACCCCAGGCAGTGGGTGAAGGCCACTCACCTGGAGGTTTGAACAACCTTCCTCCTCCCGAGGTGGCCCGTTTCATCCCATGCAGATATTTCCCTGCCTGTCGCTACGGTCCCTCGTGCATTTTTGCCCACCCACCTCAAGGTTACTATCCGCCTGGGGGTCCTCCCCCTGCACAGTATCCCCCGTATGATCCCATGGCTGCACCTCCATACCCGCCCAATTATTACCCACCGCCTAACTTCCAGCAGCCTAACGGACCTCATCCAATGTCACCGCTTTCCCCGCCGCCTGGCCCCCCTCCCCACATGGTTCACGCCAGGTCAACTTCGGAAGTTGTGTCACCCACTCAGGGACCTTTCAGCCCTAACGGAGTCCCTCCCCCAGTTCCGTATGGACCCATGTCGCCTTCAGCATATCCTCACACTGCACCGATGCCGGTTCCTCTTTCGATCCCTCCCTTGCCGCCTGTCCATCCCCAGAGCCAGCTTCCTCCTCATCCTGGACCCCAGTCTCCTACTAATTTCACACCCTCACCTGCAACTCCTTTTAACGTGCAGCAAGAAGGCCCCGGCATCTATCCTCCTCAGCAGCCGTCTCTACCGAATGGAAACGTAAGCTTCCCACCAGAGGCTGATGGCGTGCCAAAACCTCCTCAGCCCGCACCCGAGGGCTACAACAGCGGTGTTCCCCCTATTCATCGTGACGGACACATTCATGCTCGCCGTGGTGGCCGACGGGCTTCGTTTGGTAAACCCAAGCCTCCCTGCCTCTTCTTCCCTGCTGGACGATGCAAAAATGGGTATGTGATCCCCCGATATGGACTACCTTCCTACTTTGCCAACAAGGCTTCTAAAAATGTTCTGGACCTTCCATACTGATTCCTCAATTTTGATTTCCAGTGACGACTGTCGATTCCCGCACGTGATGCCTGATGGAAACGCTGCACTTCCTGGCCACCATGCGCCTTACTTTGCTGGAAGGGGAGGTGGACCGAGGCAGCCACGCGGCCATGGTCAACCTAACGGCAATGGTAATGGTAACGGCCTAGAAGAAAAGTTCAATAATATGAACATTCGAGATGTGAGGGATCTGCCTTAGGCGCTCTTTTCCTCTTTTTAGTACCACATGTATTGATTATATGGTCGTATTCTCAGGAATCTTCTCGTGTGCAGTCAGCATCTGCTACACAGACACAACAACCTTTACAAAGTGGCCAAAATGACGTCGAGGCCAACAAGCCCTTGAACGTCAACGATAATGGACATGTCAATGTCAATGGCGTCGGCGTTGGCATTCGTCCGCGATTCCCTCAGGGTGGTAAACACCACCATCACCACCCACACCACGGCTATAACCACTTTAGCCACCATAACGGGAAGAATCAAAAACCTCCGGTGCAGGCATCTGCGAAGCAACGTGTACCGAATGCTGACGAGTTCCCTGTATTAGGGGGGACTGTCACGCCACCTTCAAAGAGTCCTTTGACTGGCAACGGTCCGACGGCTGCACAGGTGCTGCAGGCGCCTCCTCCTGCAAGAAAGGATAGTGCTGGTGTCACTATCAACGGTACTGGGAAAGAGGCGAGTAGCACCCGGGGAACCACGCCTGAACGTCCAAGGTCACCTGCCACGTCGACAAAGGTGTGTTCCGAGCCATCTTTGGAAGATTCCATGTGACGTGACGCTGACGTTGAACCCATTGTAGGACTCTTCAAAAGCTGAAGTAGATAAGGTTGTTGACAATAGTGCGCCTTCTGAGCCACCTGTGAACAAGCTTCCGATCTCATTTGCAGCTGTAGCTACCGCGGCAGCAACAACGACGGCGTCAACTTCGGACACCCCTAAAGAGGTGTCCGTCTCTGCTTAGATTGTTCTCTGATCCCCTTCCTCGGTTTGGGTCTTCGGATTTTCCTTGATTTAATTTGGTTTGCGGTGAATCCCGAACATTTGCTTGATGTACATGCGTCTCTTGCCCGGTTCCTTATCTTGACCACCCCATCCTTTTGTGCTGTCGCTATCGATGCTTTTATTTTCCACCATTTTCTTTTTCTCTCTGGGTTATCATATTTATCGACCCGCGCGTCTTGTTGCTTGCTATCTGGCACTGACACCTTCCTCTTCCCACCACCATAAAAAAGGTCCTTCCTTATCCATCTCTGTTTGGACATGGACTTGGGACTATTTCTTCCCTCTCGTCCTCTCGCACATACTGTACACCCGCATCCTCCCACAGTTCCCCATGCATGCAAGCACGCCCATTCCTCCGTCCACCCTGTATCCTCTATCCCATTTCCTCGGCATTCTTTCTGGGGTTCGGCTTCTGTTTCTCTTGATTTATATTTTTTCATTTTCATTCTCCGCGTCTCTTTTTTTCCCGTCTCTGTTTTTCTTTTCTTTTTTTTCTCTCTGATGGTCATTACTCGAAAGTATTACTAGTATTTACGACTACTACACACATCCACGCTGTCGCCATTAACATTACTACCATCACCACACACCTACATATACAATCACCCCCGCTCCGCATTCCTCTACATTACCTCTGGCATAAAATCGTCTTTTGTCTCTGTCTCCTTTTTTTATGATTGTGTTCTATGTCTGTTTATGCGACCCCTTTACATGCGTACGTAGATAGATTTCACTGTCTATATTTACGTTGTTCCTGTCAGCCTGGTGCCTCGTACACGTATGGCCTCTTTTGGCGCGTTCTACTCTCGACTTAGGATTCATATGCTTACACCCTCAGATAAACCTACGTGTCCACATTTCGGATTCTGGACATTGTATTATTGATTAACTTGTGATACTTGTTAAAAGCTTGATCTTGATCGACCAGTTGATTGTATACATACAGATACATAGGTGTGATAGATCTACGGCGACATTCATAATTTCAAGGATAAGTAACTGAGAACCCAAATTCTCCGTTCTATTACATTTTGTTTCCCTGCAGGTCCCTCAAATATCCGAACTCCACGCCTTCAAATTCCTCATCTCAACACCCGGATCGTGCGTAATCTTTCCAATCTCATAGACGGCCGCCGGATTCTCCTGTCCTTCCCTCTCAAGCAACTCCTTCACAACTTTCACATCCCTCGGACTAACAACCAAAACCATACCAATGCCGTTATTAAAAGTCCTTGCCATCTCCAACGCATCAACCACACCCTCGCGCTTGAGCCATTGGAAGACGGGTGGGTAAGGCCAGGCACTCGCGTCGATGTAACATCCCAGGTTCTTTGGAAGTACACGAGGGACGTTTTCAATGAAGCCTCCGCCGGTAATATGTGACATCGCCTTGATAAGTCCCCGTTTGGCGACTGGCAAGATCTGGTTCACGTAGATTTTGGTTGGTTCGAGTAATGCACGACCGAGTGTAATCGTAGGTGTGGTTTGACTGGTGTTGGAGGGTGAGGGTGGGTGAGGATCGGTGGAAGATGAGGTGAAGATGGATGGATTCTCCCAAGGGCAAGGGGAGGAGTAGGTGTATTGAGAGCGGGAGATGATTTTACGGACGAGAGAGAAGCCGTTGGAGTGAACACCCGAAGAGGTGAGGCCGAGGAGAATGTCGCCTTCTTGGATTGTGTGGGTCGCGGGAAGGAGGAGCTCTCGTTCAACGGCGCCGACTGCGAAACCTGCGAGGTCGTAGTCGCCTATGTATGGGTGTTGTCGTGGGTTAGTGGGTGGTAGATGGTGAAAAGGGGAGATGACTGACCTTCTTGGTACATTCCCGGCATTTCGGCAGTTTCGCCACCAACGAGTGCGCATCCAGATTGACGGCAACCCTCAGCGATGCCTTTAACGACTTCGGTGGCAACTCCGACATCGAGTCTGCTGCATCCGTAGTAATCAAGGAAGAACAGCGGTTCGGCACCCTGGACGAGCAAATCGTTCACGGACATCGCAACCAAATCGATACCTGCACAACCACACTCATCAATGAAACACCGAGACAAACGCAGAGTACGAGGAACATACCGACAAGATCATGCACACCTGCTTCAACGGCGACCCTCAACTTGGTCCCCACGCCATCTGTTCCACTCACAAGCAAGGGATCACGGTACCCAACCGCCTTCAAATCAAACACGCCGCCGAACCCACCAATCTCGGCATCAGCGCCCGGACGACGTGTAGCGCGAACGTAGGGCTTAATAGCCTCGACGAGAGAGTTTCCGGCGTCAACTGAGACGCCAGCTTGGGCATACGTGAGCGCGGTTTGGTCGACCGACGCGGCGGCTTTTGCTTCAGGTGTGAGTGCACTGATAAAGGATAAGGGATAGGTTAGTATAGTGTTTTGGAGAAGCGGTGGACAATGTACCGATGAGCGATGTCACGCCTATACGTTTTACCCTCGAATTTAATGGTATCGACGCCTTCGTACGCATATTGGAGAGCTTTTTCAAGTGTGGGCGCGTAGGCAGAGACTACGAGCACGCGACCGCCGTTGGTGTATACTCGGTCTTTGACTTCCTTAGTTCCGGCGTGGAAAACACGGACTGGGGCACATTCTGGTCAGTTTTTGCGCTGTTGGGTTAATGAGTGGGTTTTAGGAAGACTGACAGTTGTAGGAAACGCGGGTGAAGGAGATCTCTTTGTTTTTCTCATAGTCCCCTGGGTATCCTGCGGAGGCCAAGACGACGGAGACAGCATAGCCGGGTTTGAACTTGATGTCGATGGAGTCGAGATGGTGCTCAGCACAGGCCTAAAATAGTAGAATGAGATTAAGATACAAGGTGCAGCGGGCTATGGACTGACGTGAAGGATAGCGGCCAAGTCGGTTTTATCGTCTAGAAGAAGCAATAGCGCCTCTGTCTCTGGATCACCAAAGCGAACATTGTATTCAAGAACCTTGGGTCCTGATTTTGTGAGCATGAAGCCCGTGAAAAGCATACCCACGAAGGGATAACCTGCAAATTCAACAGGTTAGTAATATTGCAACAATGAGAGAGAATAGCGGACACCTTCACGGCGCATCCCATCGATTGTTGGTCGCAAAACCTCTTTTATGATGCGGCCCATGACCTCTGGGGTTGCAACTGGAGCCGGAGCATATGCACCCATACCGCCGGTGTTGAGTCCAGTATCACCCTCACCAATCCGCTTGTGATCTTGGGCAGGAGGTAGGGGAACGATGGTGTAACCATCAGAAAACGCAAGAACGGAGACTTCTGGGCCCTCGAGGTACTCTTCAATAACAACCTCGTTCCCTACATCGATATGAGCCCGATGTGTTTAGATGGAATTGTTTTCGAAGGCGGACCTGCGCTGCCAAAAGCACGGTCGACCATGATTTCCTTCAACCCAACCAGAGCTTCCTCTGTGGTTTCCGGGATGAGAACACCTTTGCCGGCGGCTAATCCGCTTGCCTTGAGGACGACGCGGTGGCCACATGTTTTGATATATTCCGAAGCGGTCTCGAATTGATTTGAGCCGAAGGTTTTAAATTTGGCCGTGGGGATGTTATGACGCCTCATGAAATCCTTGGAAAAGGCCTTGGAGCCTTCCATCCTTGCAGCGAGAACATTGGGGCCGAAGACAGGGATACCAACTGGATATCTTCTTATAAGATCAGAGTTGGTAAAGGTGCCAAAGTGAAGCTCACCATTGCGGAAGTGGGATTCGATACCATCGACTAGGGGTTGTTCAGGACCAGGAACAACAAGGTTGACCTATTACACAATCGAAAGCAGGTGTTGATCTCGGAAGCTTGGGAAGCAATATTAATGAAACGGAACATACGTCGTTCTTCAACGCAAAGGCGACTAAGCTGGGGAAATCGCTCTGCGAGATAACGTCAAGATTTGAGCACTTGTTTTCACTGATTGTCCCGCCGTTGCCGGGGCAGACGTAGATGTGCTCGACGAGGTCTGATTTTGCGAGGCGCCAGGCAAGAGCGTGTTCCCTACCACCAGAGCCCAGCAAGAGGATCTTTAGGGACATGGTAAAGATGTTGAAAATCTGCGAGTTCCAGATCGGGAAGGAAGGGATAATTATGAATTTGTGATGGCTTCCATCACCGTTTCTCCTCGGCCCGCCTTCCCTCTCTTTGAAAAGATATGTATGACTCGTTTGTCATATTGGTGTGAAGTTCGACAAGTCGGAACCAGAGGGGAACCGACGGAGATGATCGAGTGGTTGGCGCGTGCCGGATCGAAGACACTCGAGGTTTACTCGTGTTCCGTCAGCAGGACAGTGTAGAACACGGTGGATTGTGAGGCCGGTGATGGCTGGAATGGACTGGAGTAAGAGGAATAAGAACACATGTAACTTATGGTGAACAGAGCCCAAGGAAGCAGCGAGCTGGCACGTGGTGTCGTCCTCGTTCACATTCTTCAATTCAGATTGTCAGAATCCTGTGTATTCACTATATACACTCTTGGGGGTTTGCGGTTGAATAGATAGCCTTCCAGCTGATGTTCTCCTTAGCCGGTGACGACGGGGCGACAATTGTCGCGGTGGGTAGCCTGGGAACACCCTTCAATTTTGGCCCTGACCTAATTTTCCGCAGGGCAGGCCAGGCGAGGTGTCATCTCTGAAGTCACCAACGGCATTGCACGACGAGTCGATGGAGGTGCTGCAGCGCAAGCTGTCCCGGGGAAACTCTGGCTCTGGAGCGTCTATTTGGCCCCGCAAGGCGCTGAAGCGAAACCAGACGACGCCCGCACCCACTGCACCGCCACCGGCCACAAAAGATGAACCAATGTCGACAGACGACGACCAGAACGACGGATTCAACGGAAACGCCCAACCTCCCGCACACTCCATCCTCCCAGACAACATGGACATCTCCTACGACGTCTGGGACACTGTTCCACTTCCTGCCGTCAAGGTCTACTACCCCCTCCACAACCCAGTTGGTCCTCGCTACTACAGAAACGTCCACCTCATCCCCCCTTCCCAGATCCGTCCCGGTGCACGTCCTCCCTCGGTCTTCTCCCCCTCCTTTCCTCCAATAAGCACACAGCCCCAGTCAAGCCAAGACCACGGCGACCCGGGTCCTAGCCGGACACCATCCCACTCAACCCTCCCCACGCCCTCCTCCTCCCAAATCCGTGTTGGCGAGGGCTCGAAATCCCGTTCTCGCAAGACCTCCCAAACCACTCCCGATAATGTCGACCTCATGGACGTCACCGACCCGTGGGGCACCAATTGGCACCACACCTCTCCATATGACATCGGAATGCCCTCTGGCTCGACTTCCGTTGATAACCATGATGTGTGTCTTTCCACTTTTCACTTCCTCATTACCGCTTACAGTAGGGGCCGTTCAACAGAATCCTCATAGACCTCGACGCGCAAGCATGACGGCCGCACAGAATGGATATAAAACCATGGCTAAATCTCCCCTGTCACAATCCACGTCGGCTGTCCACCTCCAGTCGGAGATGCCGCCTATTCAAATGCCTCGCAAACTGAGCAAGCGACAAAAGCCGCCGGCAATGGGTATCTTTAGCGGCAAGGACAAGGAGCCCGAGTCTCCTCCCGAGCACGTTCCCGCGACGCATACAGTCGAGGCGAATCCCGCACTGCCCATGCGCATGTCCGTCGCCCCTCCCCTCGAGCACAACGGCACTCTCTCCTCGCGCCAATCACTCAAGAAGGAGAAGAGAAGCAGCGTGTTAGGGCGCTTGGCAAAGAAACTCAGTATTGTTAGACGCTCATTTGATGGGTATGGTAAACAGCGATCAGAGGATGATTGGCACCATGTGAGTGCGGCAGACACCAGGACCAATGTTAATATCCCAGAACCCGCTAGTCTCGACGTACGACAGGAGAGTCAAGAAAAGGCCTCCGTGAAAAGAGTGCCTCCGCCAACGATGGATGATGCCCCTCCTGCGTCGATGCCTCAGCAGCCAGATCCTCCACCTCCAGAGGGCGATAGCGCCTCATCTATATCCGTCGAGGCGCCCTTTTCCATGGGCAAGCTCACGATTGCCAATCCAGATATGCCCTCGGAATCGCCGACGCCCAATGCTCACACCGCACCTCTACCGCCAGAGAAACCTCACGAGGTGTTACACAATCCGCCTTCAACCAGTTCAAATGGGAATCCCCTATCACCTCCGCCTCAAATACTATCACCTCCGCCAACCCCTGCTCCTCCTATCCCTGCAAAGGATGATGTCCCTCAGCAACACCGTCCTATCTCAACCGCCCAGCGTCCCCCCTCTATGCTCCATCCTGTTGACTCAACAGATTCTCCTGTCCCGGCCACGCTAGCAGCAGTCGCGCCTTCCGCCATCTCAGATACCCAGACAACACCCCGTCCAGCCGAACGTCCTCTCCAACCTGACGCAACACCTATCGTACCCGCTCCAATATCTCCACCAGCACCAGCGCCCGCCTCTCCCATCACCAAACGTGCATCAACACGCTACTCGACCGCTCCATCACAACCACAGTCCCTACCATCACAACCGCCCCACCTGACACATAATCCCCGCCCGACGAGCACAGTCGAGTCTGTTGCCTCTAGCTCGCTCACGGCTCCCACAGCTACTTCCTTCGTTCCTTTCCCTGGAACCACCGCACATCAGCATCTCCAACCTGAACCATTCCTCTCCGGGGCTAGTGTCCGGTCATCTTACCTCTCTTATGCCGATTCCCCACTTTCGGGCGTCTCGGTCCTCGCGAACCCCCCGACACCCTATACTGGTGAACTGTCGATGCCTGCTACACCCGAACCAAGTCCGCCTATTCCCATCCCTCCCGCGAAACCAGTCAAATCAATACCGACATCCCCACTCGCACAGGCACCCATTACCTCATCATCCCCTCCGCCACAAGTAACACCGGAAAATTCGCACTCGGCTTCGAAACGCGCGACTGTGACTTCTATTATACGGGACTCGCCTTCAATACGGCAGAGTACTAGTGGTGGTGGGTCGAGACAGACGGAGACGTTTAAGCTTGTGAGGAGTGCGTCTGGCCATGTGTATGCTTCCGGGGAGACGATTAAGGTTTCTGGGGAGCAGTGGGAAGTTGTGGAGAGGCAGGAGAGGGAGAAGAGGAGGGAGAGTCGACGGGAGAGGGATAGAGATCGTGATCGTGATCGCGAACGGGATAGGGAGAGGGAGAAGGAGCGGGATAGAGAACGTGATAGAGAGAGGGAGAGGGAGAGCAGGTACCAGCAAGATGAGGTTGAACGGACACATCGTAGGAGTCATCGGAATACGCTAAAGGCGTCACCCGAACCGCCTGCTGTCAACGTCAATGTCAATGGGAGGCCACCAAGTAATCATGGGCATGGTCATCATAGGGACAGGGAACCGTCGAGTCCGAGGCAAGAGGAGTATTCGAGACGGGACAGGGAAAAGGACAGGGACAGGGAAAGAGAGCGCGAGAGAGAAAGGGAAAGGGAAAGAGAGCGCGAAAAAGAAAGGGAGAGGGAGAGGGAACGCGAAAGGGAAAGGGAAAGGGAAAGGGAAAGGGAGAGAGAAGAACAGGTCAGAAGGGAGAGGGAAAGAGAGGAGCATGCGAGGAGAGAAAGAGAAGAACAGGCAAGAAGAGAGAGGGAAAGAGAGGAGCGAATAAGGCGGGAGAGGGAAGATCGGGCTAGAAGAGAGCGGGAGGAGCAAATCAGGCGAGAGAAAGAGGAACAGGCTAAGAGGGAAAGGGAAGATCAGATGAGGAGGGAACGCGAAGAGCAGCTTAGGCGGGAGAGGGAAGAACAAGCACGCAGAGAACGAGAGGAGCAGATCAGACGAGAGAGGGAGGAACAGGTGCGAAGGGAGAGGGAAGAACAGCTAAGAAGGGAAAGGGAGGAGCAGCGTAGAAGGGAGCGAGAAAGAGAGAAAGAAAAAGAGAGGGAGAGGGAGAAAGAAAGAAAGGAGAGAGAAGAGCGGAGGGCAAGAGAAAAAGAGAAGGAGCGTGAACGTGAAGAGAGGAAGAAAGAGGAGAGACGAAGGAGCAAAGACGAACACAGGAGTAGAGAGGAGAAGGAAAAGAAGGAACGGAGGAGTAAAGACGAACATAGAAGCAGAGGGGAACACAGGAGCAGCGAGGATCAAAGGGCCAAGGATGACAAGGACAAGCGCAGAACTAAAGACGACCACCACAAATCCAAGGACAAGGAAAAGGAAAAGGAGAAGGAGAAGGAGAAGGAGAAGGAGAAGGAGAAGGAGAAGAGCAGCCGGCGGCGAGAAAAGGAGCGCGAGGAGAAAAGGGAGAGCAAAACTGAACGAAGAGACAGTCGAGCTGCGAGACCCAACTTGAATAAACCTCAACCACCGCCACCACCTCCCCCTTCTGCCGCCTCCTCGAGTACCGATACCCCCCCGGCACACCTCGATCGCCAACCGTCCACCTCTACCTCCGCACGTCCCATATCCGAACTTCCCTCCGCTGCAGATCTGAATGCCCTCCGAGCCAAAGAAGCCTGGGAGATGGAGCGTCTCTGGAAAGCCCGTAGCATGTATGGCCCTGAAGCCAACGGAATTGCGATCTCACCCGTCAATAGCTCATCCAGTGCCATCCCTCTCGACGCCCAGGTTGCAATGAGTATGGGCATGAACCTTGGACCAAGTACGAACGGGATACATGGCTCCAGTCACACAGCCTATGTCGTGCAGAACTCATTCCATCCAAACCAGCAGCCCCAGGCTTTGGCATTCTACCACCCGTCAGTGGCGGCGGGGATGGCTGGTTCTGGGTATTGCCCAAGCCCGCCTACAATCCCGAGTCTGCATGAGTCGATCACGTCGTACGACATTCCGACAGACCCAAGAGGGATAAGCCCGTACAGATATGGTGGATACCATGGTCCCTATGGTGGATCAAGCCCTGGGTTGTTAGGTGCTGTTTCCTCTCCTGCTGCCCCTGGTGGTGGTAACGGTGAAAAGGAGCATCAAGATAAGGGCTTGCCGCTATTGTCGAACCCCCTTCCCGAACCCCCTAGAGAGTCGTCTTACGAGCCTGCACCTCTGACTTCAGATTACTGGAACAAGTATGCCGGCGTCACCCCCGTCTAAAGATTTCCACACATCTACCTTTGGAAGCATACCCCCCATTGTATATCTCTCCCTTGATTCACTTTCTACATATTTACTCATCTTTCAATTGATATTTCGTTATTGTATGGACTCAGATCTTTGGTGTATCTTCATAGCATTTTACCATCACCACCCGGCTACGGTATACAGCTCTTCGATTTCCACATGTATTTTTTTCGCACATCCACACGATTCGATAACAATTCCCATGCCTTTACCTGGTTTCATGTCCACATTCATGATATTCGATAATATTTCGTGATTTGTATCTGATCATATAGTACATGCTGCTAGGATGTAGTGGAAGGAAAAGAGACATAGACTACAAACAAGACGAAAGTGTGAGATAATGCAGTTATCTGTTCCTCAGATCAGGGTTCAAGTTCAAAGCGAAAGCCAAAGAGCAAGCATAACTCAGAAACGACTGTGGTGGTAAGTAATGCACGCGAGACTAAAGATACAAGGCTAACTGTCGATCGCCGTCTATCATTCTCCCCTTGCAAATTCGTGACCTTCCGTCATCGAACGCCATGTCATGTGTATGACTGCGGATCCAGCGGGAATTGCGGCACAGGATAATCGTCCCACACCCGATCCCCATCCAAAAATCTCCTTAGCCTCGCAACCTGCGAGCTCAAATACATAACGATAATCTGCATCTTGATGTCGAGTTTTAATTTCAGGAGGTCTTCGCAGGTCTTGAGTGCTTGTGTACGTGTGCTGACGAACATGTTACCCCTGAAACCGAGCTCTTTGAGGCTGTCTATTAGTTCTGAGAACTCGGAGCACCATGCTAGGACGCCGAGCTGCGTGCGAATATTGATGGGCAGGGTGAGCTGGGAACAATGGGCAAGGAGAGGATAAAAGCGGGTGCTTACCTGTCCATATTGCCTATATCGTGCGTATAGCTCGTTGGGCGCTACACTCAATGCGTACTCGAACGCGTCATTCTGATCGATCACAGCCGGGTCGGGTGCATAAGACTGTTCAGGTTGAGGTGGTGGGGGCTATTCCGCAAAGATTAGACACACATCAGCAGTCAGAACGAATCTGCGAATCTAGAGATAAACGCACTGCAGGTCGTGGAGGTCGGGGTTCTGAGAACCATTGCATATCTGAATAATCTGTTTCACCACCATGGTCAACGACATCCGTTCGTTTTCCCGAGTAGTCCATTGGCGGGTGATCGTGGTCCATGTGTGGGTGATGACCCATTGGTGGATGATCGTGATCCATGTGCGCATGATGGCCCATTGGTGAGTGACCCATTCCGGGATGGTTGAAGTCCATGTTGGGATTGATAGAAACGAATGTGGGTTGATAGGACTGGGATACGGGGTTTTGGGTATGTCGGCTGTCGGTTTGCGAGGGATAGGTGGTGTGGTTAGAATCCCGGTTTTGTGGTAGAGATGCGTAGGATAGCGGGGTCTGGTGTGCAAAGTCATAACATTGGACAGGGTTTGAAGGGGTGAGAGCTACTCACTGTAGATGAGGATGTCGTATCTCTATTGGGGGGAGACGAGTGGCTGCGTCTGTGATGTGTGGGATGTGAGCTCGCAAGATCTCCAAGTATGGATTCCTCTGGAGCAGAAGGCGCGCGAGAACGTCGGCGTCGGCCTTTAGGTGGTGTAGGGGGTCGATAATGCCGGTGCGAAGGAGGCGAAGGGTGAGGTGTACTTTGTTTTGTCGGTAGTGGAGGCGATGAAGGTGCTAATAGCGGTGACCTTGGCGAAGCAGTACGATCGTTGTGAGGATGACGACGTGGTCTACCAGTTAAGTCTGGAGGCAGAAAAGTCGAGTGGATCGCAAACGAATTGTTCTCCCCGAGACTTCCAGTGAACTCTGCGTAAGAATTGTGTTCGTTATGGGTAGGAGGAGATAGCGGTACGTTACGACTCAACCAAGATGGAGACGGAGGTGTGAAGGATGATCGCGGAGAACCTGTGATATATCCGTACTTGGGTTTGGGGCTAGGGGAGTCTCTAAGTTGGCTAGGGTTCACGAATTCGTAGGTCCTGACAGGTGGTTGTGGGGCAGGTGGATTGCGGGGGGTTTTGGGTTGTTTCTTCGAGAACTTTCCTGTTAGCTTCCGAAGAAAGGATTTGGCTACCTTAAATTTGCTCTGCGACGGAGCAGGAGGTACTGGCGACGGAACGTGTGCAGATTCTCTCCTCCTCGAGGGAATTTTTTGATTCGTAGTAGGATTCAGTGGTGAGGGATGATAGACAGGTTGTCTGGACTCTGTGGCAACAATGATTATTAGAAACCTCACACATAATGGAAGGCTCGCACCGTTCAAATGATGCCTACTAAA
This sequence comes from Podaxis mareebaensis, assembly GCA_018524725.1. Lineage (NCBI taxonomy): Eukaryota > Fungi > Basidiomycota > Agaricomycetes > Agaricales > Agaricaceae > Podaxis > Podaxis mareebaensis. The sequence continues at coordinate 63,075 of JAEUWP010000470.1, read as the reverse complement.
CGACCTGCTATTGGGATCTGCGTACTGTTGTGCAATAGGCAGCGGGATATGTGTTGGCGGTTTCGGGAACCGAGTAGTGAGGTCCGAGATGTCGCTGATACGGTTGCGGAGGCGAGGGGTGGGTAGTTCACCAGAGTTGTCTGACTCCGATGTCGAATCCGAAGGTCGTAGCGGCGAAGGTTTAGTCGGACCTTTGCGGTATTGAGGCGAGTCCTGCGGATGGTCTGCACCTGGGTAGAGGTCGTCCCTTGTAATGAAATGAAAGTCCTCCGCACTTGGGGACTGTAGGTCGTTCGATTTCCCGGGGTGCCGGTGATACGAACGAGAGCTGAGAGCAGGACGCTTGGAGGTCGAGCTGCGCAGAGAGCCGCGAAGGCTTTGAGCAAACTTCGACTCGAAGAAAGAGTTTGAGCGCGACGTAGTGACCCAGACAAGTCCTTACGATGGACCTGTGGGGAGAGATACCGAGGATGAGCCTGGTTTTGTTATTCAAAAGTGCTGGAATCGGCGTGTCGAATGAAAAATTAGCTCCTGCCGTCGATAATCCAAATCCGACAGCCTCGTGGTCGTCGTTCGCTGCGGGGTCTGGCGCTGTTCGTCACAACCTCGGACACTGCACTAGCGCTTACTCGTGACGGCCCATCAGATCATTTCAGACGCAGCTCTCCCTATTGTTCTCCCACTTGCCCACCCTCCCTCTAATCGTTCGTTCAAAAATTTTGCAAAGCATTGAGGCTCATAACATCATATATCAAAAGCATACTTATGAATTACACCGAGGTATCTTCTCATCAAAGATCGAATGCATGGACAACGCATGTTCAGAATTCATCTCAAGGCGTAAACAACAGGGGGGACTGTACACTTTAGGCAAACTCTACCCAAAACACTGGGTAAGCGCGATATAGGGACTCATAGAAGCTAGTACGGCCGAAAGCAAATAAATGACTCCACAGACAAGAACGTGAAACACGCAAGACATACCCCACACAAGTTACATCTCAGTCATCTAATAAGTTCCCGACGGGCGGGCCAGACGAAACCGACCTTCTTCTAAACCTTCCGAGAGCAAGGTTCACAACGTCTCTGCCTCGTTGCACCAGCGCGGAGCCGGCGGCCAGAGCCCAGAACAACAAAAGGGCAGAGTTGCCGGATCGCGCGTACAAAGTGCGCCGGCGTTCGTCGAAGGGGTATTCTAGGCCGATATTGCGAACCCAGGATCCGGAACCTACTTGCATAACTTCATTGTACCCGTGTCCAGCGACGCCACTAACGCCGCCTGCACCCCCATCGCACCAGAGGAGGGTACTCCCGATTTCATGAGCTCGCTGCGATGCTTGCTTCCACATGGTGTACCCGACAGTGACGTCCCAGGTACGCGCGGGAGCAAGAATCAAGCCAGGCCTCACGTCTAGATCCTTGAACAGGGAGGGGGCGGAAAAGTCGAGGCAGATAGAGGAAGTTACAGGCAATTCGCGTTTATGGCCGGGTATTGGATATCGCTTCCCGTGGTATATAATTTCCGCCATAAAAGCACTGGGAGACTCACGGGAGTGGGTGAGGGAGAAGGATTCCGCGACTGCAAAGACCATTAAGATGCAAAAACCATGGCTACTAGAGAGAACTTACTGGGAACTAAGTGTTGCTTGTAGTAAACAAGGTGGGGGGTGGTACTCTTGTTGGAAACAATAGCAATACCGGTGCGCTTGCGTTTCTTGGAATCCTTTGGATCATCCAGAGTCTCCTCAAACGCGACACCAACAAATGCATGCCGCACTTTTTCGCGTACGTCTGCCAGAGCGTTATTCTTCTGGGCTTCGGATTTGAAGCGGACAGCTCCCTCTGGCCAAAGGATAAAGTGTGCAGTGCTGTCCAACTTCTTGCTCTCGGCCAAGTAGTGTTCAAAGTCAAGCTCATGCACTCCGTACTCGTCAAATGTTGGCAGCGCGCACCCAACAGTCAAAGGTGTAACCTGGCTGACATCTCCGGGTGGCAGGGGAAGCGAATTGGTGATGTACGATGGCACAGTGAGAAGAACAAGGACCGCAGCCAAAAGCGCAGTCTTATTCTTCTCCGTCAAAGTGCTGCGTACACCCGAAGTTTCGCTCCCAGCCAGGTGATCGTGGCCATTTGTGCTCATTTCGGTGGCGATCAAGGGAGCTGGAAGTGAATCATCTTCGTCCCTAGACCCCATGTACAAAGACGTCAGAGTCTGCGAGACGACAACTGCCCACGCAGCCACAACCCAATTGAGGGACTCCGGACCGAGTAAGGGGACAAGCCAGCCATATGCCCCAGTTCCTTCCACAGGGCTCCAAGTTGACAACGTGCCAAGTGGACTGAGGTGCGCAATCGTGGCCCAGGACGTGGCCCAGATCGCAGGGAAAGCCAAAACCGAGTCAGATCTGAGAAACCTGCTGGCTTTGGTATCAAGGAACAAGGCGACGATACTGAGTACTGATGTAACCCCCGAAAGGAGGAAGAGCGACGCGATGGAAGCGCTTGGTTGGGATAGTGCGTGGATCGATGAAGACAATCTTGGGATGGAGCCGCCTATGGTAATGGATGCCCATAATACTGCAGTGTTTCGAACGGTGTGTCGGGCGTACGTTGGAAAGATCTTTCGCGAGTATATCAGAAGGGTGGATAGAGTGAGGATGATAGGGATCATCCCCGGAGTGGGACCCAAGGAGAATATCGATAGAATGCCAGCAAGACTGGCATATGTTATATGAGAGTGGTTGTCAAAGAGCATTCGCTCGAGAACCCTCATCGTTGCTGTACGCGACTGCGAGCTGGTGGACCCAACGAAGGGTTAACAGCCAGAGTTAACCGATTTTGACACCCCCCAAATTCACACCATGCTTCTCTTCCCCACGTTCTGATGTGTTCTAGCGCCCATAAAATGCTGGATATGGCGAGGTTCAGTCTTACGGAGCTAAGGCCCTAGATTTCGACGTCCTAAGGCAAGATTGTTCTGGGACGGAGCATACACGGCTGACACACGTTTGCCTCCAGAAAAGATCGCATTACGCATTTTTGTCAGGCATAACGAAGGGATACAGCATCTACATAAACCTGTTTGAATTCTCCGCTCGTACCCATAAAATCTCTCAATACATTACTGGTGCATCCAACAAACCGCTCAACCTCGGCCAGAGCAACCACAAGTCACGATGAGTGCACTTGAATATTATTGATTTCCAAATTTGTCTTCCACGGTCTTGCGAATCACTCTGATTCCAAGGAAACCCTGACAACAGTGTACCAATCACGACTGTTGCTGATACATTCGGTACGTTCTTGTCGAGGTCACTCACATGTTCTACCTACTTCGATATCTTATCCAAGCATCGCCTTATCTTGATGAACGTCATTGTTCCTCTCAAATTAGTCGGCTCCTGAGTAGCCGATAGATATAAAAGGGCTTGCAGCTGCAGTGGATGGTCCCCCAACTTAATTTACTTCCTTCAACATCATGGTTAGTTCTCTTCAGCATTGGTCTTCGAGTCATTTGAATGCCTCACTAACCTGCACCTCTCCCCCTTCCAGCCCGAGTGTTCCACCAAGACCTCTACCTGTACCGGCTGCAACTGCGGCGCCAACGACACCCCCAAGAACCAGAATGGTTGCGGCAGCAACAGCTGCAACTGTGGTGCCAAGTGAGTATCACCGATGTCTCTACTTAAGCTCCTTGTTGATACTTATACGGCGTGTTCACAGTTGCGCATGCAAGCCTGGCGAGTGCAAGTGCTGAACGCACTACATTTTGCTCACTGTGACTCGTAATGTGTACCATACCCGTTACTCATGGCAGCGGGAAGAATGTACCATACTTACACCAATTGTATGATCAATGGAGCCTATATGATTTGTGAAAGACCGAGTAGACCCAACATCACCTCGCAAGGATCCAAGCAACCCCGGGAAATCGTTGTAAAGATACAACCTCACCAAGGGAATTTAAGCCCTAGCATCTGAGTCTTTGACTTGAATGACGCGAGTGGGTTGCCTCCAATCATGGATCCCGAAAGACAATAGCCGGATGCTCGAAGCGCTCAACCATATGGCTGTTGTTTCAAGAAGTTTTCCAAGAACCCCCTCTGGACGTGTGTCCTCTTATCTAGTCATGGTTGTCCGGCCTCAGCCGCGGCACATATCACTGGCACTTGAAGTCGTGGTTCGCCCTGAGCATTCGCCCTGGCCTCCAGCCTTGTGTAAGGCCTCACTTTGCCCGTTGGTGTCAGTGCGGCGGTTGACTTGGCGGAAATTAAACGTTGCATCCGGTTCAACGCGAATAACCGTGAGCAGCACGTCCAGCTCCGGTCGTTATATACAACAGCAGGTATAATGTACAAAAATCTATACGAGACTTGGGATCAATATATCAAACATACTCTGACGGAACAGTGAAGGGGCACATACGAACGCATCTACGAGCCAAGCAACGCCAAGTATGCATTTACTTCACCGTTACGACGCGCCCTGACCAAAAGGATCCCCAGTCTGATCCAACAGAGGTCCACCGGTCAAAGCATCCGAAGCGTCCAGCTGCGAAAGATTGTGCGGACCGTCAAGTCCCAACCCATCCGGCCCAAGTGCACTCATATCCAACTCAACACCAGTTTCCACGTCCACACCCGCCTTCTTGACGTCATGCATCTCAGTATCAACTATAGGTTTCAACGACGCGTCCAAAGCATCTGTATCCCCGTCGCCATTCACAGCATCATCCGCTCCAGATAGCGTCATTGAAAGTTGAGGTTTTGGTGAAGCAGGTTTGGATGGAAATTCATCTTGGAGTGCGGGTGTGCTTTCGGCTGGTTTCGTTGGTGCTGCCGTCGAAGCTTGGGTTTCTTCATCCAACTCCTCGTCACCTTCGACTACTTCTGGTTCGTCTGGTAGCGGTGCGAGGGGGTCGTCTACACCTCCTTCGTCATCACTAAAATGCTGTCTCGTCAATTCCAATCAGCCTTTTCATAGAATAAAGTCATTATTAAAGGGTATGCACACCTGGACTTTGTCAGTTTTGACCCATTTCCAGACTTTGAGCGTTGAGCCAGGTGGTGCGGCTTCCGGAGTTACTAGAACACGTTCCCAACAAGGAACGGGTTGCATGAGTTGTCTTCTGGCAGCCTCTGTTGAAGCTGCGCTTACGCCGATTCTTCGCCGTGTGGCCATGATAGGATTGTGAAGAAGTTTGTGGACGTGAGTGATGGGCGAATCGAATACCGCAATATGACCGCGTCGCGTCAAAAGTTAAGCACTGGGAAAATCTTATCTAAGGGCGCGGTTCTCTTGCGGACCAGATACACTTACAGTTGGCCGTTGAGAGGGTGGGATAAGGTGATGATTAGAGGTGGCAAGGATGGAGTAAAATTCGTTGAAAGGAACAAAAAATAAAATAAATATTGAGACCCGTAGGTCTACCACTCCGGAAAAGCGTGTCATCCTTGTGCAGGGGCCATGCTAATCTTCTCTGTATCGTTCCAATTTTTTCGTATGTCACCCCGAAGGGGACAATAGCTTACGCTAGGCCAAAAGTGCCATCATAGTGGTTTTTGCATTTGGTTCAGCCCGCGGGGTGCGCTCACGTGACACCCATCCTCTCTATTGCTAGCATGAATTATGGCCTGGCGCACAAATGGCTGAGTCACGGCTTGTTCAACACCATCAACGTTCTTTGATATCTGTTGTTTGGACTTGGTGAAGGAAAGATTTTTATTGCGGATACGATCGCTTTCACTTACGCCGCGGAGGGGCGAGGCAAGACAGGAACATTCTAATCCATTCAGCATTCAGAACAGGAATCTAGCACTTAGGACGCTCTTCGGAAGCCCATATGCTTATGGCGTGTTTGTGCCTCGGTATCAGGCTAGAGGTCCACGGAAGAATATATTGCGCGAATGGCTCGTGTGCGATGTGAAGAAGCGGACAAACAAGGCTTTATCCTTCATCTCATTTGTTCCGCCCATCGAAGCACATCTATTTCCGAAAGCGGCGGATCCTTTTGTATCTGAGCACCAGAAAATAAGTCAATCCAGTAGAATTCGTCGGATAGAATCTGCTACCCACGGGCTGCGAAGGTGGTGGGAACGGGGTCGAAGCTTCGACTTTCGGGAGTTTGGGCACCTGAACAGTGGTACATGAGTTCCTCTTCTGAGCAGCTAACGAATTGTTTAATACCGTTGACTGGGATGGCTGAGATGTCGGGAGGTTCGAAACAGAGGCGCGTATCTCTTGGAGCTTTGCTTCCAGAGCGTCACATTTCCTGTGGGTTGGGTTGATAAATTGAGCAACTAGACATATTCAATTGTGCTTACTCGTGCAATACTTTAGTTTCTTCCCTCCGAAGTTCGAGCTGACGCCGCATCATCGATTCCAAATTCCCTCTGGCCTATATGGCGGTGATAAGTTTGCTTGTAAGCCGAGGGGCTATACGACAAACCTGAACGGGGCGGAGGTCATTTGCGGCCGCCATGAGATTTGTGGCAAGCACAGATATCCAGTCGACATGTCGCTGCCACTCGGGAGGTGCCTCCGACGTCAGAGGAGGAGGGGGCAGGAGCAACGAAGACATCAATGATGAATAGGCCACAAGCAACGAGCGTAGGATAGATCGTAGTGCAGGTCGACGGTCTAAACCAGTTGAGTATGCATCTAGAATGAGCTACTAGCCCACTTGCATACCGATAGTCGGGTCCGATGGATACAGCTGGTTTCCCCCGGAGTCAGCTAGGGAAAGGATCTTGTCCTTCACCTGGAGAATCTAATAAGTCGTTGGCGAGGGGTGGCAACCTGAAGGCGCACAAACCACCTGTCACCGAAAACATCATAGTATGCTTCCGGTTCATCAAGTATCCAGTCGACGCGTGGTTTTTCCAGCTGTGTAAGTGGCCACTCGGGTACCTCTGTCTGGTCTGAGAGGATCTCGCGCTGGTTAACATTGGGAGCATCGCCGCCGGCGCGTTCGCGCAGGAGGGAGAGAAGCTTGAGATTATGTGTGGTGTACTTGGTGTAGTGAGAAGGAGGGGACGGGAAAGGGTTCTGCAACTCGGTTTCGTCGTCTTCCATTATAGTGTAGGTGGTGTAAGGGAGAGACGCCTAATAAGGACGTTACAAGATCCGTTACGTGTAGCGAGGTGATAGTGACCTCATGCTTCTGTTCCTTCCAAGATCGCTCAGGGCGGACCTTATAATTCAGTCTTCCCATGTTCCATCCGCAGATATATAAGTTTACTATCTTATGTCCATTGACCCCAGGTTTTCCCCCTTTGTGTTACAAGAAGCGCTGCTAGCACCGGTCTCTGAGCCAAGTCGACACTTCCTAATTGCCTTATTGCGTCGTCCCCAGCCAGCTTCTCTACACCAATCTCGTCATGGAGTTTCGCGTCAACGAGCCAGAGCCTTATATCCCAGACCACCTCACGATACCTCAGTTTGTGTTCGACACTACGGTAGTGCCCAGGCCACAACGCCCCCGCGAGGCACCCTACTTCATCGAGGAGGCAACGGGGCGGGGAGTCTTCGAGGACGAGGTGAGCCCGCACACACCTGGCAGCAACCAACACTCGCTTATCCCTTCTAGGCGAAACGCCGGTGTTATGCTCTTGCGAAAGCGCTTCGACTGAAGTGGGGCATTGGTAAGTCTCCTCCGTACATCATGGCATGGAAGCTCGTAACAATCTGTTAGGTAACAATGATGTTGGTATGTCTACACGCCGCGGCGCCCGTATGAGCGCGTTCCTGATGTTTCAACCTAGTTTGCGTATTCAGTCCAAATGATGTTGGTAAGCAAACAAGCTCGGGAGTCTGCCAGGAGCTAATATGTGATAGATTATGGTGTGGCTGTCTGGGCGGTCCATCTTCTTGGGGGCGTTGTCACGTACGCTTCTGTCGCCTCTGACCGAGAACAGAGCATTAACTGCTGAGGCAGACCTGGAAATCCTAGCTATACCATAGAGGAACTTGCGCATCAAATCAAACTAACCAAGTCCGTTTTGCTTATCGCCCATCCCGCTTGCCAGAAGACCGTGTTCGCAGCAGCCAAACAAAGTGGTCTGCCAGACTCTCGTGTGGTCATGCTCAGAGATGCACCTTGTGGACACGTACCCACTTTGGATTCATTGATTTCATTCGGGGAGAATTCCAAGGAGAACTTTGAGGAAAGGAGATTCGCTCCTGGCGAGGCACGCAAGACTATTGCCTTCTTGTCGCTATCCAGTGGCACAACTGGTGAGAAAGGCTCCTAACGTTCGAGATGAAGGCTCAATAACCGTTTCGCAGGCCGTCCAAAGGTAACTTGATTCATGCACGCCATACATTCCCGAGTTGATGATTAGCAAAGGCTGTCAAAATAACCCACTTCGCCGTAATTGCAAATGTCTTGCAAATGGCGGCTCATTGGAAGATTAATGACCCCTCGTGGCCCAAGAAGTTCATGGATCCTGGCGATGTTGTAATTGGAGGTGAGCTCGATCTCTAGGTGCAAATGCTACCTGCGTTTGCTGATGGAGTCTAGTCTTGCCATTCTTCCGTAAGTGGTTTGCTAGAGGAGGAGGAAGATGTACAACGAGACTCAATTTTATCCAGATATCTATGGCCTAGTCGTCATTGTGAGTGTCATCTATTCGTACTCAGGTCCGTCATTGACCATTTCCAGCTTCACTATCAACTGTTCTGCGGAGTAAGTACAAGTAAGCGATGGATCCCGGATTGAGGCTAACTCCATGTTAGATGTCAATAGTTGTAATCCCCAAATTTAACTTTGGTCAATTTCTTGAAGACATCGCCAAGTACCGCATCACTCATCTCTAGTACGTGTATATCAGCCGCTAATTAACAACAAAATCACTCACTTTGTAGTACCTAGTCTGGTGCCGCCCCAAATTGTGCTCCTTTGCAAGCAGGAAGCTACCAAGAAATATGATTTCAGCCACGTGAAGTTTTGCGTTTCCGGCGCAGCCCCTCTGAGTGGAGAGCTTTGTGCCTCGTTGAGGCGCATTCTTCCAAACGCTGCCATCGGACAAGGTTATGGTGAGAGACCTACCTCTGTTTATCACGCTACTGTTCCCTCACTTTACTTCCGTTGCTCAGGACTCACCGAGACGGTTGCGTCCGTCTGCTTGATCCCGCCTGAGGCTAGAGATGTCACGGTAGGAAGTGCCGGAAGGTTGTTGCCTGGAATCAAGGCAAGGGTAATCAAGCCGGATGGCACCTTGGCTGGCGAGGGGGAGCAGGGAGAACTTCTCGTTACAGGACCCTCTATGGCTTCGGGCTATCTTGACAACGAGGCTGCGTGAGTTTGCCTTCCCATGTTCCGTGCGCAATTATCTGAGGCTGTATAGAACAAAGGAAACATTCGTTGACTTCTGGGTTCGTACTGGGGACGAAGTTTTCTTCCGAAATAATGAGATCTTCATCGTAGACCGTCTCAAGGTACGCATTTTCTGAATCTTTCGGCGCTTTTTTATTAAAGGCACTGCAGGAAATCTTGAAAGTCAAAGGGTTCCAGGTTACTCCCGCTGAACTTGAGGGGCATCTCCTTCTACACCCAGACGTCGCAGACTCGTGCGTTGTCGGGATTCCGGATGAGTACAGCGGGGAGCTGCCTTTGGCCTATGTGGTGCTCCAACCACATGCAGCGGCTCGTGTAAAGGACAACCCGAAGGCGGCTCAAGAGCTGAAGCGGGCATTATTTAAGGTGAGCTAATCCCAGAACGCTCTCCCACCACAGCAGCTGACCGAAACCGTTATCTAGCACGTAGCTGATGCCAAGGTTCAATACAAGTGGCTCACTGGAGGCATCGAATTTTTGGATGCAATTCCAAAGAATCCTTCTGGCAAGATTGTGAGTGTATGAGAAGCTGAGCGTAACATCAAATTCTGATGACCTCGTCAGTTACGACGCATATTGCGGGAGCAAGCTCGTTCATTGCCAAGGCCGGTCAAGGCGAAGCTGTAGAGTCCTTACATTTGGGTTTCATGTATATATTTTGCATTGTACATCATCGGCATGAATTCGTATTCTTGAAGTGCTGCGTCTATTTTAAGCGTGTGTATTTGTGCCTGTTTGAGGCCAGAGGAACCTGAATTTTCGTGACGCCGGGAATATTGTTGGCTCCGAAGCTCGCTACGCCCGCGTTCGCGTCCACCCATTCTTCACCCCCACACTCCTTGAACGGCCAAAATGGTGCGACGGTTTGCGAATCAAGTCCACCAGCAGGTCTCGCGTCTTATGCGTGCAAACTACATTAAAAAAGAACCTGCATGGTACCAAGCCGTCTTGCAATACCCCCCTCTTCCCCTCCCACCAAAGGCACCACCTATGCGTACAGAATATGACCACAAGCCATCCGAGCCTGTCATAAACCCCAGTCAAGTCACGAAGCTGAGGAGACTGAAACCCAGGCCATTGCCAATAAAGTATATCGAGGATGACGTGCGGAGGCAGTTCTTCCGTGACCATCCTTTTGAGGCGTTCCGGCCAAGGACATTAGTCGAGGGTGCGGCTATTGAACCCCCGCATGCTGTGAGAGGAAAGGAATGGACGAGGTTGAGGCAGAGAGGGAGGAACCCTACCCCAGAGGAGTGAGTTACTTTTCGTGTTTGGGGCTTTATTCTACCTTCTTTCTCTGACGGATTTGTTTCTTTCTTTGTGCAATTGTAGTGCCATTCAATTCGTTGTGAATCTCCACCAACACCATAATTTGTCCCTCTCGGAAGCCTACCTCCGCGCCGTCGCTCAATTCCGTGCTCTCCGATCGGAACACCATATCGCCTCCAGGTTTGCCGTGAACGAAGCAGAAACGTTTGGTGCCATCTTCGAAAACACGGAAATTGAGAATATGTTTGAGAAGGAGAAGAAGGCTCTGGAGTCGTGGAAGCAGGAAGAGGAGGCTGATGAAGGTGCCATTGTGGCTAAGAAGAGGTGGAAGGCGATTGTTGAAAGGAATATCGGGGAGAGTGAGTGGACGAAGGGCGAGGAGTATGTGAGGCTTTGGAAGGAGAATATCAAGGCAGAGTTTGCACCCGCTTTGACGCAACCCGTCACTCAGACGACTGGCTTCACTGCTGCCGCTCCTGGATCCCAACAGGCTTCGGCGCCCTCCCCATCCCAATTATATGTTAGATCGTAGTACGAATATTTAATAATCATTTATGGATTCCTATATCACTCACGTTCTGACGCTAGACAGGATATGAGAGAATGCATTAGAATGCGAATACAGAAGAGCAGGATTATATTGTACAAATTTCTAGGATGAGGAAGCTGCAGCCTTTGCCCTCGCCTGAGCTGCTTGAGCTGCATTCATTCCCATCCATGTCTTTTCCACTAGGCCCAACAGCTTTTGCATGTCCGAACTCCAATCGTTCATGGCCTCTTCTGCACTACGTTTGCTCCGGAAATTAACGATACCCGCAGGTCGGTCGATACGTGCCCATATTGTTCCAGAAACCACGAGACGCGACAGGATCTCTTCTGTTTGCTTGAGGGATAGGTCAAGAAGTGACCTTAGTCGCTCGAGTTTAATACGGCTGTAGTATTCAGCGATGACACGGATATTCTGCAGAATAACGATTGAGCGGGACGCGATTTGTTGGATTCCAGTACCTACATGTTCGATGACCCGTGTATGGAGATCCTCCCACTGTTTCTCAGCCTTGAAGACTTGAGTCTTGCGCAGGAAACCTCCGTAGATGCTTTGAATGCCTGGCCACCTCATGAGTTCTTTTGTCACGAAGCATTTCACGAGGTTGCTATAAATGAATCAGCGACATATTCAATTCAAGAACGAGACGAACCCACTAATGTAGCTCGAGTTTGGCGAGAGCAGGGTCAACGTATAGGTGGTGGAGCATGTCGGATTGTTCATTGTTGTGGGGTGCCAAGACGACATAGTATACAATATGTTCCAGAGCCTGAGATGCTTGAGGATCGCGACTGAACTAGAGAAAGGGAGTACTTACAGCCTTGCCCTTGTCGTTGACGTCTTCTTTGATCGACGGTGTCTCCCAGACCTTGTAGTAATACTTAGCAACGTCGAGGTAAGCACTGTGATGCAAAGCGTGTTGGATCATCAGGTCGTAGTATTTCAATTTCAGATCCTAGAAGCGGCATGAAATTAGCCTCTTGAGACCTCGGACAGAGTTTACACACCTCGTTCTCTTTCTCCGTCAAGAACTGCTCGTTGACTTTCCGTCCACCAACCCGAACCTTCACCCATTCCGCCTCACCGCCACCGAGTGTATCTTTTCCATCCTTGCCCTTGCCCTGCTCATCATCCTTTATTCTTGCAACCGCAATCAATAGACGCATTTGTTCGAGGATGAATTCCGTCTTCTCTCGACGCTCCATGGAGGAATAAGTCTCGACTTGGAGATCGCTTAGCAAGTCAGATGCTGTCTGTAGCGATTCCTTCACTTTCTGTGGCGTGGAAGCCTCTTTAGCGAGACCTTCATGGTGATGTGAAAGGAGGAGGGTGACGCGGGCTCGTGGTGTTTCGAGGAAGATCTATGAATGAACGCATAAGCTAAAATTTCAAGTAGTGAATCAAAAGCGAACTGACCTTGCCCTCGGTCACACTTCGAAGCGTCTCGACAAGCTCTAACCACTTCTCGATACCATCCCGAGATTTGATTTCAGGTAACCATTCGATTGCCTGTTCGACGAAAGCCTGAATTGCAGCTTTCAGTTGACCATGTTTCTTGCTCAGTGTCTGGATACTCGAGTTAAGAAGTGCGTAATCCCGAGCATCGTATGCATGTTGGACGATCGCTTTGGCTAGGCGGGTGGTTGAAGCAAGATCGGCGGCCTGCTAGATGATCAACACAAGCCGATATTTAGAGAACTATGACACAGACGTTTCGGGTTTGCTTCTCGAGGACAAAGAGTTTGTCAAGTGCCTCCTGGAGTTTTCCTGACTAGAGTAATTAAGATCAAATTAGCGTCTGCAGTCAAATTCAGATACGGGATTGTCGCACCTTGGCAAGTTTGTCTGCCTCTGGTAGCAGAGCATCTACTTCGGAGGTATAATCCTTTTCTTGTTTCTTGTTGTCACTCATTAGGATGTACGGATGATTGAATTCTGGGTGCTCCAGATTCCAATGACGCGTCGCGGTGTTGTTGACATTTATTTGGATTGAGGGATCATTATCTTATCCACGTGCCCCTTACTGACTTCCTCCCCACCGACGAGTCTACTCACCGTTGCTTCTCCAATGACATCCTCAAATAATTTTTTGAAGAGAAGAGAGAATTGGATTGCATATGAAGAGTACAAAAGGAATGCATAGGGCATACAAGGCATAAAGGACATAAAGGGCATAGATCGAGTTAAAGTCCGGACTGTGAGTGCGAGTATAGTACAATTGCAATGTTCCAGTTTAATCCAATAATTAATGTGAAACGCGGACAGTCTCCATCGAAATGTCGTTTTCGGTCGAAATCTCGCCGCCGGCACCACCTTCATTTTGGCTTCTTCGAGGGTTTTTACGTTTGAGGTTTCCAAATATCGCGACAAAACGGGAGGGGAGGGAGAGGGGGTAGAAAATGAAGATGCGATACAGAGAGGAAAGGATAGCGTAGATGGGCTGGAGGAAGGGCTGCTGCCGCAGACCACGTTCTCTGGGTTTGGGAGGTTCAGCGACCTCCATCTGCTGGAAGACACTTGTGTCGACGGCAGTCGAGACTGAGACGGTGACTGGGCACGCGTCAATAGACACCTCAGCATGGGATATGGCCTCCCCAACTCCGACATCCTCCATCTCGGGAGCTACGCCAATGCATATCGAGCGCCTCTCGACCGTAGCATCGACGTCGCGACTAACAAGCGAAGGTGTGGCCTGGATGATCGCGCTGACGGTCTGTGGTCGTACCTGAACGCCCATGTTCAGCGTCTCCACGGTAGCATCGATACATTTCTCCAACAGTATCCGCTGGATGGGGAGTGCGGCCTGCATCGTGAACGACCGTTCGATATGACGCATCGCCTGCAAATGCGGAAGCGTTTCGGACACCGTCTGCCAGTTCTTGTCATGGGTTTCGTTGTAGTGCACCCTGTTCTTGTCCTGGAACCACTTGACGGATTGCAGGTTAGGAGCGAGGTGGCTGAGGAGAACGGAGACTTGCAGCGGGTCCGTGATCCAAGAGTTGCAGAAGTGGACGCGTTGGAGAGACGTTGATGACAACATGCGGTTTTGGAGGATTGGAAGCGAGCCAGGCTGAGCGTCGATATTGACGTGGAGGGTCTGCAGGTTCTTGCAACCCCTGGTCAACCACCCGAGGGCCTCCAGGTTGATCTGGGGCGCAACGTTCTGGAAGCGCGCCAAAGGGCAAAGTCGTAGCACCTCCAGTCTCGGGCATGCGTATCCAATACGCTCGAGGTCGGCGGGGGTGAATATGACTGACTCAGGGAGGTCGATATCGAGGCGGAGGAGCTCGGGGAGGTAGACAATGTTATGGAGGGGCAGATAGACATTTGAGGGCTCGCCTTTCGAGACCGACTTGGAAGTTGCTGCGATGCGGAGTGATTGGAGGGACTCTCCGAACTTCTCGCAAATCAAATTGCAGAAATCATTCCAGTCAGCTCTTTCAGGAGGGTCTTCGATGACGAGGTCAAGGTGGGTAAGACTACTGGAAATGTGCTCAAGGAAGACGTTGATATTGGAGATATCACCAGTCAGCTGAAGCTTCTTCAGGTGTCTGAATGGACCCGTCTGGTGTGGCCGACCGCCATCGTCCTCATCCTCATCCGTAAGGCGAATCGCGGACTTTCGGAACTCGGAGAAATCAAACTCTTCATTCGAGAAGATACCGCTATCGTGGCTCCCGATGGAACTTGGGGTGTCGTAGCCCGACTGCTTGACTTTGTCAAAGAAGCCTTCGACTGCAATGGTCGAGCGTCCTGTCAAGTCAAGTTGCAACGATTTGAGCCGCGGGAGTTTCGCCGTCCATCGTCCGATGTCCGCGCCGAGAGCTCCAGGTGCGACGAGCTCGACCTTCTCCAAGCCCTTCTGGTTATGTAGAAGATCCGTGAAATTGTCAGGAAGGAAGGTAGGAGACGCGAACGAGAAGCCAGTGAGTTTCGTACGACTGGAAAGGTCGGCGAGGAAGTTGCTGAATTGGGGCAGCTGCGATTCAACCTGTAGGTTGACAACCTTCAAGGTTGGGTTGAGGAACAAAGTCGCCCGCTCCAGGCCGGACGCCGTTTGCGCCTTCCATGTCAATTCCTCCAGGTTCGGCAATATATAAGTGCGGGGTCGGTCCTCAAGGAGAGGGAACACCGCCGCGAGATTATTGGTGGCCTCGTTGTAGGTGATGCGACGAACGCGGTCACAATATTTTAGGACGTCGATCCAATCCTCGCTCTCTGGCGCCTTGATCTGTACGTATCACATATCACGTCAATAATCAAAACATACTGGATTATGGTTTCACATACCAGACCGAAACCCGGCTTGCGGGCCTTCTTCAGAATATTATTCGGGAACAAACCAATAATGGGCACAAGAGAATCCAGCTCCCGCCACAGAATATCCAGTGCCGGTCCACAGAATGCCTTGCAGGTCCTCGCAAACCTGGAAAGCGTACGCTTGCCGTTCGTAGATTCTAAAATCGCCTCCATAACTTTCTTTGTGGCCTCCTGGTCGCTAAGTATCAAGAGGATAGGGGTTCGGATGACGGGCTTGGGAGGTGCTTTGGGGGTAGCAGAGCGTTGGGTGGCCTGGCGCTTCTTGTTGTGACCGGTCTTCTTAGCCATGTCTACTGTTCGAAATTCGAAGAAAAAAATGCAAAGGGGTGCCTACAACGGCGACGATGGTAGTGGTATGCGTGAAGTAGTGGTGGTAATGGACGAAGTCCACAGAGTGAGGAAAGAGGGTTTGTCGATGACCCAGGCTTATAGATGCCTGCGCATTGGACTGTGTGGCATACACGCTGCTGTCGCTCATTTCCGAACGGTTTCGGGTATGCACAAGGCGTCTCGGTTAATATTAGATGCCTGATGTAAAGTTGAGCTTCAGAAACCGGGTTGAGGCAGACATGTGCTTGGAACGAGGCTGTTGGACTCTGAAATGAAAGTAAGGTGCTGCCCTGGTGTCTGTAAACCAAGGGAGGCACGACTAACCTTGCCAGCAAGTTTGATCTCATACTATTGTTGAAACGAAGAAAGCAGTGCCGTTCCATGTCCACTTAGCGAGAGCCGTTAGTCGTGTTGTAAGTCCGAATACAAGAACAATCTGGATTCCTTTATCGAAAGTAACGTCGTCACGCACACGATGCACCGGAAGGGGCTTCGCGCTAAACAACTATCTAATCCGAAGTTGACCATTCATACAACAAGCTCGCAAATAGCGCGAACGTAGATCTGGGTATGGAGTATATGCAAAAGCGAATCGTCCAGAATACATTGGATAATTGCTACATTTCCTCTAAGTGATAATGAGACTCAGATAGCTCGCCAACCTCCCAGGGGACAGGGTCTCCTTCCCATTCATCTGCCACTTCATCAATTCCACCCTCTTCATCTTCTGCGAACTCGTCTCTGTTATCCTCCCCAACACCCCATATCTCACCTCCCTTTCGGGGATCATAATGTACCACTCTTCTCCCGGACAACAATCCCTTCACAATCTTTTCCTCCTCGTATTCATTCTTCTTCGACTTCAATGACTCTAACACCAAAACGCGGCGCAACTCATTAGGCAAGTTGCCTTCCACCTTCTCGTCATCAGTAGCGAAGCCCACGTCTTTACCTCCATCTTCTTCATCCAGAACCGCGTCAATACCATTACTGCTACCTTGTTTTACAGGTGACGCCAGACCCTTACCGCGAGGCTGAACACGCTTTGCGTAATTCAATATAGGATCCTCGATCTCGGAGTTACCCTCCTCAGTCGGTAACATGGCACGGATACCGCGTGAGTGATGAACGAGTTTCACGCTTTGTTGCATGTGGAAGCCGTCGGAGCTGCTTCCGTCGTCGTTTGTCATGTCGTCTACCATGTCGTCATCACCGTTCTGGAGCTTTGCTTTCTTGCGGCTGGTGGCTTTGGGGTGCTGGTGACTGCGTGCGCCGTTGGGTTTTGACTTCCCTGAGGGTCGGGAGGCGTTCGGGTTAGGTGATGGAGGAAGCAATTGGAACGTGGAGGTGGAGGGATCGGGGGATGATGTCAAGGCAGTGTCGCTGTTAGTCGTGTCGTGTAGTCCCGACTCGAGTTCGGATAAAACACGTTTGGTTGAAATGCGGCCCTCAGGAGACGTTCCTTTATGAGCGCCATTGGAGAGCTTAGTAGCGATGGGTAATGTCGTCTGGATCAGCTTTGACCGTGATTTGGGTAACGTTGAGGGTCGTGACTTCACAGAGGGTCCGGACTTCGTGGATGATTTGGTGTTGCTCTTGACTTTAGACTCGTCACTGAATACGTCGTCGTCCATGTTAGGTAGCGTATTCTTCGGACGCTTATTACTTGGCTGCGGCTTCACGTTCAAGACGTCACCACCAAACAGATCCGTCGTGGATGTTGGCTTGACAGTCTCCTCAAAGAGAGCTGTGAAGGCCTTGCCGTTCACCACGGGCTTCATAGGACTATCATCAACGAATGATGAATTCCCTCCGTCAGGATCATTGTCCTCCTCGTCCCCGCCGTCGCTATCGTCGTTTTCAAGCCCTTGGAGTTGTAGCTTTGGGAATGGGAGACTGGCTGGGGACAATACGCGCCGGCGTTTCTCTTTACTTGGCGATGGTGACACTGGTTCCCCCCGTAGTCGTTTCCGGGCTCGAGAGACGGCCGATGGCGGTTCTTGCAGTTGAGTTGAAGTTGAGGGCTGTGCGGATTGGATGAGCGGAAAGGGATCGGGGGACAGCTGCCTTTGGGAACTCCGGGCTTTGGACTTCCGGGGACTAGCAAATGGGTTCGCTGCAGGTTTGGGGAGGTTGAATGGCATGGTTTCTTTCCGCTTTCCCTTGTCCTTCTTTTGGGGGGAGAAGGGATTGAAACTTGCAAGAGGAGCAGTGGTTTCCGCTACGCGCGGGGCAGATTTGAGAAGTTTCGGCGGTTTCAAAGCAGATGGCGTGGCTCGTGGTGGCGTGGATGGTGGGTCATTGAGACGTGAAGTCAAGCCCGAAGATGTTGTCGCAGCTTTGGAGAGCTTCTTGTAGAGCTTGTATTTCTGGGCTGGATTTGTAGGGTTAGTCCGACGCGAGATAAATGGGGTGACGCGACACACCAACGGTTGGTTGTTTCTTGATATCGTCAATAGTAGGTTCCCTGCCGTTGGTCTCTTTGAAGCTGCGTTCCCAAGCTTTTATCTCAGCACGAATGCTGGTGACGTCGGACATCGTTAAGCAGAGTTAATAGAGATCATAGTTCGCGTACTTGGTGCACACATGAGATGGAAATTCCGGTCACGGGAGCATAACACCGCGCGGCGCGTCCACAAACACAAACAACGAACCATGCCATGATCCTTGGTTCGATTTTGCAATTAATTCGTACAGCACCTTCAAGACGACACCAGAGATACCGACTCCCCACGACACACGACGAATGTCTGGAACCCGACCTAGACCCAGTATCATTAACCTTTTCGATCCCCTTGCAAATTCCACGACTAGCGAAATTCCCTCCACGCCACGCCGTAATGCCTCAGACGCAGACAAGGAGAACCACAACGATTCTCCCAACAGTCTTACGATGACTATGTTTGTTAACAAAATAACCAAACCGGTAACTCACCCACAACCCGCGCCGCTGAAACGCCGGCTGATTGACATTGGGGACATGACCCTCGAAGACGCTTCGTGTCCCGAAACTCTACTGGATGAATCACTGGAGGAAGAGTTCAGTACTGGCTTTGACCAGGTCGAGGACGAGGAAGATGCGACTCTCACATTTAAGGATATGGTGAAAGCTGCGACACCAATCAGGACTCTTAAGACCGTAGTCGAATCGCCCACAAGCAACACATTCCCGACGCCCAGAATTCCGTCCGCGGATATTTCTCTGGAGCAGACTACACCCGCACGCATAAAGCAGCCATTCCTGTCAGAGGCTCTCTCAGGGGAGCTAATCCGGGAAGAATCCGTATCCGTGGAGGATGCCATTCTCAAGGAGCCAGTACCAGAAGAGGTGAAGAGGCCCGAGTTGGCAACGAAGTCCCCTATTGTTCCTGAAGACGTTCCCCTTCCACCTTCGCCCACTATGCCCACACAGGAGCTTTCTCTCCTTAACTCTCCTGCTGGCGAGGTCGACGACACCGGAAATTCTCTTGGAGAGACTTCTCATTCCGGTTTCTCGGTCACTGCCGATCGCCAATCCACGCCCAGTATGGCTGAAGGACAAGTCTCTGGTGAACCTGTCGCTACCCTCGAAACTTCCAAGACCAACTCTTTCACACCCACCAACTCGACTGAACCTTCTGAGCCCCCTCTAGGCGACACTTTTATCCCTATTGTTGTCTCTCGATCTTCCCCTCATGCGTCGATCATGCCCCTTCCCGAGCCTGGGCCGGAACTGGAATCCGACGAAGAAAACGCTCCCTCGGCCAGGCTGCGCCCTAATCCACCTAATACCTCCTCCAATGACCGTAACCGCGTCTCGGTCGACCTCCATGCATCTTTTCAAATGCAGATGCAATCGGAGGATATGTCGTTTGACTTATTGAGTGACAAGTTATCGTTTCTCAATCCGCAGAATGGAATGGAGTCGTTCTTGAGTACAGTTGAAGACGATCCTAGCTTCGATTTGGAGATGGAGAGGATTAATATGGAGAGGGCGTTGAAGACATATTCTGACAGGAAAGAAGACAAGGGTACTGCAATGGATGGTAAGGCACTTATCTCTTACTTTACTACCTGAATCTGACATTGTGGGGGCAGATGTCTCTTCGGTTTCAAGCTCGCCAGCACCCGCAACTCCAGTTGACGGTGAGGAATGAAGAACCTCTATTTTGGTCAATGGCCCTGACTTGTATTCAAGTGCCTAGTACACCATCCACTCCCGCTCACCAATCCGGCGACGCCCAACCAACGAGGGGTATGTGTGCTCTCATGTAACTTCGACCTTGATTACCATGGGCCATAGGTTCCGACCTCAAAACTCTCCGCAAGCGCATGAGCATTCCTATTGCAATTTCTTCACCGCGTCTCATCGATATATCTTCACCGCCCACAGCAACAAATCTATTGTGTGAGTATCAGTGACCGTTACTTCGAGGGCAGATTGATCTAATTCACCCTTTAGCAAGATCACCATCCTTCTCCCTCTCACCCTCTAATGGAAATGGATTGAAGGCCCCTTCCTTGCACTCTCCTGCTACCTCCGCCGGCCCCGTATTTGCCCCGCCTATCTCGGTTGAAAAGCGAAGACGCTCCCTTCAGCTTACTACGCCAAAGCCTGTCAAGGACAGCTCTATCCCTTCACTTCCTCCAGCTGTCCCTGCTCTTAAAATTGTCAAGAGACCAAGGACTAACGGTCATGAACGAAGTGATTCGACGTTGGGTACCTCAGGATCTGTTGGTAATGCCAATCAGAAAGGTGCCTCGGCTGCTCCTCCTAAGGTCTTGGAATTGCCGAAGATCGTCGCTCTCAAGACACGAAAAGCAGCAACAGAACAGGAGACAGCACAACCGGCCGAACCTGAGCCACAACCAACTCCTCAACTGACGCGACCGAAATCACTCGTGCCTCCTCGTGCCTCTGTCACTACTACACAGACGAATGGATCAGGTCCACGTCGCGTGCCAGTCTCTGAAGGACCACAATTGAAATCTGCTGCCCCAAGAGCGGTGACGATGCCGGTACCTTCCACAGGAGGACCCCGAAGGGTTCCCGCACCCTCGACCTCAGCTCTACCGTCTACACAGACCCGCCCGAGTGCCATTCCTAGTGGGTTGAAGGCGCCTACTCAATTGGGGACGACCTCGGCTACAGCTTCGTCGTTACCAAAGCCTCTTTCTCGTAATTCGACCTTGACCTCTCGACTACCTGCCCCCAAGAGTTTGAAGTCAGGAGGCTTGCCGACTCTTCGGCGGGTAACATAAATGATGAATACATTCGTTAGCTTTCTTGGGGTGATCTTAGTTCTCGTCGTTTAGATTTCTTCACATCATTTCATGGACAACCCTTGACACACTTTAGTAATACATGAACCCTACGTCCCATTTACGATGGATGGTTAGAGCACATCACGAAACAAGATTATTCCTGCAGGCCTTGGTCCCTAGTGGCCTTACTGTTCTCGAAAATGAAACCGCGATGCGCCGCACCACGTGCGAGAGTTGGTATTTGAAACCAGAGTCGGGAGACTAGATTTAGTAATTGACCAGATTAATGACATAAAAAGTCTTTGG
Source organism: Podaxis mareebaensis (assembly GCA_018524725.1). Lineage (NCBI taxonomy): Eukaryota > Fungi > Basidiomycota > Agaricomycetes > Agaricales > Agaricaceae > Podaxis > Podaxis mareebaensis. Next base: position 41,722 of record JAEUWP010000470.1, on the reverse strand, counting down.
GACTACCTTGCACATTGCAAGAACATGGTCAGCTTTGGCCGGTCATCACAAAACGTGTTGATCTGGGGACAATTTTTCCGCCCATTCAAACCCTTCTTTCGATGTGGTCGTGGTCTTATACGTCATATTCTCGTCCGTAATCGCCGTCAAACCGTCCCTGTTTCTTGTTTTGCACATACATATTCGAAGTCGAGCGCAAGGTGGATATTTCCACATTCCCTACTCATTTCCGCTCTAACCGTCATGCAGCAACAAAAAGTAGCATGGATCTACTCGACGCGTGTCAACAATCATCCGGACGTATCCGTCTCCAAAAGTGGCAAATCAAGCGTGACGTCTGTATGCGTCTGGCCCAGCGGTGGCGATGAAGACAAAAGTATAACGACGGGCATAAAAGCCACAGCCTTGTTCTCCCATTTTATTGTTCCTCAACCGGCGCAGGACCCCCGGTCCATGAAATTCAATTCACACCCCAAGCATTCGACTCCTCACGTTCCAGTACCTGACAAGTTGCCTAATATTACTACTTCTAACTTTTATGATGACCCAGCGTTCTCACCTGACCCTCTTTCCAACCCATTCTTTTCCTCCAATCAACCCCCCGCGTGGAGCACTCCCCCTGGTCCCGGCCATCCTACTCTCAAGAAACAGCGTCCGGTAAACGGCGAGGAATTCTACCCCCCTCAACCGCCCAACACTCCTGCAGTGCCAGAGCCAGAAGCGCCTGATAACAGGACCAGCGCCCAGCCCCAGTCTGACTTCATAGCCCCATCCAGCCCCCCAACTATCGAAAGTCCAGATAATCGGCCTTCCACGGAATCCTCATCGTCATCACCTCCCATTCACCTCGCTTCTTCTGCTGTGGCATCAACATTATCGTCATCGGCGTCCACCGACCCTTCATCGTCTGAGCCTCACGTGCATCCGGAAGTCGATATGCCGCATGATGCCCACCCTTCGAAGCAACACCCGCAGCAGCCTTCATCGTCAAAACCAGAACCCAAGAAACGCCCAGGTTTCTTCTCTCGACTTCTAGGTTCTTCACCCGGTGTGGAGTCTAGCGATAGTAACGCCAGTTCATCCTCGTCCTCATCGCAAACACCCAGCAGCACCGACAGCGCCATGTTACGCATGCAACCACCCCCGCCATACGACATGGGTCCAAGACCCGTCCACGTTCCTCGACATCACCCCGCACGGTCTGCTCCTGAGTTATATCGGTCGGACCGACCGGTTATGCCTCCCCGCGCGAAGACGGTTGGAACTGGCGAGGCTGGGAAGGTTGTGCCTGCTGTTGCGGCTGCTGCTGGACGTGTAGCCGACGATCGCCGACTCCGACAAGACTTGGACAAGATTGACGAGTTGGACGAGTCCAACCCTTTTGGTGCGGCAATACATCATGGAGGACCTTATGAGGCGATTTCGAGGTTTGTGCAGAAGGATTCGACTCCGAAACAGCACGAACGGGTTGCTCGTGCCCAGGTACGTTCCGCTGTTTCTTTCCTGTGGCTAGCGTCGTTCATTACAACGTGTTCTAGCCTCCTGGTGGGCGAGGTTTTATGATGTCTGGTGATGTATGCGCAAATATTCCAGGGATTCAATTTTTGGATTAATCCGGTTATTTGCAGGTCTACAGAAATGCTCAAATCATAGCATTACAAAAGGGCTCTCTAGGCTTGAAGCCAGGCCAAATTCTTCCCCGCGATTTCGCACCACCACCGCACGAACCCCTTCACGAGCCCCTTCACCCACACCCCTATCCATATCCTCATCCTCACCCCCCACCTCAACCTCAACCTAGTAGGCATCACGATCACCACGCGCACCATGCTTATCCTCAGCCTAGTGCACCAACGAGCGAACCTCGACCTTCGCTGGAGCGACCGATGCCAACGCAAATGGTTCCCTCGGTTCCTCAGCCCGGTTCTCTCGGCAAATATCCGGGGATGGATGCTGTCTCGCTAACTGATTCCAAACCCACACGGCGTCGTACGCCGTCTCCCACTGCTGCGACTACACACTCTGGCGAAGATGATGATGCCGGTTTGGCGATTGGGATGGCTTTGATGGGTGCTGGCCAGAACGACTCACATGCGAGCTCCGACACAGGTGCAACAGTGGTCGCCTCGGAGACCGATTCAAGTCCCCGTTCCTCAGTTAAGATCGTGCTGCGAGAACCAACAGATGAGCCTAGTCCGCCGTCTAGTGTGCACAACCAACCCAGCTCTTCTCCCTCGCGAACGCAAGTCCCCCATGAATACCGATCGCAGGAGCCTGCAATGATGCAAAACCATCACAGGGGCGAAGCTTGGGACGCACCACCCGCCAGTATGACCCATCCAGAACCTATTCCTCAAGGACCTATGTCGCAGTTCGTTCCTGCCCCTGCTCCCGTCCCTTCTCCTTCACGGCACACTTCTTGGCACCTTCATCCCGGTCAAGCTCCACCACCCCAACAATATTCACGCTCAAGTAGACATGAGATATACAGTCTTCAGCCACAGCCTTTACAGCAGCGCGTCGCTCCTGTTAACCCTGGTCTTAGCCGATCTTCTACATACGCTCTGGGTTCTTCAGGACCTTACACAGACCGGTCAATGCTTGCCTCGTCGCTCAAAGCCGGAGGTGGCACTCCACCATCATCCAGTACACCAAGCCTACGCGATCGGGAATCCGATACCAGGAGTGTCCAACAGTCTATCATGACGACGTCTAATGCCTCGAGTCGTTCCCAGGGTGGGGAGAATCCTCGTAGGAACCGATACCTTCCGAAACGTCTCGTTATGCCTGCGCCTCTTCAACCGACACTACAGAATCAGGCTACGACACATCAAATTCGGTTTGATCCTCAGGCAAACGCCGTCTATCCTCGGAACCCTTCCCCGCCAAAGGTCAAACCTTCTTCCCTTGCTCCACCACCACGAGCCCAAGACATTCCTATGGCCCCATCAAACGGCAAACTTCGCAAACGAATAAGTCTAATTGGAGGTTTAAAACCTTCGAAGGAACCTCCAGCTCCTCCGGTTGCTGCGGTTTCGTTTTCGGCTAATATTGTGTCAGCTGACAGGAATGCTCGTGGTGCTGAGAGAGCACACAAAAAGGTTCTGAGCAAGAGGAAGTGATTGATTGATTACACTCTTCACCCTTCCCTTATGATTTTATCCACGACTGACGATTCGCTCTGCACAACGATAATGAACGCATTCGATCATGGCCTTCTGTTCTCTTCGTGTTTTCCGCGACATGGACATTTCACATACTTGGCTTTTTATAATATTCCTTTTCGGACGATCATCAATGACTGTCATACGCGCTCGCCATAACCATCCTATTCGTCACAGTTATCTGCTTGTTTTCCATGGACTGTTTTTTTTTTCCTTTTGCTTCATGTTTTGTTACTGCTGTCGTTTATGTGCGAGTACCAAAAATCTTCTGGTTCGGCCACATCTGTATTATAAAAGGTTATTGTAATTTAGTCCAGGTGATTATAGATGGGACCTCGTTCGGTATCCATTGCTTGCTCTGTCCGAAACACTGGGGTTTCCTTACTTGGGTCGCGCAGATTAAGGACCCCGCACGCGGTGTCTGTCCTTCTATGTCCTTAACGACAACACCATGTGCGAGCCCCTCATTCAGATATGTAGCCTCTTCTGTTGATCACTCAGCTATACCGTATAAGTATTGTAAGATGCTTAAAAGTCAGCGAATTCGTAAATGACATCACACGTGCCAATCGCTTCAACGAGAAACATATGGGCAGTTTCCGCCGAAGACTCGACCGTTCACGACTAATCAAAAACGTTTATCGCCGCGAACCACAGTTTAATATCAATAGTTACCAGAATTAGTGTGCATGACCATACGTTGATGCATCATGCTGTGACATGCCATCTGAGCGGCGCTGTGGAGAGGCTTAGATCAGGAATAAAGGACGCATGTGGTCGACAACCTGCTGAACGTGTGCAACCGATAACATGTGTAATGCTTCTTTATCGCTGGACGACCGTTACACCGTAGTTCGGGTGCATATGGGTTAAGACGAGGATAGCATTTCATTGGGTAGAATTCTTTGGAGTTGTTATCGCTAGAGTTTCGGCCTTTTATCAAACTCGCGGGGATGGCCTCTGGAAGCAGGGCTTTATAAAAAGAGATGAAATTGGGGTTTTTGTTTCTCTGTAGCTCTTGTTTGTGCTATTTTCGATCCTTAGGATGCGTACCTGCCAGTACACCGTTGCTTCTCTTTTTGTCATCGTTGCGTGCTTCCTCTCCCAGGTTGCGCGTGCTGTGCCGTTGGACCTGGAGGAGAGAGCTGCTAGGGCCTGCACTTGTGCCGGTTCGTTGGTTTGGGATGATATGCTGCCTGTTTTTGCGCTGATGGTGGAATTTCCCAGGTCGCAGTTACACCTCAACCGTTGTCCAGAATGGTATCAACAAGGCAATTTCTGGCGGTGCTGGGTCAGTCTCGAATCCCTTTGGGTTTTAGGCGCAGATGGTGCTAACCATGAGGATTGAATAACAGCGACTATCCTCACCAGTATCATAATTACGAGGTAAGCCTACAAAGGGTGTGAAATGCTGGTGCAGGATGCTGACCTTTGATAATGCGGCGCGCAGGGTTTCTCCTTCATATGCTCTGGTAGCACTTATTACGAGTACCCGATCATTGTCGGCTCGACCTACACCGGCGGGTCTCCTGGTGCCGATCGGGTGATTTACGACAGCAATGCCAACTTCTGTGGTGCGTCGTCCGCCCCATGCCTCATTGGGGGTTCTTTGATCAAACGTTCAATCTGACGATACCCCGTTTTCAGGCTGTATCACCCACACTGGTGCTTCGAGCAGCAACGGCTTCGTCAAGTGTAGCTACTAAATCCTGTCAAGGAAATATACCACACTGCATGTATTGCTATCAACCTGAATAGGATTAGTTATCTGGGACAAGAATAGGACGAACATGGCGAGGAGCATATGTTTCGTAGCTTCACGTTCTTCCGCATCGTGGTAAGTTCTGATTGGCGTCTTCTTCGCAGAGGTATAAATCGCCAGAGGTGAGTGGACGGTATCGAAATCCGTGAACGATATGCGCGGCTACTTGACTCCTCTCGTTATTTTTGCGATGTTCCTGTCACAAGCACAGGGTGTCGTAATTGAGGGACGTCAAACAACCGGATGTGTTTGCGCAGGTCAGCCAAAGTCTCCACAGGAAGGAACGAGACACTGACAGTGTATGCGTACGGCGTGAAGGGAGATCCTATTCTGCGACTACCCTGAGGAATGGAATTAACAAGGCATTATCTGGGGGAGCTGGGTCAGTAAATCAAGGCAAAACCACCACTAGAGTGTTTACGTTGTTTTGAAGGGATTACCCTCACGAGTATCACAACTTTGAGGTATGTCTATTGCTATCCAGATTCGTGCGGGGCAATCAACACAAGCCGACAAGGGTTTCGTCTTCACCACTTGCTCTGGCACATTCTTCGAGTTTCCGATTCTGACCAGTGGCGTGTACAACGGTGGATCTCCCGGAGCCGATCGAGTGATTTACGACAACAGCGGTCGATTCTGCGGTGAGTCTGGTCTGATTTCGCTCTTCCCGCATGTCCTTAAGCCGCTCACAATAGCCTGCCTAACTCATACCGGAGCTTCAACGACGAATGGATTTGTGAGGTGTAGTGGTTCTTGATGGCACCAGATACTGAAATTGGTAGAAACGAGAATGAATAAGAGCTTAACAAACCGCCCAATGGAAGAAAATAAACACACACCGCTATTCAAAAAATCGATTAGTATGTCTCCCGTGCATACATCGAGAGACTTAACCCAGTATACTCCACAAAGTGCTTGGAGACTTCTAAAGTTAAGGGAAACAAAGTTGCCTTCTTCGCCAACTCCGGGTGCTATTGGGCCTTGAGATTGTCCTAGGGTTCCCAGAAGAACTTTTGCACTGGAATGACCGGAAAGTCCTGAACGTGGCTTTTCTTCCACCCAGGCCATATGTTCAAACGTTATGTTATGCACGTGTCAAGACAACGTAGCGATAGCATGAAAGACATCAGTTCTAGTCCATGCTAAGCGCTAAGTGCTGATGCAGATATCGGACTCTGAATTTGAATTTCGCATACATGTTCCAGAACAGCTCTAGTGCTTGTGCGTGACGGGTAAGGTAAGGAAGAAGAATGTCTATTCCGTTGAATGCGTCAATACATAGGAAAGGTAGTACTCGAATGGGAAGGTACTCAGAAGACGACTGCATGTGTGAGTGGGAGTGGCCGTTGGAGGCCAGGGGGCTCGCCAGGATCCAGGGCTGTGAGGGGAAAGGAGGAACGCTAACGGGTCACTGCCATGCGTATGCCTTCGGCCTCACCATGTAGTCGTCTTCGAGGGAGGGTGGGTGGGATATTGCGAGTCTGAACGCTGTAGAGGCGTAGCCTTGGCACGATTCTGGTCTCGCGCCATGGTGGTTGGTGGTGTGGTCGCGCGTTGAGTGGTCCGGGGCCCGTGACTCGTCACGCTGCACAAGAATTCGCACCAGGTTCGTACCCCACCTGATGCGGCACTTATGTTCCTCACCAACTGCCCGCTTCTCTTATTGCTCGCGCATGCTTGCCCTGTGAAATCCATGTCGAAAAAGGGTTAGCAGCTGACTAGGGCTTCTTGATCCTGTTGCGTTCGCTGTGTGTTGGCTGGGGAGGGACTAAGATCCATAAACTGTAGCTTCTTCACTCAAAAATCGTCCACTTATCATAACTCTACTCAATTCCCTCGAGATGGAACCCAAGGATATCTTCACCGTCAACTGGGACTGTTTTAGCATTCATTCTCTCGTCGTGATACCTGGCGCCCCTCTGAGCCCAACCCCACCGGATCTCTTTCAGGCAAACCCTTTCAAATACGGCTTATTCGGCTATCTATTTACTACATCTCATGGGAAGGTAATCTCTTCCCCGAACCTGGCCTATTTTTAGGATTTCCACACGCCTCATGCTCACAATGCCTTCACTCCAAACACTGATACCTTCTTAGGTCCATTCTCCAGCTCTAAATCCACTATATGACTTCCGATTGGGCGGGACCTGTGACATATGCACTCAGGATGATGTCTGGTGCCATCACACGACGTTCCGCTAGGGAGTATCGCCGATAAGGAGTGGTATAAGGACTCACCGATGGCTTACCGTTCATGCGAAAGAAATTTCCGCGGCTTCTATACCTCCAGCCAGTAGCCTCACCCTCCAATGATTACCCAGAGCGGGGACGAGACATCAATTACCGGGAGAAGGGAAATGACGACGTCTTTGGACCAGAAGAGTATCGACGAAAAGATCGACGAAAAGATTGAGAATACTGAGACCTCCAGCGATGGCTCAGTGAATTTCCGGAATGGAGATGAGGCTTTGAGGCTTATTGACGCAGAGAAAGCCGTCAAATTCAGCGAAGAGTATAACTTGAAGCTGAGGAGAAAGCTGGTGCGACATTTCCCAACAGCTGCAGTTCAGACCACTCAATGCATTCTCGTAGGACATGTTAATACCGCCTATCTGTGCTTCCGTCTATTTCACGCAGTTCCTGTAAGCTTTTTGTTGTCTGTGGCGTCGCTGAGTTTCATTTGTATCCGTAGGGACAAAACTTCGTTGAATTATGCCAGGTAGTGACGCTCTCTCTTGTGGCCAATAACCTAGTGCTGATTGAGCTCCAGCGTAATGGGTTTTCCGATAACCGGCCAGGTCTGTCAAACGGAATTTATTGGAACTTGAAACTCACACATGACAAACAAGCACTATAACCTCGTTTCAATGGCATTTTACCTCGGTGGGTGCCCCCTTACGGGGTGTACAAGCTCAGTAATGACCTCCCTCTAAAGGGTTCCTCTTCTGGGAATTCCCAACGACCTATATATCACAGAAGCTAAGAGTTGCCAAGTACCTCGGTTTGTGTTCTCTTGCCTCAACTTCTAGGGCCGCATGCCTGACCGAGGTAGCTGAATAGGAGCCAACATCGTATTATGGGGAGCAATTCTCATGCTTCACTCCGTTGCAGGGTCCTTTGGCGCGTTCTTCGTTTTGCGCTTTTTGTTGGGTACGAATCCAACCCCAGCGACGGTGGAAGAAATAGCTAATGACCCGCGCCAGGAATGTGTGAATCATGTGTCGCCCCGATTCTTATCCTGATTATCTCCATGTTCTACAAGAAGAATGAACAGGCCAGGCGGATTTCCTGGTTCTATGTCATGGCGAGTGACAAATTGGCAGTTTCAAATCTATTGTCTCACGATACATACAGAATGGCATTACGATGATCTTTGGAGGCTTTGTTGCCTACGTGAGCTGGTCCGTCCAAAGCAGAAAGACATTCTCATTCCATCTTTAATCAGGGTGTATCATTTTACGACGGCAGTAGACTTGCCTCATGGAAGATTGTCTACATCTTGCTGGGTGGCTTAGCCATCGTCGTGGGAATCTGCGTGCTTATCTGGCTCCCCGACTCCCCAGTCCATGCACATTTCCTCACACAAGAAGAGCGTATTGCCGCCCTGGAACGAGTTCGTGATGACCAGGGTGGCACCGAGAACAAGATCCTGAAAAAGGGACAAGTAAAGGAAGCATTATTAGATGTCCGAACCTGGCTCATCGTCATCACAACCCTGCTCAGTAAGTTTTTCGGGTTATATTAGGCTGCATTTTAATTCATGCGCGATTATAGCGAGCGTTCCTAATGGCGGCATCAGCAACTGTACGTGTCGACAAAATGATCTAAAACGGCCGAGCTAACGAGTCTCGTTGGCAGTTAGTAATCTGATCATCAAGAGCTTTGGATATACGTATGTGCAACTACAGCATTTGCGAGGAGCCCTTAAATAAGGAACACTCCGTAGAACCAAGCAGACCTTAATTCTGTCGACGCCAGGAGGAGCAGTGGCGGCAGCAATGACGCTTTTCTGCGGCTGGTATTCAGATAGAAAGGTATGAAATGGACTTATGTCTGTGTCCTCTCATCTAACGACGGAACGACAGAATGAACGAATGGTGCCTATCGTCTTCGCTCTTGTGCCAACGATCCTCAGTGCAGGTATGTTTCATATACAGGGCATGAATCGCGGGAATAATGCATTTTGTAGCTCTACTTATCGGCTTCAATCATACCGGTCAAAAAGGAGTGCTACTCTTTGGTTGGTGCCTCTTTCCTCGTTCCTCCCGTAGGCTCATGGATCTGTGCCAGCTATTTATCTCAGCGGTACATTTGGCAGTGCTTTGTCCACCGTTTACGCCTACAACGCCAGCAATACCAGTGGCCACACAAAGAAGAGCACGATTAACGCCATGACTCTTATCTCTTTCAGTGTAGGGAATATCGTTGGCTCTGAGATATTCCAGCCAAAGGACGCACCTGAGTACATACCCGGGAAGATCGCCATTATGATACTCCTTTCGGTGCAACTGGGGATCTCCTTCCTCCTACGTTGGGTTAATTTGCGGTTGAATAAGAAGAAACGGAAGGCTATCGAGGAGATTAAGAGGCAACGTGGATGGACAGATGAAGATATCCAAAGAGAGAGGAATAAACATGCTTTTGCTGACTTAACGGACGAAGAGTGAGTCTTCATGGTTATGAGTGTAGTCTAGCATGCTCATCTTTTTGGTGGACAGGAACCCATATTTCGTGTATACAGCATAATCAGTCCCAAGCCCCGAGAGTAAATGACATTTTACGCCCACATGCAGTGCTGTGCTGAGGACCCTTGAAGACTCAGGCCAGTCAATGAGGCGAAGCTTATTACCAGAAAATACATGGCGCTATTACCGCCCTTGAGGTGTTACGTTTTACTATCCGCGCTGGCGAAATCCAGGGCTGACAGGGGACACAATGCACGAGTCCCAGTTCAAGTTTGTAGCTCAGATGTTACACCGGTCAGATCTAAACGGGCATTATAGTCAAAGCAGATATACAGTACAAGTAGAAATACATATGCTCAGTATTGTAGCCGGAACATGAACTGGAAACTGTATTGCTTGGTGTCAGGGTCCCAGTGCGACCAGTTCCAGTAGCCCGCATCATCAGTCTCGTCTTCAATCTCGCGAGCCGGGATGCGGAAAGCAATGGTTTCGTAAGGTTCAGCTGCAACCTGAGGGCTGTGAGCATGAAGGTAACAAGAAATATCTGTTACACGTACGATGAGGTATTGGTAAGCCTTATTAGGTGGCTCTCGCTTCTGTTCCCAAGCACTCATGAAGCGTCTCCGAGGCAAGACTCCGGGCTTGATTTGCGGGAGGTGTACTTGGACCATCATTCCTTCCTTTCCAGTATCCCTGTCTCTGACTTTCGTGACACGGTATCCTGGTCGGCCGATCTTCAGGAAGACCTTGCGTTGCACATTGTTTTGAGCAGGGGCAATCATAAGTTGCGTCTCCTTTGCATCACGAGCGGCGCGCCGTGCAAGGTTTGTCTGATGTTTCTTCCCTTGTGTATGGGCGAGGTAAGATCCTTCGTTGGTGTGCAGCGTCAAACATAGACGACATTCAAGAGAGCCAAGGTGATTGCGCAGGATGTAGGGATCCTGAGGGCATATAAGAAAAAAGCTGGGGGAGTACAAGCTCGGCGGACGTACCTTTGCCAGGTCAATGGTCTCCAACGCAAGCTTTCTTAGACGTTCCCGCCTATCGACGTTGGACTCTGAAGCCCCTGCAACACCACCACCGCCAAATTTTGAACCGACACGATTCTGTATAAAGTCAGAAGATGCCCCTGCTCAAGTAAGGAGTTCTATGCATACCTGGTAATCTAAAGAGAGTTTGTGTCAGTATGCAATACATTGAAAAGACCAATATTTGTAGAGACGTACCCATTGCAAGTTGAAAGTATCGGAGAGAAGAATGTGTTGGTGAAAGCCTGAGGGTTCCCTGTGACAAATACGACCATGCTGATGTAAGCCGGTGCATCTGAGATCCAGCTGTTCGATCATCAGCACAACAAAAAATCCAGATTCCAAAAGCCCTTTCTCTCATCCTCGTCGGAGGTCTCTTTTCTCTCGTTCCTTGATCTTGGAGGAGCGGTATTCAACATGGCTGCAACAAAGCGCCATCTAGACGATGCTTCCTCATCTCGGAAGTCCAAGAAGACCAAAACCTCTGAAAAACCCAGAACGAGGGAACCGAAGGTTGAAAAGCCTAGCACTCTTGCGACAGAGGAAGTAGACTTCCCTCGGGGCGGAGGTACATCTTTTACACCGTTGGAGGTCAAGGCCATCCGAGCCGAGGCGGCAAAGGAGGCAGATGAGGCTCTTTTCAAGGTATGAGCCCTTGTACTTGTCTATTAAGCTAGGCATTGAGAGTCTCGCTCAGGAAGCTCAAGAAGAGAAAGGAAAGAAGAAGGCGAAAAAGGGCAGCAAACAGGACCGCGGAAAGTCTGGAGAAAAGGGAGAGCTAGTGCGGATTGAACATCTGAACTACAAGGTACGTTTTTGACATTGGGTTTAATATAATCGTACTCACGACGAACTTAGCGGATGTTTATTGGAATGAAGATCCTTGGCCAAATTGTATCCATCATACCACTTGGCTTGATCGTCTCTCTACCAAATCAACTTTACGGCCATATTCCCATCACCCAGATATCTGCCCAATTCACAAACATTTTGGAACGCTTCGATACCCAAGCTGATGACATAAACGAGGACGACTCTGACGAAGAAGGGGAAAATGCTCGGGTTCCTGATCTCTTCGAATTGTTCCATGTCGGTCAATATGTGCGAAGTGTTGTTACAAATGTGCACGCAGCCGGTGTCAGTGAAATGAGCGGTGTCGGGAAGTTGAGAGATGACCTCGCCAAAGCGAGTAAACGCGTGGAACTCAGTCTTGTCCCTGAGAAGGTCAACACAGGTGTACAAAAAACCGATTTGAAGAGTGGTTTCGTGAGTGAATAAGGCTCTTTTGTTTGTTTTTCGCTCAACCTATGTCGTAGACAATATCTGCTGCCGTGAAAAGCATCGAAGACCATGGTTATAATGTTGATTTAGGTGTACCAGACGTTTCCGGTTTCCTCCCATTCGAAGACACGGGCAAACGGACCTCGAAGCTTCATATTGGCCAGGTGATTGATGTCACTGTTACCAAGATTTCGGGCAATGGGCGTATCTGCAGCGTCAGCATGGATGAGGCGAAACTGGCGACATCATTCGTGAGTCCATTTCCAGGCTTCTTGTTCAGTTCTTATGTTTGCATCAGCTCTCCGAAATTTCTTCCGTCAACTCTGTGCTCCCTGGTACCTTTGTACAATGTCTGGTGACCTCTGTGAATCCTGATGGTGTCAACCTCCAAGTTCTCGGATTCTTTGATGGTACAATCGACCTGTTCCACCTTCCTAAAAACCCAGAAAAGCCGTTCAAAGTCGGCAAAAAAATCAAAGCACGTATTCTCTATAACTATTCAACTTCGCCACCGAAATTTGGACTCGCTTTGTCGGATCATGTCATGCATCTACGACCGCGCCTGGTTTCGTCTGGAGAGGACGCAACTCAACTCCAGGAAGCCTATCCTATTGGCACCATCCTTCACGCCGTCAAAGTGCTTCGGGTGGAGAAGGAGAGGGGTCTCATCGTTGATGTAGGAGAGAATCAAGAAGGATTTGTTCATGTGCGTCCTACAAAAGTGTTCGGGGTTGATGTGCTCATTCGGACTTGCAGATCTCCCATCTCTCTGATGACCACGTACCATCTCTTAGTTCCACAGGACCTTGGAAAGCTGGGACGATTCATCGTGCTCGTGTCACTGGTTACTTCGCCTTCGATGGTCTTCTGCAATTGTCTCTCAAACCGTCCATCTTAGAGCAAAAGTATATTCAAGTTACAGACGTAGAGGTTGGAGAGGTTGTAAGAGGCACGATTAAGAAGCTCACCGACTCGGCACTGTTCGTAACACTATCCGGGAACATTGATGGCGTCGTATGGCCAAACCATTATGCCGATATCATGCTCAAACATCCTGCGAAACGCTTCAAAGTCGGGGCCAGTATCAAGTGTCGGGTGAGTAACCTGTTCCCGGTCAGTCCTGACTCATGGCACTGATGAAGTTAAAAGGTCCTCGTGGTTGATCCTGAAAGGAAACGCATATCTTTAACTGCAAAGAAGACACTCCTTGACTCTCAATTGCCCATCCTTTCAAGGATTGAGGACATCAAAGCGGGGACTGTGGCACATGCTGTAATATTCAAATTACACGAGAAGCATCTTCTCGTGGAGTTCTATAACAACCTGAAGGCCGTTGTCCCTCTGAAGGAAGTCAGGTATTGAACTGTTGTCACTATGCTTGAACCAGCTTCTAACATCCCCCGCTCTAGCGAAACCCCTGTCAGAAACCTCGCAGATACTTTCCCGGTTGGTAAGGTCGTCAAAGTCCGCATCACTACCGTCGAACCAGACCAAGGACGTATCGTCGCCAGCATTCGTCAAGCCGCCCCCAACTTCGACTCCGCCGTCACTGACATCAGTGAGGTCGAAATTGGCAACATTGTCGAAGGAGCTATCACCGAAATCCATAAGGACAATGCCGTTCTTCTTCTACAACCCAGCCGTGTCCGAGCCTTGCTTTCTCTCAAGAACTTGGCCAACCATCGAAGCATCGGTCTACCCCAATTAAAGAACGAGCTCAAGGTTGGCGAGACGCTGTCAGAACTCGTGGTCGTCACTAGGAATCCAGAGAAAGGCTTCGTGCTTGTGGCCAATGCACCGAAAAGCAAGGCCACTCCAAAGAATTCGTTGTCGATCGATACAGTCAACGTTGGTCAAATTGTCGGTGGACGTGTAACCCGGCATACTCGACACGGAACGCTCGTGAAGGTCACTTCGCATGTTGGTGGTATCATTCACCCGACGGATGTCTCTGACAACTTTGACACCTGTAATCCTTATCTTGCTGTTGATACCTTGGTCAAGGCAGTTGTTGTTGGTGTGGATAAGGAGAAGAGACAGGTGACGCTCTCGACGAGGCGGTCGAGGCTTCACCCAGACCAGATAACCCAAATCGTGGACAGAGAAGTTAATGACATTTCGGACTTGGCCGTCGGAGACACTGCCAGAGGCTTTATCAAGAGCGTGGCTGAACATGGATTATTCGTCACTGTGGGACGAAATATTGATGCTCGAGTACAAATTCGTGAGCTCTTTGACGAAGTGAGTCGCCGATCCTACCACTGTTTGGCTAGCTAACATTGTTCCAGTTCGTCAAGGATTGGAAGCCCCGGTTCCAAGTCAACCAATTAGTCAAAGGCCGCGTTCTCAGGTTGGTGCTTATCGCATTTTTATCTTGTGTTAGCAACTGAAATTTATCTTCTAGTGTGGACGTAGATAACAAGAAGGTTGAACTAACATTCCGCTCTGGAGACCTATCTGCCCGTCAGCGCGAAGCTCAGGCCAAACGCTCGCCCTCTGACCTCCGCGAAGGCGAGAAAGTCGATGGTATCGTCAAGAGGATCGAAGAATACGGGCTTTTCGTCCAGATTGAAGGTACCAAGCTCAGTGGCTTGTGTCATAAATCTGAAGTACGTCTAAGACTCCCAAAGTCATGATTTAGCACTGACCAATTCCCAAAGCTTTCGGACAACAAGGACGCCGACGTCAGCGTAGCTCTCCAAAACTTCCGTGAAGGTGATCGTGTCAAGGCAGTCGTTATTGGTGTCGACAAGAAACGTATCTCGCTTAGCCTGAAGCCTTCACATTTCACACAAGAAGAATTGGAAGTAGAAGACGAAAATGAGTCTAACGCCGATGCTGACGATAGGGCATCAAGCCCCCTCGGTATCGTCGACGGGGACATGATGGATGACGATGAGGTCGAGGAACACGAAGATAGCGACGCAGAGATGCAATCAGCGGGAGAAGGATCTGATGAAGATGAAGATGACGCTGACGAGGCCATGCAAGTTGATGAAGCTGCCGCAACTCAACTGTTCCGACCCCATGAAAAAGCTCAGGAAACAACCGGTGTATCAACTGCACCTGCACCTGTTCTATCCCTGAGTGGTGGATTCAAATGGCATGGCATTGATGAACCTCAAGAGGCGGAGGAAGTAGAGGAAGATTCGTCCGAGAGCGAAGGCGAAAACGACGGCGAAGAGCAGTCCCACAAGAAAAAGAAAAAGAAACGCAAGGAGATCGAACAGGATTTGACAGCAGAACTTCATACCAAGACACCCGAATCTAACGCCGACTTCGAGCGTGTGCTTCTAGGCTCCCCCAACTCATCTTACGTCTGGATCCAATACATGTCCTTCCAAGTCCAACTTTCCGAGATCGACAAGGCGCGTGAGATCGGCAGGAGAGCCATTAAGACGATCAACTTCCGCGAAGAACAGGAACGTTTAAACATCTGGATCGCGTTGCTCAATCTCGAAAATGTCTATGGCATGGACGAATCCCTGGATGCCGTATTCAAAGAAGCAGCTCGTGCTAATGATTCCAAGACCGTTCATCTACGTCTTGCATCGATCCTCGAGCAATCAGGAAAACACGACAAGGCTGTCGAACAATATCAAAAGACGTGCAAGAAGTTTGGTCCCAGTTCTAAAGTTTGGACATTATTCGCTGAGTTCTACCTTAAATCTGGTAACCTTGAGGAGGCCAGGAAACTGCTCCCTCGTAGCTTCCAAAGCTTGGAGAAACGCAAGCGTAAGTCCCGCTTGGACTCTCAAATTCAAAGTGCTTACTGAGCTTTATCATAGATATCAAGACCGCCTCCAAGTTTGCACAGCTAGAGTACAAACATGGCGACCCCGAGCGTGGAAAAACAATCTTCGAAGGCATCGTTGATTCGCATCCCAAGAGATGGGACATCTGGTCAATATATGTTGACATGGAGGCGGGTCAGAAAAATATCCAAAGCATCAGGTATTTTATTCCTTCCTTGTAGCACTTGGTTTACTTACGTTGTTCTGCAGGAATCTCTTCGACCGCGTGCTTGCACTCAAAATGACAAGTCACAAAGCCAAGTGGGTCTTGTCAAACGATACATACTCATCAGAAAGACTAAAGGCAAAACATTACAGATCGTTTTTCAAGAAATGGCTCGAGCTAGAACGGAGGATTGGTGACGAAGAAGGGGCGGATATAGTCAAGCAAAAGGCTATCGAGTGGACTCAGAGGGCCGCAAGTAATGAGTAATGACAATTATAGTGAAGATCGGATAATGGCGCTGTCGATTGTATCTTTTTCGTCTTCTGATGTTGATTTAATGGTCGTAAACCAGAAGCTGCTTCATTCTGGTTATCCCGAAGTCCAACCAAGCAAGTACGAGGGTTTGCTGGCGAAGGGGAATACTTGTCGGTAATAATTACCCATACCCTCTCCACACGAAGCGTTGCTGTCCACCACCTTGTTCCGCGCTCCTCACATCCAAAACAGTGCCCCTGTTAGCCCGACAAGCATTTCCGCTCAATTTGGTACTGGTCTGTTACGAAGAGGGCTCCCAGAATGTGATGTTTTCCGTCACATGCTCCAAGCCCACCATCCTAGTACCTGTGTCAACAAAGAGGTGCAAGTAACCTGTTAGCTTGTGGGAGGTGGCGAAGCAGACACAACCATTCAAGACTTTTTACCCGCGAGTTTTGCCTCGGATTGTAGTTAAGACTAGAACCCGCCCGATCTCAATGATATCCGCCTCGGTGCACTCCGGATTCCTGTTCACCAGCACTACAACGTCGCCCTCGGGCGTTGTGGCACCTCTATACTATGTGTATCCTCCTCTCCGACGTTAAGCCCTGTCAGCTGGCGAGTGGACTTGTATAAGCCGAGATTTCTCAAAAAGTTGAAGACGCCGAAAAAAATTTCCTAAAGTCGTGTTGGGTGATGCCGAAGAATTTTTCGGGGTGTGACAACGCTGTCAGCTACGGTAGGAACGTCCACCGCGATTCATTGCTCTCCATTCCACCAGTACTGAGCTCACACCGCAAGCCTTCCGTGCTCACTGTATTAAGAACGGCTATGGGCATTGTGCTTGGTCGGGCCAAGGTTGGATCTTTGGAATGGATGGACAGTAGACACGGTGTTTATAACCCTTATTACATGATTAAACAAAGTTACTAGAAATGAATGGGGCTGGTGTTAGGTAGCCTGACAAATGAATCCCCGGTACATCCCTCGCTCACCTTGTTTCGTAGGAAACTTTTACTCAAAATACGTTGCAGGCCTTGTAAAAGGATCTATATAGAGAAATGTCTAATGGCGAAACCTCATCATTGCGCCGATCGTTCGAGGCTTGGGCTCGAGAAGAACTCGCAATGAAGAAGGGATAGGATCACGGATCCTATCGTGCAAAAACTATTGGGGGACTCAGGGAACGGCAAACAATGCGTCGTAATAATAATTATACGAGGAACAGCTAATAACAACAGCGGAATGAGCTGTC
Source organism: Podaxis mareebaensis (assembly GCA_018524725.1). Lineage (NCBI taxonomy): Eukaryota > Fungi > Basidiomycota > Agaricomycetes > Agaricales > Agaricaceae > Podaxis > Podaxis mareebaensis. The sequence goes on along the minus strand of JAEUWP010000470.1, from coordinate 24,332 downwards.
TTTTTTATAAAGAGAGTGTAAGATGAGGAATGACGATCGTGACACCAGGCAGAACAGAGAAAGAAAAGAAGCAAAAAGAGCATATTAGGGGAACAAGAGAAAATCCAAGCGAGTGACTGATACCAAAAACTGGGGTCGACAAGAGCGGAGGTTGAGGGATGGAATACTCGAAGGGTATATGCAAGAGATGAGAGATACATAGATCAGCAAACGATGGGCTAGGACAACAGGCAACATAATGAAATGAGGGTGAGGGATGTGGGGAGTTATTATGATCGGGGAGACGTTCTGTCTGAGATGGTGATGGTGGGGTCGTTGTCCAAGTCACTCAGCCGCCGCCGGTTCATCGAGCTTGAAGCCAGATGCCGTTGCCAGTCATCCAACTCGCTTGAAAGGTGTTCATATGCCAATGCATTCTCGGAACTCGACGTACTCGTCCGTTGGCCAGAAATGCCGGATATAGGCCTATTGCCGAAGTCGGGATGATCAACATCGAGTAGAAGTTCGATCTTCCGCGAGAGCTGCTCGTTTTCTCTCCGTAGGTTGGCGTTGTCGTTGTTGAGTTTCTCCAGCAGGGTTTCACTGTGTCCGCCACGAGCAATGACGAGGGACTCTTTGAGTCTCTCAACGTCATGTTGAAGCTCCTCAATCTGGCTGAGACGATCGTCGGATTCGTGTTGCGAGGCAACGAGTTTATCACGAAGCAGTTCGGTGTCTTTTTCCAAGGCTTCAATACGGGCACGGAGCTCCTTATTTTCGGAGTGTAGACGTTGTGCCTGTCGTTGCGCCTCGATAAGCTGTCGCGAAAGTTCGTCTTCAGAAGGTGTCGTGCGACCGTTGACGCTACGCATTGGTCTGCCGCTCCTGGCAGCTTCGAGATCGGCTGTGAGTTGCGTATTAACGGCTTTTTGCTTCGTTAGCTCTTCACGCATCTTCCTCATCATCTTCTCGGTGCCCCTGATGAAATGTTAAACCGCGGACAAATGGGCATGTAAATGTAAGAGCTCACTTGACATAGTGCACAGCAAGGCGATAGTCCTCCTCCATCTGTCGGATCTGTGCTATGTGGTTCTGCTCCGCCTCAGCCAACTTCCGTTCCGCCTCTTGGACACGCAAGTCTGCATCACTGTCCCCCGACCCAGTCCTTGAGTTTGACCGCACCCGATCCAACTCATTTGTTAGCTCATTCACCTGAGCCTCCGCATCCCTCGTCCTCCTCAACACCTGCGCCAACTCCCGTTCCGCGTTCTGATGCAACCTCGTCCTCTCCGCAAGTTTATTCTCCAAATCAGTAACGGCAGGTGAGGGCGTATTGTGCCCTCTCGACGACGATCGTATCTCATCCTCATCCACACTAATCCCATTCTCGCTGAGATAATTCCGGAGCATGGCAAGTTTCATGCTTGCGTCCGTCGCTTCTTTGACCTTCTCCTGCACCGACACATCACGTTCCGAGAGGCTCTTACGAAGCTTACCAGCATCCGCCAAGGCGTTAGACAACTGTCCACGGAGGTTCACAATCTGGGCCCTCAGAGACACCTGCTCCGACTTCTGCTCTAGCACACGTTTCCTCTCCTCTTCCAACTGACTATGCGCTTCATCAGCCTTGTTATCCGCTTCCTTCAACCGCAACCTCAAATTCTGTGCCTCGACCTCCATAGCCTGCATCTTCGCATCGTACCCACGCACAATCCTATCCTCATCCGTCTTCAAATCACGATGTGTATCCAACAACTGTCCAAGACTTCCGGTCGTAAACGCTCGGAGCGCATCAGCCTCTTCTCGTGACTTCGCCCACGATGTCTCGACATCCGTCAACCTCGCACGCGCGGCCTCGGCCTCAGCTGTTAACGACTCAATTTCACCCTTCATCTCCGCCACATTACTCTCGAGAGTGTTAATCTGCTCTCGAGCACGCTGGTATAGCGTATCGACCTCCTCTGCACGTGTTGACGCTGCCTGTAGAGCCACCCTCGCCTGCTCAAGGGCCCGAATGTGTTGATCCCGCGTACGCGTCAGTTCATCGACCTGCGTTCTGAGTGTCACCTCATCTGCCTCCTTTTGTTCCAACAACGAATTCTGCGCCACGTAGCGATCCACCTGTTCGCGATGCTTTGACTCCAGAGCTTTGTATTTCTCCTGAAGATCGCTGTGGGACTGCAGGATACGCTTATGCGCATCTTCCATCATGTCTGCGCGTTTGAGGGCATCCTCGACGCGAGCCTCTGCTTGTTGTAAGAGTGTTGTTTGGAGGGCTACTGAATTACCGAGCTCGCCGATCTTGTGGTCCTGTGTCCACCGCTCGCTCATGAGGTTCGTCATACTCTTCTCTAAGAAGGCGATGCGCTCGCGCTCTATCCGTGAGATTTCGGTTTCATTGTTGGCTTCGAGAGCAGCTAGCTTGGCACGGTAGTAAGCAGCTTCTTGTGTGGCGCCTGCCTTGGCACGTTCAGCCTCCGCTACCCGTTCTGAGGCCTGTTTAGCTTGTTCAGCCATGGAAGCCTAAACATAAATCAGTACTCGAATCCTTTTCTGAGCGAAGGGAGAGTGCCTACCTGCATCTCTGCTCTAAATTGCTTGAATTTGAACAACAACTCAGCCCGATCTTCCATACTCGCATCAATCCCACCATCCGACACCAAATCTACTGCCCCCTGCTTATCCGATAAGACGTACCCTGCCTTCGCCGCCTTCGACAGTGCCTCCTTCATCCACGTCATCTGCCTCTTCAACCCGTCCAACTCCGCGTCCTTGGCCTTCAGATCTCTTACAAGATCCGCAGCAACACTACCCACAGACCCATTGCCGCGCGGGAATACACCATTCAACGCGGGCGACCCGTTTTGTGATCCAGGATAAGTGTCAGCCTGGGACCTCGATCGATCGACAACGGGGGAAGCACGTCCGGGAGCAGGGGACATACGTCCTGTGACAGCTGGTGATCCTCGTCCAGTGGCAGAGCCGTTGATGCCCATCACGCTGGCCATATTAGGCGGTTGTCTCGCATCGTACATCTCGCCATTAGGTGAGACAGTGCGACTAGCAGTCCCACCTTGTTGAGGACTTTTCGCACGCTGTTGAGCTTGTTGCTGCTGTCGGTTCTGTTGTTCGGGAGACATAGCACGCTCGCGATGCGAATAGGACTCCGAAGTGCTGGCATCCATACCATCGTCGGTACCTGCGACGTCATCGTCTTCTCGCCGAGGTCTCATTGGTGCCTTGCCTTTAGGATTCATCGCAAATGGTTGTGGTGCCATACCGTTAGACCGGATACTGGCGGTAGGTGACATAGCCCTAGCTCGAGGGTCTTCCGCCGGTGAAGGAGCAGCGTTAGGCGACATGGGACGCCCGTTAGGCTGCGGAGCCTGCTGGTTTTGACCAGGAGGTGCTACTGATTTGCGGTCGGGCGGCGGCGCATCAGGAGGAGGGTATTTGATGTGTTCTGAGTGGACAAATCAGCGATCTGTCCTAACGAAATGGGTTGGTACTAACTGGTATCAAGGACATATACAAGATCCGAGTCATCCGTCCTGGAGGAAACGAAGGATTCACCACCAAGCACGAAGACCTTGGTACCCATAGACGCCATAGCATGGCCAGAACGACCACTCGGAGTAGGACCCATGTTTTCGAACCTGAACCATCGTTGCTCTGTATTGAGTTTTTAGACATGCTGTGCCGCTGGGAGATTAGACTTAAACTCACTAGAGATCTTAAATGCCGCAAGGTCGCCCAAGTCCTTGCCGTCAACACCCCGCCCACCAAAAACGTAGATAACGTCATCAACAATGGCAGCAGCGTGACCCTCCCGTGGTGACGGGATATGTCCAATGCATTGCAGTTCCGACCATTTCCGTGTCTTGAGATCGAAGGACCAGATATCATTATAATGATACTGCCCGTCAGTACCGCCGAATCTAGATTAGGCAAAACTGTCAGCCTCCGGACAACCTAATTGGCAAATTCAATGTACATAATCAGCCGGTCCTGGTATGGGACACAGATATGGCCCGTGCGCTGGGCTGGCCGTTCTTGCGAGGTGGGTTCATACAGCTCCCAAGCCGCTCTCGTACGCACTAGAACCGAAATGGTTGATTAAATACGCCGAGAAGCAAACTAAGTGGGCGCTTACAGGTATTGAGATCAAATCCCCAGACATCGTTCAAGAACATCCCATCAACTTGTCCACCAAACACAAAAAATACCGTCCCAACGATAGCAACAGCATGGCCATAACGGCCCACGGGCGCTGGACCATGTACAGTGACTCTGGTCCAATCACGAGAAACTGGAGCGTTAGGATCTATTTGTTAGAAATCAAAAAAATTAATCGCTATCCGAGGAAAGCCACACACCCAGGTTCAGCAAGTATAGACCATCATCGTGAGGTTCACTTCCCCGACTTGAAGCGTCAGTTTTGGTGTCTCCACCCCAGACAATAAGGACATTGCTAATTAGGGAACTGGCATGCCCAACTCGAGGACTCGGAATCTCGCCACCAGTTTGCAGCAACGTAGCAGCATTTTCCTTCGTCGAATAAAGGTAGAGATCGTTGCGGGCCGCCTCTCGCACAAGACCACCGAAGATATAGAGGTCCCCGCTGGCGGTAGTACTAGATGGGAGAGCGTGACCATAGCGAGGGAACGGGGAAGGCGAAGGGGTTGTCGGCGCGGGGACTTCATCAACTCTATCAGGTTTGATGGAGGGTGGGAGGAGGATGAGGCGACGGTAGGACCATGGGTAAGCGGGTGGACGTTGGGGAGGCTGCTGTTGAGGGGGTTGTTGGATCGGCTGCTGAGGGGATTGTTGCGGTTGTTGCGGCTGTTGCGGTTGTTGAGGTGGCGGTTGGGGTCGCTGGGGCTGCGGATAATGTTGTGGTTGCTGAGGAGATTGGGTTTGCATCGAATTCGAATTCTGCAATCCGGCACCCTGAGGACTTCCACCTCTGGTCCTTTGAACCGGACCCATGTTGCTAAGGGAAGAAATAGAATGGCGTGAGCCGACATATTGGAAATAGCGGACCAAAGATGTACAAGGATAGCTGACGGAAGAAAGTATACGCACACATCATTCAACGGGTTGTCTCCGCGCAGGCTGCTTGGCTGGCTTATATTCCCATCCCGGCTGGCATTTGAAGACAATTGCGCGAGAGCCTGGCTTGGGAGTTGAGCGACTGTTACATTGACAGCAGGCTGGGCATGCTTCTTCCTGGAGAAGAAGGACATTCTACGCTTTCTCTTTCCAAAGAAGGACGGAATGGCTGGCTGCTAGGTGGGATATGTGGGGTGATCTGGTTGAATATGGCGCAAACGGGTTGATTGACTACACAATTCTCGAGCGTCGTGAGGAGTGGAATGATCGACAAGAATTTGAATGGACGAAAGGTCCGTGAGTTTTGCACGAGGGGGGAGAAGAAGAAGGGGGTAGGATAGGGTAGGGGAGACAGGCGGGGCAAGAGAGTTGGCAGCCAACAATTCTTTTTCCCAACACCATAATCGACCTACTGTTTGCCTTTGTTTGCTCGTTCCTTCTCCTTGCTTCTTCTCTCATTACAGCATATATATGAGCTTTCAATTTGGATTGTTGTAGCTTCGTATTACCACCAATCAACGTCATATCCTACAACTCCAGCTTTGTATAGAAATATTCGCCTCCCCACAGGCAAACTGAAATTCCCATACGTAGCTTGCATTTCAGTGCACCTGTCTGGCCCTACCACCTGACATGATGACAAAAGGAGTCAAAGATTAATCCCGAACACATCCCCTCCATAAGCACCATCCCATCATCACACGTCGCATCTTTTGGCTGATGGAGACGGCCCGCCCCTTCGTAACCAATGCCTATGGGTGTATCTGTTCACACAACAAATACCAGGGTCTCGGTCAAATGTGCTGCTTTTTGCCTAATGCAACGATGTTGTTGATCTGTCGGACGCCCAGGCCCTGACTGGCGCTTGCGCTTAGCCCCTGGAAATTTTCCAAACAGCTTGACGCATCAACATGGGATTCGACGATGAACAGATAGGTATTGATCAGGATGGCAGTCATACTCGTCAAATCAGAAGCAGTACGGTTGTAGAGACCTGCGTCTTGTCAATCCTCGGTACAACTCCTCCCGCTGATGGTCACCGCCTTTCATTCACCGTCCACCGACCACGCATTATCCATGAACTAATGTCCGTTAGCCATGCTGAATGCATCTGACATGCATCTGTTCAGCGTTCAATGAAGGCTTCTATCCCGGCCGCGGAGATCTTTGGCCAAAAGCTCCCTTTATATCATATCATCCAATCAAAAGCATCACTCCGATGCTAAAAATAATCTAACATCCGGGATTGCGGCTCCAGAACCGCAGAAATATATGATTCAGGCATCTCTATATGTACAAATGATACAGAGCACCACAGCCTCAATATCAATGATCACCTACGCTCTGCATCCTCTTTCAGGACGCTCATACCAGCCCTCGCCCTCGGCTTATAATTACAACCCGTCATTGATCACATCCTGCAACACCGGCTTGCCCTTTAATATCCCCGAATCAACACCGTGACTCTTTCTCATCTTCTTCACGGGTCGAGGATCCTTATCCTTCCCGAGACCTCCGATGCCGCTCTCTCCCTCTTCACCGCTTCTCTTTGACAGCGTCACCTTCAGGCTCAGCCCCTCGTTCATATCAACCTCCATACCAATCTCTGCCCGATTCGTCAGTGGAGCATCACGCAGCACGGAACCGTGGAACGTATGAGCTTCATCAGGCATGCTCAATACCCAACCCTTCTCATCCATCAAGTCGAAGAATCCCTTTAGAAGTGGTGTCGCCTGCAACGTTTGCCTCGATCCAAAAATAATTAGCTTGGACCTCGCACGCGTGAACGAGACGTTTATTCTCCTCCAATCCTTCACCAAATCTCCGGTCTGTAAGCCGAGACACATCAGAAATCTCGCTCTCCAACCTTAAGTATAGAAATACTCACTCTTCCTTCATCGTTCGACCTAACCATGGAAAAAATCACAACATCCTTATCTCGCCCCTGACTCCTATCTGCCGTCAAAATCTCCACATCTCTCCTCCCTCCCAACAAATGCGAAATCAGCTTGACCTGCTGTTTATACAGCGTTATGATCCCAACTTGTTCTGGCGACACTCCACCCAGAATAAACGCTTCCGTGACTTGCCTCACCAACTGTGCCTCCACTTCGTTCTGAATCAAATCACCTGCCCGAGATTCATGTCCAGGGATCCCATCAGTATCCACAAAAACTGCCTTGCAGTTCTCGTCGAGGAGTCGTCTCAACCAACACTCTCGTGCCCCTTCACCTCCTTCACCTTTCGCAACACCGCAAATACCCTCAGTAGACTCACACAATGCCTTCACAACTTCCCACCTCGGAATGGTCAGCTTCCTCTTCCGGACACTCTCCGAACCACACCTCAACCTGTTCCCATAGATCAACCGATTTGACAGCGTCATAATTTCCTCATTCATCCTATATTGCTCCGCCAACTCGACAACGGCTTCTGGATGTGCTTGTGAGAGTCGACGGAAGAGCGATACATCGAGACCACCCTGACGTGCTTGTACACTCCGAACCTATGACCATGTAAATGAACTAAGCAAGTGAGCCAAGGAGCAAAACGTACCAAAGGCGGAAGTTGGAAGTGATCTCCTACAAGCACAAATCTCTCCGCGAACCGTATAGGCCCTAAGCACGTGGGTAGAGTAATTTGCGAGGCCTCATCCACAATACAATAATCAAACTTCCTGCGATTGAACAACGCACTGCACACCATCATATATGTTATACCCTAAGAAAAATAGAGAACAAGCAATCACTTACTGGTCAACGGAAAGACAAGTGGTCGCCACGACAGGAGGACTCATCAGCTGCATCTCGAGCTGCTCGACCGTCACTGCCTGCTTCCGTTTCGCTAGAGTAAACTCCTGCGCATCCGGGTGAATCTGGACAAATTTTCATCAGCTCTCTTCTGTGGAAATATTCAAGTTTCCAAAACATACCTTATCCAAATTCCCCAATCTCAACACCCCAAACTCAAGCTTCCCCTTCTCCGCCTCCTTCTTTAACCTCAACAACACATTATCCACCGCCGAATGCGTATACGCACTCAATAACACACTCTTCCCCATCCCCACAAGCACTTTCACAAGACTCGCAATCACACTCGTCTTGCCTGTCCCAGGCATCCCCAGGATAAGCGCATAATCTTTCGCACTCAACACCCTCTTCACCGCTTCCTTCTGATTCGTATTCAAGTGCTCCGTATGCTTCGCAAACTCCCTCCAGTCCCGCGAATACTCATCATCGATCCAGTCAAGGTTCTCAAACGCCGGTGCTCTCAAATCCACAACCAACTCCAACCTCTTCACATCCCCATCCGCATAAAACATCTGCGCCAAGTTATCCCTTATCCTCGCCATGCCACCATGCAAATCATCCTTATCAATCCTGAACAAAATCTCTTCCTCTCCCTGTTGAGTCGAGTCTGACTTTTGCCTCCGCGCAGCCAATCTCCACCCAATCCTCTCCAAATTCAACTCATGATCCACACCAAGAACCACTGCCGTCGGCGTCAGATCCACAATGAATCCCCTAGCCAAGGCCAACAAGTCCGGTTCGACCGAAACGGTGATTGCCTCCCCAACGCCCATATGTCCAGTCAACAAACTTTCGATCACCTCTTCCCTGCCGTCTTGAGTCCTCCGAGTGGACATTCGCGTCTGCGAAGACCGAAGGAAACGATACGTGAACTTGTGTATCTTGTCCTTCCCTGAGTTCACCAAATCCGCCTCGGCATCGTCCACCTGGTCTGCATGACACTTTCCACCTTGTGAGGCGGCCGGTGCAGTAGGATCATAAGATGCATCCAGCACCATTGCAGCGAAACACCTCCCCTTCTCTTCTCTCTCCTTCGCACCCATAGTCCACAACTCTTTCTTGAACCTGTGAATATCCCTTTCCTCTAGCGAGATAAGCCTCTCCCATTGCTTGAAGAATTCAAGCTGCGGCGGCGTTAGATGTGAGGTTTTGAGCTCGTACGTATCAGCGATGGGCGAAGAGATATCCGTGACGCCCTCCACAGCCTATGTGATCCCAAAGTCAGCAGTGCCAAGGAAAGGGAGGGGTGGAATACAACCTTGCGATACAACATACAGGTATCCAACACATAACACCTCTTGCACACCCTCTCATCATCGATACTCGGTGGCAAGAACGGCTCATCCTCAATATTCCCTCCATTTTCACTCACGCCACGTCCCTCAGCAAGCCGATGCCTCCGCACCATGTACCCCGCCAACTCATTTCTCGCCATAATCAACCCCCTCAACTCATTTCTAACAACCGGAACTCTCACCACCTCCTCCTTCTGGGTATAGTACAACAACCCCGCATCCACCTCCTGATGATACCTCTCCGCCACGAGCAAAGTATACAACATCGTCTGTGCACGATGTTCCATGCCCATTACCGAACGTCCGGTTTTGATTTCGAACGGGACTGCCCCTGAGATAATTTCCGGCTCGCGAGGATTCAATTTGGATGGTTTTGGGAAGTAGTGATTAGTTTGGTTGGCTAGAGGTTTAGGTTGGGAGATTATGGAGTGGACGGTTGCGTCGATTTTGCCTTTGAGGCCGTAAGTTGGAGACCAAATGTCTTCTTCAACGTCAAGGAGGTCAGTGATTGCGAGGAGTGATTGGGGGTCTTCCGAGCTGGATCTCGTATCCGTAAGGACACCTTCAGGCTAGTAAGAAGCATTAGTATCTAATCGTTGGACAGCAAACAATACTTACCTTCGGTTTCACACTTAAATACTTCCTCGCGAACACAATCAAACCCCTCGCCCTCTCCTTAACTTCCCTCAATGCATCCTCAACAGTCATCCCAATCCTCACAACATTAATCAAGTTCTTCCTCACGGTCTCATCAATCCTCTTCTCAATCCACTTCTCCTCCCAGCAGTTCTCATTCATACACAGCTGCATGACCTCGTGGAGAATATTGCCCCACACCAACGCTGGTGTAACGTCGCTGGTAGAGCGAACGAGGCCGGCGAGGAGGGGTTTACGTCTGCATTGAGAGGCGTTGGAGAGTGCTGTAGCGGTTATTAGGATGTCGGGGTGGAGAATAAGGTAGTTGAATTTGGAAGTGATGTGGACGGTCGAAGTGAGTGAGGAGGAGGATGAAGTGGGCGCGAAGGCCTCGAATGGCCCGATGACATTTATTACGTCGCCTGGGGTTGTCAAATTAGATTAGGTGCAACAGGACCATCGTTAAGGACGTACCGATGCGGACGTCTGTCGTGGTCCAATCATCTTGGAGAACCACGGAACGTCTTTCTTCACCAGGATTGACCTTAACGACCAATATCTAGAAGAAAACATCAGCGTCCTTTCTTGTGTGATGGACGAGACCTCACTTTTTGTGAGCGGCCTTTAACCTGCACCTCAGAGACAGACTCGACGAAACAACGCGTACAAATCTCCTTCCGGTACTCCCGCAGCGACACATGAGGCAACGGTTTCCTAGGCGAATCCAAACCCAACGTAGTCTTTGGCTTCTTGGGCGAGGCAGACTTCTTAGGAGTCATGAAATCATTCATGTCGCTCCAGTCCCAGTCTTCTGCGCCTTCCAACAAGGCAGCCATATCAAGGTCTTCTTGTGACGCAGATACGCGTGCCGCGGGGATGGTAGGCAATGTGTCCTCGATCTTGATTTTCTTAGGGGTTTTGTTTGGAGTCTTCACCTTATCGAGAACCCGCTCAACCTTTTTGGGCTTCTTGGTTTTAGGAGGGGTTGCGGGCGGGTTGGAGGAAAGGGTATCATCGAGCCCGCTTAGTATGGATTGCATGAAATCAGCCTCATCTTGTTGAGATACTTTGGCAGGCGGCATAGAATCGGAGGGAGTAGGGAGTCTTGAAGAACGATTACTGAATAAAATGAGGACGACTATACGGATTCGCTCACCTAGTGCACCCCGCGGACTGTATACTGGAGAGAGAATGAGGAGGATCGGGTGACTGACGACAAGAGACGGCTGCTTGTGCCGACAATGATACAGTGAACGCGTTTATTAGCCCTCGTGAGAAAGGACGCGAAATAGACTTCACGTGTGCGCGTTTTGTCGCGGTCCGAAACTGCCGTTCCAAAGTATGAACAAACCTTGTAGCAGCTTGTAGCACTCGAAAATCTAAAAACCGGGACAAGAACGAGATTTGATTGAGAGAAAGATGTGGCTACAGGATGTTCAGAATCAAATGTGGTCATAGTTCCATGTGATGATATCGGTATCGCCGTCAGAGTTGTGGTCGCGCTTTCGATGGGACATCAGACGATCGTAGTTGGGGTACAAGCGGAAGCAATCTGCCAAAGTGTGAGGATAAACGAGGAGAGATGTCAGAGTAGTCGTACCTTGGAAGGCGCAGATATAGATAGGCGTTCTGCAAGGACGTAAGGCAAGAGGATTGTGTAAAGAGATATGACATACTGCTCTGGTTCGGTGATCTTGCCGTTCTGCTCTGCGGCCTTGATTTGCTCGAGGGTAGTAGTGGCTAAACAGATCAGAAGCTTGCAAGGGGCCAGCGGGTGGACTCACAATCCTGTACGCCTTCACTGGGAGGCAGGATAGAGGGCAAGTCTGGTGGTGGCATGTGCACAAGGAAAGAGAAGTGTGACGTCACACAGTAAACCCAAGTTGTCAATTCTCGGCGACGAAGGCAGAATCAAGAAGATACTGGATGCACCCCATACGGGCATACCCCAATGACCGAGCCCCCAACATCCCGTCCTTCATCCCGCCTTCGCCTCACAGACCGCCTTGAGGCTCTTCTTGGCTCACGAGTCAGTCCATCGAACCAGTCCACTCCCCACGAAAGCCCGCGTTCATCTCTCGACAGCCCCTCTGATATGCGTCGGCCACCTTCCGTCGACCTTTCGAATGCTGCCCCACACAGAGCCCCCGTCCTCCGTTGGCTCTCGAACTGGTCCCCAGGCCAGCACAGTCGCTCCGGCTCGGAATCTGGCTCGTCCTCACCGTTATCTTCATCACCCAACCTGACCCTTCTGCGAGAAGCACTGCAGGAACCACTGATAGCTCGACCTCCAATGGCCCGGTTGCCATCTACCTTCCGAGGTCGGAATCTAGCACGTCCTCCGCCGTTCTTGGACAATCTCACCCGCTCTACCCTTCCTACATCTTCACTCTCTCCTCCACTCGCAGTCGCAACATCTCCCGACGACAATGCCTCAACTTCAGGAATCCAGCTGCCTCCAATCGTCCTAAGCAACTCTCCTCCACACCGTTCCTCACTTGACACCCTTCGTCGCATGTCCCTTCCACCATCCCGCTCTATGTCTACACAATCTACAGCAGACTCCACCGCCTCCGCAACATCGTCCTTCCTTTCCAGTCTCCAAGGCACATCTACCTTTTCCTGGTGGTTCTCCGAATCCAGAGACTCTAACAACGAGCTACTATCCGATGAAGACCAAAAACAGCACCTCAAGAAGAAATGTACGCCTCTTGCATTTATCACATGTTACATGCCACTCCGCTCACTCATTACATACCCGTTTAGACAAATCCACCACCAATCCTGTAGTATTCTGCCATGGCCTTCTAGGATTTGATTCCGTCACAATCGGACCTGCAATTGCACCACTGCAAGTCACCCACTGGCGAGGGATCAAAGAAGTCTTGGAACAAAATGGCACCGAAGTCCTCATAACACGAGTACCCGCAACCAGCAGTTATGTCGACCGTGCAAAAGTCTTAGAAGAACGTATATCCCAAGTATACCCCGGCAGAAGCGTCCACCTGATAGGTAAGTACCCTCATCCATCCGGCATCTTCCCAAACTCATACGTTGTTAGGCCACAGCATGGTAATTACTCCTTTTACGCCCATCACAATGAGTCCCAGAATTAACTCCCCGCTGCGGGTAGGGCGGCCTCGACTGTCGATACCTAACGGCTCACCTCACATACCGTAAATTCAATGTTCTAAGCATAACAACTATCGCCACTCCACACCGTGGTTCCTCCTTCGCCGACCACTTCCTCAAAACCGTCGGTCCCGAACGCATGCCCTCCGTCATGTCCCTCCTTGACCTCCTACCCAACGGCGGCGGAGATGGCAAAGCCTTCGAGTGCCTCACGGTGGAAAACATGAAAAAATTCAACCAAGAAACACCTGACATTGAAGGTGTGCGGTATTTCAGCTGGGGCGCCGTTTATGAACCTGGGTTGATTGATACCTGGAAGTACGTTGACCTATTGATCCGTTGACCCGGTTACCAGTACTAACGAAATATGCCATCAAGGTGGCCGCACTCTGTCATTCTAGAAAAAGAGGGTCCGAATGACGGTCTCGTCTCAATTGAATCAGCAAAATGGGTACGCATGTCCTGACCCTTGCACATGCTCAACCCAAAAATAACACATGGTTTAGGGCACGTACCTTGGCACCCTCTCTCAAGTAAACCACCTTGATCTCGTAGGTTGGATAAACACCGCCCGCTACAAATGGGCCGAAATCATGGGTAAAGAGATCAAATTCCGGCCAGCGACGTTTTACCTTGGCATTGTAGACATGTTGGCCAAGGAGGTTGAAGGGCAGAAGGACGCGAACGAGGAAGTCGAGGAACCGCGACAAACGGAAGGTGGTAGACAAAATGAAGAACAACAAAGGGAGCAGATGGTTCACAGTCTGGAAGACGCTGGCGGGCAGGTGCAAGACCCAGGAACCTCATCATCGACTACGGAGAGCAAATCAAGCAGCGGAAGTGCGACACCGAGAGCCAGTTCGCTGCCAAGTGGTCATGCTCCTACGACGACGGGCAGCAGTGGGTCAATCACCCCTAGACCAACCAGCCGAGTCGAAATGACAAAGTCCGAGGATGAGACTCAAGCAGGGAGACAGGAGCAAGAGGGGAAGAGCAGGAGCTCAGAGTGAATGTTGTTGAGTCACAATCATTCAGTACACTTCTATTGTAGATCTTACGGCCTAATGCGCATACTGTACTAATCTCGGTTCTTTAGATACCAGCTGTATATTTCAATCGGCACGCGAGTAATATATCTAGTCGGCTATAAATACAAGAACGCAAGGGGTATCTTCGAACGAAACTGACAGATAAATCTCAACACACCTCAATATCATCTCAGCGAGGTACGCTAACACCCAGCCGACTTACTCCCTATACGGAGGGGGAGGCAGCAGGTCCCTCCAATCCAACGACTGGCCACGCAACAAGTCTTCCGTCGAATCCTCACCAGCGTCGACACTAACGCCAACGCCGACATCAACATCATGACTAGTCCCACCACCACCATGGCCCTTACTGTTGCCATTACCACCACCAGTCCGAGGCGAAACCATACGCTCCGCCATAAGCCCAATCTCATCCAACCTCGCACGATCCACCTGCGAAAGCACGTTAGGCCCCGCATGACCATCCCTTAACACCCTTGATCCCGCTCCCAGTTGCCCTGCTAGATGCTGAATCCGTTCGAGTGGATTGGCCGTGCTAACGTTCATGCCCGTGCTAGAGCGAGCTGAACCTGGTGCTAACCTTGGTCTGGGACTGTCCTCCGCCGGATCAGGATCGCGGAATGGATTCTGAAGCTCCTGTTTACCCAAGGACCTCTCAACCTCGAAGCTCCGAGCTGCACCTGTGACACCAGTTTCCAGGTCCGCGTCCACAAGCTGACGAGGGGCAGCTGAAGATGAATGTTTCTTGCGACGAAAGATTCGGAATGGGAGAGTCCCGCTAAAGGAAGTCAAACGGCTCATAGTCGACCGAGGCTTCGGCTTCGTAGGTCCATTGGTAATTGACTTTTCAAGACGGCGTCGGCGATGCCAACAAAACCAGAATCCAGCAATGGTCGCAAGAACTGTAATTAGGACACCTGCGACGATGCCTCCGATATTGCCCCTAATATGCTCTCCTGCGGCCGAGGTCCCAGGACTTCCGGTCGATCGCTGAATTAGCAATGGTTACAAGCGGCTGCAAGCGATGTTATACAGACCTGGGGCTAGGATCCTTCACCGCAGTAAAGGTTGAAATTGGTAACTGTGTAGGTGTAGGTGTCGTGGTAACCTGCCCAGTGGTGCCATTGAAGTGAAGTGGTATGCCGAGGCGGGTGGTCACACGCAAATCAGAGGTCCTGTAGCCCGAATCAGCACTAGTATGGCGGGCGCACTAACCACGAGACCTACGATGTTTTCTGGGTGGAAGTGAAAGAGAATAATGCTAAGGTCGTTACATGTGGTCGTGGAGAACCTGAGTTCCCTTGAACGGGGGTTCCTGGTATGGTAAAAACTAGGCCTGCTGATGAGTGGGATCGACTCAGTGAAATCCCGGGCCCCGTAGGCACCTGCGATTAACTGAGAATCGCACGTCAGAATACGAGTGCCTATACACTCACTGCCGATGAGCTTCTCGAAGGTGCCATCAAGGCCTAGTCGCGAAGAGGATGAGCGCAGGAACGAAATGGAAGGGGTGAGGCTTTCACCAGCTGGCTGGTCGTATTTGCTATGCTCTGAGCGGCCTTCCCTAGAGATTATGTATGCACACTGCGTGGAGGACGTCGACCAACTGATCCCCCCCGGAAATCATGATTGTTGCCTACCTATGAAGAAGCGAGATGGGCGCCCAAAATTTGGGACTCCTGGGCAGCCTGCCCGTTAGGATCACGGATAGTGCACATCTCCAACAAGTGAACCTCGCGAAAGACTCGAAACTTAGGTACGCGAGTCAGTGAAGCTGTAGGCGAGTCGCGTCGGGCAGTTTTCCACATGCATGACGACAAGAATAAATATATCATATATCAACCTCCGTAATCGGATCATGACAGCATCAGCCCCGGAAAAGTGGATAAGTAAAGGTCCGCGACGCCCTCATACCACGCAGTTCGGCAAGAACATCAAGATCAAAAGATTTTTTTCAAATGCAAATCAATTCGCAAGACTCCTGAAGGCCTGGGCTTGAGAGGCTATACTTTGAAGGAATAGTTCGAGAATAAATTTGACGAAAGCAGATCTGACGCTTCGAAACGTCTAGCTTTTCCTCTTCCCTCAGGGCCCGGAGAACGAGGACTAACTGGCATTCTCCCACACGAGAAGGAGTGATAGCAACTGTGATCATAGCGGGAGACAACGATTGATCATCAATCATTCTTGTGCGAGATGAGACTGGTCACAGCCTAGCTAAATCGGCATAGATGCCTCGTCCTGGGGGCCTGGGCACGCATGTGGTCTTCCTCGGATAGAGATATTCAGTTCTCTGGAAATCTTGCCCGAGGCGGAATTGTCGAACCGTGAAGACCCTTTCCGCCTCTGGTTTTGGCCAACGGAATGCATAATAATGACTCTGAAGAATCAGACACATTCATGGAGCTCCAAAACTTTGGCAGGTTCTAAGACATTCAAGGCGATAAAGATACAACTTCGGACATATCCGGGGGCGGACATTGCGGACACGGGTGCCCAGCGCCACAACCCACACCATGTCGTTATCACGCTGGTACACCTGCAGTGTACGTGCGTCACGGCACTTCGCACATTATCTTCCGAACTAACAACGTTCGACTCGGACAGGAGGATAAGAAAGTGAGTTAGACCCCCTTACTGATATTTATTCAATCTGACGGACTTGACATGGAATGTATCAAATTCGCCAAGATACGAATATATCGTCTAATTGCAAGGGCACTGGATGGTTATGGTTATATGCAGTAGGTTATCACCATTGGCCGAGGTTCCTCACACTTTGTGTTGAGATATCGTCGTGTGGGTTCTGGATAGTTTCCGTATGCGGAAGGTAGTGGTAGAGGAGAAAGACGTGATGCTGTGTTATATTATTCATACAGTACATTGATGATGTATATCTACAATGTATTATTCAGCTTCATAGCTTCGTGATCCCAACACTCCCCCTCAAACGGAGGATAGTCCAAGCTCCTTTACATGTTTTTCATATTTAGGTTTCACAAGGGGCTTGGTAAGAATATCCGCAGTTTGATGAGGATCACGACAGTCAACCAGTTTTACAAGACCATCTTGCACTAGGTCTCTTACCCAATGCCATCTGATGTCCACATGCTTTGTTCTCTTGTGATACTGTGGATTCTTTGCCATTGCAATTGATCCATCATTATCACCTAGGAGTAGTATTGGTTGAGTCTGAATGAACCCCAATTCACCATATAGGTGACGTAACCATATGGCCTCCCTTGAGGCTTCTGAGATAGCTACATATTCAGCTTCAGTGGAGGATAGGGCTATAGTTGTCTGCTTTCGAGATCCCCAGGTTATAGCTCCCCCATTTGCAAGGAACACATATCCTGATGTAGATCTGTGATCATCATTGTTGGCAAAAGCAGCATCTGCATATCCATAGAAGGTATTTAAATCATCTGGTGCCACTTCATTCCATTGAGCATCAGCATGATATGTGATGCCATAATCCCTAGTACCACTGAGGTATCTCAGAATTCGCTTTACTGCTGTATAATGAGCCATTGTTGGATTAGAAGTATAGGCTGCCAATCTGTGTACAGCAAAGGCAATATCTGGTCGAGTTGCTGTTGCCAAGTATTGCAGAGCACCTATCAGTGATGCATATGAATTACTTTTATTGCCCTTATTCCCTTCTGGATTGGGCTCTAGCTTGACTTTTGTATCCATTGGAATAGATACTGAGTCAGCTCTATCCATTCCTTCCTTTTGAAGGAGATTCAAGATATACTGTTTCTGGGAGATGGATATTGAGTCTTTTCTTTGATTAATCTCAATTCCAACAATCTTTGAAGGTTCCCCAATATCTGTGAGATCTAGAATTGATGATAGCTCCTTTTTTAGACTAATCATCAATGATTCTGTTGGGGTGAATAGTAGTAGATCATCCACCCATACAGTAATGATCTTGAAATTTTCCCCATCTCTGCATATGTATGCACAGGGGTCTGATAGGAGATTGGTGAAGCCTCTTTCTTTGAGCCTTCTATCCAATTCCTTGTTCCATTCTCGACCAGATTGCTTTAACCCATATAGGGTCTTTATTAATTTGCATACTCTATCCGTTCCATCACTATATCCTTCAGGCTGGCACATGTAGACCTTTTCCTGCAATCTACCATTTAGGTAGGCACCTTTGACATCCATTTGCTGTACTTTCAGCTTTTGTTTAGGTACCATTGCAAGAATTGCTCGAATTGTCTCAAGTCTGACAACAGGAGCAAATGTGTCATTATAATCATGGCCTGGTCTCTGTGCATACCCTTTGGCTACCAATCTGGCTTTATATTTGACCAGCTCCCCCTGATTGTTATACTTCTTGGTGAACACCCACTTACAGGCTATTGGGACTGCACCATCTGGACAGGTCACCAGTTCCCATGTGCCCATCTTCTTGAGTTGTTCAAGTTCAGTCTTTATAGCCTTCTCCCATTCAGGCCATTCAGGGGATCTCTTTGCTTCTTGAAGAGTCTTTGGCTGGTCATTAGCTAGGGGTCTTTCAGCAAATGCATTATACATGATTTCTGCAGATGAGAAAACCACTTCATTGGTTTTTTCTTCATCTGGGAATGGATCATTTAGGTATCTATAATTTATTCGGGCTTTGTCCCTCAACTTCCTTGGAGGTCCTTCTTCACCTCCTATATCTGAAACATTCCTTTTCCTCTTCTCTCCAATAGCCCCTTCATTTGATCCATTTGATCTCAGGGCGTTACCTTCCCTCTCCCCCTCGACCTGAGCATCATGTAGTATAATAGCCATAGGTTCAGGGGGACTTTCAGAAGGTGGAGTGAGGAAACGGAAATTCCTAGAGGTCATTATCCTCCGTGTTTCAGAATTGAAATATTTGATGGCTTTTGATCCATCATCATATCCTAGGAATAGCCTTTTGCTTGATTTGGGCTGTAATTTATTTGGTCTATTTTGGCCTTGTAGTAGTACCCAAACTGGTGTGCCAAATTCACGTAGGTGGGAGACATTAGGCCTTTCACCATACCACAACTCATAGGGAGTTTTCATTTGTGACTTTGTATAAGCTCGATTTCGAATATAGGTAGCATGAAGGACAGCTGAGTCCCATAAGAACTCTGGGACTTTACGAGCATCCATCATTGCTCGAGCCAACTCTATGAGTGTACGATTTAGTCTTTCAGCGACACCATTTTGAGATGGTGAATAAGGGGCTGTGAACTGTATTTCAATCCCTTCTTTTCTACACCAGGTGATTAATTCATCATTAGAATATTCTTTGCCATTATCAGCCCGAAGAGCTCTTGGACTCTTTCCTTGAGTCCTCAGATATGTCAAGTGCTCTTTTATGCACTGTACAGCTTCATCCTTCCTTTTCAGAAGTTTCACTGTGACATATCTGGTAGAGTCATCAACAAAGCTAATATAATATTGGTGATCACCTATTGACCTTGTGGGGTATTTTCCCCATAGATCAGTATGTGTTAATTCCCCTGGTCTAGTTGGTCTATTGGACCCTTCTTTTGGAAAGGATTGTATATGCTGTTTTGCCTCTGTACAGGCTACACAATCTGGCTGTGGAGTATGTTCATCTACTGTGAACCCATCCACCAGATTCTTTTCAAGCATAACCTTTAGTCCACTATAGCCCATATGCCCAAATCGTCTATGCCATATTTCCCAGCTTTGAGCTGTTTCCTCAGAGCTGAACACTTTTGGTGTTGATCTCCTCTTGAGATCACTATTCCCAGGCATTTTTACCTCAATATTCATTTTATACAAATTATTGGAGACCTTTGTCCCCTTAGCTACAATTTTTCCATCTTTTGTAGCCAACATGAGCATTCCATTGCCCCCTTGATATTTTCCTCCAGCTTTATCCCATCTTCCAAGTGATAGTAGGTTGTGTGGATTATTTGGGATGTGGAGTACATCTTCAAGTTTAAGCACAAATTTATGTCCATTTACTTCAGATCGAAGCTCAATAGTTCCTCGACCAACAGCTTTAACTGTTTTATTACCCACACCACTGACTGTGATGGCATCAAGAGGCTTATATGTTACAAATGCCTCTTGTGAATTTGCAACATGTGAAGTTGTGGCTGAATCTGCTAGCCAGTCTGACTTATAGTAGATCAAACGCTCATCTTGTTTGTCACTATCAGAAGTACAATTATTAAAACCATGGTACTCATATCCTTCATTCTGCTCTATGTCCTGCTCTTCAGTGACTAGAGCTATCTCTTCTTCCTGGCTAGCCTCCTCTGGGCTATCAGTCTTGACAACATGCACCTCCTGTGACATCTTGGCCCTCTTAGACCCCCCAGCTTGATCACCACCACTTTTCCTCTTCAATGGGAACTTACCCTTTTTTTCCCAGCAGTCATCTTCATCATGACCGAAACATCCACAGTTCCTACACTTTGACTTGCCCAACCACCAGCACTTCTCAGTTGAGTGACCCTTCCCACAGTGTTTGCACTTCTCTCCCAGTCTTTTACTGGTGGTGCCTGAGGGATTTCGGAGTCTCTCAACCAGTGGGCGGCCTTTATGGTCAGAGGTCGAGGTTTGGTAGGTGGTTTCACGAGCACGAGCCATTCGACGGGTATACTCCTCACGGATAATCCCAAGGAGCTCCTGTGATGGTACTCGTTTTCGTGGATCTGTTTCGTCAATGCCTTTTCGACGACCAATATATGGGTCCAGGAATGTATCCCAGGACTGAGGGAGTGAGGAGGCGATGATGGTCTTGAACTGGGTATCAGTCACCCGGAAGTCTTCATCGTTGAGCATGTTGAGCTGTTCCCAACACTGCTTCAACTTCGTGAGGTGTTCGTTTATGTCGTCGTCGTCTTGGGCACAGGTGTGGAAGAGCCTTCGTTGAAGGGCGATGGCATATTGCTGGCCAGTGGACTCATGGATAGCGACGAGGTTGAGCCACATTTCACGTGCAGTCTTAGCTCGACTGACGTGTATCATCTCCCCTTCAGAGATGTTACTAACGATGAGGAGCTGGGCAGAAGAGTCATTGTGCTCCCAAGCCTCATAATCCTCCAGTCGTTCTTCCCTATCCGGAGGTGCCAGCGAGCCATCAACGTAGTGGAGCAAGCCACACACCTTCAACATGCGAGTCATTCTCTCTCGCCATGATACCCAATTTCGTTCACCCAGAGGCTCCTGTAGCCGAGCAAGCGAGCTGCCAAGCTCTCGGGTGTCGACCTTCCTTATAGGTCGATGTGTGACCACCACGTTTGGTGTGTCTGATGCTGCCGTAGTCGCGTTCGAGCCTTGAGTAGGTGTCGACATTTTGTTTTAGAAAATTTTGATATGCGTCGTCACGTGTTTGTAGCTGCTTTTGTGTGCCGCGAGATAATAATGCGATTTTTGTGGATTTTTCGTGTATATGAGTGTAGTCGAATAGATCTTTGAATTTGGTTCGAGGTTAGATAGCGGCGGGGCCCATAACCTGTTGAGATATCGTCGTGTGGGTTCTGGATAGTTTCCGTATGCGGAAGGTAGTGGTAGAGGAGAAAGACGTGATGCTGTGTTATATTATTCATACAGTACATTGATGATGTATATCTACAATGTATTATTCAGCTTCATAGCTTCGTGATCCCAACACTTTGTCGTAGGGGGTGCCGTGCGCCATGGTACCTGCGACGTACTCCAGACAAGGTTGAATATAAACTTAAGCAGGAAGTAATCAATCGGGTATGTATTCGACCCAGGCATATGGAAGGATGATCCCGTTTACTGCTGGAGTTGATTTAATCTCACCCTAAGAGGCTCGAACAAAATACTCCAGTTGTCTTTCTAATCAACTCCCCTTGTCCATCATATATCTCGATTACCTGTGATAAATGAAAATGCAATGCCCTTAAGTTGATGTGTGACATCCAAGACGACTGGATCTGTTCATCAGGCTTAACCTGATGGAAAGGCTGCGGTCGTATCGACGACTGCACTCGTATGAGATGGCGGTATCATCTACTAGCATTTCCTCGTCGGTGTGTTTAGATGCCAATTTTAAAAAGTAGTGTCGTTGTTCGTTCGGGTCAGCCAGGACCTGAAGCTTTGAAGCTCTGCTTTTAACAACTAGTCTTGGGACACAATTTCCGGGTGAGGAAGAGGTCGCTGAAAAGCGGTGAAGTCTATTAGGTGCTTGCAACCTACCCAAGGGGTCCATGATCAAGTTGTTTCCTCGGTTCGACGACTAAAATCGTTTGACATTGCTGCAACAGGAAGAGGAAATTCGATAATAGTTATTAAAAAAGGCCAAGAACTAATTGACGAATGCCCTCCCTATGCGCTTTAAGGTGCACGACTAGTTCTGATCGTCGCATGCCCGCAAAACTACAGATGTAAAATTCGCTGCCGGCTCTGACACCTGGGCACAATGTGGTTTATAATACAAAATTACTTAGCCCATTGTTGGGTTGTAATGATTGAACCGCAGACATCAACAGACAAATATATACCGCCTTCCCGAATTCGTGCGTCTTCCCCAGCCCATACGGGCTTTACTTAGAAGTGAAATGGGGGCAGCAACAGACGCAAAATAAGACCCTAACTCAGCTACATCCGATGGAAGCACCAGATCCATCAATTCAATCTTGATTTTCGTTGTCGCCGTTTCACCTCTATCCATAGCACCTTGTCGTCCTTGTTCTGGGGTTCACTTTCTCTGTCCTTCTGTTCGTTGACACCCTGGGTTGTCGATGCAGGGGGCAGAGGGACTCGGAAGTCGAACTCCACCACAAAATGAGCTAACAAGAGCTTCATGGCCGGAGCAGCAAAGAATCGACCAGGACATGCGTGCTTGCCGTGACCCCACGACAGGAATGTAGGCGATGTTGCAGGAAGAGTAGATGAAACAGGGACTAATGGTGAGGGTGCCATTAGATCCGGCGAAGAAGTTGAAGGAAGAGCTGGGTGTGAGTGAGCGGGCGAGGGGGTCTCAGAGACGGATGCAGGAGGGGAGACCCGCGGCGGCCGGGCATCATCATCAGGGGGAGACTGAATAAAGCGAAAGGGATTGAAGGTGTCTGGCTTAGAGTAATGCCGTACATCCATGTGGAGAAGCTGCGAACCGACAAAGAGGAGAGTGTTCGACGGTACTGTTGTCCCATCGGAGAATGTGATTGGTCGAAGAGTTTTGCGAGTCATGGTCACTATTAAAGAATGAGTAGAGTAAAAGTCGGCCCTGGAGAAGCGACGCACGGTTTGGATAAAAATCATTAAATATGGTCTCACTCAATCGCATCGTTTCTTTGAGGAAACTATCCAATTTATGCATTTTGTCAACGGCAGGTTTCGACCAGCCTTCTCGTACAATAGTTCTCTCCACCTCTGCGCGGAGCTCTTTGACACAGCCGGGATTTCTCGCAAGGTGTCGGAGTGCTTGGCTCATTACCTAGAAAGGATCATTCATTCTGACCGGTGCTTGAGAAAACTGGACATTGAAAAGTCGTACCTTTGCCATGGGATGGACCGCGAGGTAGTTTACTAGGAGCACGTGGGCTACCAGCTCATCTAAAGGCATTTCGGATTTGGCATCATGACTGAGGAACCATGTAATCATGTCATTCTACCCTAGGTGAGTGGACGACAGCTGGAAAAAGGACGAGCATACGGGAAAAGGGTCCCCATGCTTTACGAGAACTTCTTGACGTTCCTTCAAAGTTTTGGAGAGTAGAACTCGTAATTGTCTCCTGATACGTGGCAATGGGGTGAACAAAAATGCAAAGAGTCTGACCAGTTCTAAATGTTAGAAGATCCATGTAGCGTGAATGTAGGAAATACATACGGTCGAAGAAGTATGGGGGACATTCTTAGCCTCCTCGCATATCGTTCCAAATTGCCGATAATGATGATGGTCGAGTCTGTGAATTCTGTGTTCTGGCCTACTCCGGGTGAGGATTGTGGTCTTGGAAGATCGCGAAAAAACCCACACAATGAGGTTCCAACCAGGGCCTGGTTAACCACTCGGTTGCAAATACGCATCATAAGCTCGAATTCATCGATGTATTTCCATTCTGAAACTTTCTTCAGCCCTTTGGCCATACTGGAGGCTGAAATAACCGATACACGCACCATCTTCTTCAGAGGAAATAAGCTCATTCACGAACTTCACTATCTCTGTGTGCATTCCGGGAAGTGCAAGCGGCAGATTTCGTGCTAGCTGAGCACCAAGAAGAGACTTGAGCTCCGGATCGGCAAATAGCCCTGAACCAACCGTGACTAGAAGTTGTAAGATCTGTTTGGAGGGTCCGTATACGCACATACAGGGGAGGAACGCGAGTTACTCATACCTCTTTCAT